>JAUTXW010004691.1:0-1225030 GCA_030620095.1 Kuschelorhynchus macadamiae
AAAAAAATCGTTAAATTTCCTTTACACGGAACTTCCTCGTCGTGAATGTTTCCTTTATTAGGAATAGTGAAGTGTAACCGAATTTAAATCAGCACATAGTTATTTAGTGACAAACTGTCTTCAAATATTTTTATTGGGCGCCAATCTATATAGGTATTTTACCCTTTTCTACCTTTTTTGAGAACCCCCTTGTGTTCCGTCATATTGAATTCGTACAAGTTTATCCTTATATAATATTTAATTTTTCTGTAAACTTTCAAATCCGTTGAATAAGAAATTTTTTTACCACAATTTACTATTTATCTCTCTCACACTTACACAAAATTTGAAATTAATCTACTAAGTAATTTTTCAGGCTGATTTCCTAAACATATAATGAGGCCGCCATTTTGTTTTGCTATCTTAGATTTGTACCAACTAGTTCATTCCTATGTTACACTGGATATCTGTACAAAATTTGAGGTAAATTGGATAAATAGATCTTGAAACGTAAAGATCTTAAAATATCTTAGGGTGATTTTTAAACGATTACAAAAAGCATTGAATGACATTTTTATTTAACTGTTCAACACTCTTAGGTTTTGAAAACTAAGATAAGAACAACCTTTTAGGCATATTTTTGAACGTTTTTATTAATGACTGTATCAGTGACAAATTTATAAATGACCGATCGTTTGCCAACACGATAAGGCACTAAGAATATAACATAGGATCTTTGCAGTGTTATTCGACACACCAAAATCAATAAAGTTTGTTTATTTTCTATAGGATTAGTTTGAGATTTGTGGGTTCAGTGAACTCTGCGCTATAGAACTGTAACGTGAGATATCAGCTTCTGGCACTGTTGTTTTTATATATATTCGATCCAAACCTAACCAATTCTAACTTAACCCAATCCGCATTTTTATTAAATTATGTTCTGTTGAAAAAAAATACATAAAACAGCAACCAATTAAATCACATGATTTAACTTGCGTTTACGCCTGTATCAAAACTGAAATTTAGAACGGCTGCGACTATTGATCAACAAAAATGACGAGCCGTTAAATTATTAGTTATTCCGTCAGTATTTTTATTGTCAAAATCTTTGTTAAGAACGTTTCGCGCGCTTTCCTTTTAGGAGACCTAACTTGATCCGCGTTTGTATTTATTATTTATTTTCTGGTACAGAAAGTACAGTATTTTTTATAGATTCAAAATCTTGCTGGCGCGCTACCATGCTCTACCTATTTACATCAAACTTAACCATATTTTTATTAATTTTAAATTTTGTTATTAAAAAAACTGAAAAAAGTGGTCCGTCTGAATTGGGATTTGAACACATGCGCCATATCCATAGCCGAATATCCTACCGACGAGCTAGTAAACTCGTTCTCTTTTTCTAACCAGAACCAATCAAATAGCAGGATTAAACTTGCGTTTATAACTCTATCAGAAACTGAAATCTAGCAACCGATGTCTCATGAAAACTTAGGCTAGAGAGTGCTATATATATCACCACATTCATCACTCTCAATACTTCTGTAATATTCTCACTTTATTAGAACAGCGCCACATGCACGGAATAACTGATCATTTAAACAATTTTGAAATGGGGCGTGACTTCCACTCCCATCGTTGCCGATACATTTTAATTCCGTCTGTACAAGAGTACATTTCAAATATTTCTTGTAAATTTTTACAATATTAAACCAGGACAGCAAATTTTTCAAAATAAAATAAAGGTACACCTGGGTGACTACGCAAGTGTCTCGGTTGGGTTTGTTGGATCCAATAAGATAAGATTATCTTTTTTTATTTAATATATATTTTTATTTTGCTCTTCAATTTTTTTTGAAGGACGTTATCCTTCCTACCCAAGGAAACTAGCCTCCCATTTTTGCTAAGAACTAGCATCCTGTTTTTGCTAATCTCTCAACCCTACATAATTCGTTTCTGTACAATCGATTAAAATCTGGTACCATTTTTAGTTGGATTTGGTACAATTTTTTGATAGCCTCTGGCAACGCTGTCCACCAAAATGATTAAATGGAATGGGTTTATTTACGTTTTTTTCTAGGTTTTAATTTTATTTTAGGTAGTTTGATTTGTTTTTTTTTTCTTTGTTAAAAGGGTTCTTGCCGTGAGGTGCCGGTAAAATACTCATTAAAGCTTTGGAGTGAGCTGAAATGTTTAGCAAAACTGTTGTTTTGATAGGAATTTAACACATTTAATTTTAAAGTGAATGGTGCAAATGATTACTGTTCAAATTTCCTCTAACAACGGTATATATTTTTCAGAATGTGGTGAATGTTATTTCATCGAAGACTACTGTACCCCAACAAATAATACTGATCAATACACCTCTTTCCGTACCCGCTTTGTTTACTAGCCCCCTTATATTGTCACCAAGTGAGGTAAAAAGCCGAAGAAGAGTTAAACGCGTAAGAACCACTTTGAAAACTAATGTTACTTCCAATCAGAAAACAAACAACAAAATAAATGAAAGTCCAAGTGAAAAACTAACACCAAATCTAACAACTTCTTCTGTTCCTCAAAAGACTAGTAGTATTCCAAGCAACAGTTTGACAAGCCTTGAACAATTTGTGTCTCTAGTGCTACAGCCAATACCTGTACAAAAACTTGTACATTTTTTTATAGATAAGGATGACAGAGTAACACCCAGAACAACACCCGAAACAGAGCTTCTAGAAGCAAATTCAAATAAACTACTAAATATGCCTACCTTAAACACACCTATGAAAAGTACTGATGAAAGCATGCCTGATAAGATTAGTGACGAATCAGTTGTGAGTTCCACAACAAATATATCATCTAGTACTAATGAAATCACTACTGTGTGTACTACCTCTAATATTTCAGAAGAACACAAAAAACCTGAAACTGTGACGTCCACGACTGCCAGTCAAGAAAAAAATAGAGAAAAAATTTGCAAAAGTTTAGAATTTTCAACAATTACAGACAGTAATTTCCAAAAAGAAAACACAAGTACCGAAGTAGAATTTTGTATGAATTCTGATAATATTCAGATATGTCAAACTTCACAATGTGATGAACATGATGTTCCTACTAGCAGTGGATGTACTTCAGAGCTATCAGAATCTGGCAAGGTAAGTCCATTCAACTTATTATTAAATAAATGTATCATAGCATATCTTTGTTTTAGTTATGAAAAAAAAGTCTTATTATTTGTGTTTGGATTGTAATACTATGTAGGATTAAGTTGAATCCTAGACCTAAAGCCTATATAATGTGAAAAGACATTTTTTTCTGCATTAATCAATGTGGGTTAATCAATATACAGCGTGATTTTTTGTATTTTGAAATTCATTTTCCCTTTTATTTTTGGAGTATCTATTTATTTATTTAATACCTTTTCTCTTTGAAAGTAGCTTTATTGACTCCAAGAAGTTACACACATTGGTGGCCTTATACTAGGATTTAGCTTACTCTATACATACAATCTCTATGATTAAATATTATCCTGCCCTTATTTATTTGATGCATGACCCTGTTTCTTAAACCACTAATATAGTATATAAAAAAAGCACCTTACAGTACACAGCCCCAGAATACAGCTCGTGCTTTCTGGGATGCAGCTTACATAGTATTCTTAATATAATTTTTTAATTTGTCTTTAAAATTTTTTGGGTTGGGCAAGCTTTTTATTAAGGTAGGCAAAGTATTGTAAAATTTTAGACCGCTATTGTAAATTGGCTTCAGTCCTACATTTGACTTGATCTGTGGGAGATAAATGTCATTTTTTTCATATCCATATTAAATAGTGCAGGTGAATATATATATATATATATATATATATATATATATATATATATATATATATATATATATATATATATATATATATATATATATATATATATATATATATATATATATATATATATATATATATATATATATATATATATATATATATATATATATATATATATATATATATATATATATATATATATATATATATATATATATATATATATATATGGGCATAATAGATCTGTTGGATTATTTTTAATAAATAACTATTTTATACAAAACTGCTCTAAACGGTGCAATCTTTTTCCTAATAAACTCAATGTAAAAAGACCAAGTCAGTAAACAAACCTAGATATTTAATGGTACAAGAATTTTTTAAAAGTTGATTTTGAACCATTATGGGGTCAAGGTCATTTACAATTTTTTCACCTATCATCATATAGGATGATTTTTCAAAGTTAAGCATTTATCTATGAGACCTTAGTCATACAGTCAGTTGCTCTAAGTCAGTAGCTATACTATTTCTAATTCTTTCAATATTTTTGCCAAAATACAGCAAGGTCATACTGTCTGCATATAGTTTGACCTGTTCATTCAGTAATAGTGAACCTATGGAGTTTATGTAAACTAGGAAGAGTAGAGGACCCAGTATAGAGCCCTGGGGGTTCCACATTTGCTGATTTGCTTGCTACTATCAGTGTTATTTACATATACAAATTATTGTCAGTTTGCTAAATAACTTTTAAATTATAATTTCTCCTACACATCATTTTCTCATGAATTTATAGAAAAAGATTTTGTACATAGTACGAACATATAGTTCTTAAGGCTCGTGCCTATAAAATAACTACATTTTAATTGTACTCAAGAAAGTATATTATTATTATTGTTAATATCAAGGATTTATAATAATTCTCTATCACCAATATTTTAAATGTTATTTTTGAGCTCCTAAGAATAGTATATCAATTACTGCTATTAGTAAGTAGTAATATTCATTCATAACTAAAATAAACATGTATGCTTTTGATCTCATCAATGTGTATACTTTGTGCATCATATATTAACTGTTAACTACGTCTTTTAGGACAATCCAGAAGATATAAATGCTCTTTTGGTTGCGAGTTCAACTGTAAAACCAGACATTAAGCATAATGTTAGAAAAGAACTTTCTGGGGCAGAAAAGAAAAAAAATAAGTTACGAAAAGAATTTTTGGCTAACTTATCAATTGCTACCCCTGAGGATCCAGACACTGAAAAACACAAAAATGAAAGTAAGAAAAGTTGCAAATAATTGATTCCAATTCAAAAAGTACTTTATTAGTCAAAAAAATATAAAAAAATTCAAAATTATTTAATTGGTGCTAGGACAATGAAATATTTACACAAGTCAGAGAATTTGGAAAGTAAAGTTAAAATATTTGCAACTATATAAAATTTGTTACCAAGTATATAAATACATTATTTATCAAAGGTTCATGAAAAGAAAACTTTCAAAAACTCAAGCACCTATATATAATAAAAGAATTCTTTAGTCTAAATAGTAGTGTCTGAAACTGATGCCTTTATAATATCATTAAACATTGATATTCATATAATATGAACTTTCCCTAGCAATTTTAATAGATGGTTAATTCCGTGAGGTGATCAATTTACCTAAACCACTTTATTCTAGTACTTGCCAGATATTTTTAAAATTATGATGAGTTGAGGAAGTATCATGGTAATTTATCAAGGAACTTGCATACATTTAATTTGGGTGTTGTCTTTAGTGAAAATGTAAATTTTAGCAAGCATCTTGATAGCATAGTTCTAAAAGCCTCAAGAATGCTAGGTTTTCTAATCTGGACCTGTCCTTATATAAGTGATATTAAGACTATTAAATGTTTATATTTCTGTCTTAGTACATAGTGCTTTGTAATATACGTCTGTTGTATCGTATTCCTTTTACAATTGTAATATTCAACGTCTCGAAGCTGTCCAAAATAAGGTTGTCGAATTTTTGTTATACAAATTAAGATTTCCTTAGAAGGGAGCACAATATTGAAATAATTTTTATCTAATTGAGCCCATTACGAAATTAAAAAAAAAAGTATTAAGTCGAAGACTTATTTAAATCTAATCAAAGATATTTCTGGAAATTTGTAAAAGATAAGAGTGGTGATATTAGTACACAAAATAGTGTAGAGATTTCAAATTTGTTTGCGAAAAACTTTGCCAGTGTCTATGATAATTCCAACTGGGCAATTCCTAACTTCACTACAGAAATTTCTTTTGTCTGATGTCTTCTCTTAGATCCAAGCTTTACCGAACAGATCAAGTAGCGATCCTGATCAGATCCCTAATACTTTGTATATTTAACCGATCATTGGAAACTTGTACATTTCTGGTTAAATGGAAACACAGCTTTATTACTCCTATCTTCAAGTCTGGTGCTGTTGAAGACGTTAGAAATTATAGGGGAGTCTGCAAACAATCTGCCATGTCATAATTATTTGACAATTTTGTGTACGATCAGTTAAGCTGGTGCTGCAGGGGTTATGTGTGTGACCTTGAATTTGGGTTTTGCAAGAGAAGATCCATGGTCAAAAAATTTGGTTACTTATCATGTTGCCTTGTTGGAGGCCCCCGGAGAGAGGTAAACAGGTAGATGCTGTCTATACTGACTTCTCTAAGGCTTTCGACAGGGTAAACTTCAAAATTCTGTTGGCTAAGCTGGCACACCTGGGTTTCTCAGATGGCTTGGTGTTGTGGTTGGAAAGCTTTTTGACGGGAAGGACGCAGGCTGTAAGAATTAACAGTAATGTATCCACTGTCTTTGATGTCACCTCTGGCGTGCTTCAGGGGTCTCACTGCGCCCCTCTTCTGTTCATACTATTTGTGAACGACATAACTAAGCATATCATTAACTCTCAGTCAAAATAGTCATTAAGTGAATCAAAAGGTCAATTAAATAGCTCTGCAATGATTATTAATTTTTGTAATAATTTTGATGGTTTCTGAAGATTGTTAATAATAGATAGAATGAAATTAGGGGATTAATTGTATCTTATAACGTAAAAACCTGCCTTTAAAATGAGAATACAGTGTAAACTTAGAATCTTGTTAGTTTTTAAGGCAAATCGATAAGATTCTAATGTATTTATTGAAAATATTTTTCGAATTATTCCATTAATTATTTCCACAGGAAGCCATAGTTTTTGTAGTAGTAAGTATTTATTTAAGACAGTCCTTGAAAGGCGATCGAATCATTGAAAGGTAAACACGCGTTTTTAAAAAGCCAGGTTAGGTAATGGAATGAAATGGAAAATACGGAGCCTGTACCCTTTAATAACTAAATAGTGTGAATTAAATAGTAACCTGAAAAATTATAACACCCTATAGGTTTGAGAAAATGATTGCAAGATATTGGTATGGAAATTGTTATTTGTTGTAATTTGTGGCAAATTCGAAGCCTTTTTATATGAACTTTTTGTCTTAATATGAGGAATCTCCATATAAAATATCTACCAGAGTTTAATTATCACCCTGTATATTAGAACGAATTTGAATGTTTTTTGTGTTATCGAACTGACTTTGAATAAACTATAACAATAGATATCAGCTACTGGTATTAGGGATTAACAGCACGAACGTTTTCTATTGTATTCAATTAAATGTACTTCCTAGGCAAAACTTTTAGACTTGTAGTAACATTGCACATTATATGAATATGATTCACTTGAAAATTTTACAATACAAAATATTCTTGGAGTATTTTTTTAAGTTTTTGATAAAATCATTACTTCTTTTGGTTCAACTATCTTTATATGTTTTGTTTGTTGTTTTTAGTGTTTGCTGTTGCATACTATGATAAACTTCGAGAAACTCTAGAACTAGAAGACTATCAACAAATAATGCAAGTTTTGAATGATTTTCAAACAGGAGATGTTATAGATCTTTACAATGACGTACAGACTATCCTACAGCCAAAGTACGCTGAACTTGCCGAGGAGTTTTTGTTTTTTCTTAGGGAAAGACAAGCAAGTGCTGTTGGGCAATTAATTCCTTGGTTGGAGTTACAGGCTAGAACAAAGTTCTTGCGCAAGCTGGAGATATATTTAAAGGACCAGCCAGCACAACTTAAAAAAATATACAATACCCTTATGGAGTTATCTAAGGCTGAAAATTTAAGTATGGAAAAGATCAAAACTGTGTTGGCACCGATGTTGAAAGGAAATTCAATTTTATTGGATCTTTTTTTGCAAAACTTCAAATATGAGCGTCCCCCACCAAGGTTTGTATAAAAATTGAAATATGACGGTGCTGATTTACCAAAAAAATAATTATTTCTGTACAGGGTGTCTAATTATATTTTAAACGGGGTCTACAAGCTAAACTTTCAGAAATATCAAAAAATATTGTATGCAAAAGTTTTATGGTTTGGTTCCATTTAAGATAACAAAATCGATGCTCAATTTTTTACTTTCTAATTGTAATTTGTTTATTTTTTTTATCAAGTCTTGGTGGTTCAGAGAATACAATATTGTTTGATATCTCTAAAAGTGAGACTTGTAGTCCCTTTTTAAAATATAAACAACACAAATACTTAAGAGCATTAAATTAATGATTTAAAAAAATATATAACATCTATGGGCTGACAAAATGATTTTGGTCTAATTTTTAAATTTTTAGAAATTTAATTGATTTTGGGTTTTTGATAATAGATGGAATATTTGATATTTCTGGAAAAAATATTTGACAGTTTTTGGTCAAAGCTCATTTTTAGTCCAACGTTTAAATGGTATTTTAAAAGATATCTCTTTGGGATTTTTCATACTACACAGTATTTTGAATAAACATGATTTTAGATGTCAAAAATGGCAACATGGGTCTGAAGCCTTACATACAAGTTAAGTTAACAAGTCAGAGTTTAGCGGCTATTGTTTCCATCCTGCCCAATAAGGGCGGGATGTTTATATATATCTTGTTAAAATATTTAGTTGTTTCCTGTGGTTTATTCCCATTTCAAATTCATGGGAAGTAAACAATCATGAGTGATGTAGCAACATGCATTATATAAACTTACTTGTAAAACCTGACTTTAATTTTTAGCTTATTAGAAGGTCCTTACGAAACAATAGATATAAATAAGGAATTGGCAAGATCGGATAATGAAGATCTATATGAGACGTTTGTAGTCCCCAACACTGAAGATAAATATGGTGGACAAAATTGTATTTGTCATTGTCATAAGATAGAAGACAATGAGTATAAAAGCAGATACAAACACTGTAATTCTTGTGGTTTAAAGGTAATTAGATGTGTCAGTTACTTTATCATACTAATGCACATAAATTATGAGTGATTAGAATTAATTCATTAAAATATATACTTATTTTTTCTTGTTGTTGAAGGTGGGAAATACTTTTACAGATACTAATGGTCCGGCGCCAGTTGGTAGTGTTCGACTCGCAGAATACTGACCAAAACCCCCCCTCGCATAGAAGCCTTACAACTGACGTGCCCTCCACACTTAAGTTGGCTTTTCCAGCTTAAAACTCTGGGCAAATTTGCTCAGATCTAGGAACAGGAAAGTTCAAAACTTCCTCTGGGTCGACCTTTAGTTTTCCAAGGAACAAATGCCTTTTGTGATCCAGTGCCTCACAGTGACACAATATATACATCTGTTTCATTTTTCCTACTGCAGAATCTGCGTGTTAAGTCACCAGTATGTACCTCTAACATATTCAGGTGGTCCTTGACAGCCATGTGTCCTGTAAAAAAAAGTCCTGTGTCCCGGTGTCCTGTAAAAAAGCTTGTAATTGCTCTTTAACAGGTTTCTGCTCAGAAGGAACCTGTTATAGGAAATTTTCAGGAAGTACAAAATCAGTTTCATTAAAGATTTTGCTGTGTGTTCATCACCCATTTGTTTACCCAGCCTGGTACTGTACACTTACGATACTCCACGAAAGGGCTAAGATTAAATAAATATGCCAATAAAGGCTTCTGATGACCAGAACAACTTGACAGTGTTTCATTTAGCAAGCACCCATAGTTCGTCTAGCCATTTCAACACCAGTCTAGGTGTTACCTTTGGACCTTGAAGTGCCGTTAGGGCTGCCTGGCTGTCTAAGCAGATGTAGATGCGATGATCTACATAAGCCTTTCTGTTATTTTCCCGCATACATTGCAGTTGCTCTCCATAAACCCAAGCCCCAGTTTCTTCTTCAGTCTGTAAATCAGACCAACCCATTATGCAGGAAAGATGCGACAACATCTGACCGCGATCTTCGATCCTGGATTACAACCTAACAGGGAGGATCATAATGATAGCTGGGGGCATGTAGCCTGGCCCCATTTCCAACACTGGTCCCTTAATTAAAATAATTAATTATAATTATACAAAAGAAAAATAATATGAAATTCTGTCAAGACTATCGACCCATAAATATGATATATTTTCTTTTTCTATATTATATTTTGATTGTATCCTTATCTTCAAAAAAAGAATATCATTGCAAAATAGGGCATTTTTTAGTTTGCGAATGGAAAGCTGTATCTATCAACTGGCAGAATATTTCAGCCTGCCACTGTGACATTTAAGACAAGCCCTCATGTAAATCATAATGTCAGGCTGATAGGAAAATCTACCTCTACAACTAGTTCTAGCCACAAAAAGAAGCGGGTTGATACTAGTCCTAACAAATTGACTAGTTGCAGTGGCAAGGAAAATTTGGAAGAGGTAAGAAACTTAAAAGTTATTGATTCATTTACTATGAAACATACATCATTCAGTGTTTTCAAATTCAAATAAATTTTTCCATACACATTTTGAATAGAAACACTTAGTAGTAGACAAATAATATAGCAATATACAACTTTTAGTTAAGAAAATGTAAATATAACAAAATGCTCCTCCTTATTTTTTTTTATTAATAAATAAAAATACTCTTTCAGCCAGTATGATCTTTAGTAATGCCGCGAGACGAGCGTAAGGCTTTTTCGTCTCGATCTACTTTGTTTAATTTCGTCTCGTCCTGACTTTTAGTATAAGGTTAAATAAATATGTTCACTGAAGATGAAATGTATGCTATAAGCACTCACACTGTATCAGTGAACCGCGCGCGTTTACTAATTACTCATCTATCGCACCTGCCTGGATGCTAGTCTCGTGAAACTACCATTTAACCTTTTGTTAGAAAAGTCTTCTAACCCTATATTTGATAAGTTTGAATAGTCACAATTCGTAATTTTCACTGCATACAGTTTCAGCCTTTATAAAATAAACATATTTATGACATTATAAAAGATCTGTCTGTAGAATTTGTATTAAACATCTTACTGAGTGTTTATTTCAACAAAAATTAAATAAATTTATAAAATACTTTTTTGACATTTATTTTTGTTACAAGTTTGAACCTTTCTCGGGCTACCTGTTTTAACAGTGTGATGTTTGCTATAGGAGCTGGATTTTTATGCTAAATAATAAATATTTCAATATTTAAAAAAATGGCATTTATAAATTGACCCCAACTTTTCTCCTGGGGTATAGGTAATCTTCAGAGGCTGATACCAAAGAGTAGGTATGTACTGATACCACAAGAATAATTTATCTGTTTTTGTACTGATACCTTCATGTGTGAGAAGTCAAATAACGCAATAAATGACTCTTTTATAGGGAAGAGTTTAAACAATTGTTAGTTTGTTTTTGTTACATGTTATTTGGTTTTTGTATGTTCTTGAAAGTTGTGAAAAGAATATATAGTCAGATTTTTATTTTGAATGGTTCTTCTGTTAAATTATGATTATCCCTCCCCCAGTTTTTGTTTATATAAAGTGTACAAGAACATTTTTAAATGGTTATGTAATGTATATAAGATTTCATTTACTGGAGATTGTAATAACCAAATTAGGCTGCAAGGTCGAGAGAAATGATTTCAGTTTTGTTATTGAAGATAAACATCACCCCACACTGAATATTTCCATAACTACATCTACTTTAAAAGAAAATTATTGTCTAAAGCATCACTGTATAATTTTCGCAAAGCAAATTATCTAGCTTTGTATTATATATTTAATCAAACAGACTGGAGTTTCCTTGAATCTCGCACTGATATAAATGAAGCAGTTTCAAATTTCTATGACAAACTATATAATATCTTTGATATGTGTGTTCCTAAAAGCAAACATAGTAACAAAAAAAACCCTACCTTGTTTAATAAACCTATAATTGTCAAACTGAAGTTAAAAGAGAAATTAAGAAAAAATTATAAAAAAACTAATAATATTGACTTGCTCTTAGAGCATAAAAGGGTAAGGGCTGAACTTAAAAATGATATAAAAGGTGCCCAAAGAACTTACATTGAAACAATACAGTATAACATCGACGTGGATTCTCGATCTTTTTGGTCTTATATTAATAATAAAAAAAAACTCTGTACATATGCCCAATAAAATGTTTTTAAATAATGTAGAGTATAGTAGTGGTCCAGATATATGTAATGCCTTTGTTAGTTAACAGTGTTTACACACAGGATTCAGCAAATATGCCAAACATTTTAGAAAACAGTTATGCCCCCACTGTGTTACTAAATAAGATAGAAATAGTTGATGTCATGGAAGCTGTTAAATATCTAAAAGATGGTAAAGCAATTGGTCCTGATATAATTCCAACATTCATATTTAAGGGGTTTATGGAAACGTTATGTTACCCATTGTGGTTTCTATTTAACTTAAGTCTCAAAACAAGACATTTCCTAGTTACTGGAAACAAGCTAAAATTTGTCCAGTCCATAAAAAAGTTAATAAATCAGATATAAGTAATTATAGACCAATTGCTGTATTGTCAGCACCAGCCAAATTGTTTGAAATAATAATTTTTAAAGCTATATACCCTATAGTAAAGAATAGTTTAACAATATACCAACATGGTTTTGTAAAAAATAAATCTATCACAACCAATCTATTGGCAATAACACAAAATATTTCTGATGTTTTAAATTGTCGTAGCCAAATGGATGTTATCTATATGGATTTTGAGAAGGCTTTTGATAGAGTGTCTTTTTCAATTTTGCTCTCCAAGTTAGGGAAGGAATTTGGTTTTCATAGCAGTCTGGTGGGACTATTAGAATCATATCTGTGTGTTCGTAGGTATAATGTTAATATCAAAGGTTATACCTCAGAAGACTTTATTCCTGCTTCTGGTATTCCACAGGGTTCTAACTTAGAACCATTGCTGTTCCTATTGTTTATAAATAGTATAACTCAAGTGGTTCAAAATGCTTCGTGTTTACTATTCGCAGATGACCTTAAAATTTATTATGAGATTAAAACTATTAATGACTGTTTAACCCTTCAGAAAGATATAGATAATGTTGTTCATTGGTCTTTGGTTAATAAACTCTACTTTAATAAAGTTAAATGTGTACTACTTACCTATACGAGAAAACTAAATCCAATTACATTTACATATTCTATTGAAAATGTCTCCCTTAAGAAAGTGGATGAAAAGGTGGACTTAGGAATAACTTTTGATTCCAAATTGACTTTTAATAAACATATAATTAATGTAGTTAATAAAGCCTGTAAGATGTATGGATTTATAGTGCGAAATACAAATGATTTCTCTCGAATCCAATGCTTAATACAGCTATATATATCATATGTAAGAAGTCTGCTAATCAAATCAAATCAAATCAAATCAAAATTTATTAATGTTAACGTACAATAGCACTTACACAAGTCATAAATAAAATAAATGGCAGCATATAATTTTTGTTGCTCTAATAATAATTAGTTATATACTACAGGTAAAAGAAAACTACACAATGTACAATGAAGAACATACACACTTAAAACTGTAAAAAATTAAAATTCAAGTCAAAATATTCCTCTGCACTATAAAATGATTTCTTTATTAAAAAGCCTTTTACTTTGTTTTTAAATTGTGCCAAAGGAAGTACCCTGACTTCTGTTGGTAGTTTGTTAAAAAGTTTTACACCTATGAATTCGGGTCTACTCTGACACTTTCCCAGTCTACAGTAAGATGTTACCAGGTGATGTCTGTTCCTGGTTTCATAGTTATGTACATCCTCATGAGTCTTATAATCTTCTTCACTGCGTTTTACATTAAGTAAATGTTCTAATATGTATACCGAGGGAAAGTCAGTATGCCCAGTTCCGAGAAAGCAGCCCTGCAGTCCTCCCTGTATCCAATCCCAGTCAAAAGTCTCACCGCCCTCCTCTGTAACCCAAATACTCTAGCAGAATGTGTCGAGCCTCCCCAAGCAATTATTCCGTAGATCATTACACTATGAAATATTGCATAATAAGCAGTTTTTAGCGACTCTTGTGACACACACCCTACCAAATTTCTCAGCACAAAAACACTTGTTCGGAGTTTGCTACTCACCACCTCCACCTGGGATTCCCACGTAAGTCTGGAGTCAAGATGAATCCCCAGAAATCTGACAGAATTGGGATGGTGATCCTCAAGATCTCTTAATGAAAACATGATGTTCTGCGTTTTATCAGCGTTCAGCAGCAGACGGTCCTCCACAACCACACGTCCCAGATCCAGCCTATCCGCAGCCTCCCGCTCAGTCCTCCCAGCCACAGACACCGTTGTATCATCCGCAAACAGCACAAACTTAGCATCCGCACAGCTATGTGGCAAGTCATTAATGTAAATGAGAAATAGAATGGGTCCGAGCACCGATCCCTGTGGAACACCTATGTCCAAGAGCGATGCCTCGGACAACCTACCATTTACCCGAACAGTTTGGTAACGTTCATCGAGATATGACTGTGTCAATTTAATGCTGTTTTCACTGAACTTGTAAAGTTTCAGTTTCTTTAACAAGAGATCGTGTGTGACACAGTCAAATGCTTTACTCAGGTCACAAAATAGGGCATCAAAGTACTCTCGGCTCTCAAAAGAGTCCATTATCCCCTCCAAAAGATCCAGAACCCCCAGAATGGTGCTCTTACCTCTCCGGAAACCAAACTGTCTATTGCTAAACAGTCCGCGTGTCTCAAATAGTTCTACAATTTGTGCTGCCATGATTTTCTCAAATACCTTTGATACAATCGGAAGCAAGGATATAGGTCGGTAATTTGTGACAAGAACTTTGTCTCCTTTTTTAAATACTGGTGTTATTAAGGCCCGTTTCAAGACTAAAGGAAAGTTACACTCTCGGACACAATGGTTGAAAAGTTTAGTGAGAGGAATATAGATTATATTTTTTATTGATTTTAAAAGTTCAACTGTCAACCCGAATATGTCAGCACTTTTTTTATTTTTTAATTTAGCGATAGTGTCCCTCATTTGTACAAAAGTGACCTCCTGATAATTAAACTCATCATAAGAAGTACTAATATCATTTAGGTATAGCAGGGGATCTTTAGTAGCATGTGGCATATCTTTAATTAAGTTATGGGCAATTCCCACAAAAAAGTCGTTAAATTCTTGTGGTGGAATATGACAATTGATGTGCTGGTCCCCTTTTTTTGTATTACCCCTTTTTTGATTTATAATTTGCCACATGCACTTCCCTGGGTTACTTGAAGAGTTTATAGCTCTGTCATTTGCAAACCTCCTTGCTTCCACAATGGCGGCCCGATAATATTTTTTATATCTTTTATACTCTTCCCAATCATTCACCCGATTGTACTGCTTGCATACATCATACAACAGATTCAGATGTTCTCTCATGTCCTTAAGGACATCGTCAAACCAACTTACCCTGCCACCCTGATCTGTACGCACATTATACTTCTTCTCAGGAAAACACTGCAGATATGCACCCTCCAGCAAATCCATCAGGACCCGAAACTTCCCCTCAGTATTGATATCCGTGCGATCCACAAACTCCCAGGAAGAACCCTCTACAATATTATAAAAATTAAATAAACCTCTTTGGGTTATTGGCCGGAAAATATTTTTTTCAGATGAAACTTCTTTATTTCTTTTAGTAAAGCATAGCATTTGACTCAAATGGTCAGAAAGATGATAATTTACAGTTTTTGCTGAAGATAGTTCCATTGCAAAATTTAAAAATATATTGTCTAGGCAGGAATCGCCACGTGTTGGCTCAAAAATTGTCTGTTGGAAACCGTAGGTCCCCAACAGGTCGAGAAGAGTGACACAATTTCCCTGACCGGTGCCAAATAACACATTAAAATCGCCTGCCAGTACAGTATCTTTTCCCGGGCCAATGCTACTTATAACTTCCTCCAGTGTAGAGAGGAAAGTGTCAAAGTCACCCCCAGGTGTCCTGTAAATACAAACAACATATACATTCTTAATTAAAGATACACAAAACTCAATACATTTTTCAACATTATAGATATTAAAATTTTCTACACATAAAAAATCAATGTTTTTTCTAACTAATATCACAGTCCCTCCACCATGAGATTGTGTTCGCACAGAGCATCCTGCAATTTTATAATTTTGAAGGCTAAAGGCATTTATCTCATCCGCGGTCAACCAATGTTCCGTTAGGCATACAATATCGGAGGAATCTTCGTCTAATGCCGCTTCAAGCTGATGAATTTTGTTCCTTACTGAACATATATTACAATGTAACAGTGTGACAGTTTTTGCTACATCTTTTGCCTTAGTTCTTAATGGCCTTACTGTTGATTTCGCCTCCTTTGAGACATTAGTGTTTTCAAGTTTAAAAACTCACTGACAGAGACACCTTTGGGCCATAAATTTGCATCCAGAACCATATCCTTATTTTCTAAGGGTACACTAACTTTAAAAGAGGTGTACCTTTTTTCTTGTTTGGTTTTAAGAATTTCACATGTAGAGTCTGTAATACCATTATTTTTTAGGTAGGTTTTTATCTGAAGAGGCGTTGTTGAGATGGCAAGCCCTGTCAGAAACAACCAGAAACAGTTTTGATTTGCTGCTTGTAGTTCCATGGCATTTTCGTTTTTCCCTTTAACTGGGGCGGGTCTTAAGTTCACATCAATTTTTTGCTTCTTTTTTCTGCCCTGGACAATTTTCCATTCACTTTCTCCCACATTTTGGGAAATTGGATCTTGAAGATTTTTATTTTCCTGTTTTTCTGATTTGTTTCCATCAGTTTTAGTTTTAACCTCAAAAACGTCATCATCAATTGTCATATTTGACTTTGGTTCTGTCTCTTGTCCCGCGGCCGTGCTTTCGGACTCCAAAATCTTTTGAGATTTTGAATTTTCCTTAGGTTGGCGATCATGAGATTTTGTGCTGCCCTCTGTTGGTTTTTTAGGAACTACTAGTTTCTGTTTTCTAGGAGAAGAGATCGATTTCGGAGAAGGAATCGATTTCGGTGACGTGACCTGAGGGGGTGGGCGTAAGAGGGGGATTTGTTTACCTTTTTTTATATTGGATAAATTTCCGTTTGTCGTCAGGATTTCCACCTTTTCTCTAAGTAATTCGTTATTTTCCTCAAGAATTTTGTTTTTTTCCTCAAGTACTAGGTTTAAACGTTTCAGATAGCCTATTTCCAAGTCTTTTTGGGTTTCTTCATCCACCTCTGTTGGTGTCATGGCTGCTACTTGATGAACACAAATTGCCGATTTTTTGGCCGCAGCTTGTTTCAAACACGAAGGATGAAAATTTTCTTCACACTTTATGCACTTTGTAGGCATCTCACATGTTTTTTTACAATGTAAACAATTTACTTTGCTACTTTTTTCACTTTTCTTGCGCTCGTACTTTTCACACGACAAATCATTCGCCGCCATATTGACTACTAGATCTAGATCTAGATGCTAGAATATGCATGTATAATTTGGTGTCCACATTATGAGTGCTTTAGGCATATACTTGAGAGGGTGCAAAATAAGATGCTTCGATACATATACTTCAAGGAGAGGGGAGTATCTGGTCTCGGTATGTCCTCACTGTCACTCTGTGAAAGCTATTCTCAAGTGTCCCTTTATAAGCGCAGGTAAAAATTTTGTTTGCTATATTTACATAAAACAATAAACGGACTTAATGATGATACCTCATTTCTCTCATCTCTACATTTTAATGTTCCAGCTTATGGCCTGAGAAATGTGAGATCCCTAAGAAATAGGTTAGATCATGTTCTTTAGTTATATTTAATTTTTAGTTATTAAGTTCGATTTTGTGCTTTGTAATAGGATGAGTTCTTGTAAGTGCAATAAATAAATAAATAAATAAAATATATTTATATGAAAAGTGACATAAGGGGGTCATAATTAATATTAATATTGTCAAACATCTGAAATCTTTTCAATTGGTGCTTAATTTTTTTTAGTAATATTTCTGAAGTATTTTGAATATTTTAAATAGGTCAATAAAATGCAACTTAATTTTTTACTATTTTCTGAATTTATGCTTCTAGAGAAGAAGATTAAAGAGAAGCAACTCTAGGATTTTGTCATGGAAATTTTAGACCATTAAGTTTACAGAAGGGGTGTCAAAAAAGGGCTGTGAAAAACTATTAACATTTGGAGTATTATTTGACTTTTAAATTTCACCAGCTCTAAATTTAAGAATAATTTTAAAATATTCAAGCAAAAATTAGCCAAAAATTAAGTGACAATTATTTATCATGCGCCTGTACATCATATAGTTAAAAAATTGGTATTATTATACATTATTAAAATTATAATAATTATATATATAATGTGTTTTCATTCCGGGTGTACATCCGTTCACTACTGTCGTTCTGAAAAGAACAGTTGTGCTGACGTTTCGCCAAAATCACATTTGGCATTTTCGAAGCTTTCTTTCTCGCGTCCGAATAGAGACTGAAGTGTTGGTGACTGCGACGCTTCCTTTTATACCCTCACTCGGGGCCGAAGGTTATATCTGCGCGGGCGTTGGTCGTTATTTATGTTTTCCGGATGGTGCTGTTGTTATTGCGCTAATTGCGCTTGAGTTTTAGCGGTTTTAGATTTGTTGATTATTGTCTTCCATACTGTTGGTAGTTTTAATGATTCGTCCCTTTTATTCAAATCACCTTGTTTTTCAATTTCTATGGCTTCTCGGATTATTCTGGTCTTATAATGTTCTATATTGGCAATCTCCCTACACCCATCGAAATTTATTTTATGGCCGGTTTCCTGATGATGTAGGAATAAAGCTGAGGTTGTTTGTTTATTTCTGATGCTGAGTTTATGCTCTTCCACTCTTGCTGATATTCACCTGTTAGTTTGCCCTACGTACAACTTTTCACAGTCCTGGCACGGAATACTGTACACTCCGTGGTTTTCCAGTTTGATTTTATCTTTTGGGTTTCCGAGTAGTTTACCTATAGTTGTTTGTGGCTTGTGTATTGTTTGTATGTTGTGTTTCCTCAGAATTCTTCCGATTCTGTCTGTTGTGCCTTTTACATATGGTAAGACTACTCGTTGCTTTCCCAGTTCATATTTTTTGTTGTTCGTTGTTCGGGAAACCTGTGCATTAATAGCTTTCTCTATGGTGCGATTTGTGTAGCCATTTTTCTTTAAAGCACTAGATATTACCTTAAGTTCGTTTTGTCTCGTCTGTGTTTCAGTTAGTCGCACGGATCTATATATTAGAGTATTTGCCACAGCTTGAATTTGTGCTGGGTGAAGATGTGATTTTGCATTCAAATATCTGTGTGTATGTGTTGGTTTTCTATACACGGTGTATTCGAAATGTCCATTATGCAGTTTTGTGACCAAAACATCTAAAAATGGTAGTTTGTTGTTTTCCTCTAACTCTAGAGTAAATTTATTCTGGGGTGGATTGAATTTACGTGAGTCAGAAATTTTTCGAGCTCTGGATGACCATGTTGCCATATAATAAATATGTCATCCACATAACGAATCCATAATTTGGGTTTTAAACTTGCTTTCTCAAGAGCTTCTTTCTCGAAGTATATCATAAATAAATTCGCGACTACTGGTGATAGTGAGGACTTCATTGGAGCACCATCCATTTGTTTATACATTTGCCCGTTGAAAGAAAAATAAGTATTTTTGAGGCAATGCTCCGAGAGTTCTATTATATGTGCCTGGAAATCCTCGTTCATAGCAATCTTGTTTAATGCTTCGTCGGTAGGAATACTGGGATATAACGATTTGACATCTAGGCTTGCTATGATATCGTTTTTTTCAAGGACGATATCTCGTATAATTCGAGTGAAATGCTCCAAGTTTTTTACAAATGAATCAGCTTTTTCTACAGTTGGTTGCATAATTTCAGAAAGGTATTTCTCCAGTTTTTGTAGCGGCGAATTAACAGCACTTACAATAGGTCTGATAGGCGCCCCTGGTTTGTGTATTTTTGGTAAACCATAGAGTTTAGGACATCTGCTCGACTTTTCCCGTGGTATGATTTTTTGTTGAATTTCGGGGTTTATCGGTGAACTTTTTATTTTATTTTTAGTTGTTTTTTCTAGGTACGTTGTCGGGTCCCTTAGAACAGGCCTATAACAATTGTCTTGTAGGGTATCCTGCATTTTTTGTACGTAATCTTGAGTATTCATAACCACAGTTGCGTTTCCTTTATCTGCTGGAAGGATTGTGATGTCTTTATTTTTTCGAAGGTTTATTAGGGCCCTTTGTTCAGTGGCATTTAGGTTTTGTTTTGGTGTTTTGCTTGATCTTAAAATTCTTGCCACCTCTTGTCGAATCTCCTCTGCGTTTGTTTCTTCAGAGGAGTCAAGGACAGCCTCCACTCCAGCTATTATTTCTTCTTTAGGGATTTCCTTAGGAGATATCGCAAAATTAAAACTCTTACTCAGTACGGATTTTTCACTTTCTGAGAGACTGTAGGATGATATATTATGTACTAATTTACGACGTCTACTGATGATCTTTGTGGCTGACTCGACTTTCTTAAAAGATTGTCATACTTTTTCGAAAGTTTATCTGTCTTAATATTCTTATTTGATTCTGTTCGCCAAAAAGCCAAAGTTTGTATGCGATTCCACAATAAAGGGTGAATGATGTTACTTAGTTTAAGGTGTAACTTTAAAAGTTCTTTCTCTGTCTCGGCTAGTTGTTTTCTAGTTTGATGGGTTTGTTCTTTTAATAACGCCTTGCTAGCATTTTGAAGTATGGTGTTAGTTTTTCTAGTTTTAGTATGATAAGACAACCGTGTTAAAGTAGGAAGTAAATCGCTGTCACGACACTTAATTTGAAAGGTTAGATCACATAAAAGATTAATTTTCTTACCTCTCAGTTTCTCATACATCTTGATTGTCTTGAAAATCTCCTCCCCGTAGAGGTGCATAGTGTTGATTTTTACTCCTTCACGGATGGAAAAATACAATGTGTTTTCATTCCGGGTGTACATCCGTTCACTACTGTCGTTCTGAAAAGAACAGTTTTGCTGACGTTTCGCTAAAATCACATTTGGCATTTTCGAAGCTTTCTTTCTCGCGTCCGAATAGAGACTGAAGTGTTGGTGACTGCGACGCTGAACTGAAACACAGACGAGAAAAAAACGAACTTAAGGTAATATCTAGTTCTTTAAAGAAAAATGGCTACACAAATCGCACCATAGAGAAAGCTATTAGTGCACAGGTTTCCCGAACAACAAAAAATATGAACCGGGAAAGCAACGAGTAGTCTTACCATATGTAAAAGGCACAACAGACAGAATCGGAAGAATTCTGAGGAAACACAACATACAAACAAGACACAAGCCACAAACAACTATAGGTAAACTACTCGGAAACCCAAAAGATAAAATCAAACTGGAAAACCATGGAGTGTACAGTATTCCGTGCCAGGACTGTGAAAAGTTGTACGTAGGGCAAACTAACAGGCGAATATCAGGAAGAGTGGAAGAGCATAAACTCAGCATCAGAAATAAACAAACAACCTCAGCTTTATTCCTACATCATCAGGAAACCGGCCATAAAATAAATTTCGATGGGTGTAGGGAGATTGCCAATATAGAACATTATAAGACCAGAATAATCCGAGAAGCCATAGAAATTGAAAAACAAGGTGATTTGAATAAAAGGGACGAATCATAAAAACTACCAACAGTATGGAAGACAATAATCAACAAATCTAAAATCGCAAAAACTCAAGCGCAATTAGCGCAACAACAACAGCAGCACCATCCGGAAAACATAAATAACGACCAACGCCTGCGCAGATATAACCTTCGGCCCCGAGTGGGGGTATAAAAGGAAGCGTCGCAGTCACCAAGTCTCTATTCGGACGCGAGAAAGAAAGCTTCGAAAATGCCAAATGTGATTTTGGCGAAACGTCAGCAAAACTGTTCTTTTCAGAACGACAGTAGTGAACGGATGTACATCCGGAATGAAAACACATTGTATTTTTCCATCCGTGAAGGAGTAAAAATCAACATATATATATATATATATATATATATATATATATATATATATATATATATATATATATACTAAGAGTTCTTAACTAGTATAATCGTGAACATAATGGAGTTTTATTTACGCAAGAACCAGTTTTACTATGTTCGAAACTTTCATAATATTTGATGTTTTAATTTTAGGACACTGAAGATGAGGAACTAGGAAAAAGAAAGAGATCAGTATCCCAAAAAACTCCAAGGAAACGTAAAAAAATTGATCCGTCAAAATACCAGGAGGGATTGAAACCTGCGTCACCAAAAAAGTCACCCGCCAGAAGCAACGAGCCATCAGATATCCAGAAAGATAATATCAAACCTAGGAAACGAACATACTCTGGTAGGAGATCAAAAAGAGAGGAAATAAAGAAGACTGAAACTGAGCCAGAAATTGGGATAGAAATTGAGCCAGATAAAGTTGAAGATATAGAAATTCTTCCTGAGAAAACGGTTGAGGAGGAGTTTGAAATTATCGCGGAAATAGATGATAGTGAACACGAAACCAGTGAAGAACAAATCGAAAAGTTGGCAGATGAATGCATGGATTCTTCTGGAGAATCATTGGAAAAACCACTAACTCCTGGACAGCAGGCAGCCGAGTCGGAAAATGGTAATATTACATTTTAATGTTAGATATATACTGTTACTAACCTGTTGCAATTCTTAAAAGAAACTTATCATTATGTATCTCCAAAACGTGTTATTAATCAAATATGGAAAAATTACAACATTCAATTAGGAGTTAGCCGACATATTCGGCCAGCAAAATATGCATTTTATGTCCCTTCTCTAACAAATAATAAATAAATTCACCTAAAACTTACCAAAACTATATCTAGTGCTAAATTTGCAACTTTGCATCCTTCCTAGAGTTGGTCGTCCCGATCGAACATATTCGGTATCTTGGTAACGGGCTAGTCGATGGAAGTGCATCACTTTCATTTTTGCATGAGGGTTCTTCTGAATCCGGCCTTCCAATAATTTTTGCAACTTCGGCGAAGTTCCCTTAGTTCTTTTTGTATTGTATAACCAAACTTTTTCACCGTTTGTAAATCTAGTGTGATTAGCACGTATATCATAACGCGACTTCATTCTATTGCTTTTTATCTTTCATTTCTGTTAGACCTCTTCATGGATTTATCTGAGGCACTTACTAACCTGGCTGGCATAATCCGTGATAGTTATCTTATTGTCAGGAGGACGTCCAGTACACTGGCAGGTGTTTTGCTAGTGGATTCATGAACTGCAGAGCAATAGGCCAGTAAAAATGGTTGAATGCATTTATCCCAGTCACATTGTTCATTAACTGAATTTTTAGGTAGTTCTCCAAAGTTCTATTAAATCTTTCAACCATTCCATCTGACTGTGAATGAAGAACAACATTTCTTGTCTTATGGATCCCTAATAGACTGCACAGGCTTTTGAATACATTGTGTATATTGTATTTCTCTTGAAATTCCATATTGGCAAATCCATTCTTGAAATAGTACGTCAGCAACAGTGATGGCTTCTTGATTGGGTATTGCATAAACTTCCGGTCATTTGCTGAAGTAATCTATCGCTACTAGTACAAAGCGATTCCCAGACTTACTAAGTGGAAATCGTGGTCGTTCAACAACTACCAATCTTGCAATATTTCAAAACTAATTAGTGACATCGGTTGAGGCTGGCAAACAGGTCAATGTTATTTACACTGACATGTCTAAGGCTTTTGACAGTGTTTGCCATCAGCTTCTGTTATGGAAATTACAGCAAATTGGTTTTTGTGGAAAATATCTTGAGTGGATCAAATCATATTTGTTTAATCGTCGCCAGCAGGTCAACATTTGTGCAGTTCCTCAGACTCTAATCCTCTGCAGTCTGATATGGAAAGGTTCGTCAAATGGTGCAGAACTAAGTATCTGTCTCTGAACTTCTTGAAATGTAAAGTGCTCCGTTTTCACAAACGTATTAATCCCATACTCTCCACTTACTTCATAGATAATGTAAGTCTTGAAGTTTTAGTTCTTTCACGGACCTAGGCGTTATTTTTGATGAAAATCTAACTTTTAATCTACATATTGAAAACATTGTACTTAAGGGTTTTAGACTACTGGGTTTTATAAAGCGTCATACGAAACACATAACTGATACCAAAGCAATTGGGTGTCTGTATAACTCATTGGTTCGTACAGTTCTAGAATATTGTTGTACAATATGGAGTCCATCATACCAGTATCACATCAACAGAATTGAAAAGGTGCAAAATAGGTTTTTAAAATACCTCTTACATAAATTTCTTTTCCCATATCAAGGTATGTCATCTAATACTAGAGCTCTTCTTTGCGGCCTTCAAACCCTTGAATTTAGTGCGTTTTTAGTGCCTATTAGAAGAACAAGACAATCACAGCTGTTCGTTGAAAGGTACCACCGTACAAATTATGGGTTTAGCGCATTCGTTGACCGACTGGTTCACAATTACAATCGTCACTTCTCAGAATATATTTTCAGACTATGCACTTTGCAGCTGAAAGCATATTGATGTTAGTTTTTGTTTATGTAGTTGTGTAGTTTTATTATTATTCATGTATTATTTTACCTCAATTGGAAACTTTTTTCCTTGTTGGTAATTTTTTGTTTGCTGATCTGACATATTTTTCTTAGAGTTATTGACTTCATTATTTATTTATTTGACATTATTTGCGAATTCGTACCATTTGGAATGTTTAGCATTCTGGAGTGTACGTTTCTGAAGGGCCACTTGTCCGATGCATGCATCGGCTACGTCCTTACATTACTTAAAAAAAAAAAAAAAAAAAAGATGGTCAATGGCAATTCGTTCAAAGGGTGCTCCCACGTTGTACTAATTCATTTTGACAAGAGTACGAGTTTACTGGCATCGCAGTCCTCGCAGGTTCACATCTGTATGACTCCTCAGCCAATAAAACCTTTTTCGAGAGTTTTTATAACACCAAAATGTTCTCCGCCGACACCGGCGTGTAAGGCTTACAAAACTTCTTGAATTTTCTTCCAGGGCCAAATAGTTTGATATTGGTTGTTTTCCTTCAGGACCTTCCCAGATTCTTTTTAACAGAACGTCTTTTATTACCAGAGTCCCATAAAGCACAGCATCCTTTAAATTTCTGGAATTTGGCTGCAATTTCTTGGTAGCAAGGTTTTGGTGAATTTTCTATTTTCCGCTTGGTTATAAGACCAATATCTGAGTCTTCTTGCTGATTGGATAAAACTTTTAGGTCCCAGTCTTCAGAGCTTTGAAGTGCTGAAATGAAAATCATCAGGATCTTCTCTTTCCTCGCGTCTGCTACAGTGTTTGCAAATTTCTGGGCATGGTCGTCTTGATAAAGCATCAGCATTTTTATGGTTTATCCCTTTCCGATGTTCAACTTTAAAGTTACATTCCTGTAGGTACTGCAACCACTTGGCTATTTGTCCCTCGGGATTCTTAAATTGTAGCCATTCAAGTGACGCATGGTCCGTTTTGCCCATACAAATACTTATGAAAGTGCTTCAATGTTTTAACAATGGCTAGTAGTTCTTTCCTTGATACACAATAGTTGCGCTTAGGTGTAGAAAGAACTTTGCTGAAATAGGCTATTACTTTTTCGCCATTTTGTACTTGTGGCAAAATACCACCAATAGCACATTGGCTTGCGTCAGTGTCTACTATAAACATTTTGGATGGCTCGGAATATGACAACACTGAAGGATTACACAAGGCTTTCTTCAAGTTGTTAAATACTTCTCCACATTCTTTGGTCCATACATAGTTGTGATTGCTTTCAATTAGTTGATGTAAAGATCTAGTGATATTAGCAAAACCTTTTATGAATCTTCTGTAGTATGTACAAAGTGCCAGAAAACTCCTTATTTCATGTATGTATTTCGGTATTGACCATTTTTGAACGGCTTCAGTCTTCTCTGGATCGGTTTTTACTCCGTGTTTGGTAATAACATGTCCTAGATATTCCACTTTTTTTCGGAAAACTGGCACTTCTTGGGACTGAGTTTTAAGCCAGCCATTCTTCAAGTTTCTGTAAAACAGCTTCAATATTCTTCAAATGTTTTTCCAAAAATAATGATGTTATCTAAATATACTAGGCATGTTTGCCATGTCATTCCGTGTAATGTTAGTTCCATTAAACATTCAAAAACCAAAAGGTATAACTTTAAATTGCCATAACTCTGTGTCTGTTTTTTCTTTATCTGCTGGATTAACCATTACTTGCCAGTAACAATTTTTCAGGTCCAGGGTCGAGAACCATATTGCTCCTGTGAAACTAATTAATCTAAGCATAAGAGAGGGAAAATATCCTTCCTGCTTCAAAAAGACTAAGGTAATTCCTATTTTTAAGAAGGGTGATGCAAATGAGCATGCAGTCGAGACCTTTGAGGATGGTGGCTACATGGAGGCTATTTTCTGTGACCTATCAAAGGCTTTCAACTGTGTGTCCCACGAAATACTTTTGGATAAATTGAGATGCTGCAGAGTGGAAGATCGGAGCATACAATTGGTGCGCAGTTACCTAACAGACAGAAGTCAGGTTACTTTTCACAAACAACAATCAAGCGAAGTGTTTTTAAAATATGATGTTCCCCAAGGCTCACTCTTGGCGCCTCTTCTATTCTTAATTTATATCAACGATATAAATAGCTCCACTATAAATTCAGATCTGATTCTCTATGCAGATGATACAACACTTTTTCAGCAAGACCGAAATTATGACAACAAGATATTATTTATTAAACATAAGGTAACAAATGTCATACATATTGTAATAAATATAATCTAAATAGGAGCCTAATAACTGGAAGTTGCACCTAAGTGAATGAACACTTGTATGTACACAAGTATTATCTTTGAATTTATATTGAGAATACAGTTAACCTCATGCTAAAGCTGTACAAATAAAAATTTAAAAATTACATCAACAACAAATATAATTTCTTATTTTAGCAAACCTTATAAATATAGATGTTATCCTATTGAAATAGAGCTTTAAATTTATGTAAATATTTAAAAATAAAAATCCTACAACTATTATTGATTTTTTCAGTCTTGGCAGGGATCTCAATTCTAGGGGAAGCAAGTTATACATTTTGGGACCTAAATAAGAGAAAGATCTCAATTTTTTTGATGTATTGTTCACTGGCATCTCCAATTGTTCACTGACCTTAGACCTAGTTTCATAGATGTGGTTTATAGTTTGTTCAAATTTAGTCGATTTTTTAATAAATGAGCATGTTGACAGACAATATAATCCTCTCACATCCAATATGTCCTCTGAATATAAAAGCCTGGTAGTATATCGCCTATTTTTTCGAAATATAATCTTAAGAATGTAATTTTGAAGTACATTTAATGGCTTTAAGGAATTTTGATACAGACCACCCCACACCACTATACCATATCGAATTAAAGATTCAATAAGGGCTTTATACACACACAACAACAACTTTTTACTTAATATCTCTCTCAAAACATAAAATTTGAACTAGTTTCTTTATATTTTTTGTAATTCTAAGTACATGATGATCCCATCTGAGATTACGGTCAATAATTACACCCAAGTATTTTGTATATTCAACCTCTAGAATATCACCATCAAAGTTGTCAATATGAATGCTTTGGAAGTGTGGACGATTGGCTGCTGTGATGGAAAAGGCTATGTAATTCGTCTTTGAGGTATTTAAAGTTAGCTTAAATGTGTCTAACCAATTTTTAATTTTGCCCATACCTTGAATGGCAAAATCACGAACAGAAGTCCATGATGATCCTGAAAACAGAACTACAGTATCGTCAGCATAAGACAATCATGAGCCATTGTCAATGTCAATACTAGTTAATGAGTTGATGTAAGTGATGAAAAGTATGGGTCCCAATACAGTGCCTTGAGGTATTCCCATTGTAATGTTAAGTGGATCGCTGCAAACATCATTAATTTTGACAATCTGTGTTCGACCGCTTAAGTAACTCTCGAAGACGCTCAACGCGGTGCCCCTGACCCCATACAAACCCAAAACGTTAAGGAGAGAGCCATGAGGCACCATATCAAACGCCTTGGCGAGGTCCAAAAACACAGCAATGCACTTATTGCTACTGTCAAGGTTGGAAGTTATGCTGTTGGTTAATTCACAAATTGCATCGGTAGTGCTCAAACTGTTCATAAATCCAAATTGACGTTGAGATACGATATTATTTTGTTGAAGAAAGCTGACCAGGCGATCTTTAAGACATTTTTCAAAGATTTTAGCAAATGTGTTGATAACACTTATTGGACGGTAGTTATTTATATCAGACTTGTCTCCAGCTTTATGGACTGGTGTTATGATAGCAATTTTAAAACAACTTGGAACGATGCCTGTTTTAAAAATTAGATTAATTATATGAACTATTGGATTTATTAAATATATGTGAAAATCTTTAACGATTTTTGTAGTTATGCCATCACTTCCTGGAGCGCAGTTATTCTTTAGTGTGTTAATTTGTTTTATTATCTCATTTGAATTGGTAGGCTTTAGAAAAATTGATGATAAAGCAGTGAAGTCAATTCTAGAAAAACTAGAAGGAGCATTAATTTTTTTGTACATTTTAAAACCTATGTTAGTAAAGAAATCATTACAGAAATTGGCCATCTTCTTATTATCATCAAACTTTCCATTCTTGTTTTTGATTTCCAAGTTTAATTTATTTTTTGTTTTATTTTCATTTGTTGCGTTTGAGATTATATGATATATTTTTTTAAGATCATTCTTACTATTTTCGATTTCAGTTTTATAATAATCATATTTTCGTTTTTGTATAATTTTATACAAATTATTTCTATAATCAGTGAATGTTTTTTTTTTTAGTTTCATCATGATATAATAAAAGTTTTTTTTTCATTTTATCTTTTGTTTTAATGGAATTAATGATTCCATTAGTAATCCACGGTTTTAATTTTTTATGCTGTTTATTTTGAAATGTTTTTTTAATTTTAGATTTATTTATTATTTCAGCCATTATTTCTAAGAATTTTTGGGTAGCAGTTTCTATATTTTGAGCTTCCAAAACACTAAACCAAGATTAGGCCTTAAAAAGCTCATCTAAAATTTGATAATTGATTTTGGAGTAAGTGAAAATTTTAGCATCTGAAGTTTTATCAGATCGAATATTGTGCTGACAGGACACACTTAACATTACAGGATAGTGATCAGTGAGTGAAGAGTGCAGAACAAAAGAAGAGTATTTAAGATTAGTTCTGAGATTCTTTTTAACAAAAATATGATCCAATATGGAACTAGTGTTAGAAGTTACACGAGTGGGATTGTTAATAGCAGACAAAAAACCAAAGTGTCCCAATAGTGTAGTGTAGTCATTTACTTCATTGTTTTCTGCTGCTAAATTAATGTTCATGTCACCAATTAGAATCTCTATTTGATTTGTTGAGTTTACCGAATATAAAGTCTCAAGGTCTCTAAGAAAGCTAGGAATGTCTGTAGAGGGGGGTCTGTAAAGACATGAAACGCCCAGAGACACACCATTAACATCCAATATAATTCTACTTAGTTGTAATTCCGGAATACTCTAATTTTATGTTAGAAATTTTAAAGTGTAAGGTAGATTTTATGTAAACAATAGTACCATCGTTTTGATTAAGCTTTGAATTGTTATAAAACATATTGTACCCATCAATATTAAATTGTTCATTCCCTATTTGCCAAGACTCGGTAAATACTATAATATCACAATATTTAAGGTTGTACGATTCTAAGAAGACCAATAACTCATCAAAATTTTTTCAAATACTTCTAATGTTGAAATGTAAAATGCTAAAAAGTTTATTTTTAAAGTCTCTTTTGGTTTTTATGGCATCACAAGCAATGCTTTCCTCCATTATGTCCTCATTACAAATGTCAAGGTCGTTTAAAATCTCGATTTCTTGTTGACTAAGGGCTGTAGCCATAATCTATTTTGCTTCTTAGCACACTAACCAGATACTGATAGGAGGGGCACAGTGGGTCACTTGCACCATGGGCTATATTGTAGTTGGTCTTGTACCGTTTGTTAGCTTTTAAACAGTTACTGCATTTCTTGTGTGTGTGTATATATATATATATATATATATATATATATATATATATATATATATATATATATGAATGTCTATTATTTGCATACATTAATTTAAATCAATACCAAAGGGGAGATGAAATGCATGATCACACTACGAGAACTCGCAACAATCTTAGAGTACAATTCGCTCGCCTAAATTGCTCAAAAATTTCATCACAAGTTCCTTAATAAAATACCAGAAAATGTTCGAGGATTGCCCTTGGTCGAATATAAAAGAGTAATTAAAAGAACCTTAATCTCAAATGCCTTCTATAATTATGATGATTTTATGGCAGCAACATTATTCTAGGAAGCTCTGTGGGCTATTAGATATTATATAAAAATAAATGTCTCTCTCTCTCCTTTTATGTCTTTATATATTAGTTGTTTCTAAGTTTGTTTTTATTTACGTGCTATGTTGCTTATATATTTTATTATATTAACCAAATTTTGTTGTATTTTATTATGTGTATTTTAGCTTTATATAGTTTTATCATAATTTATATTTACTTAGTACTAGTCTGCCATTTTCTTATTTTTTCTTATATACTTTAAGCAGACATGACGTGTGGAAAAATTGTACCTCAATTTGTTACACAAATAAACTTAACTAGGACTACTGGTGACTTTGAGATGGTTCTATAATGTCTTGTTTTTCCGTATCCTCAAGCATCTTATCGCCTTCATGCTGCTTTGCGAATGGTATTCGTTTTGGAGGCTGTTTTATCGGCGCTGCATCACCAGTATTAATTCGATGTTGAACTATATTGGTTTTTCCTAAGTTGCTGTCAGAAAGAGAGAAAACATCTTGATTTCTTCTTAGAAGTTCTTCCAATTTGGTCACCTGCACTTGATTCAGTCTTTCCTAGCTAACCCTTTTTCATGATTGAAATTATTTTTAATGTTTCACTCTTCTGCATACTAAAATTTATTTATTTACTTATTTATTTCAACAGAAAATCCATTTTTACACAAATGTATATATAACAAATTGTAATAATACATAAACATGATCTATAATAAACATTAAACAAAATTTTCAAAAAAACATAGTAGAATCACATAGGTTGTTGAATATCACAGTAAAGGTAGGACAGGTAATCGACGTTTGAAGGCGGTTAAACTCATACCAAAGAGATCCACACCCAAATTGTTGAATAATCGAGTTATACGTGATATAGGGCTATGGTATCCATATTTTGTGCTGTGTGCCGGTACAAAGAATAAATTACTTTTTCTAGTTCTGCGCACAGTGTTAAACTTTACATCTTGTAGTAAATCAGGACAGCAGTATATACCATTTAATAGTTTAAACATACACATTAGGTCAGCACACAGTCTTCGCTCCCTCAAAGTCTTAATATTAAATCTGGTCATTACAATACCATAATCGATGTAGTAATTAAGTTCATTGTAAACATTAATATTTGATTTAAATGCCAGTTTAAGAAGGAATCTTCGTTGAACACTCTCAAGAGCATCAATTTGGTATTGATAAAAAGGAGACCAGACTGTGGACGCATATTCAAGACCCGAACGCACTAGAGCACAATATAGTAACTTTATTGAGGAAGGAGATAAATCTGCACCATATCTAGATAGAAAGCCCAATCTTTTGAATCCCTCCTGAACAATCCTATCAATATGACTTTTAAGGTGAGCTGCGCATCGAATAAGACGCCCAGGTCTCGAACCTCCAAAACCGAATTCAACATAACTTCGTTCAGAAAATAACGATTAACATTTCCCTTACAGCAACCAAACCTGATGGAGAAACATTTATTAACATTTAAGGATTGACCATTTTTTTCTGACCATAAATATAAACCATTCAGATCGGATTGTAAATTATCAATATCAATTTGGTTATTGATACTTTTGTATAATTTCAGATCGTCGGCAAACAGCACAAACTCAGAAAATCTAGTCTCCTTAACCCCCTGGGTGTCAAGCCAAAGAATAGTTTTGCTACTATTAAAACATTCTTTTAGTTCGTTTTCTATTTCTTCCATAAAGATGGGATGGCAACCTAAACGACGTGGCTCATGTGCATCTTCTATAGCTTTAGGTATATTTACAAAAATATACTAATGTGCGTCTAAAATGTTATGCATCTAGAAGATAACTCGTTTAAAAAGATAGTATGCAAATTGTGCCCTTACCCTCTTATCTTGTACCGGCCAAAATTATCAAATCAAAAACGTCACGCGACGATGGCGACAGACATTCGCCGATTGGGCGCTAGGCTGCAGCACCAGTTTATTATGCGCGCCAAATTCAATATACTTTGACCCGCATCATTACCCGCTGCGCACCATTCCCCCACCTTCCCTTAAAAATTATTAATTTTAGGTCAAGTCTTATTTGAACCATCCTCTATTGTTTTTTTTTTTAATTATTTTCAATGTCAATTAAGGTAGAGGGCTCAAAATATAACGTGGCTCTATGTATTGTTATTTATCTAAAATATATAATATTTCAGAGATATACATCGAAGAATCGTCTCAAGACAACTACGAGTCTGACGATTCCAGTTCGTCAATGGAAAGCGGGAAGGGCTCACAGAGTGACAGCAATACGAATGACGAACCACCTTGGCGAAGAGAAGAGGACACAATTATCCTGGAAACTCTTCAAAAAGAAGATGATAAGGAATACGCTCTTCAAGTTATATCAGATAAATTGCCTAACAGGACAGTTAGCCAAATCAGAAGTAGGCTATCTAGGCTAATGGATCTTTTAATAGACACCTTAAAAAATACTTAGCTTAGACTGTATAAAATGTGGTTTGTTAATAACTTGTTTTGTGGATAGAATCCAGAGTCGGCAAGTATTTTTAAATTTCAGAAAAACATTTGATAAATGTTTTTCTGAATGACAGTGACAAAAAGTAAAAGAAAAAATAAACTTATTATGAAAAAATATACATTAAAACAGTTAACTGAGGAAAAATAGTGTAAATAAATCGGTATTAACGAATACTACCGGAATATTAATATTAAATTGAACATGAATCACATAATTATGGAAAATGCATTATGCCTTTCTGAACATCGTAAAGAGATATGATCCAACAAATTATATTTCAGGAAAAAATTATCTATATTTGCCTTCACTATGACTCTGAAACCAAAACAAGAAAACTTTCTCCTTTTAAATTCAAACATTTTAGATTTTGTATTTAAACAGATTTTCAGTTTATCACACAAGACTTTTCACTTTGTAGAAATAATACGAAGTAAATAAAAATAATAAATCCTATACATGAACTTAATCATATATTCATAGTAAAACATATTGGATGTGGATATTAATAAATATTTTTTACTTTTTTATTAATTAACTTACATATTTAACGAAAAAAAATTAGCTTAAAATAAAAAATACTAATGAAAATAAAAAACAGATAAACTCAAAGAACAATGTAACAAAATAAAACAACCCTAAAGGAAACTAAAATAATTTCTATTGATTTGCTTTAGTGTTGCACTGGAACTTGAAGTTTAGAGGAAATTTGAAGTTCAGAAAGGTTAAAAAACTGATTTATTTCTTGCCGTAAAGTTTCCAAAGATGAAAAAGTTGTGGTAGTTTGATTATTGTAGCTGGTAAACTGATGTAGTTGGCCAGAATCTTAGATGGCTTGACGTTTTGCCTTCCGCCAGGCCTATTGAGGCTGACAAATTTTGTTGGCCTGAAAACTCGAATTTAAGAAGTTCATTTAATTTCTTACTTATTTTTTATTTTTCTATTTTTTTTAACTGCTAAAAATTCACGATTCGGAACTGGTATTGTAGATACCATGACAGTGAAACGAGTTACCAGGTATCCCAAAACACTTTGAAAAGAACAATATACAAATTTCAAAAACTCTGGTTTTTATTTCATGGTCATATGGATTTTGGGTGAGTGTGCACAACAACAACGACAACATCGCTTCCTGAAGAGCAGGAAAATAATATCTCAGCAGAAAAGTTTCTTAAAATGTGATGTGACACAGGCCTTTGTAAATGATTCTAAGAGTTGTGTGTAAATAGGTTTTCATATTCGAATCTCTGTTGTAATACATATTTAGTCGAATGCGGTCTTATCGTGCGGGTCCAAAGCCACCAACATTATGAATCAAATCAGAAAACACAGTGAATACCAACATGTTGTGTGATTCTTTTATCGAGCTATTAAATCTCGATGGGCTATTTACAAATATACAGGGGAGAAGACTAAATAAGAAAATTCGCTAAATATGTATTTGGTTAAAATTTTTTGGTTGGCAAAAACAAAAATACACAAACCGGCAAGCGCCTTAATAAAGTCGGAAGGCGTTTCGCATCAGTGGAACAATCAGGATATGTTCTGTTTATACAGCCACTTAATGAAAGTGAGATTTTTTGATCAATCACCAAAAATTATGAGCCCCGCTTGACCTAAAAATCTAACCACTTATACAGTATCATTTATTTAAACGCGGGCCACCCCTGTGCAAAGAAAACTTTTTTTTTTTGTATTATAACAAAACAATTTTATTTTGCAAAAATATTATAGACTTTTGTTAAAAACACAATAATTAGTTATTACTTCCCTCGTGAGATTTTTTCAGACCTTTACGTTTAAGGGTCCCTAGATGCCGGAAAACATGTTTTCTCATTCCGTCTGTCTGTAGGTATGTCTGTCCGTCAGTCTGTCTGTTCGCGACATAGCTAAAAAACTACTTATCCGATTTCTTCAAATTTCAGTCTAATTCACTGGCTAATATCCAGGAGCCAGTGGCAAAAGGTCTGAGAGTCGGTGTAAGGAATGTACAGAAACTTGTGCATGAAAAAAAAACATAATTTACTTCCGAAGAAGATTAAGAAATGTATGCGAAAAAATCCAAAGGCAAAAGACTTAATTTACAAAGCAAAAATGGATATTCATAATGCAATTTATTAGTTATACACGTCAAAGGCTAATATAATCCTTCAGGAACTTTTAAATATTATAGACTAAACAATTTCATCATCACTTAAAAAGTCCTCATCTTCTGAGTCGTCGTCAAATGGCGCAATTATCATTGGTGCTATTTCGACATCTAGAACTCGTTCTCGATTCCACCAATACCATATTAATTTCTCCGTATGTTCCACAGATTTCTTCCAGTACTCCGGCGTAATATAATTTAATAAATCTTGCCAAACAATTTGCACTTCGTCTGATGTAAGACCATCGTTCACGTATTTTTCGTAATATGATTTTGCCCCAGCCCATATTAATTCTATTGCGTTAAACTGGCAATGGTATGGCGGCAGTCGTAAAACCTCATGTCCATTTTACCGTAATATTTCATCTACGACATATATTGTTGGTTTTTTAATAGATTTTGCCATTAAAAGAAGTTCTAGTTTCAGCATATTGAGTAAAGGATTTTGTTTTTGTTTTATTAGCCAGTCATAAATATCACTTTTCTTTCAGGATGAAGTAGGTTGTTTATTTAAGATTCTTGAATGATCAGATGCATTGTCCAGAATGATTAAAGATGGAGCATCTAAATTTGGAATCAGTTGTTCTTTTAACCACTTTTCAAACTGTTCACAGTTCATATTATCATGGTAGTCCATACTCTAGGATGTTGAAGAAAACAGTAAACTTACACCTGGAAGAAATCCTGTTGAAGAACCTGCATGCAAAATGATGAGCCGTTTTCCCGTCCCACATCCCTTTTTTCTCTTGACACTTTTTACAGACTCGTTCTGCCAAGATTTCGAACCACTTCCATTAGAAAATATCCAATTCCAAGTTTGAATTAACATTTTCCATGTATTTCTTTAAAAACTGGATACGCTGACTTGCTATGTGTGGCAACTCGCATAAAAATCTTCGATTACAGTCCTTTTTATATCAAAAACCCAACATTTTTATTAATTTTGAGAACAATTTTAGTCCAAGGCATATTGCTCGATTTTTTAAAGCTTCTTTTAAAACTTGAAGGGTTATATTAGTTTTTGATGTGTATAAATCGTAAATTGCATTACGAACATCCATTTTTACATTGTCACTTAAGTCTTCTGTCTTTGGCTTTTTTCGTGTACATTTTTTAATCTTCTTCGGTAGTAAATTATGCTTTTTTTCATGCACAATTTTCTGCACAGTCCTTATACCGATTCTAAGAGCTTTTCCTACTGTCGCCTGGATATTGGACGGTGAATTTTCATTTTCGTAATATTTTATTAGATTTAATACCATATTTTTCGCTTGTGGATGCAAAAAATCCCGAAAATTGTTTTCTATTACTCATTTTGTCACTGACTTGTCAATCTGACTTTGAAGTGACATCGCTCAAAGATTTTTGCAACTGGTGGTATTTATATGTTTATCCTCTTTTTTCATATGAAAATATCAGGTCTATCTAATTCATCTTCCGGATTTTATGCGGAGGATATGATTAGACGTAATAAAAGAAAAACAAACTTAAAAAGTTTGTCGTTGAAAATCGTATGACCCGCACGATAACACTGCTTTTGACTTTATAAGCATTTTCTAATTTGGTTTGTAGTTTTTCTCTGTTCAGATAAATTATTTAAAAAATACATACTAAAACAGAATTTATATATTGACATTATTATCCCGTACAGAAACTAGTCATTATTCGTACCACTCTAAATAGATTTATGCAAAATGGAGGATTTATATTATTAAAAACAAAGACATGACAAAATATTCTAAAAATGTTTTTCGCGATCGTTTTCATATTGCTTGGCGGCGTAATTTGGGTTACAATCTGAGCTTGGGAATTATAGTCAGCAATTAATTGCGTTCCATTTTCCAATTTATAAGTGCATTTAAAAAAAAACTTTATTTTGTTATAATGTAGTTAATAAAAAAACCTACATTGCGTGTATAGTAATATTTTATAGGTCAATCTTATTGATTGCTAGAACTCTTTTTTTGTGTTCAATTTATTTATTTATATATATATATATATATATATATATATATATATATATATATATATATATATATTATAAATATATGAAAAACCATAAGTGATACGAGGTTGGTTTAATTGGGGAAAAATTGCGCAATTTAATTTCAAATATTATGTCGTTGACAAAATTGGAAATTTCCCACTGCTTCCGAAGATATCTGAAGAAATATCACAAAATGATATTTACGTCTTCATAGCCGTTTTTCCTCCTCTACCAGATGGTCCACTCACTCATAATCAACTTATTTTTTTTGAACACGGGCTTAGAGTTTTTATTTTGTTTTTTTTTACAAACCCTTGACCTGTAAAAACCAATGTTGTAATGCACTCATACATTTACAGTATTTAAACTTCTCCTTTGTGAATTTGGGGAGATTCAGGTTTTCCGTCTCTCTCTCTCTCTAACAAATTGTCTCTTTTCTGGAAATTTTATCTGCTATTCAGACGTTAAGTATGAAACATCGTTAGTTTTAGGAGATCGAATATGCTTGTTACAACTGAAATAAAAAATCCAGGTCAGTATTTAAAAAAAATGAAATGGATGTGAGTTCGAGAGTATAAAGAAGTAAATTTTGTTTTATATCTTCAAATGAAGCCTGAAAAAAGTAAAAAGGAAAATGACGATTTTTTGTTTTTTTTTACGGATATAATTCGATATTAATTTTCCAGTTTTAACCAACCACGTATCTTTTAAGGTCTTTGAGATATCAATGCTATCCTATCGAATAGTTTTAGTGTACATAGTATTAATTAAATTATTAATTGGTATGTAGTTTTGTTTTCTTTTTTTGTTAATAATACCCATATTGCCTACTGGAACAAGAAACCTTGCCATATACAAATACAAATACAAAATGCCTTTATTCACCATTAAATTTAATACAAAATGCACAAATTATAAAGCTAGTCAAATATTTGCAAACATTTATAATATCTCCAATATCTATAAAACTGTATTTTTGAAAAAAAAAACGGCGGAACATCAATCCAAGGTTCTAATTTAAAATTTGTAATCTAAAACAAAGTTTACTGAATAAAAATATAAGTTGCAGCACTGGGCCGTCGGCACTTTGAAAATCGCAGATAAAAGGCGAGCCGCCTAGTTTCAAACCCCATCGACACTGCTTCTTATTACCGAGCTGTTTAAAAGTAGTTTGGCTTCGCGCTGCGAATTTTTATCTACCAGGGAATTTCAAAAGTATAAATAACAACTTTAGACAAAAATTATTGAGTTGAATTTTGTCGTCGGACTAGTTTAATATTTTGCAATTACAGTGTTAAATATAGTGAATTTAAGGTATGCTATTTGCAGTAAACACAATTATTGAACTGTTCAAACATCTTTTTTAATAATAGGAAATAAAACAGCACATAATTTATGCTTAAACGGTAACAAATTAAAAAATTCAGTTAATAATTTTTCTCATTGTTTATACAGCTTTTCGTGGAGTCTACTTCAGAATGGCTTCCTTTTTTGCCTTTTTTTTCCTTCGCCAGTTCATTTGAATATTTCATTCTTATAAATAACCTTTGTCTTACGAAGTCTTGGGGCATCTAGGTTTATGTTGTTGTGTCTATTTGTAATTATTTTTTTTTCATACTTTACTCATAATTTATGTAAAAAGTCTTAAAATATTCACATATGTACACAAAAAGACGAAAATCTCTTAAAATTTTCACTTGAGGAAGTAAGAAAGTCAAGCTGAATAAGCAATAAACTGGCCGCTTTGTCAGACCGGGTCGCCAATCGACGTCACAAGCCCTGCCTCACCCTCGCGCACCCCTCGCCCGATAGCTGCTCAGCGAGGTAACCTAATAGAGTTAATGAGCCATGTATTATCAGTACTCCGTTGGTCCTTAGATATTTCCTAACCTCAAATAATACACTACTTTAACATAATAAGAAGACCGTTAACGAAACTCATTTAGAAACTTAATATCTGCGAACCAACAGAGTAGGTAAAGACTGATAATATTGGTTTCATGCAAGATATAAAATTATGTATATATATATATATATATATATATATATATATATATATATATATATATACATATATACATATATACACTACGCATCAAAATTAACGCACCACTATAAATTGCACAGCATTTCAATGTGGATTTTCTTACGAACCGCTGAACGGATTTTGACGAATTTCGTTTTTAAATGTAGATTTATTTATCGCTAAAAACGCCGCAATGTGAGTTTTTATTAAAATTTTAGTTTTGAGCATATACAGAGCCCAACAAGGAGAGTAATTTTTCTCCAGAATATTTGAAACACCCTGTGGATTGTTTCAGCCATAACAGCGGGTATATGTTTGATGCAAATTATAGCCCCATGTTTTCTTAACAATTTGGTTTTCGTTTCGTGTCAATATCTCTATTTTTAAATGAAATACAGAGCAAAAGATTAAAGCGCACTAGTTTATTTTAACAATTCAACATCTTAAAATAGGGTAGGCCATGAAATGAACAAGTTTGACAAACTGTTATGTTTGTTTATTATGTGTCAATTTTATCTTTGAAGATATAAAATTTTGATTATGGAGCGTCAAACAAGGAATTTATCTCTTGACGAATGCGTAGAAGCAATTACATTGGCCGAAGAAGGATTAAGCTACCGTGCTATAGCTGGGAGACTGGGAGTTTCTCATTCATCAATATCGTGCATTCTCCACCGGTTTGAGCAAATTAACAATCATAACCGACGCCATGGGCAAAAAAGGCACAGAGGAACAATAGTGAACCAGAATCGTTTTATTCAGTTACGTGCTCTGAGAGAACGTTTTGTAACAGCAAGAAATCTTCAGGTACAATTTAACGCTACACATAACGTCCAAATAAGTGTATCCACTGTAAGAAGACGACTTGCAGAAGAGATTTTAAGATTCCGAATTCCAGCAAGAGGGCCGAGGTTAAACGCTAATCATCGTAGAGCGAGACTGTAATTCGCCAGACAGCATGTAAGCTGGAATCTTGAGGATTGGGAGCTAGTCTTGTTCACGGACGAGTCGAGATTTTATTTGTAACGCAGGCCAAATGAGCGTTATTCACAGTGTAACATTCGTCAAATCACGCTATCTAATGGAGGTTCTGTAATGGTTTGGGAAGGAATTTCGTTGACTGCCCGAGCAGAACTTATTGCTTTACATAGGCCAACATTTCTTGTTAATGCACGACAATGCAAGACCCCACGTCGCTCGTATAATGCAAGAGTATTTATATGAGGTGGGTATTAAGACTCTGGACTGGCCTGCAATTAGTCCAGACCTCAACCCTATTGAACATTTTGTGGGACATCATAGACAGACAATTTAGAAACCATCAGCCCTTACCAGCCTCTCTTGACGACTTTCAAAATTTTGCCACAAATTTATGGAACGACATTGATCAAGAGCAGATTAAACGCCTTGTGTCTAGTATGAATCGTCGATGTGAAGCCGTTATCCACAGTAGAGACGGAAACAGGCGATATTGATATTCTTAATTTTTTTTAAATTTTGTCCTTGCTACCAATATTGTTATTATTGTTATTTTGTTAAGTTGTTAAATTGTTAAAATAAACTAGTGCGCTTTAATCTTTACTCTGTATCTCATTTAAACATAGAGATATTGACATGAAACAAAAACCAAATTGTTAAGAAAACACGGGGCTATAATTTGCATCTAGCGTATACCCGCTGTTACGGCTGAAACGATCCACAGGGTGTTTCAAATATTCTGGAGAAAAATTACTCTCATTGATGGCCTATGTATACGCTCAAAACTAAAATTTTAATAAAAACTCACATCGCGGCGTTTTCAGCGATAAACAAATCTATATCAAAAAAAAAATCATCAAAATCCGTTCAGCGGTTTGCAAGAAAATACACACTGAAATGCTGTGCAATTTATAGTGGTGCGTTAATTTTGATGCGAAGTGTATATATATATATATATATATATATATATATATATATATATATATATAAATGTGTGTGTCCTGAGAATGCAACAATAAAGTTGCGAAACGTCGACAATTTAAAAATAGTCTTGTTTTTTTACTGGATCCTAACCCCAAATAATACACCCCTCTAACATAAAAACGAAAGGATCGTTAACGAAAGCCATTTAAAAACTTAATATCTGTGAAATATCTGTGGGCCAACGTAGTAGGTAAAAACTGAAAATACGGGTTTTGTGCAGGATATAGAATTTATATATGTGTCCTGAGAATGCAACAAAAAAAATAGTAAAACGTCGACAGTTTAAAAAATATATTGTTTTTTTACTGGATCCCAACCCCAAATAATACACCACTCTAACATAACAACAAAAGGATCGTTAACGAAAACCATTTAGAAACTTAATATCTGGGAAATATCTGCGGACCAGCGTAATAGGTAGACTGATGTGAGTTAGAATTTATGTGTATTATGTGTCCTGAAGATGCAACAATAAAATAGCGAAACGTCGAGAGTTGTTTTTTTACAAGAGGATCGTTAACGAAAACCATTTAGACATTTAATATCTGGGAAATATCTGCAGTTCAACAGAGTAGGTAAAGACTGATAATATGGGTTTCATGCAGGATATAGAAGTTATGTGTTCTGAGGAGGCAACAATAATGTTGGGAAACATCGACAATTTAAAAAGACTTGCTCTTTCACTGGATCCTAACCCCAAATAATACACCACTCTTAACAATTTTTTTTAATTCATTTTAACAAAATTCGGGGTCAATCGAGTAAATAGTATTTAAGTTATGTCGCGAACTAATAGACAGACATACAGACGAAACGAGAGAATTGATAAAACTTGTTTTTTACCACCATTTACAGAGCACTCTATGGAATAAAATACATTGTCCAGTAAATATTGTTTCACATTCTGTTTTAAAATTTTTTGATTCCTTAACTACCGGTGCTATTGTATTAAAACATTTTATTCCGAGGTAAGTTGGTGAATTTTGAGACACAGTTAGTCTAGAGTAGGGTTGACGGAAATTATCACTTGTACGAGTGCACCTCACTGATTTTTGTAAAAGAAAAGTAATTAGCCGTAATATAGGTTATCAATTGAAAAATATATAAAGCAGGTAAAGTTAATATTTGATATTTGTAAAATAACTGCCTGCATGAGTGCCTTGATTCAACACCCTCTATGCACTTCAGTATTTTCTTCTGATAGACAAAGACTTTACAAAAGTGAGTTGAGGAACCCCAGAATAGCAGACCATACTGCAAGTGTGAATGAACGGCACCAAATTACAACATTATCAGTATTTCGTTAGAAACAGTACCTTTAATATTTCTTATTATATAGCATGCTGTACTTAATTTCTTGCATAGAACGTTAATGTGAGATTCAAATGTTAATTTGGGATGGATATATAATCTCAAAAACTTTAGTATCAGAACTTTTGATTGATTTTTTGTTCATTGTGATTAATGGACTAATACTATGAGTGGGGGCAAAACCACATGTATAATGTTTTACCTGTATTTATATTAAGTCCATTTAATTTGAAATTCTTTTGGAACCAAGTTACTTTGATGAATAATTGATTCAATGTCTCGTCTGACTAGCGTATTCGTATCATCAGCATATAATACCGTAAGGTCTGCTGTGGGGCAACTTTTACGTATATCATTGATGAAGGTTATGAACATCAATGGTCCAAGGATAGACCCTTGGAGTACCTGATCCTATTCATTATTTGATTTAACCTCATTGACCACAACCACCTGGTAACGATCTTCCAGGTATGATCTCACCCAGTCATGAGCATTCCCATGAACACCAATAGCATATAATTTCGAAGCAGTGTGTTTTGTCAACAATTTTTATCAACAAGAAGAAATTTAAAGGTTCGGAATATCTTGTGTCCGAAATGTTAACCCCAGCAAATTTACAGATTTACAAGTTAGCTAAATCACTCTATGGTAATTCTGTTTGGACTTTCGGGGGTTTTGTGTATATTCAAGACGGCGATGGTAGTCGAAAATGAATAAAAGACGCTTCTGATTTGCCGGAAAATAATAGTGAAGTGGTGACTTCTTTTGTACAATGTAACTTTCTTTGATTTGTACTAAATATGTACTATTTTTGTAATTTTTTTAGTGCTTATTTTCAATAGGCATCGATATCATATCTTACAGAATCGGTATAATAAATTAATAATCTATTTTATCGATAGTTCCGTACTGATGTCCAAATATTAACATTTTAGGTTTACCGAAATTGCTTTTTGTTTGATATAAATGTTGGAATATATTTTACACTACGCCACCAATTTATGACAAATATTACGATTAAAATGAAACTATTATTGTTTTTTAGAATATGATTTTCGAAAAAAAAAATGTAGTTTTACTCAAACTGCGTTTTTTTTTTAAATTGTAATTGTGTACGGTTATGTTGGTTTTTAAATAATTCCCAATAATAAGCATCAACAGAATATTACTCTTAAGAATATAAAGTTTTTTGTTGTTTCACAAAGTTTCTAGCTCTTTTCGACGGTTTTTTTTTGCCTAAAGAGATGAGACTATTTTGCTATATTGTTTTTAAATAATTGTATGAATTTTGTTGTAATAAGCATAGGGCTAACCTTGTATCTTGTATACTTTGAAGGACATATTTACAGCATGTTATAAACCAGGCGTATTATTTTGATTTTTATGTATATTAATTTTTTATGTTATTGCTTCGAGGCTCAGACGAATTTGAAAAATCCATTATACCAACAGATTTTGATTTCTAATTTTTTACTTTATTTGCTAGTTAAATATACTATAATGTATTACACATATATTTCATAGCTCTTGTTGACACATATTTTAAAATAATTTTTAACGCTCTTAAATACTATTAGGTCAGATTGATTATATTTGTGTGTGGTTTATTTCTTTCTATATATTTTCTAAACATATATATTTTTAATTTTGTTTTACAGTTATTTTGTTTGTGCGCATATTTTATTTTAGGAGAATAAAAGTATGCACCGATGACTTTTCTTTTTCGGTTCTGAGTAACAATTTTGATATAGTGGTGGTTACTGAGACGTGGCTGAATGCAGACGTGCCTCCAAACACGTTTACGATTCCTGGCTACAAAATTTTTCGTAAAGATAGACCTCAGGGTAGGGGTGGTGGTGTGATGGCTTATATAAGAGGAACATTCGCATGTAATGAAATTTTTTAATTTTGACATCAATGAATCCCTTGAATTTTTATTTTTGAAAATAAAACTTTGTAACAAATTCTATTGTGTGGGGGTTATCTACCGACCGCTTAAGGCCTCTCTTGAGACATTTATTAACGATATAGATAATATTTTTGCTTTTGTTTGTAATATTTACAATAACGTCGTATGTCTAGGAGACTTCAACATTCATTTTTTTAACCTGCCAAATCCTGCCTTGAAACTTATGATCTGTCTCAAATTGTCAGTGAACCAACCAGAATTTCAGCTAGCACGAGCACTCTGATTGACCCAATTTTTCCACGTCACTTGCAATAAACGTATGTGGTACAATTAATGCAGATACGATCTCCGATAACAGAGTAACGTATTGTGATCTCTCTGTGATTAAGAATAAAGTAATTCCAAAGGTTATTTCTTATCGTAACTTTGATCCTTTTAATTATGATGGTTTTATCTCCGATTTTGCAGCTCTTGACCGGTACTCTATTTTTAACAATAATAACGTAAATGAAAAAAATTACTATTTTTAATAATTTTATTATATTCTTATTTGATAAACACGCTCGATAGTAAGTCGCAAAATTACAAAACCAAAGGCAGAGTGGTTAACTCCTAATTTAGAAATGTTAATTAAAGATAAAAATAAAGCTTTACAAAAATATAAAACATCTCATTCTCAAGTCGATTGGAATAATTATAAACAACTAAGAAATCTTACCGTGTCTATGATAAGACGAGAAAAACAAAACTATCTTAATTCAGTTGCTGCTAGGCGTGAGCATCTTAGAACTTAGTCTGCTTTGCGTAATCTCAATATACATTAAAATAAACAAGTTCGGGCAGAGTTGCCAGCTAATCTTTCACACCCCAATTCTATTAATTGTTATTTTTCAAAATGTTTTCAATATGTATCCGATAATTGTGATAAAATAAATTTTTATAGCAAAAGTTACTCCTCGAGGAGTACTGAGTTTTCGTTCAAACTAAGTAATGTTGAAGAAGTTCTTCTATTCTTCTACATTCTCTAAAAAAAATAGCATTGGTTCTGGTAATATTTCACATAGAATGTTGAGATATTGTAGTCCACATATTGATATTATATTGCTTCATATTATTAACTGCATGCATAGAAAACTCTTATTTTCCTGATAAATGGAAAAATGCAATAGGTATCCCACTTCCCAAAAATAAGGACCTTCAAACCTTTTCTTATTTAAGAATCATAAGCATATTGCCTGCAGCTTCTAAAGTCTTAGAAAAAATATTATATAAACAAATTTTTGATTTTGCCATTTTTATTAACATAGTGCCTGAAGGGCAGTGTGGTTTTAGACCCGGGTTTAGTAATTCCTCTGCTCTTGCAACTGTTACCAATAACATTTTTGTAAATACTGATCAGGGTCTTGTCACTGTGCTCGTGTTACTTGACTATTCAAAAGCCTTTGACACTATCAACCATAACTTGATCTTAGCCAAATTGAAATAGTTTGGCTTTGATAACGTCTCAGTAAAATTAATTAAATTCTATCTATCATGCAGATCGAAGAAAATCTCTTATAATAACTGTGACTCACAAGAACTTTCTATATTGTCTGGTGTAACCCAAGGGTCTGTCCTGGGACCTCTTCTTTTCAGCGTTTATACTTGACCTTTTAACGTCCCTTAATAATTGTAAGATAAGAGCATACGCAGATGACACCCAGATTTATTTTTCCTTCAGACCCGAAGAGTTTGAAGTGGCTAATAATATAATAAATAATGATTTAAATCTAATTAATACTTTGTCTAAAGAACATAATCTAAACTTAAATTCAAAAAAATCTAATGTGATGATATTTGGTAATAGGGACAAATGCAACTTTTCAGCTTCAAACCTGAATATCTCCATTGAACTTCGACAAAAGGCGTTTTTTAAATTAAAAATATTATTTGCCAATCGTCATATTCTTAATTTTAATCTAAGAAAATCGCTCACAGAATCCCTAATTCTTTCACAATTTAATTATAAAATTCATGTTGTCGTTTAATTTTTGATATGTCTAGAAGGGAACATATTTCTCATAAAATAAATTAATTAAATTGGTTACGTATGGAAAATCGATGGATACTTCATCTGGGAAATTTTGTTTTTAAACTTATTAATGATCCCAAATCTAGTTGTTCTTTGAATAACATATTTCAAACTCGTGAATCACAGCATTCAGTTAATGTAAGATTCAAGGATTAGTATACAATGCCTCATTTTCGTGCAACGTTGTTTAAAAGATATTTTTCATATATTCCAATTTCCCTTTTCAATTTTTTACCTAGAGAATTCAGGCTTTTCAATTTTAATAAGTTTAAAAATTGAAACACTTTATTTTAGATAGGCTTGCAGGACTTTTCTGTCATAGCTTAAGCTCATTTTAATCTGTGGGCATGGATCTTCCCAAAGAAACACCTTAGCTCTTTTATATTCCTTCCGTACTTCTTTAATTTTAATTTCGTCCCCTTCGCACACTTTGTAAGCTTGAACATTATTATTCACACTTATTTTTGTAATCTAAGAATTTAACAAAAAAAATTTTGTGTCAATCTGTTTTGCCATGTTAACAAACAAACTGCCATTTTTTTGTCAACTTTAATTAATTATGTATTTTACTTTCCTACGCATTCCATAGCACAGGATAGTCTCTCTGCTGGTTAAGTAGAGTAGCATTTATTTGCTAGACTTCGCCAGCGCAAGGATGATTCCTGGCAGTTTTAATATAATGTTCTTGTTTGTTTTTATATGTTTATTAAAGGCCTTATTTATTTATTTAGAGATTTTAAAATGTTCAGGAAATTTGCCACTTGTGAAAGATTCATTTATAAGATCACTAAGTGGATATGATATTTGCTGATAAACATATCTTAAAACCTTTCCAGATATTTCGTCCATACCGGTCGCAGGCTTGCTAGTTGTTTTTAGCAATAGATGTTCCACCTCATCTGAGTCTGTTGGTTCTATGACTCCAGATGTAAATATACATATTATATATGAAAAGATTTCAATATTGGAAGAGATGATAAAACCATTAAATTGGAGATACACAGGGGCGCAGACGGGAGTTCACGCGATGCAAATCCTTGAATGCCCGGGCGTATCTTAGTGGCACAAGGCCCTAACTTAAAGTTAAGAAAATACAAATTTTTTTTATTGAAAAATTAATATATTCTCGATATGTACTTTAAAATATTGAAACTTACCATCAATAATATAAGACCAATGTTTTCAATATTTTTTTGATACTAATTTGGAACATATAAAACTAGTGCATTCATTAAAGTTTTTCTTAATGATATATACAATTTGAAAATGTTTTATTAAGAAAGATTATTCGACATTTTTTCGTTCTTATTCTGCATTGGAAACGCGTATGTATTATGGTTCTCCAAACATGAGGACGCAAAATTACATTTATATACTTTTCAACTTATGTGGACATCTGCTCTGAACATTTCTTTGCTTCACTGTAATTTGTTAAAATCCTGGGTCCCAGTCAGTTTTCTGCTCCATCATTTTCTTTTCAAAGACTATAATTTTGTCACCTTTCTCGAAAGTTATGTTATGGTCAGCCAATTGTAAACCACACTCTGTGTCTGCTTTAATAACGTCGGCTTCACTTTTTAGATGCCTCATTGACACTATTGGTCCTAAAGAAAAGAAAATAAGATATTTAGAATGATTTTTAACTAAATTTAAAGTATACAGGGGCAGTAGTCAGAATAAAATCCTGGGATTGGAAGACATCAATCACCTATGTTTTAAAGCAATGTCCAACATTTTTTTGTAATTTTCTCTTAACTGCATACGTGTTCCAAAATTTGCTATACATCATATAAACTTGAAACTTTTATCCTGCTCTTTATATGATACGGGAGGTATTTATCCACATTTAAAATTTTGAAAGCAAGCTAATAATCTCTAATATTAAGAATAAAATTCACTGCCAATTAGTCTGAGGAACCTGTCGTGGGATATGGAAATTCTACAAACAAAAAATATAAAGTTTGTTTCAGAATTATTCATTGATTTCTTGGCTGCAATAAAATGTACCTGCTACCCTTAACCATAAAACTGTACAGATATTGGCTACCTTACCACAGGTTTATTAAAATGTTTAACTACAAATATTAATTAATATATTTTTTTTATTAGTATTCGTGTGTTTGCCAAACTATGCATTTAATAAAATAGCTGTTATTTTTTCAAAGTTAAAGCTGTATTATATTAAAACAATTTGGCATTCATAGACAAATGATGGTAATAGTGCATCCAGAAGTGGCATTAAAAAAAAACATTTATCCCTTAATGCCAAGAAAATTGTAAAAAACCGTTTATTTATCTCTTTTAAAGAAAGGGTATAATAAAAATGAAAGTTTATGCGAAATGTGCTTTTTAACTAAAGTTCCTTTATCGACGGTAAAAGATATCGTTACCAAAACCATTACCAAGAAAACAACGGACCAACATCGGCAAATTTAGAAGTATTGAAGCAGCAATATAGAGCAGAACGTCGTCATATATCTTGAGGAAGCATGATTGGACACTCAATCATACTCCCAAAAAAGGATGGAACGATTGAACAAGTAAGTATCAAACCAAACCTCCCTCAAATATACCAAAGAGGATTACAATTTTGCATGCGGGGTCAAAAATAGTTTTATTCTAAACTCCTTGTTACTATCTTCGAAGAACATAGCCCCTTCATCTTTTGATCATGAACAAGATGCAGATACAAAATTATTTGATGATTGGCTCCAAAATAGCTTTCTTCCAAATATTCTACAATAATTTTAATGAATCTAAATTGTTGAATTCTAACAAAACAAAAAGTTCTTTCAGATGTTCTAAAAGCATTTAATATTAAAAAATAGTATATTTGTAACAATCGAATGACGCTTATTTATAGATTTTATAATTTATATATTTTTTTTTCAAGTGATCGACTGGTTACCGAGACCTTTCAACATTATTTCTTGTATTGTTTTATTGCGTATTTTTTTTATAAAACCAATAAGTTTTTCAATAACATTTCTGGACAATGTGGTGAATGCGCCCCATATTCTTATAATTCCACTGGAAACACATCGCTTCCTCTAACGGAAAAGACAAACAAAAAACCCTCTATTCTTCTTGCGCATGCAGATGACATAAAGGAAACATATGAAAGTATGTTCACTTATTCTAAATACAATAAGCTATGATACGTCTAAGTGGCAGATATGTGGTGACCTAAGTCATAGAACTGTTACTAAGGCTTCAAAGTGGATTTATCAAGTATTGCTGTTTTCTTTATTTTGGGACAGTAGAGTATAACTGAAAATCGGTACGTGGTGGACAATTTTGGTTCTTGAATTCGTAATCAGGACGCTTTAAACTCCCCCCGTACAGCCATTATAACATCAGTCGATTTTTTTATATTTGTAGACTAGTGACTAAGAGGTTGAAGGGTATTGCTAACCACAATATCTTCCTTGGATTCAAGTCTTGCAGCTCCCAAAAGCTAAAAAAAATATTGTATCGCGCCGCGCCCGCGAATGACACTCCCGAGGACGCTAGCGCCACTTAGAAGAGATCCACTCCGTGAACTCGTGATCACGACTACCCACAAGGCCACTAGATGGCGTTGCATGTCTAATGATATTTGCATGCAATATATACATGCCTATATAATGCCGGCATTACAAGGCAGCGGCTAATTATAATTCCAAGAGCGAACGAAGCGATACACTCTAAAGAGTGCCAACTTTTTTCTAAAGTTAGTTTGTCCGGTATTACTGTCGCCAGAAGAATCGAAAAATTAGTGGCAGACATTGAAAATTCACTAAAAGAACGTGCACCGAAGTTCGTATACTATTCTGTTTAAAGGAACTACCAAAGGTTGTGATATTTATAAGTGTTTGATGACAGTACTGAGACGATATAATTTAGAATTGACAAACCTTTCTGCAGTTGTAACAGACGGTGCACCATCCACGGTAGGAAAAAATGAAGGGCTCGTGGGTTTGATCAAAAAACAACAGAAAGATCGTCCTTTGATGCATCACCATTATATCGTTGATCAACAAAATCTTTGTGCAGAATCCACAAATATTGATGACCTGATGAAAGTGGTCGTAAAAACTGTGAATTTCATTAAATCACGCGTCCTCAACCACAGGTAATTCCAAAACTTTTTACACGAAATTAATGCCGAGTATGGTGACGTGACATATTTTTTCTGATGTTCATTGGCTGAGCAGAGGAAAAAAGCTAAAACGCGTTTTTGAACTAGAGAAGGAAATTGCCTCCTTCATGGACACCAAGGGGAAACCAGTTCCTCAATTTAGTGACCCCGACTGGCTGTGAGAGTTTACACACTTTCCTAAACTAAAGAGTTGCGAATGTACAGATGTGGATAAATATGTCGCAGCTCTAGATTTTCTCAAAAAAGAGTTCCAATCAAGGTTTTCTGACTTCAGCGATAATGAAAATTACATCAATTTCTTTGCCCGACCACTCAATGTATCCGTTGTAGACATGTCAGAAAATTGTCAGATGGAGCTTATCGATTTGCAGTGTAATACGGAACTGAAAGACAAGTTCAACATGGGTCTTCTTGTTTCCTGAAATACGAAAACATGCCCAGAAAATGATGTCTCCTTTTGGGAGCACATATGTGTGCGAGCAGCTGTTTTCTCGTATGAAGAATGTGAAGTCTAAAACGAGGTCGAGAATTACAGACACACATCTAGAAGGAAGTTTGCGGGTTGCAACTACAAAAATAAAACCAAATATCGACATACTTGTCAAAAATGAACAATGTCAAAAATCGCATTGATTGATTGAACTTTTTGACCAATAAAGATTATTACACTTTGAAATTATTACTAAAAATTATATGTTTTTTATTTTATTTATATGGTGGTCAAGTGACGTGGACCATTGTGGCCCTTCGGACGATGTGAAATCGATCTTTGGCCTTTGCACTAAAAAAGGTTGAAGACCCTTTCTGTAAGGCCTAGATAAAGCAAGCTATACCCTTGCTTACTCTAAGGCGCGAAGTGCTATAGTCGAATGCGGTCTTATCGTGCGGGTCCAAAGGTCACCAACATTATGAATCAAATCAGAAAACACAGTGAATACCAAAATGTTGTGTGATTCTTTTATCGAGCTATTAAATCTCGATGGGCTATTTACAAATATACAGGAAGAAAGAAAATAGTTTTTTTTTATTATATTATGCAATATTATTAAGATAGCCACTTAATATTAATTCGCTTAATATGTATTTGGTTAAAATTTTTTGGTTGGCAAAAACGAAAATACACAAAATGGCAAGCGCCTTAATAAAGTCGGAAGGCGGTTCGAATCAGTGGAACAATCAGGATATGTTCTGTTTATACAGCCACTTAATGAAAGTGAGATTATTTTATCAATCACCAATTACACTTTTGCTAAAAACACAAGATAATTAGTTATTACTTCCCTCGTGAGATTTTTTCAGATCTTTACGTTTAAGGGTCCTTAGATGCCAGAAAACATGTTTTCTCAATTCCGTCTGTCTGTAGGTATGTCTGTCCGTCAGTCCGTCTGTTCGCGGCATAGCTAAAAAACTACTTATCCGATTTCTTCAAATTTCAGTCTAAAATTAAGGGCCATGCATGCGAAAAATACAGGCTATATATATATATATATATATATATATATATATATATATATATATATATATATATAGCCTGTATTTTTGAAGTTTCTGGCAAAGCGATTTTACCGATTTTTATATATCAAATTTTTTCTTATAATTAATACAAAAATTTACTTATTTTAAACACGCTTTAAAACTGGAACAAGTATTCCATAATTAATTATTTATTGCCTACAAAATTACAAATGTACTAAAAAAGTAAGCAAAAAAATGGTGTCAAATCTAATAAAAAAATTTTTAAAACAAAATTCACTGGCTAATATCCAGGAGACAGTAGCAAAAGCTCTGAGAATCGGTATAAGGAATGTACAGAAACGTGTGCATGAAAAAAAAAACATAATTTACTTCCGAAGAAGATTAAGAAATGTACACGAAAAAATCCAAAGGCAACAGACTTAAGTTATAATGCAAAAATGGATATTAATGCAATTTATGATTTATACACGTTAAAGACTAATATAATCCTTCAGAAACTTTTTAATATTATAGACTAAAAAATATCATCATCACTTAAAAAGTCCTCATCTTCTGAGTCGCCCTCGAATGGCGCAATGATCATTGGTGCTATTTCGACATCTAGAACTCGTTCTCGATTCCACCAATCCCATATTAATTTCTCCGTATTTTCCACAGATTTCTTCCAGTACTCCGGCGTAATATAATTTAATGAATCTTGCCAAACAATTTGCACTTCATCTGATGTAAGACCATCGTTCACGTGTTTTTCGTAATATGATTTTACCCCAGCCCATATTAATTCTATTGCGTTAAACTGGCAATGATATGGCGGCAGTCGTAAAACCTCATGTCTATTTTCCCGTAATATTTCATCTACGGCTTATATTATTGGTTTTTTAATAGATTTTGCCATTTAAAGAAGTTCTAGTTTCAGCATATTGGGTAAAGGATTCTGTTTTTGTTTTATTAGCCAGTCATAAATATCACTTTTCTTCCAGGATGAAGTAGGTTGTTTATTTAAGATTCATGAATGATAAGATGCATTGTCCAGAATGATTAAAGATAGAGCATCTTAATTTGGATTTAACCACTTTTCAAACAGTTCACAGTTCATATTATCATGGTAGTCCATACTTTTGGATGTCGAAGAAAACAGTAAACTTGCACCTGGGAGAAATCCTGTTGAAGAACCTGCATGCAAAATGATGAACCGTTTTCCCGTCCCACATCCCTTTTTGCTCTTGACACTTTTTACAGACTCGTCCTGCCAAGATTTCGAACCACTTCCATAAGAAAATATCCAAGTCTCGTCTAAAAATACTACTTTTCTAAATTTTGAATTAACATTTTCCGTGTATTTCTTTAAAAACTGGATACGCTGACTTGCTATATGTGGCAACTAGCATAAAAATCTTCGATTATAGTCCTTTTTATATCGAAAACCCAACATTTTTATTAATTTTGACAACGATTTTAGTCCAATTTCCAATATGCCTCGATTTTTTAAAGCTTCTTTTAAAACTTGAAGGGTTATATTAGTTTTTAATGTGTATAAATCGTAAATTATCCATTTTTACATTGTCACTTAAGTCTTCTGTCTTTGACTTTTTTCGTGTACATTTCTAAATCTTCTTTGGTAGTAAATTATGCTTTTTTTCATGCACAATTTTCTGCACAGTCCTTATACCGATTCCCAGAACTTTTGCTACTGTCTCCTGGATATTGGCCGGTGAATTTTCATTTTCGTAATATTTTATTAGATTTAATACCATTTTTTTCGCTTGTGGATGCAAAAAACCCGAAAATTGTTTTCTATTACTCATTTTGTCACTGACTTGTCAATCTGACTTTGAAGTGACATCGCTCAAAGATTTTTGCAACTGCTGGTAATTATATGTGTATAGTTGGCGCATTACCTTTCTGGAATGACGTAATTTTTGGTTATTTTTGTTTAGTTTATGTTAACTGACAGTGACAAAAACATTTTGAAAAAACTCATTGTCGTTTCTAAGTCAATCATTTTGATTATGTGAATATATTCGTCAAAATTGACATTGATTTGTTGTGATTCTTTTTAAACTTTTGCAAGATGCCGCGAAGATATAATCAGCAATCACAGCTAATAGTTTTGAATATCTTGGCTTTTTTTCAATTGTAATGGAATCCTTCCGCAAACTGATAATATAAAAAGTTTCAAATGCAACAAAACTTAGCCATGATAAATTGTAAAAATGAATCCTTCCGCAAACTGATAATATAATTGAACGAGCTTGCAAAACTTAGCCATACAACAATATATAAAAAGGGATTATTATTATTATTTCTATTATACATATACAAAACTATATGTTACAATGCAGACCTTAAAAAACTAAAAGAGATAAATGAATATTTTAATTTTTGTAAGAAAATACGTAAAAAGTATTGGTTTTAAGTGGAAGAAATCTCTGATGGATTTGCCCCACATCGTCCACAAGAGAATTAATTTCTTGAGGGAATATTTCAAAAATCAAAATCTAGGACAAGATGCTTATACCCCGTATTTATTGATGAGACTTGGATGCAACGACAACCTAGCTACAGGAAAAAGCTTTCGGCCTTTATTGATTTCAAATTGTTGCCAGTTTAATATTTAAAAGTGGACTAAAAAGCTTCTGCAATTCTGGTTTAAAAATATTTCAAAAAGTTTGATAGTGATGGACAACGCAAGCTATCATTCTTATTCGTGGCAGAGATTGATTGGATGGTTCTGAAAACATATTCATGAGTGTTTTATAAAATTTTGCTTTTTCTTTAGTAAATTTGTAGTAATTACATGTGTTTTAAGCAACAATGTTTTTATCGCAAAATCTAAACAAACTATTCTACATATCTATAACTCGACAATTTGGTATAAGAAAAGGATAAAGTTATTCACTTAATTTCTCTCTTTTGATTATTTAACATCCATTAATCTATTTATATATTAAAACACTAAGCCAGATTTTCAGCAAGTTTGATGAGAGAGTTGTACATTGCACCAATATACATGATTTTTTTAATTATTGTCTGGTTACCGAGACCTTCCAACTATTTTTTATACTGTGTTAATTAGTTTTTTTTTAAACAATATGTTTTCTTTAATAACATTTCTGAACGCACCCCTCCTATCTACATCACTGCATACGTTTGGTTGAAATGCGATATATCAATATTCTTATAATCTTACAGAAAGGTAATGCGAAACTCATTGCGCCATCTAATTCACGGAAAAGGGAGGATATGATTACACGTAATAAAAGAACTTAAAAAGGTCGTTGATAAATTGTATGCCGGGCTTTTGACTATATAAAAAGATTATTATTTATAATAACCGAAATAATGTCTCTCTAACATAGCATCTTTTTTGTAATATGTCAGGTTGTCCTTTATTGATTTCTGTGGACTCTTTTGGGTGAAAACATATTCATGAGTGTTTTATAAAATTTTGCGTGTGTAATTACATGTGTTTTAAGCAACAATGTTTTTATCAAAATCTAAACACACTTATCTATTCGACAATTTGGTATCCTAATGTTACTATTATCATAATCTTATATGACTATTTTTGATTAACAAACGTCCGCTATTTTTTGTACTGTGATACATCCGGTTACGGATATATATAATCTTGTAAAAATCACATTTAAAAAAAAATAGCTATTTAAAAGTTAAATGTAATACTAGACATTTTTTTGTACAGCTGCAAAAATTTTTCTCTAATATATATAAATTACATTAAAAGTTATAAGAAACAGTGAAACCCGTATCTATAGATTTTAAGCAGTTCAGAAGTTACATGGAAAATAATTTTTTGACATGTCAATTTTTAATTAACTTAATAAAACATACCTATCGTATTTGAAACAAATGACGCCCCCAAATATTTACATGGAACTGTGAAATTATAAAAAAATTAAGTAGTTCAAAAGTTACGAGATATACATACGTACACAATATTTCTTTAAAATAAAATAATTACTCCCCTAAAAGTCACATCGAATTTTGTAAAACGTATTTAGAAAATTTAAGCTGTTCAGAACTTAAGGAAAAAAACAGTTTTTTGTGCAAACTTCACCTCGTAATTGCAAACCCTGTGACGAACACGGCCATCTGGGAGGTGTCAACCACATCTGTTGATTCATCCACAGTTGAAGAAATAAATAAACACAGTTATCTTAAGTCAGTTTTTATCTGTGAAAAAATATCCCGGCTTATTACTTCCACTCGTCTCATCACCATATATAAATAAAAATATATAACAAACTTCAAATGGAACCCTTGAAAAGGTTTTGTGTATGCAACCAGTTTATCGTATTTTTGTTAGTTCTGCAACGATCCACAGTCGCCGCTAGTTGCGCTTTTGGACGAGTTGCCGTTTGACGCCAAACGGCCAGTTTTGATCGTAAACGTAAACAGTGCCAACAGTGGTTTTTGAATTTAAATTGGGTGTATGTGTTATTTTGTTGACACAATTTTTGGTAATGTGAAAGAAATCTACAAATCTCACAGGGTATGTGATCTACATTTTTCTGAATATATTCGCATGCCAGGAATGAAAAGAGGTTTAAGAACAACCTCTTTTCCTACAGAAAGTTTACCTCATTTATTTCGTACTGGAAAGTTCATTCGTTTATATAAAATATCTATCTACTTATATAAAGCAGTAATGCCTAAATTGTAAGTAAGCTGTGCCTAAATACTAATACAATTTGATTAAACGCGGTATTAAAACAAAAAGGTATTTTGAAAATCAAAGAAGCCACGAACAGAATTTTCATGGTTATATCTTGTTTTTCATACAGAAGATAGAAAGTTTTCAAAGTTAATGCTTTTATTCAATTATACTGATTTAGAGGGCTCGAGATTTTCGATACAAACTCATGTTTATAGGCTTGCCTTTGGGAACATATTAAATCAAACAATAACAATACATGTGAATTATTTTTAGAAACTGATATACCTAGTCCAACAAGCAACAAACCCAGTAGAAGTGGGAAGAACCACAACTAGAATGTAGTGTTACCCGAGAAAATAAGAGTTGTTGTAGGAGGTAGGTATTACCTAATAGTTAGTAACAAAAAACCGGTACATGTGAGTGATGTGCATAAAACTGTATACAACTAAATAATTTTACTAAGACTGGACTCTAATATTCATTTAGATAAACCAGCTAGCCCAAACCTGGGAACTGTTTACACTTAAAGAATGTAAGAAGCTTTTTTTCTAATAGTAATAATTTTTAAATATAGTGTTTATTTGACACAGTTCAACGCAATTCATGGATTACATTTAGGGTACATCACACATAATACATGGGATCATGAAGTCTGCTAGAGCTATAATAAAGATTTTTTTTTGGGATTATTGGGCATCATGAAAGAAAGTAAATTTATTTTTATATACTACAAAGATTTTTTAAAGTGGAATATAAAGCCAAAAACTCTAGAGAATGATAAATTCACTTTCTTCTTGCCTTAAGTCTTTGTTTAATAGGAAAATTACATATATCATGTGGATGCTATAAAATGTAACTTAAGAATTTTTTGACTGTGTGTTGAGTTGATTCGGCTAACAATAAGTCAGTCCTGGTCTTTTCTAGATCAAAATACTATATTTAATGCAACAGAATTTCTTTTAAACAATCCTTTTTTGAGATAAATTTATGAAAAAGTTGCTTTCTGCATTTCCTTAAAATATGAAAAATAATATGTTAGCATATATATCTTATTATATGTTTATGTGTTGTATGTTTTCAGATATGTCCGAGATATATATTATGAACAGCAGTAGTCCCAAAACAGAGCCTTGGGGTACTCTATTCAATACATCATAGCTCTCCGACAGACATCCATTGAATCGGACCTGGAAGCGCCTTCCTTTTAAAAAATCTGAAATCCATCCTACCGCATTATAATTAATTTTGGAGTTAAAACAAAACAAAGCTGAGACATCTTAATGTCATTTATTTATAACATTTATTTCTTTTGTTCTTTTTTTGTGCTTATATTGGATTTTATAGTTTGTATCTTGTACCATTTGTAGTTCACTTGTTTATTCTGAAATTACGTATTTGCAAATAAGTAAATTTTAGTTTTGTTCAACAGTTTTATCTATCTGTAGTGAAAATTTTACAAGATCTAGGTGTAGAAATAATAATAATAGTGATAGATGTGTTAATATACAATGGTCAATAAAACACAAACAAATGGTGCACAACAAGGTATTTTTTTATAATGTATCGACTTATATTTAAAGTTAAAAATTGATAATCCCTAGAGCATTTATTGTATCAGATAACATTTTTATTAATGAAGTACATGACCACCACTTATATACATTTTAAAAGACTTCTAATTTTTTATTATGAGATCAAATTGTAATTTTGAAATAAAACAGTCAAGATTTTAAGGAAAATGAGTATTTATTTTCTTATGAAGTAGGAGATTTTTTTTATTTGCAGTGAGACATTTGGTGGACCTAAAGGAAAAACGGCCTTCATTTATGTATCACCCTGTATCTTTGTAGTGTATTATCTTATTACCAAATGCTAATTAATACAGGGTCAGTAAAAAAAATGAAACTTAGGAACGATATAAATATATTTTTTTTAATTCGAATGTTTTCTCTTTATAGATGCACTTTTTAAAATAAAAACAAATTTTGAAAATTATTCCATAATTTTTTGATTATATGTTTTTTGAATTTAGGGATAAGATATGTTTTTTGAATTTAGGGATAAGTCAGGATACAGCATCAAGTTGAGACAAAAATACTGTATATGACTATTTCTTTTTCCCTAGGAATTTTGAGCCTTATCTCGAAAATTAAAAAACCGGTGTTTGAACCATATTTTTAAAGAATTATCCGATTTATTAAAAATAGATTTCATTTTATTGGTTGCATTTGAAAACAGAAAACTTTCAATTTAAAAAAAAATATCTATATATATTTCCCAGGTTTGGTCCTTTTTATTTGCCATGTATTGTCAAAAGAGTGCTAATAAATTAATACACTACAAAGTAAGAGGGTGATACATAAATGAAGGCCGTTTTTTCTTTAGGTCCATCAAATCTAAAAATTATTTGAATTGGTCGCGCGCATTTAGTTTTAACTAAATTACGATAGATGGCGCCATCGCTGGTTTCGCATTCGGTTTGTACAGTTAACTGTAGAAAAAAAAGTTAGGCATCTCGTAACTTTTGCAACGCGCTGCAAACTTTACAACTCGAAGCACGGCAGTTTCCATTATATTGTAAGTGTTATGCAGTGCTGCCAATGTGCGGGTAATTACCCGTTTTGCGGGTAATTGGCTCACCTTTGCTGGTAAGAATTTCCGTGCGAATAAAAGCGGGTAATTCAGGAATCTAAGCCACAAGCAAAAATCCCAGGTTTTAATTTTGTGGAACCAGATTCTCTTTTCAGATACCCATAGCAACGTCGAAATGCACTGTTGTCGGTTGTACTCATCGACGTAAATCTCGAGACTGCTAGAAGAGGTCACTTTTTGCCTTTGTTAGGTATGTTCGTGTCTAATGCCTCTTCCATTTCCATCTCTTTCTACAGCCAAAACATGCGCTTGTGCGTCATAGGTAACTAGGTAAGACTCTAAGCATTCTAGAAATGTATGCTTTTGTTGTAGTTGAATTTCTATTTCGTCATTTGTCGTTCTCGTTCATTCTCCCGATTTTTATTAAACTAAGTTAAAAATATTAATTTGACTCGAAGGCTGATGGTTTCTTTTTTTTATTAATACCTACTATTGTTGAAACAAGGTGTAAGTGGTGTAAGCATTTCGTGATATCGTGTTTATAAGTCCTATTCATATTTGATTAATTTTATATAATATATTACATCACGTTCTTTATATTGTAGTTTGTGGTAGTGTTAGTAATCATGGATAAATGGTTAATAAAAGTATTAACTCCCTAATCATACTTAGGTATTTAGGTACTTATATGGTTTATTTTATTTTTTCATAAGCTATTTGTATTTGCAATATGTATCTACTTTAGCTACGTAAAAAAAATATATTTTTAAGTATATAAAACAATGATTTTTTTTTATTAAAATAAAAGTTTCTTTTAAATGTACAATTATTGAGATAAACAAAATAGGTTTATCATATTCATGTGCTTTGGTATGGTATCCCATTATCCCAATGAAAATGTTGGCAACGTTGGTGTGGTCCACGCAAATTAATCTTTCGTTCGTCCTATGGGACCTCGAAACGACATCGACCACAATAATTCGTTTGAAATAAGTTTTACTATTGTCAATGAATTAATGAAATTTTATAATTGCATCAATTCCATACTTTAAATTCTAATTTCATTCGTGTGGGTAAAATTGCGGGTAATTAGAAATTAGGCTGCGGGTAAAAGTGGGTAATTTACAAACACACCCCGTACAATCCGAAATTTGAGATTGGCAGCACTGGTGTTTGTGCTCATCACTATATTAGCAGAAAGTTGCATAGATTTTATTGCTGAAACTATCTCGTCTTTATTTTTAAAGACGGAAAATAAGGAATCTGCAGCTTCTAAAAACGTGTGTTTTATCAATTTACTGTTGTCCAATTAACTGGTTCTCTAATTGTTTCTGCTGGCAGCATGTAACGGGAAATATTTTTCAAAATTCGAATGTACACTTTTATGATGCCTCTCAGTATTTTCTTTCTTAGAAACTGAAACACAGGCATTACATAATAAACATACATTTTTACCTTTAACTTCTGTAAAAAAAATACTGTTCTTCCCATTCCGAATGAATATTGTATGTGTTTACTTTCTTAGTACTGCTTTCATTTATCTTTTTTATTGCTCACTCTGTGTACTAACACATCTAATGCGTTTTAGTTTTAAACTGAACGCGTTCAAGCAATCTAGTCTAGATCGTTCTTGTGTTCTCAAACATTCACGCGATGCTGGCGCTCTGGTCAATTTTAGCAGCTGTCCAAAGCACTCAACGCAGTGTTGCCGCCGCTTGTTTTCATATCGTGATTTTTTTTCAACATTTATGGACGTTTCTATGATTTTTACCAGATATGTTGTGAGCTACCAGAAATGTCTTCACGAGCTGCCGGTAGTTCGCGATTGACGGGTTGGCGACCACTGATCTAACATATTAAATTAGGTACTTTTAATTAGAAATAATACATTTTTGTATTAAAGGATTCTGGTACGATTTAATACATCACGATTTTTGACCTTTTTTGATTTTATTAGGAAGCTTACCTCAAATTTAAAAAAAAAAATTTTCTCTAAAATAAATTACATTAACAGTTACAAGAAACAGTGAAACCGTATCTAAAGATTTTAAGCAGTCCAGAATTTACAGCGAAAATATTTTTTTTGACATGTCAATTTTTTTTAATTAGCTTAATAAAACGCACATACCGTATTGGACGGGGGTAGACTTTCCCTCGAAACGTCCAGAAAGCAGGCATTTTTCAGTGTCGTTCCTCGGGTACCTTCGTAGTGGACCCAGAACTCAAGACTATCTATTCAATTTATAGAGTAATTATACTTTATTTTTTATTTTTTTTTTTCAATTTTCTAAGGCGGAAAAAACCCAAAAAATAGTTTTAAAACCTATACTGTTAAATGGATATGTGCCATTAACGTTAGGTTAGCACAGGTTCGTCGATAAAACCATTATTAAACACTTGTTAAAATCATATCATTTGCCGGGTTAGGTTAGCACCAGGTTTGTTAATAAAATTATCGTTAAACCGTTTTGTTTTCAAATTTAGGAATATTGTTTGTTGCATACTTGAATAAAACCAAGTAAGTTTGGCAACATGCACCGTTGCCAAATAAGTTAGTTTGTCTATTTTGTCAAAAACTTCATAATTGACAGTTTTATTTTATCATTGGGAAACAGTGTTGCCAGGTTATTACAATTGTAACCGATCTGTTACCTTTTGGAGAGATTTATTACTTTTTTACCTCCTGATGAAATTATTACCTTTTAACTCAAGCTCGAAATAAAAAAAATGAAAAAACCTTAATGAGCAAAAAAAATTGTTTATTTAGGAGAATGACTGAATGCCCTAATCACCGTATACGGAATAAACACGCAACCTTTTTTTTGCTTTCTAACCCGCAGTGTTCTACTAAAATAATCTTCAATAAGAATTTGTTACCTTTCTTCAAAATCTATTACGTTTTCGGACGCCTATCTATTACCGTTTATCAAAATATTCTGGCAACACTGTTGAGAAAGCAGTGAAATTTCTGAAGTTTGTTGGTTATTTATGGAAAGTTTTGCGATTTTTTTTAATAAATAAAATCCTTCATCCACGCTTTTTTTTTGTTTAAATATAGTCAATTTAAGGTAAGCTTCCTAATAAAAAGAGGTAAAAAATCGAGATGTATTAAATCGTACCAGCCCCCAAGTTAAGTGCAACCTTCCAAAAACTTAATTTTTATGATTCTAATTTGAAAAAAAGTGGTTCATCCATACATTTTTGTGTATTCGAATTATTAAAAAATGGTATTCTTCCAAATGTCTATTTTAAATTAGTCAAATTCCTTGGGTATAATTCTTTACAAGAATCAAAATAATCTTTAAAATTCAGTGATAAATAACATGGAAGTAGGTTGATTGTTATTCCTGAAACACCTGATAAATTGCGTCAAATATCACTGTCATCAATGAAATTTTAATCGTTTTTGTCAAACCTTGCGCCGATCATTAGTCATTGTAACTAAAATTTAATGGTGATTCTTCACATTTTTTGGATAATGTAAAAAAATACTCAGAAACCTACATGAAGCATGACTTCATTTCAGGCAGAAAATGTCCAGGGGGACCTTAGCAGCAGTACAATAGGCAGTGAATTCATCTCAACCAGTGGCGTAAATATGGAATCTTCTGATATTTTGGAAAAATTGGATACAGATTTTCATTTAATTACCGAAAAAGTTCGTAGCTCGCCCCGTTCGACGTATAGTGGTGCGTCTTCTAGTGAAATTTTTTCAACGTCTGTCCCTAAACAGCAGCATGGAAAGCGTCCCCAATCGGCTAGAACAACACCAACAAAATCATCCAATATGCGGAGCCAGCAACAATTATCAAGTATCCCGCTTCCAGTTAAAACATCAGGCCCTATCAAAATTCCTTCTTTGCTTAAAAATGTGCGTTCCAGTAGTAAAACGAGTTCATTGTCGAGTAAGTCGGTAAGTCGAACTAGCACAGTAGTTAACAGGCATACTTTAGAGATCCAGTTTATGAACAAAAACAAAAGATATCTTCAACTGAAAAAAGAAATAATAGAAAAGCAAAAGCCTGTTTTTGATATGTACCAGAACTTAATGGTACTTAAAAAAAAGCTCGAGGAACTAGGCAAATCTGTTAAACTTGAGGATATTAAGTTAGTACCCTTTAATGACTGTAAGAAATCATTAAATGTCGAAGGCGCTGGAGAATCTGTATCTACTGAGGTAGTAGCTGGGATGAGAAAATCGATTGAAGAAATACCCAAGACATTAATAGACGTGTGCAAAAATCTGTTGAGCCGAAGAGCTCTCATAGTGGACTTATTAGACAGCGTTACCAGGTCAGAGGTAGACATATCTGAAGTTTCCGACAGAATCGAATCCCTAAAAAATGAAGGCTTGCAACTTCAACATTCCCTTGATGCGATAATCGGAGAGCATCAACACAAAATCAACGAACTAGTGGCTAAATGGCAAGCACTTCTAGGCGCTAAGCAATCTAGTAACAAAGCCGGCGAACTAGAAGCTAGACTTAAAGAACAAGAATTTCTGACACTTCAATCCAACCATACTATAAATGATTTAAAAAGGAGAATGGAAGACCGCAAACTAAGTTACGACAAATCGGTCTCTGACCTGAATGCCATCATCCAGTCCTTGAGAGACCACATACAGAAAGTCGAGCACGAATTAGAAAGTGAACGAAAGGCAGCCAGTGACTACAAAACTAGAAATTGCACTAATGCGCAAAATATCAAATCAATGAGATCTAAAATTACGGAACTTGAAAACGATAAGAAAAATTCCGATGCTGCCAATGCCGAAATGCAAAAGAAAATAAGGCTTCTCCAAGACCAAATTAAACACAAGGAAGCTCAATGGAATAAAGAAAAAGAGGAAATTAATAAAACCCTGAAACGGCAAGACGGTATACTGAATAAAATGAATGCTGATAGAAGTCAATTTGAAACAACATTAGAAGCTATAGAGGTTCAAAAAATGAGCACCGAAGAAGATTTACAGAGTACAATTAATGTATTAAATGACGAGTTGCAAACCACGAAAACGGAATTAGAAGAAGTTGTGCAACAAAGAGACGATGCTCTAGGAAAATGTGCGGCTTTTGAAGGTTATATAGCCAGGATGGGTCTCGAATGCAAGGAAACAATGAACAAAGTCAGTACTAGCATAGAATGGGGCAAAGCGATTAGAAATAACACTACTCCAGAGACTGAAAACTATATTGAAGATATCGCGAAAGATCTTAAAATTAGAGACTTGGAAGATACTGTGCGTAAATTAGAGAAAGAACGGATCCACCAAATCGAAGAGAAGAAACAACTTGAAGAAAAACAGCAAGCTGAACCAACTGAAACGGAGAAACAGCTATCAAAGCAACAAGAATGTATAACCAGATATCAAATGCTCCTTGAAGACAGTGAAAATAAACTGAGAGAAAAATCAACTGAAGTTGCCAATTTGCGTTCTGAAATACGACAGCTCAAAGTGAGACAAGAGGCTTTAGAAGAACAAAATTTGAGTTGCCCTACTGACGAATTACAGAAGATGGTTGAAGAAGGCCGTCAAAAACTAAACGAGCTAATGAGAAAATCCATCGAAAGTGAACAAAAACTAGAACACTATGCAAATGTGATTGAAAAACAAACGCAACAGATGAGCGAGATGGAGAATTTACTGAGATATCGTGAAAACATGGCAGGCGTTTTAAAAGCTTCAAGAGACGAGCTGGTCCTAGAAAAAGAGAGTCTAACAAGGTATTCTCAAGAAATGAGAACAGTTTTGGCTGAGGTTACCAAAGAAGGCAAAATGAAAGATCGTCTAATCAAAGAACTGCAAGAGAAAATTGATTTGCGAGAACGCCAAATTAGCAAGTTAGAAAAAGAGGTTAGGGAACTGGAAGCCAACCTAATGGTCACAAATGAGAAGAGATTCAAGCTGCAAGAAACTATTGGGTCTATGGAGAAGGAGTTGCAAAGTACTAAAGCTCACGTAAACCAATTAGCAGATATAAATTCCCGTAATGTAAGGCCAAAGTTTGTGAAACCTTTTTAAAGTAAACTAAAAATCATTCGTGTGAATACCATTAACTACAATCACATTTGATCTCATAAAATATGTTTTTTTTCTGTAATAAAAAAATATGCATAGAAAATATAAACATTCATTTTATTATAAACAGTGATAAACTGGAATGGATGGATGTAACTAGAATGAATGAAATAAGGAATAAAAATGTATGTTTAAGGCTAAGAATGAAAAAGGGGTCATTGTTTGTAATTTTTTTAATGATAATGATCCATGATCTTGTAGATTTTGTTGATTTTAATGGATTGGTAGGATCAAAGTTTAATAAATAAAAGACCTTTTTAATAAGCCGACATTTCGAATAATATATATTCTTCCTCAGCGCTCTGAAACCAAAAGAAGTTATTTTCAATTTTGATTTTTTTTTTATAAAAATGTTTAAGAACACAACATGATTCAATAAAAACAAAGTAAATAATATTACAAGTTTTCGTCTTTCAATGTCGGTTTAGAGAATTGTTAAGTTAAAAGGTTTATAATAAAAGAGATACATATATATATATATATATATATATATATATATATATATATATATATATATATATATATATATATATATATATATATATATATATATATATATATATATATATATGTGTTTTCATTCCGGGTGTACATCCGTTCACTACTGTCGTTCTGAAAAGAACAGTTTTGCTAACGTTTCGCCAAAATCACATTTGACATTTTCGAAGCTATAAGGAGATACTTAAATGAAACCTTTCCGACACGATGGATTGGGCGACGTGGGACAATAGAGTGGCCGGCAAGATCGCCGGACTTAAGACCGTTAGACTTTTTTCTTTGGGGGTATGTGAAAAACGAAGTGTATAAAAATAAGCCACATACTATTGAAATTCTTAAGGATCGTATTCGAACTGTTATAAGAAATATTCAATGTGATACAGTTACTAATGTGCAACAAGATTTTTTCCATCATCTAGGGCATTTTAGAGCTGTAAATGTAAATTTTCAAAATTTAATAAAGTACTTTTCTTATTTAATTTCCTGATATGTGTTTTATGTTTTATTTAGATAAGAATATTTCGATAACTGTTGATTTTCAGTATAGGTTATGTTATACCAAAAATGTCTAGAATTTCATAGAGCATTCAAATCAGCAGAAAAAAACAAGGTGTTGTATTGAAAAAATCAAAGATGACAGTTGTACAACTTTTGTGAGTGACCCTATATCGTTTAAAATAATTTCTAAATATGCATAAAAATAAATCTAAATCGACGGGTTCGAGCGTTTTTCTATTACCTTTTTAATTTCCAAGATAATGAATTTATTCCTTAATTTATCATAACCCTGTATACATACATAGAACATGGTTTTTCCTGTCTTAAGGTCATGGATATTAAAAACATTGACAGTAAGTTGATACAGGTAAAATATGTCTTGAACCGAAATAACAGAGAGGGCAAGATTTGGCATATAGTCAACGCAAATGGCCCCTATCGTGGAATCTGTGCGGCATAACTCCTGAATGGACTTCATCTTGCTATAAAATTTCTTGGCCTTTCTTTGGTGGACAGTTTTTTCCGCCACAGCTACACGCTTAACAACATCATTTAGGACTTTAGACTTGATTTTGTTGGAAAGTTCCTTACAGGTGCAGCAGGTGTCGACCTGTGGCCTACAAAAAGACAAGCCGAAACGTTCCTTGAAAATCTTGCGGTAAAAGCTACACTTTATAGATGATTCGGGATTGTCCAAAAGAAGTAATTCATGCCTCTTCTTAACGTCCAATTTTTCACTAAGGTAGTGATAGTCACGAGCGCCATAATGTGAGTTTTTCTCAGGAAATGAATGAATATGTTCCTCTATTTGCCTGAATACCCCATCCCCCCCAAATTTGGCATTGCCTGGAGTATTTTTAGCTCTTCTATCACTAGCTGGTTTTTCCAAAGACAATAAATTAGTCAAGCGCCGAACATAGTCCACAGTAACCCCATGAATACTAATGAAAGAAGATTTATAGACACTATACTTTCCCGAACTACAGGACACAGTATTTATATGATTTGCTGTTTGATTTTGCATTTTTCTGTTCTGCTCTAGGTCGTTTTCTTAAAATTTCTGAACACTCAATCAAAGACTGTAAATATGCATATTGTTCATGTATCGTCTCTAGGGTATAAAATTTATCAAAAATCTCTTGCCGATCACCTTCAGGAACTTTGAGAAAGCAGCTTGATTTACACCTAAAAGTACAAAACGTAATCAAATAGCATTTTGATCCACAAAAACAAAACAGATTTACCTTACCAGTATGGTTCTCCCATTTTCCGTTCTTTCACTTTGATACCTCTGTAATTCAGATATTTTTTGCCTTTACTCGTGCACTTTTAATAATTTCACTTTTATAAACCACTTGTTTTATTCCCTTTTTGCGTTTTCTAGGAATAATTTCCACAGGAAGTTCCTCCTACGACGACGCCATTGTTGAGACTAAAAGCAAGTACGCAGCGCCACGATTCGTTCACAAAGTGGATGCAAAGCAAGCCATGCTTCGCATGGCCTACTTGATATATTTTGTCACGTAGGCCATAGAAGGCGTTTATTGGAGAAACACCTCTCAAATAAACACATATTTTGGAGTAGCGTAATAGTGTTATAAAGGGTTGGTTGGGATTTCTCTTAAAAATATGCGACTGTTATAAAAAAAGGTGTTGCGTTAAAAAAGTCGACATGTCAAGTATTTCCTTATCACTTTATACACACGTCTTTATTTATCAACTACAGTTGGGACTGGTGGATGCAGTTCAAGCGATCTTTTCAACAAAGATCATGCATGTTCAATAGCATTCAAGTCAAGTGACTATGGCAGCATTGGAATATGCATAAATGGGGCATCCGCTATGGCTTTACGAACAAAAATAAATCTCTCACTAACTCCAAGGGCTAGTGGCATGATTATGCAATTAATTGTGAAATATTAGCATTCATGTTATCATTCAGTTATTGGATATGGCAGGCCGTGCGTCTGCCATATCCTATGCCAGCTGCAACCCTTGCTCGGGTTTATAACCGTAGGGTGCAAGATTGCTATGCTCTTTTTTTTAAATAATAAAATAGGAAGTATTTTTATTAATTTACTGAAATAAATAAAAAAACTCGCAAAGGTAAAAAAAAGGCAAAAGTATCAAGAGACAAGCTCGTGGCCAACAGAGCGTGCAATATCAATGCCCTAAGCTCGTTTATCCCGGAGAGTGGGCGTGGGAAAAAAATTAAAAGTAAAAAGGGTAAAAAAAGAGGAGAAACTCCCACTAACGGATTTCCAAGAAAAACTTGGATTTAATTTTCCCCAGTTCACGCTGAAGACCTTTCGATGTTACAGGACACCAGAAAAGTGAAGTGAAAAAGTAGTGCCTTCCTGGAACCAGCTCCGTTGTACCTTCTAGAATTTACTCAACTCTGATGCCGAACTATTATTGGTTACATTGCCCCAAGTGACATCAGTGTTGTCAAGAGGAACTCGGAATGACTTAAAATAGGGAATGCAGGGCAAGAAAAACGATCACTGATTGGTTTATAATTGAAACGGCAACCACCTGAAAATAAACTTGGCAACAGTTGGGATCTTAGCATGCGCCTACTGAATGAGGGCATATCGGATGCAGCGAGTGACCGCGCATAGGAAGTGACACGTCCCATAACCCTAAATTATACTGTGAACTAGGCAACACGAATAGTAAACAAACACCTATCTTCCAGCTTCCAAAACTTAGATAATTAGAATAATAGCTGAAAAGGCCCGAAAAATCAACTTGCAACTAAAACATAGAACAAAGCTATGGGGAATTGATTTCAAATGGGGAAGTGGAAAAACCCTGACAACAAAAAGGTACCTAGGCTTGATTTAAATTAGATTTTCACAACAATACAATATAAATAAATTTGTTATTTTACCACTAAAAGAGATTTATTCATAACGAAATATTTTAGGCAATTCACAGAAGACAAAAAATAGTCGAGTAATAATTCAGGACATAAAAGGGTCTAAATACTCATGCAATCAGGAGAAAATGATTAAAAAAGGAAATATTTAAGGAAGTAATTTGGTTTTCCAAACACTTCTCACAACCGATTTAGTTATACCAATATGCAACTGCTACCTAATCCAAGAAAAAAAAAGGTATGAATATTGATTATAAATCTAGAAGTTTTATGTGTTTATAGGCCAAAGTCAAGTGAAAGAATTTGTACTAATATTGCCCTTATGTGTTAGATATCCAGGGCTAAAAGGGAATACAATTAACATAGGGTAAATTTAAAATAAAGTAACAAGCATGTATTGGCCCAAAAACACTCTTATATAAATCTAAAATAGAAATATTTATCAAAGTAACCGTGTTTCATAAACATAAATTCCTACATATGAGTATTAATACAAAATATCGACCTTACACGCAAAAAAAAATTCGTAGTTCCAAGTAACAACGTTTGAACTTAAACAGTAAAACGTTTCTTTAGAACGGGGTGGTGAACTACTTTAGTTTAAGAATACTGATAGTTGTTGATAATAGATGGCGCTATACATACCGATTAATCATTATAATATAATCCGGTAAAACAAATGAAATTTTCGCTTAAGACACGGGTAATCTAACTAAACTATAAAACCAATATATAATTTAAATAAAGCGCACATATCAATTATTAAAAATTAAAACTAAGTACATTATAAATGTTAAACTTAAAGATTAAACTATATAACAAAATTAGAGTGTTACACAGCCCAGACCATAAACATAAGGATGTACCTTTTGAACTACTGCATGATGGCAAGGAATTTGTCTATTTCGCCAAACGCGAATTTGTATGTAAATAAAGAGGTTTCCCATTCCAGATTCTAATTCAGATCGCCATGGGACTCGACGCAAAAGCCTTCTTGAAAAAAGCTGATTTCTCAAATACGTGGAACGAGTAGTAGCTTTAAAGATTTGAAGAATTTTAGGCACTAAAAAGGGACCAACTTTGCCTTGACAAGCAAATTTCTTTGAGTGCTCCAGTGTATGATAGTACTATTTTGTAGCTGCATCTCTCTTCCTAGAGGATTATTAGAGTATTTTTCACCGACTTTAAAACATAAGATTCTTCTTTTTGACCTGTATCTATGTGTGTGAGTAGCCGCGATTTTCTGGGCCACCAGTAAACGCATTTGAATGGAGTATTCACCATCTTGTACAGGGTGTCCGGATCTGGTTGCAAAAGCAGGGTATATCGCTTATTTTTCAAGATAGAACCTTGCGGTTTTCACGAACCTGAGCTAATTTTTTGTGAAACTCATGAAGCCGTAAACAAAATTTTCATAGCCTTCTTCGTTTATGAGATTCAGGGCGAAATAGAAAATTTTGCATTTTGGGACCCCCCTTGTATCTCGGTTATCCTTTAACTTAACGCAAAGGGAAAAATTGCTGCTTATGTAGTTTTTTACGCTGGATCCAGTGGCGTAGTCATATTTTTCATTTGAGTTGTTATTTTTTAGATATGACCCAAGGTTGTGTTTTTTTAAATGGGACACCCTGTATCTTTGTCCAGAAATTGATTTGTCCTTTTAAAAGCTTCTCAAAAATATATAATAGTACGGATCTGTTTTAATAAACAACAACAAAAATCCTAATTTTTATAATTATCATTTCAAATTTTGCAGTAGGCCACGCAAAACAATGCTGCCTTTTATTTAAAGTCGTTAACAATATTTACATCCTAACAATAAATCAAAATAAACGTGTAATTAAATCTATTTATCAAAATATGTATTGATAATTTCGCACCAAAAAAGTACCACCTACCTAGATTTATGTAACACAAGAACAAAACAGTAATAAATTATTATGTAACAAGCCTTTTAGCAAAAATCAACTGTCGTATAAGAACTACAGTAACCAAGGAAATCAAAAGAACTGTTCAAACTGATTTCCATTTTGTTCTATGCATGCTTCGCACAATTTTCGTATTCGTTTTAGGGAATTAAGCAAAATAACGGGATGATTTTGTAAATAGCGAAAATTTTCTCTTATTGCATTTCCTAAATCTTGAATATTATCATAGTGGTCTTTGTAAATTCTATTTTCCAGATATCCCCATAGAAAGAAATCTAAAATCGACAAATCTGGGGACCTAGGGGGCCACCTTATAGGTCCATTTGTTCATTTAGATCAAACCTGCCCTGCTGTCTTCTGGGAAATATTTGGTGTTGATTTTCCTGGGACCAGAATCTACTATTGTGCATATTGAGTATACCAGAATTACTGAAATGTGCTTCGTCTGACCATATAACCTTCCTGTCAAAATCTCTAACCATATCGCATCTTCCTCGAAACCCGACGCTCTGCATCCCCTGGCTGTAAGTGCTGCACGAGCCTAAATTTGTATGGGTGGTATTTGTGCTTTTTTAGAATTTCTTGAACTCTAGTTTTTGGAATCCCTATGCTCTTTTCACTGGCCCTACAAGAGTTTGTAGGGTAAGCTTCTGCATTAGCCAAAACCGTAATTTCCTCAGCCTCCCGATTTTCTTTATTATATGTTTTCGTACGAGGTTTGATAAATGATCCGTGATTAAGTAAATTCTTTTTTATCCGATAAAAAGTGGATATATTAGGTTGCCTCCTTTCTGGATATCTAAATAAAAATTAAGCAATAGTATTTCAACATACCTAAACATTAACTATTTACCTGTTAAAATACATCTCAGAAGCCGCTTCAACATTTTCATTACTTAATATAAAACAAGCTAACATATCGTACTTTTCATAATGTTCGAAAGTTTGGTTTTCTTCCATAATAATAAAAATATATTTTTACACAATAAATTAATACAAAAAACTAGCGCTATCTTTTATATACGCGTACAAAATTGGGAAATGTCATTTGCTTCCAAGAAAACAAAAGAAAACGGCATCGTTTTGCATGGCCTACTGCAAAATTTGGGATGATAATTATAAAAATTAGGATTTTTGTTGTTGTTTATTAAAATAAACCCATACTATTATACATTTTTGAGAAACTTTTAAAAGGACAAATCAATTTCTGGGCAAATATACAGGGTGTCCCATTTAAAAAAACACAACTTTGAGTCATATCTAAAAAATAACAACTCAAATGAAAAATATGACTACGTCACTGGATCCAGCCTAAAAAACTGCATAAGCAACAATTTTTCCGTTTGCGTTTAGTTAAAGGATAACCGAGATACGAGGGTGGTCCCAAAATGCAAAATTTTCTATTTCGCCGTATCTCATAAACGAAGAAGGCTATGAAAATTTTGTTTACGGCTTCATGAGTTTCACAAAAAATTAGCTCAGGTTCGTGAAAACCGCAAGGTTCTATCTTTAAAAATAAGCGAGATACCCTGCTTTTGCAACCAAATCCGGACACCCTGTACTGTAAAGCCTTTGTTAGTGGTCACTAGATGACCGAAGTCCTGCTGCAAATATAAACGTTTTTCTACTTAAATTAGAACAGTTTTTACCTCTTTTGCCAAACCATAATGATATTGTTTTATTGGGCCACCCTACTATTAATTTAAGTAATTTACTAAGCTCTTTTAATTTAGTTATGCACGTAAATTCAGCAACTCGAATTTCCCAACACTCATCAACGGTTATTGATTATTTTTGTTTATGTGACGGTTTTGTTTAAGGTGGTAAAAAAATATATAAAAAGGGTAGGCTTTTTAGCACAACAAATTTCAGCAAATTTGAGCGTGCTCGGCTGTCAGTTGGAGTGACATTACTCAATCCATTCAGCCACTTGAGGGTTTTTACTCACATATTTTAGAATGCTTTGATAGGGCCTTTCCAGTTCAGAACATTAGAGTTAAGAATAAAAAACCATAGATAACTGAGGGTCTTTGAATATCTTCGAGAAACATGAAATGCTCGCATTACATCCGAAAATTTACAGATAATATACACTTTCTGAGTGATTTTCAAAAGTACAGGACCCTATACCGAAAATTAATTAAATCAGCCACAGATAAGTATTAGAGGAATCGACTGGAAGCATCAAGTAATTTACAGAAAGAGGGCTGGTCAATCATAAATGAGATTCGAAATAGCAAGAACAAGTCTTGGATGAGTGTCCCGGAGGTGTCACCAGATGATCCTAACAATTATTATTGATCCATTGAGGGGCGCCTTGTGGATGGGGTGGATAGGGCTGTTGACCTATAACGTATCTGAGAGATGTTTTGGTGAGGCAGTCTTTCTTCTTCCACCCTACGGATCCATTGGAGCTTCTGCAGACCATCGGCGTCATCAAAAATAAAAGCTCTTCTGGCGAGGATAGACTGTCGGCCAGGATATTTCTTTCGTTGCCTGATAGTGCCCTTGAAGCTCTTTCTGGGGCAATTAACCACACGTAGCTTGAGGGCGACTTCCCGTCTTGCTTGAGGAGCGCTCTGGTGATTCCTCTGTATAAGGGGGGCGAATTGGATGATCCGAATAACTTTCGACCCATTTCTTTGCTTTCTGCATTGTCCAAGATAATTGAGAAGCTGGTTAAGGTAAGCATGCTGTCCTTTCTTCATCAACATCAAATTTTACACCCCAGTCAGTTCGGCTTTCAATCTGAGAAAGGTACAGATGATGCGATTTTTCATTCCTTGGAACAAGTCTACTTGGGGGACTTAATGATGGCGACTGGGTTCCGGCGGTGTTTTGCGACTTGTCAAAGGCTTTTGACTGTGTGAGTCGTGAAATACTGCTTTATTGTTTCAGGGGTAGGGGTAGGGTGTTGGGGTGGTTTGAGTTATTTCTTGGAGGGCGCTCACAGAGGGTGGTTGTTGGCGCGGATTCATCTCGGTCCTGTGAGGTGAAATGGTGTGTTCCTGGGCCGATTCTCTTCCTGTTGTATATTAATGGTCTGGCTGGTGTCGATGTTGGAGGACGGTTCACTCTCTTTGCGGACGATACCTCGATTTCTTGACGTGAAACTGGGTTATGTATTCTCAGAGAGAATAGTGGCAGACCTGCGTAGAATCAAAAAATGTTTCGACTCAAATTTCCTCTCTTTGAATATTGGCAAAACCAGTATTATGAGTTTTGGATGTGCTGTTGGGGACGAGAGTCTTGGAGGGTCTCTTTTGGAGGTTAAGACAACAATAAGTTTTTGGAGGTTGTTATTGATGACCAACTACGGTTTGAGGCACAAATTCTTAATTTGAGCAGGAACAGTGGCGTCTGGATGCTATGGCCTTCGGATGGTGTCGAGTGAGATTAAGAGATCTAGTAAGTATTTACTAAACTCGCTATTTATTTTTAAAAAGGAGCAGTGAGATATATTTCTAATGTTAATAGTAGAGAGCCATGCAGACCACCATTTAAATCAAAAACAAATTATTAACTTTAACATCATTGTTTGTCTTGGAAACGGTTTACATGGTTTATAAACATAAGAACAGAATGCCTATGACAGCCCATTCCCATGACACCCGCCAGTCTCATGATCTCCTCTTACCAATCCCATCTTCGACTCGCTTGAAAAATTCTCTGATTTATGAGAGCAGAAACATGTTTAACCATCTTCCTGCGGTTGTTAAGGGTTGTGCTACTTTGAGGTCCTTTAGAATTTCTATGAAGAGAATGTTGATTGAGAAAGCTTATTATGAGTTGGGGGAATTCTACCCTGATACTTCTTAATATTGCACATACCTAATCTTTGTTATTTTATTCTAATTTTATTTTAATGTTCATTATTATATTTTATGGATTATTTTTAATAATTTTTATATATTTATTTTTGTTTTGTTTTATAAAAATGAACGTTTTATGCGATACTACAATGTTGTTTTTTTTTATGTTTGACTAATGCTTTATTTGCTATTATTACTATATTGCCAATTTGACCTTTGTATATTTTCTCTTTTATATTATGATAACCCATTTATTTTGTAATTGGCTTCGTCAATAAGATAACGATCTTTGACAATAAAGCATATTTTGATTGATTAATTGACTTTGTTTCGGTATTCTCCAAATAAAGCTGATTTTCTCAAAAAAGTCAAATGGTACGCTATGACTTTTATATCACAGTTTATTTGATAGTTATGCAGGGCATTGGTCCGCAGTTAAATTAAGAAAGTTAATGATGATCACTCGAATCCGAAACTTCGAAACGACAATAGCAAAGTAAAATGGAAATTATTTTAGTCTCTTATTTCGGTTGGTCCTAAAATTTTAGGAAAACCAAAAAACTGGAGAAAACAAAGCTACAATAGAAACTTTAGTAATCTCGCATAACTATAAAAAACCACCGAAAGACACTAAATCTAAAACACATAAGATTAAATCGAGTTCTACATTGCTTCAGTGAAACAACAAAAAAAAACTACGAAATGAACTAACAATAAACTAATAACAAATATATTTAAAATTACTGAAAACTACTTTCGCAAATGCTCAAAATGCCAGCCGTCAGGGTCAATAAAAAGATGCAATATTTCCTGTACCGATTGGACTGCAACCTCCACTTCTGCTATAGAGATGCTTTGGATGGCATTCTTAATTTATTTATTTACTTGATCATACATACACTACAGAGATAAATCTCTAAATGGTACAAGATATAAAATACAAAACTTAAAAATACAATACAAATACAATGGTATCCTGCTATAAACAATAAAATTCAAAAATGCATATAAAATAAAAATATAGAGTAAAGCGAGAGAGGAATGAAGCACGAACCTTTAAACAATTAAATAGCGCCGAATCTAAGGAATCTTTTGAGGGTGTGAAGGCTAATGCTAAATATATCACAGTAGGAGAAAAATTTGTTATAATTTAAGCAAAGGCGATCAATAAATGAGTTTTGACCAAGAAGTTCACCTGACCCAATAGGTGCTCACAGTGGATCATACCATTAAGCAACTTGAACACAAATAGGAGTAGGGCAAGTTTGCGTCTCTGGGCTAAACTTTGCATACCGCACAGTAGTAGTCTTGTTTCATAAGAGACATTTTGATAAGGAAAATGGAATTTAAATAATAGGTGTTTTACAAATTTACATTGTACTCTTTCGATCCTATCTATGTGGCATGCATAATGGGGCTGCCAAATTACTTAACAATATTCCAGTAAGCTTCTACAAAGCAGTTGTATAGGGTTACGATCACGTTAGTATCGCTGAAATGCCGAGAATGTCTTTTAATGAATCCCAGCATTCTAAAAGCTTTACATACAATTGAGTCTATGTGTTGGTTAAAAGATAGACTGCTGTCGAATATGACGCCCAAATCGTTCACACAAGAGGAAATTCCAAGTTGTGTCATCAATTTTGTAAGTATTTGGAATGGGGTTAGGTGATCTTGTAAAGCGAATGGACGTACACTTGGCAACATTAAGGGAAAGACAGTTTAAGTCGCACCACTTGACAAAGCGGTCCAAATCCGATTGTAGCGCGGAATTATGGATCGTATTAGAGCTATAGAATTTCAAGTCGTCAGCAAACAAAAGGCAGTTACTATTCCTAAAACAGGAAGGGGCATCATTTATGAAGAAAAGGAATAATATTGGTCCAATGTGGGACCCTTGTGGAACTCCTGAGGTGGCTAAAATATCACGTTGAGAAACTGAATCTTGCACCACAACCCATTAATAGTTGATTACGATGGCTAAGATAAGAGGCGATCCATTTTAAGTAATTGCCTGAGATACCAATATCAGAAAAAAAAAAGCTTCTTCATTAATAGTTTGTGATGTACACTATCAAATGCTTTTGATAAATCTGTATAGGTGCAGTCCACTTGATGACGCGCTTCGACAAAGGCGGGAGACTCAGAAAATCATGACAGTCGACCACTGGTATATGGCAAGATTTGTCGCTGTAGAGCGACCCTGATAAAAGCCATGTTGACTCGGGGAAATGTAATTTTTGTAGGTGTAAAATATTTCGCCAGTCAAAGTAGCCTCGAAGAGTTTTGGAATGGCGGAGATCATTGAAATTCCTCTATAGTTAGTGATTTCAGATTTATCACCCTTTTTGCGAATAGGCACAAGGTTGGAGAACTTTAGATTGAGGGAAATACTCCCATGTCAAAAGATCTTTGGAAAATTGCGCTCAGGGGAGCCGATAGTGTGTTGCAACAACCCAATAAAAGAGAGGCTGGTAACCCATCAGGACCTGCGCTCTTGTTTGAATCCAATTTTTTGATTCTGGATGCTACTTTGCACTCAGAAAACGTGTGGGATAATAAAGCTGACGAGAGAGAGCAAAAGCATTCGCGATATCTGAAGGATCATTGTACTTTAAACCGTTGTAGGTCATTAGACTCGGCAGACCAGAAGATACCCTCAAACCCCTAATGAACGACCAAAAGTACCCTATATTCGCAGGCATCAGCTGCTCGGAACTAGTAACAAACATGAGATAACACCAATCGGTTCGAAATTGTACCTCACGGCGTCTGTTAGAGTAAACAAGATAGTCAGAATGAAGGAGAGTACTCTTATATTTTTTGTACAGTTTGTTTTTTTCGCGAATAAGTCCTTGGAGTGTTCTATCAAACCAAATGGGGTACTTGTTGGACTTGACTCTCTTTTTGGGTACAAACCTCGCCAGTCCATCCGTAACAACATGGTAGAACTGTCGTACGATTTCGTCAATATCATCACATTTCTCCACAAAGGACCAGTCAGTTTCTGCAAAAAATCCGTTAAGCCCGTGAAAGTGAAAGACTTGTCGAGTCACCCCATCTTGAAGCAATGGAGATCCCCTGTCTAAAAAAGAGATATTTAGAGGAGGATGAAGAGTGTCGATATTTGATAATGGAAAATCGCATTTAATACATGATATCGCCTCAAAATTATCAACAAATATGAGGTCAAGAATACGTAGGCGGGAATTGAAAATATTGACTTGATTAAGTTCAAGAAAACACATTGTGTCGATCACAGTTTCCGCAGTTGCTGGTTGTATTCTTGATGGGATTATGGTTCCAAAATCCAAGGACCATTCAATAAGTGGAAGGTTAAAATCACCACATATAATAAATTTATACCTTTTAAAACGACCCCTTAAGGATTCACACAAATCACAAAAAGACACATAACAATCCAATAGGGACCCTGGAGGAATATATACACAACCCAAGACAATTTGTAAACGGTTGATCTTAGTTTTAATCCATATATGATCATAGTGTGAACTGAAACTGGGGTGTCTCTCCCCCACGCTCACAATTTAGCAAGTCATAATTTCGGTCCTTTCTAAAAACAGCATATCTAGGATCAAAAAACTCGGCACTATGAAAAGAGGCATTAAGCCATGTCTCGGTAAGCATAATTACATCGAAGTTGCTAGAAGAGGTATTAGTCAGCATCAGTTGTGATTTTGATCGAAGACCACGGACATTCTGATAATATAAAGATACTAGTTCGTTATGAGAGGCTGTAGGCGATATGTCGATGGGGTTGTGAAATTTGAATTTTGAGAATTATTATCTGTATCCAGGTTGTTACGCAATAAACTATTGGAATTAGTAATTTCTGAAGCTAAATCTATATTATTGATAGTACTTCTTTCGTTGAATTGGAGAATCGGCGCTTATTCTTCATGATGCTGCACACAAGACGTAAAACTTCATCCTTGTCAGTGTAGGGGCGTGAGCCATTCCTAGTGGTGATCTTCATTGGAATGAAGAAACTGTGTCGGAAATCGCGAGTTAAGTTTAGTAGGTCAAAATCAATTTCCTGGATTATTCTATTGAGTATAGGACGATCACTGTGTAGAGGTGAGCCGCAAATAGCAGGTTAGTGTTGCTGGATTCTTCAAGAAGTGAGCTAAGAAGTTTACCGTCCATAGGCTCTCCTTTAAGGGCGTTTTTGTCATCAGTGAGTATAATGACAAAATCATTCACAGTACACCTCTTGATCAACCCCTGGCATTCTCGAATACGACTCTCAAACGAACTCTCGTTTGACCACTGACAATTGATGTCATAAAGACTATATAGCCGCTTCATAAGAGATAGCATGCCTTTTGCATTGCCGTCACCCAAGATTAATATTTGTGGTTTGCGTAGTGCCTTAGATGAGATCTCGACTGGAGATGATACATTATTCTCGTTTTCACTGTAGTTCTTAGGTACAAGTTTGAGGTCGTGGATTTTCTGTTGAAGTTTTTTTATTTCCAATACATAGTGCTCGTTATCCTTTTCAAGAGTCCGGATAGATGAGATCATTTCTTTATTCAACCTTGTAAGCTCAGAAACAGTGCTGTCCAGTGCCAGGGAGGACGACAGTGATTCTTCAAGGCGCCTGTTTAGTTGTTGGTTCAATTCCTGTAAAGTTGATATTTCGTTGTTGAGCTCAGATATGCGTTCAGACTGCTCTGCAAGTCGCAAATTAAACTTCTCTTTAGCCTCAAATACGACGTCTGTAAGATCATTCGTTTGCCTTTTTAGACGTTTGATGTAGACGTCTTTGTTTAGGGAATCTTCCTCTAGTTTCTCCATTTTCTCCTTAAGGGTGTTAATCCCATCATCGTTGTTAATAGAGTACTCTTGACACTTGGCAGAACAGTAGACTCGATAGCCACCAAGTTTAACCACTTCCGGGCATCTTTCCAGGCAAATCGGATGTAGTACTCCATAGCAGGCGATGCAGAAGTAATCAGAAAACTCCTTTTGTCTGCAACATTTGAAATTGCGTTCCATGGTAACGTAAGGCTGTTATATCGCTGATAATACTTGTCACCATAGTGACGTCATAGTTGGTAATTGTACTATCTTTGTACAATTAAGATCAGCAGATCAGGTAATTGTACTATCGTTGTACAATTAAGATCAGCACAATAACCAATACAAAATTGCCTTCATTTACACAGGAATAAAAGGTCCTAATAAATAGTATTAGTCACAGAGAACACAATATATATATTAACATCACTCAAAATAACAAAATTTCCAAGACGCGAACTGTAAACAAACAAACAACAACAAACGATAATATGGTCAACCATATCGTTTCTTGTAGTAGGTCGAGTCGCCGGCATTTCGAGCAGTTGCCAAAGTAGTTTTCAATACTTTTCATAACTACCAAATAAACTTTGATATAAAAGTCTTAGAGTACCAATTAATTTTTTTCCGAAACATCGTCATCTAGTGACCACTAACAAAGTCATTACGGTACAGTTTAATACAAACACTACAGTTGAATAAAATCGGCTCATTCAGAACAGGGATATCAACATTTCAAAGTAAAAATGTTTGACCTTCCCCCGCCATAAACATTTTTGAAAATAGATAAAAGTAGTCTGAAGCAAGCGCGTAATTGGTTGAAGAATACAATGATTATATTTTCAACATACCTCAATTAGAGAAATTTAAGAGGAAATTGGCATCTACACTTTTGTGTTGCTGTTACGCCCCCTACTGCAATTTCTCCTGGCCGATTTATCAATAAATATTTGTTTCCTTAGGTTCTGTCGTTAACGGTTTCCGAGCTACAGCCGACCTCCTCTATTACTGGACCACCCGGTACATAGGGAAGAACAACAATACCTAACGGTGGCTCCTTATCATTCCCCTTTCGCGGAGGGATTACTATATCTTTTAACTGAAATATTTTTTAGAATATTTTAGGAAAGAGTGACTTTTCCTCGAAACACTTGCATGAAGCATTAAAATAGAATATATCTAGGGCTAATGTGAATATATTTAAACTGTTTTTTTATGATTTAGGTCAATATATACTTATCTATACTATATCAAAATTACATACCTCTTATTTATTTCATCTTTGAAGTCATCAATCAGTTTATAAATGACGTTATGTTGTTTAACTTGAATACCACTTTCGTCAATCATAGGCTTAAGGTTATTTGGTAGCCCCACATTAAATGCATAGATCACACAGTTGAATGCTTTTGCCATATCAATATCAGTTTGATTTACAGGACCAAGTCCGTAATTTACAATATCCAGTTCACAGTCTTCGGATTCATAGGTATCAAGCGTTTCTAGAATTGCTTCTAAAGTGCCATCTACATCCGCTCGAATAATCACATTAAGAGAAGGAGGTCCGTTATCTAGAAAAAAAGAACACAATAAATGCGACTAACGGAGAAAGAAAAGTTTTAGAAAACTAGTGCTTTTATGATTGCATTAGCAACCTAATAACATTAACACAAGTACATTTAGTTTTCTATTGTGTTATTATAAACTTATCAGCAGTTTTTTTTGTATCGATCAGTGGTCGCCAACCTTTTCAGGTGTTGAGCTACTTTGATAATTAAGAAATAAACAGTGAGCTGCCTAATTGTAACCAGCGTTTAAGCCAGCCTAAACGAAATAATGCACAGTTGTATTTGACATAAGTACATGTTTATATGTAATTAATAAGTACTTAACTAACACTAATACATACCTAAAAAATAAACAAAATTTTCATATAGCCATAATGGCATGTCACATATGACTTAATAAAAGTAAACAAAACATTATAGTTAAAATTTTAAACAAAAACATGTGATAAAAATGCGTGCTTTCAATGAGAAAGTTAAGACTTGGACTGATCGATCATTTTTTTTTTATATTTCCAGAGTTATTTGATACAGCCATTCACAATTATCCAGATGTTCATCTGTAAGGCGAGTGCGGTATTTATTCTTAATAAACTTCCTATTGGAAAAAGAAGATTTGCACAAATAGGTGGAAGTAAATAACTCTTTCACTTTTAGAACTGAATATTTGTCTTTATTTACGATAGGCCAGATACGTTTTGTACTTGAAACTAACGATTTCAATGCTAAATCATTTTGAAATGCAACCACTTCCATTTCAGTTCCAGAGATGTCTTCGCCAAAGTTCTGCATAACACAAGTTGCAAACTGTTGGATATCAATTTCCATGAAGTGTGAAACAACAAATCGAACCACCAATGTCATTTTGTTGAAATCCTTAAACCGGTTTTTGAAGTTATCCTTCGAGTTAGAAACTATTATTACATGAGATTTACTGTCATAGAGTTCTATTGGATTTTGAGATATCTTCTCTGAAAGAACAGAAAAAAACTTGACATCACGGTTGACTAAGGTTTGTTCCCAAAATTCAAGATTTTTATGAATGCATTTATATCGGAAATCATTCCCGCCAGTTCTTTATCTCTTCCCTGAAGTTGTAAATTGCTTCTGTTCATTAATCTTGTCTGTCCACAAGAAACCCAAAATCTCTAAGCCAAATTGAATTTTCCAGTTCCTGAATCGGTTCGCCGCGTTGTTTGAAAAATCGAACTATGACACATGAACTATGGCTTCATTAAAACGTGTTATCACTCGTCCTCTACTTAACTATCGCACTAACTAATCGGCTAAGATTTTGAATAATCTTCTTTGTAATTCGAGAATTCTAATCTTGTTTACAATTTTTACTACCAATTTCATGACGTTGTTTAGTTTTAAAACATTTCCACATAATGCTACCAGACCCTTATCATAACCCACCATAGCTGGAGCTATTATCCCCATAGAAAGAAATCGACAAATCTGGGGACCTAGGGGGCCATCTTATAGGTCCACTTGTTCCGATCCATTGATTGGTAAAATTATTGTCCAGAAATAATCTCGTCATTCCAGAATTGTGTGCAGGAGCACCGTCCTGTTGAAAATAAATTTCGTTAATTTGCGCTAGAGGAACATCGTCAAGTAATTCAGGTATAGCTGCCTCTAAAATTTCTATATAGCGATTGGCTGTTAGATTTCTCTCAAATATATAAAATTTTATATGTGTTCCTAATATGAAGCAGGACACATTTAGACCAAACCTGCCCTGCTGTCTTCTGGGAAATATTTGGTGTTGATTTTCCTGGGACCAGAATCTACTATTGTGCCTATTGAGTATACCAGAATTACTGAAATGTGCTTCGTCTGACCATATAACCTTCCTTTCAAAATCTCTAACCATATCGCATCTTTCTCGAAACCAATTGCAGAAGACTACCCGACGCTCTGCATCCCCTGGCTGTAAGTGCTGCACGAGCCTAAATTTGTATGGGTGGTATTTGTGCTTTTTTAGAATTTCTTGAACTCTGGTTTTTGGAATCCCTATGCTTTTTTCACGGGCCCTACAAGAGTTTGTAGGGTAAGCTTCTACATTAGCCAAAACCGTAATTTCCTCAGCCTCCGATTTTCTTTAATATATGTTTTCGAACGACGTTTGATAAATGATCCGTGATTAAGTAAATTATTTTTTATCCGATAAAAAGTGGATATATTAGGTTGCCTCCTTTCTGGATATCTAAATAAAAATTAAGCAATAGTATTTCAACATACCTAAAAATTAACTATTTACCTGTTAAAATACATCTCAGAAGCCGCTTCAACATTTTCATTACTTAATATAAAACAAGCTAACATATCGTACTTTTCATAATGTTTGAAAGTTTGGTTTTCTTCCATAATAATACAAATATATTTTTACACAATAAATAAATACAAAAAACTAGCGCTATATTTTATATACGCGTACAAAATGGGGAAATGTCATTTGCTTCCAAGAAAACAAAAGAAAACGGCATCGTTTTGCATGACCTACTGCAAAATTTGATTGATTGAGGATTTTTGTTGTTGTTTATTAAAATAGACCCATACTATTATATATTTTTGAGAAGCTTTTAAAAGGACAAATCAATTTCTGGACAAATTTACAGGGTGTCCCATTTAAAAAAACACAACTTTGGGTCATATCTAAAAAATAACAACTCAAATGAAAAATATGACTACGCCACTGGATCCAGCGTAAAAAACTGCATAAGCAGCAATTTTTCCCTTTGGTTTAAGTTAGAGGATAACCGAGATACGAGGGGGGTCCCAAAATGCAAAAGTTTCTATTTCGCCTTGTATCTCATAAACGAAGAAGGCTATGAAAATTTTGTTTACGGCTTCATGAGTTTTACAAAAAATTAGCTCAGGTTCGTGAAAACCGCAAGGTTCTATCTTTAAAAATAAGCGAGATACCCTGCTTTTGCATCCAAATCCGGACACCCTGTACAGCTGATTTACCAATTGCCCTTGTTTTTGAAGTTTCAAGTTCAGGTCGTTTAAGTGTCCTGTGCTGTCTACCAGCAATGCCAAGTCACAAAGCCATGTTGGATGTTTCGATCACAAATTTGTTTTCCCTTTTATTTCTATAAAATCAGCTATTTCTTTTCTAAGGTCATAAGATCTTTTTAGCATTTTACTTTTGCTTAGCCACCTTACTTGGTAATAGTATGTCACATCATCATATTCTGAAGAGAGTTCATCCAAAAATGCTTTACACTGGCAATGGTTAAGACCGCGAGATCTAATGAAATCCATGGTACTTACTACCAGTAGTAACGTTCTTCAGTCGAGTGGACTTAGAGCACAAGTTTTGTTGGTGAATAATGCAATGCAGAATTATTAAATCACAATCTTGCACATTTTCGTGAACCGACCACTGAAGGCGCACTATCTGTGCACACTCCAACTACACCACTGCACACCATATAGCTCAAAAGTACTTTGCACCTCGGTAAAAATATCTTTTCCAGTAGTGGTCCCTTGTAGTGGCTGTAAAGCCAGTAATTCCTCTGTCACTAAAAATTCTTCATCAACATCACTAATAAAAATAGCTATCTGGGCTGTGTCAGATAAATCAGTACTCTCATCCAAAGCAATCGAAAATGCTTGAAAACCAGCCAATCTACCAGTCAATGTTTTTCTGATATCTCTTTCTCCTTTTCTGGGCACAAAAGTCCTGCAACATCTACTAGGAGTGCTAACAAACTCTCCCTCATAAAATAACTTCGATGTTTTCGCTATTTTGGAACTAGCTTTAACAACACTGTCTAATTTGTTCTTTGTGACTGGGACATTTGTTGCTGTTTCCTTAAATCGGTAATGAGTTTTTAAATTTTATCCTTTCTTAACTGGCTTGTGAGTAAATTATATTGAGCGAAATGCTTGCTGGAGTAATGCCGCTTCATATTGTATTTTTTTAAAACAGAAATTGATTCATTGCACAAAGGTTTACCACTGTGCAATGATAAAAAGGTATTCATCAGTCCATTTGTTTTGGCATTGAATGAAAGATTTTTTTTCTTTTGAACTGAATTTAGTTGAATATTTCCAGCGTCTTTTCTTATCAGATGTTAAGAAGTAATTAGTTGACACGCGCGCTGAGCGGTTTATATATTACCCGCAAGAAGCAACTAGAATACTCTCGAATCGAAAGTCTAGATCGTACGAGAATATGCGATGCGAGCGCTCAGAGCCCACTGCTATTCATAACACATCGCCTGGAGCGCTTCAAGGTCATCGGGGGGCTTCCCGAATGTTTATCTGTTTGTCTCTTTCTAACGACTATTTCTGACACGATCTGTGGCGTCCCACTGCGAGCGCTTGATAAAATTATTTATCGATTTTAGTCTTTATGATTTGATCAATACAGTTTTAGGTTGGTTGACAGTAATTACAAACAAATTATGTGTGCTAAATCTTTTGAAATTTTTGAATCTCTCGAGGGTTGGAATGGAGCTGGTGGAGGTTTGCCCATATATGCCTTGGATAATCAGCCATTTACAGTGGTTGAAGATAAAGGTAGAATGCATTACATATTATAGGTAGACAAACAAAAATCTTTTTTGGCTTTTTCGCAACTGAATAAAAATATTTAACTTTAAATTAATTGAAGCAAATATTTAATATAATTACATACCTCAACATGTAGACAAAAAAGATTTTTGTTTGTCAATCTATACGCAACAAATAATCTGAACACATTTAAAAATAACATTATAGATGGCTGCAAACTATCATTTTTTTCATATCTAGGTTACATGTCAAACAAACTGACACATTTTAAAATTTTGAAATCAATTCTTTTCTATTGTTTAGTGTTTTTCTCTTACGATCGGCGCACTGATGAGTCCCGATAGGATGAAAGTATTTGTACAATTACTATGTGTCTATAAAAACTTACGGTAAATGTTATAATTTCTTATGCTTGCTTAGATAATATTGTTTATATTATGTATCGAAACATTCCGTAGACAGACTAGTCTACATGTTGAGGTATGTAATTATATTAAATATTTGCTTCAATTAATTTAAAGTTAAATATTTTTATTCAGTTGCGAAAAAGCCAAAAAAGATTTTTGTTTGTCAATCTATACGCAACAAATAATCTGAACACATTTAAAAATATTATAGGTAGTTTAATTTACTGTATTTAATATGTGTTGTTTTTAGGCTTTAGACGTTTTATAAACAAATTAAAACATCTTTATGAAATGCCAGGTGTCAACTTTTTGAGAAATGTAAGCTGGCAATAAAGATATTCCTATCAGATGCCAAATGGGTGTCACTTAGGACAAACCTATGGACATCTAATGTAAGCTGTCATAATTAGCTAAAATAATTTAACTGCTCACTGGCCTAATAAAGATTCTGACAAAAAGCATTCAGTGATAGGCGTTCTGCTGTCATACAGAGGAAAATATTAGCAATACAGTCGCGGCTATTCAGGTGAAGTAGGTGAAGTGCTACTTCACCAGGAAAAATAAACAAATAAACATCTAACTATATTTATTATATATCTCTTAAAATTTAAGTTTTTATATTCATTTATTCACCTAATTGGCGAAAAATGAACTGTACATCTCGAATAAATATTTTACTTGACCGTTGGCGGCATGTCTTTTCAAAACTTTCAATCCAACTTTATTATAAAAACTATAACAGTGGCGCAATCCGCTTCGACTTTGCTGGAGGTGCTATGTTTAGTTTACGATTTTCCTACTATGTTGCCATGACAACGCGTTCGCCATGTCGTCGAGCACATGGAAAACTAATGTTAACCAGCGCCATACAACGCTCTCGGTGAATTGCTAACGCAGTACACTACACCCACGTGTGGTTCAGTTTAGGGTGGTTGTTTACTTTTATTTTCGCGGATTTCCCTGCAACCGGTTAGTTCCTTTGCAGTTTACTTGACTGTTTTGTGTTATATTTATTTATGGTGTTGTTACAACTTTATTTGGTGTCGGGTTTATTAATTTACATTATTGATAAATCCGATCACGGATGTAGCTTGCATTTTGTTAGAATGGATGGAAGGAACAAGATCAGAGTTTTAATCGTCATCCTGGTTTTCGGCGTACAAATGGTTATGTAGTAGTCAAATATTACAAAAATGGTTTTGCTGGCATTGTTTACTAGATTCCAATAAATATTCAGTGTGGAATAAGGAAGGATTTGCAGGTATGTTAAATATATGAAGGTCTCAAAAACATGAAGACTTGGCGGAGCATTTAAAATGCGAATTAATGCTAAAAACATTTGTAGAAAATCAAAGCACTATAGCTGACACTTTAAAAGAAAATGCTAAACTATATAAAATATATTTAAACGAAAACGTCCGATTAAATAGACTATTTATGTGCTTGGTAATTGACGCAGTTTTGTACCTTACAAAACAAGAGTTAGTCTTTCGTGGCCATGATGAGAGCAGCGAGTCAATAAATAGGGGGAATTTTAAAAAGCTTTTAGGTTTATTAATATCGAGAAGTTCCCAAGAACTAAAAGATCATCACAAAAAAATTAAAAATGTTTTTACTGGTGACTCGAAAACTATTCAAAACAAAATAATTAATTATTAACTGAATTTAATTGAATGCATTTCTGATTACGTAAATGATCATGTAAAAATGAAATAATATACACACAGTTTTTTTCTGTGCAAGTGGATGACACCACTGATATTACGCAAACCTCCCAGTGCTCCATAATTTTAAGATACGTTAAATCAGAAGGTTCAGTAGTCGAGAGATTCTCAGGATTTTATAATGTCAGCTCCGATAGAACGTCGGAGAATTTATATTTTCTATTGGATCAAATTTTGGACCAATTTGACTATAAACATAAATTATTAGGGCAATGTTACGATAGCGGAAATGTGATGTCTGGTCATCTAAATGGCCTTCAAAAAAAAAAAAAGCGCCACAGGTTGTATTTGTCCATGCATTGTCTTAACCTTATGATGCAGCAAAGTTTAAAAATATTTCTAACATATGCTCTTACATTTGCATCTACGAGGCGTATACCAACAATTACAGAAACTCGTTGGTCTTCAAATTCGAAGTTAGTAAATGTGATTGTTCAAGACTGGAATAAATTAAAAGACGTCTTTGAATTTATTACAAACTGTGTTTAATGACATTTTTTCAATCACGGACATACTATTTGCGTTCTTCAAAAAAATCGCTTGACGTTCATTTTTGCATATCCAATATAAAACGCTGTCGTGAGGCGCTCTGGAAAAAAAGAAATGAACATTTTTTGAATACCATGTTTGATAAAGCAAATTCTATTACAGAAATAAATCATTTCAAACGTGAGCTTGCTAAGCTTTCACCTGAAGAAATTATCGCTAAGTATAGAACCCTTTTTTATGAAATATTAGACCATATTTTAATGGAAATGACACTAAGCTTTCAAGACTGTGAAAAACTTACATTTTTATTAATATTAAATTTTCCGAATATAGTTTAAATTTTTCGACTGGCCCTTTTGAAAATTTGTTACAGTTATATGGGGAAATATTTTCAAAAAGTCAATGACTTAAAGATGAGCTTGGTCTTATTTTTGCCAATGACAGTATTTGGAATATATCGCTGCAAGAGCAAGTAAAAAAATTAATGAAAATAAAGATATTTTAACCAAAGCATATAATTGTTTTCCCTTATTTTGACAATACTGTCGACAAGTGCTTCAGTGGAAAGAAGTTTTTCTTGCCTGAAACGTGTAAAAACTTATTTAAGAAATACAATATCTCAAGCAAAAATTACTTCTCTAGGCAATATTTCAATTCAAAAGGAATTTCAGGAGGAGATTAGGGCAACTCATCCATTTTATGAGGATGTTATAAATAAATTTGCTGCTATGAAGGATAGGAGAATTGATTTGGTATACAAAATTTAGGTAAGTCGTAAAAAAATATTCTACCCCTTCCATATATAAAAAAAATTCTGGAAAAAAAATTATTGAGATATTTTCTTGCTTCATTTGCACTTCCTTACTTTTTCACCCGCGAGCCGTCACTAAAGCAATATGTTAATAGAGTTACTTCAAAAAACTTAAATACCTCTTAGAAATATACACTTGTTGCTTCGAGATTAGAGAGGTAACGTTAAAAAAGGTGAGCGAACTACAAACTTGAATCATGAATTTTGTTTCATTCATCACCTACAGTTGGTTGTATTAAATTCTATATGATTTCAGAAGACTGTGATTAAGACAATTACTGCTGGCAGAAATATTGCAACACATTTACATCATTTATCACCGTCGAGAGGAGAAAAACTACAAAAGCAGCAAAAAGAGCTTTACATCCCTGTTAAAAAAATGTCGTCCAGGATGTTCCCACTGGATAGAACTCTTCCTTTCATCAAGTCAGTGGTTTTTCGTTGAACATTTGCTGAGCTTGCTTAAGCCATTCAAGGAAATTGCTAAACATTTCAGTTCATCAGTGTGTAGAATTTTCGATGTTATTCTAACAATATTTTTATTGCATAGAATATAGATATAGAACTAAATTTTATTTATTTACTTATGGGACATGCCCAATCCATCATACAAAATAAATACATCGGATCTACTAAACTAAGAAATAAAATATACAACAAAGAAAAAGAAATCACTGTACAAAATGTCAAATATTCAATGCAATTGTCATCATTTTATTTATAGCAGAGTGCTGACCATATAAAATTCGATGTTGTTCAAGAGAAAATGTAGAGATATCTCTCAAAATTCTAAATGGAGCATGTATATTAATCTGGGCAAGCAACTCAGGACAAGTGACCACATTTGACAACAGTTTATAAATAAAAATTTTATCAAAGTTCTGCCTCCTCTCTGAAAGGGTAAGAAGCCCCAACTGGGAATGAAGCACATTATAGTCAATATCATCCTTTGGAATTTTCACTTTGAATGCAATGTATCCAAGAAATCTGTTCTGATGACTTTGCCACCATTTATTTGGGCAGTATAATTTGGAAGGTCAGGTAGAGACTAAAACTAATGCTACAAACTGTATAGATAATATTTTTATAAATTTTTCCGAAATACTAGATTATGCGGTAGATGTATTCGATCCTAGAATGTCAGATCATTTTGTTGTGGACATAATTGTAAAGCTTGGTCTAACTAGTAATAATGTAGAATATTTTAAATACAGACCTATTTCCCAACAAGGAATTAATACAATTTTTAATTACTTAAGTGTGCAGGATTGGAATCTGGTTAGCGACTTTGACTCATTTTTTGATATTTTCATGAAGGGTATGATAGAAGCGTTCCCAGTGAGGAGGGGAAAGATGAAAAATAATAGTAAAATAGTATGGTTCAATAATAACATAAGAAATATGAGGGAAACACTTAGGCTCCTTAGGGAATTATATGCAAATCAACCTAGCCCCGAACTACACTCACAAATAAAGAACTATAAAAAAGCCTATGATAAATCTATAAACAATGCAAAAAAGATTCCATTTACTAATTATATTCAAAATTCCTCAAATACAGTAAAATCATCTTGGGATGTTATAAACTCTTTACGTGGGGTAGGAAAAAAGTCTGAGGAGTTGGGCGTTTTAAACTGTAATAATTTCAATGCTTCCTTCTCTTCTGTTGCCGAGAAGCTCTTGCAAATTCTTCCAAATGTTAATCTTACATCTGATAACTATATACGAAGACAAAATGCAAACAGTCCTAGATTTCCTTTCTCTATAATTTCTTATAACAATATTAGGAACAAGATCAACAATATCAAAAATAAACAAAGTAGGGATATATATGATATTAATGTCAATATGATCAAGCGACTTAAAAGTCAATTACTTGCTCCTTTGACGGAGCTTTTCAATCACTGCATACAACAAAGTTTCTTTACAGAGTGCCTAAAGATGTCCAAAGTAATCCCAATTTTCAAGAAGGGCTGCAGGAACGATCCTGGGAACTATCGGCCCATCTCCCTGGTACCAGTGTTTGGGAAGCTGCTTGAGAGCCTACTTAAGGAACAAATTTGTACATTTTTTGAAAATAATAACATGTTTATAAATAGACAGTTTGGTTTCAGACGAAAGAAATCTACCATCATGGCATTGATTGATCTGGTAGGATGTATAATGGGGGCTTTTGAGGATGGCCAATATGTCGGGGCCACTTTCTGCGACCTATCGAAGGCCCTTGATTGTGTTGGTCATAGGGAGCTATTATTTAAGCTTGAGTACTATGGGTTCGACAGAGATAGTGTCCAGATGATTGGATCATACTTGTCAGGGAGACAACAGCAAACATTCTATGCTGGTAAACTTTCAGAGAGTTGTGACATAAAGCACGGGGTTCCTCAGGGTTCGATACTTGAACCCCTTTTATTTCTGGTCTACATAACTGACATTCTCACTGCTTCTCCCAACTTAGCATTGTGGTTATTTGCCGATGGCACTACTCTAATTGAGACTGGGTACATGCTTGGAGATGTACGCATGTCGCTCGAGTATAACATGCGAGCATTGAATGAATGGTTCATCGCAAATAAATTATCTTTAAATACTTCCAAGACCTATTAAGGAATCTAGTGAGAGTCTTACCATTTCCAATTCTACTGCAAACCTACCATTCGATTTTTCAATCCACTGCTTTGTATGGGGTCCTTGTGTGGGGACACTCAACAAGTGCAGACCAAATTTTTAAACTTCAAAGAAGGGCAGTGAGAGTGATTGCGGGTAAGGCTTGGAGAGAGGATGTTAAGCAAACATTTGTCGATTTTAAAATATTTACCATACCATCTAGATTTATCTACGAGTGCATTATGTTTTGTCACACCCATCTGTACTCTTACAGTCAGAACAACATCTATCATGAATACCAAACTAGGCAGGGATCAGATATCAGAATACAGTTTTTGAGATTGCAAAGATCACGTTTTTCCACTAACTATTATGCGCCTATCTTTTATAACAAGTTACCTCTAAATCTTAAACAAATGCCGTTGGCCAGGTTCAAATTGCTGATACGCAATCTTCTATTGAAGGGAGCTTTTTATAGTTTTAATGAATTTTTAACTTGTGACTTCTAAATTTTAAACTTTTATCATGTGTATCATTGTTGTCTTTGGTTTTAAACTGTTAACAGTATGCAGAAACTCTGTAAATATTAGCTTGTAATATGTTAATGTGAAGTGTTAATATATTTACATCAAAATATTCCGTTGATTGATTTAAAATATTAAGAAACAGTAGTTTGATTTATGGTATTATAACAATTATTTAAGTTGTTTACGTAGAATATCATTTATTTTTTAGTGTTCATTTTTTCCATTTGTCAGTTTGTAGGCGCCTTTTTTGAGTTTGATTTACTTAAAATAAAGTATTATGAAAACGAAAATCACTGGATTTTATTTATACATTGAATTAAAACCGTTATTCTCCTTACTTCTTAGGTATTTTGAAAATGCCGGATATTCGGCCGAATAGTTTAGTATCCGGTCAAACCGAATAGCTGGCTAAATTCGAGAATAATAGCCAGATATTCGGCTTCGGCCGGATATTATGTTAAAATGATTTAACACGTACCTTCAGAAATTTCAGGTTTCCGAGGTCCTTCTTGCCTGCTTCTATATCTCCCCATCTCTCGCTTGCGCCGTAAGCTTTCCCTGTATTCTCGATTATGAGCTTCTTGCTTCTGATTAATAACTTTTAGATCTTCCTCCAATTTCTGTTTTTCTACTTGTTCTTCCCGATGCTAAGGGCCAAAAATCAAGTAATCAGATTATAGTATGTAGAATTTTAATAACCACGTTATAAATAAAATTCAAACAACTAATAAAATTTGAATTACCTTAATAACCTGTTTTGCTATTCTTTCATTTTCAGCTTGTAATACTATTTCACCCGCTGCTGGTAGATCTCTCCACCCGTTTATTTCCGCTGGATAGCCAGGTGGTACTTTGCCTAAAGTCTTGCCATCGGCATCTTTAAGGGATTTTACTTTAGCCATTGCCGTTCCTGCTACTAAGATGTCTCCTTGCTTTAGAGTACCTAATACATTATCCTATTTTACATCTGGTACAGTGTGTTCCAAATCTCATGCCAATACAACATATTCATTCAATTTTGATTCAATAATGAATTAATATTGCTAAGCAAAGGCAAAAATATTAGTTAAATGGACTACAGTTACCTCTTTGAACAACAATAGTAGTCAATTTTCCTCTATGTAAATCCATATTACTTTCAACAATTACTGCTTCTACTGGACCAGTTGGATCGCCACCAATATGTAACAGATCAGCTTGCAAAACCAAAGCTTCAGTGAGCTGATCTAAATTTTGCTTTTTTAGAGCAGAAATGGGAACGGCCTGAACTTCACCTCCTAATTTCTCTACTTGGATACCAATGTCAAGAAGCATCTTCTCTGTACGTTCTATGTCAGCTTTTGGAGCGTCAATTTTATTTATGGCAACAAGGATGGGAACTGAAAAAACCTATACACATTTTTAATATTGTATGCACCCCCTCAAACTATTACATTACTTTTCTGCACCACAATTTTTAAAAAAGTTGCATTACATGTATACCTAATACTTTTTAAAAATTGTTGGTGCCATCAAGAACTGTTACCTCCAGCATTCCTAGCCATCCTTACAGACTCAATAGTTTGTTCCATAACTCCATCATCAGCAGCAACAACTAATACAACAATGTCAGTCAAGTTGGCACCTCTTTCCCTCATGGAACTAAATGCAGCATGTCCTGGTGTATCCAAAAAGGTTATTGTGGCACCTAGTTTTAAAATATAACTAATAACAGTTCTAATGAGAAACACTCAATTAAAAGAACAATATACATATATAGAATATATCTTTCAAAATTTGCTACGAGCTATAATTAACATTGATCTTGCTAATTAAAATATTTTGATGTTTGTATCACATTCGGTTTTCATGGCAAACATCTACAACTTTGTTATTTTAAAAGAAAAACCCTATAGGTGTTTTACTTTTTAGATGAAGTGTAGAAATGTAGGTGTATATTAATCATAATTGCCTTACCTACCCTTAATGCAAAAATATGATGAAAAATAAAATATAGTAATACTAAAACTAGCAAAGTTAGACTTATGAAGAAGAACTTTTTCGTCTCAGAACAAATAGTTGACATTTTTCAAGTGGGGATCTTCAAAAACTGTGATTTTGCCAGTTACAAAAGCACCTAACCTAAATGAATGTATTATATAGATTACCCTGTATATTATGTTAACAGAGTAATTCTATCTTAAATTGCTTAAAATGTTCCTTTATCCAAACTCAAACTCAAACATGGCTTTATTGTCACAAACAAACTTCATTGACAAAACTAAAATCCTAATACTAAACCAAAAGAAACTTAACCTACATATAAGTCATGTGGTCGGTGATATACACAAAACAATAGAATACAAGAACGACAAAATTCAATTATAAATATATATGTATATTTTTTTTATTTTTTTTTTTACATTTTTTCTTTAAAATGAGGATTCCAGAAACTCGTCTACTGAATAATAGGCTCTTTCAACCAGAAAACTTTTTACTTGTGTTCTAAAAGATTTGTCTCAATTGGATGGGAAGGTGGTTAAAAATCTTCCTGCTATTATAAAGTAATGATCTTTTGGTAAGTGCTGCATTGGGTATTGGCAGAGGAATTTGAAGTGTTCTACGCATTAAATATGGTCCAGTGGTGATACTGATCTGATCCCCGAATTTTTTATGCAATAAGCACACTGTTTCCAAAATAAAGATACTGGGCAGTGTAAGGTCTGCAGGATTCCCGTTTTTTTACACCACATAAAGCTTGTAGTGCTCGCTTCTGAAGAATAAAGATAGAATTAAATAAATATCTAGCGCAAGAACCCCAGAAACAAATGCCGTAACGCAAGTGCGATTCCACAAGTGCAAAATATACATTCTTTGCTGTAGGGAAATCCAAAGCAGCCTTTCGCTACTTTAGTGCAAATGCTTTCTATATGTTGATCAAACCTCAATTTATTGTCTATAATTAACCCCAAAAATTTGTTGACCTGAACATTGGACATTAATTGAGATTCTAAGTAAACGTCACTTAAGCTGCATTTAAAGGTCATTAGATTGGTCTTCGATATGTTAAGGGATAACCGATTTGCATTACACCACTCCTTGATTATTGTCAAGTCCTCAGCCACCGTATTCTCAAGAAGTTCCTTACTTTTCTGATGCCAAAGTATTGTCGTGTCATCAGCAAACATAGTGATTTTACCTGTTATGTTTACACTAGCAAGATCATTCACGTAAAGCAAGAACAACAAAGGCCCCAAAACTGATCCTTGGGGAACACCACTCTCGATTGCTAGAAGGTTTGATTCTTCATTTTTAACTATCACAGACTGTACGCGCTTAGACAGATATGACGCAAACCAAGACACTGTTGTGTCACCAAAACCATACATCTTCAGCTTGCTCAGCAGTATTCCGCGATCTACACAATCAAATGCCTTGGACAGATCGCAGAACACTGCCACAGCTCCTTCACCATCATTCAAACCCAAGTACAGGTTCTCCAAAAATTCGTATATAGCATCATTGGTATTCCTCAATGACTGAAAACCGAATTGAGAGGCACTAAGTATTCCGTAGTCATTCAAATAATTAACAAGGCGCTTCTTAACCAATTTTTCAATTATTTTAGACAATGTGGGAATTAAGGAGATTGGTCTAAAGTTTGAGGGTTCCTCAGGATCACCACCCTTAAAGATTGGCATAACTTTTGCCCTTTTCAGGCACTCGGGGAAGTTTCCTGTTGAAAAAGATACATTAATGGCTCCTACTAGAGCATGAAGCATGATATCTGGTAATTCTCGTATAACCCTCAATGATATATTGTCCACCCAGATGAATTTGCATTTCTAATGTCAGATATCGTTCTCTTTAACTCATCTATATTGGTTGGGTGAAGATGAAACGAATGCTGAACGGAAATGTCCTGCAAATATTCCAGAGCATCCGTAGAACAAGTAGTACTTCCTGTAAACGTTGTACCCATCTCAAGCATTGTCATTATTAAAAGTTAAATTTAAAAGGATTATAGAAAATTAAATACTTTAAATTTTTCGTTTTAGTTCAATATTTCCAGTTCCCTGGATGCTGCTTCCTTTTCTAGTTTTTTCTTTTTATTAGATGCTGGCTATACCGATGAGCACTCTTATGTAGAAATTATTTCTTTTTCGTACAAATATGCTTATTTTGGGCCCTTATATGTGAAACTCCTTGATCAACCATGATGTTTGATTTTAAACATGTTACATATTTAATACACTTATATTTAAAACAATGACATTCTATTTACTTCTTTATTGGCAAAAAGATGTTAATGGTAAATGATTAATCTTTACATAATAGCATATTTGATACATCCCATTATCTAGATTCCTTTCACATGAAGTTAACCCATGTATTTGAAAGTTCATTTCCCAAACAAAAAATTAAATATAAGAATAAGAAGCCCTGGGTTACTAAAGGACTCAAGTTCTCTGCTGCAAATATGCGCTCACTGCAAGTAATAAGAAAACATACTAATAATGAACGTTTTCATGAATATTTTATTAAATATAGGTCACTGTACCGTAAACTTATCAGAAGTGCCAAAGACTTATACTACACTGAACGTCTTGAAAGATCTGACAACAAACAGAGGGAAAGCTGGTCAATTGTGAGCAATATACGTAGAAAGGCAAATAAGAGATCTCATTGCGGTTGTCTGAAGTTGTCTGCTGATGAGATAAACAACTATTACTGCTCTGTTGCGGAAAACCTCACGGAGATTCTGCTTCCTACCGAGGATCCCTTAACAAACGTAAATTTGAACGAGGTAAAAAATTCATTTTTCTTCTTTTCCCACCAATTGGTAGAACTTAAAAAGACATTAAAGGAAATCAAAAATAAAAATGCTACAGGTGAAGACGGATTGTCTGCCAAGTTATTCCTAAATCTTCCTGAAACAGCAATAATGTATTAGTTTTGACCATTAACAACATGGGAGACTGGCGAATTTCCTCCTTGTCTGAAAACAGCTAAGGTTATCCCTCTATTCAAGGGTGGTGACGCTAACCAGCCGTCGAATTACCGACCCATATACCTACTTTCGACACTTTCTAAAATAAAATAATCTTTATTGTATCACAAAATAGTATCTATACAAAGGTGGAAAGTACCGAAAAAAATCGTATTTTAATAACCACCCTACAAAACTAAGAAGTTAAATTAAGAATTTGTAGTAATGAGAAAACACAGTTTACAAAGAAAAGTGACCAGTACAAACATGTTTCTTAACATTAAATTTAAACGAAGGTACACTTAACACTTTAAAATTAAGAGATTAAACAGCCAAATACAAGAAGAAGTTCTTAAAAATTTGTGTTCTAGGTTCAGAAACGAACATCCACTTGGACAACAATTAAGCTTCAATGCTATTTCTTCTATACCTAAATGATTTGTCAACTATCGATATTAAAGGTAAATTTACATTATTTGCCGTCTATCTAATCACTTACAATTAGAAAACGCATACGTCAATCAGATACTGGTTTCATATCTGTCAGGACTGTTGTCAAGTGTAATAATTTTTTAATCCCTATAAAATATCATTGGTTCAAGAACTCTTTGAGGGATAACTTTGATCAGATGATGAAATTTTGTGAAATTATGATGAATAAAGGGGAAGAAAATCAATTTATTTTTAATAACATCACAGCACAATTAATTAAAAAAATTGCTGATATTGGGCTGATGAAAACTATCACTGAATGCTTGAGACACACATGCAATATCCTAAAAAATCAATGTTTGGGCAGGTATAATTCGTAAAGAAATAATAGGCCCATTTTTTGTTGATGATAATTTAAATTCAGAAAAATATGTGCTAATGTTACAAAATCAAATATTACCTGATATTACAGAAAGAAAACATGCCAATATTCGATAGACATGGTTTCAGAACATTTTGGCTTAAATGCAAGGAGATACTTGGACACAACTTTTACATATCGGTGGAAGGGGTGAAATTGAATGGCCAGACAGAAACCCTGACCTCACGCCCCTTGATTACTTTTCTGGGAGCATTCGAAAAATAAAGTTTATATAACAAAATCAGACCATATTGATATATTGAAACACATAATGTCAACTTTTAACTCCAGATATGGTTCAGAATGTAACAAATGCATTTTATTACAATTTGGAACACTGTCAAACCTTTTAAGTGGGACGTTTTCAAAATTTAATTAAATAAGTTTGGTTAAGTTTAATTGTTGAAGTATCTTAACTTTTGTATTTGATACTTACAGGTATTTGTGGTGTTAATAAAAATGATGTTATATATTTTAAACTAGTGGATTTAGGTATAGGGCATCTTTATTACATGAAGTTAGGCTATAATTTTGTGTAGAACTAGGAAAAGAATATTATCCCATTTAAAAAAATGTAACTTTTGTCTCTACCCTCTTTGTGCTGCACCTTGTATATTTAAAACTATTATTTTAACATACATAAAAGAGATCTATAAACTTTATTGGAAACATTTTTTGATTAAACAGCGCGTTTTTAGATACTGAGAGGGTCTCAAAATGTTTGAACACTATATATATATATATATATATATATATATATATATATATATATATATATATATATATATATATATATATATATATATATATATATATATATATATATATATATATATATATATATATATATATATATATATATATATATATATATATATATATATATATATATATATATATATATATATATATATATATATATATATATATATATATATATATATATATATATATATATATATATATATATATATATATATATATATACATATAGAAGCAAAATATATAGAAGCATGGGTGAAAATATGCTGTCTTACACCGACATCACAAAAGAATTTGGAGAAACCGTCTTAATAAAAATGAAAGAATACTCAAAAACTTTTTTAAAAATATGTAAACTTAAAAATAGAAGGATTTTTCTCTTACACTATAAAAATAAAGACCTTCGACCTGTCTTCTTAAATTTCAAAACTAGTCATATATCGTTTAATTGTAAAGACCTCGAACAAAGGTTCAAAGAATCATTGTTAAAGAACTTTATTTGTGGCACAATAAACTTAATAATTACAGACACAACAAAACACCTTAAAAAATTGGAAAACTTACTTAATAATATCTGCAATTACCTCCAAATGCAGGTTTCCCAAAATGTTTTAGATCTATTTTTTCGCAAAGAAAATGAAAAATTCGAACTTGAATTTCAGAAAGTCAAAGAAAAAAATATAAATAAAATTCAGCACTTAAATAAAAACACTAATATAGACGTGGAAGATTCGTACTCCGATTGGATTGAAAACCACACAAATATTGATATACCAGATTATGCTTTGTGTCTATCTGAGAGGTCGCAGACAGATAACAGAGTATACAAATAAGCAGTCTAATGAGACTGAGCTAGGATATAGAGTGCCCCAGGGTTCTGTCCTGGGTCCACTGCTTTTCCTTGTCTACATCAACGACATTAATAATTCTGTCCCGACTTCAAAGGTGTTGCTGTTTGCTGACGACACATCAATTGCTGAGTCAGATGTCTGCATGGAGAGTCTGAGTGATCGTATGAGGGCAAGAATCGCGGAGTTGAGAGATTGGTTTAGTGCCAACAGGATGGCTATGAATAATAACAAGACGGAGAGTATGCTTTTTGGTTTGAGAGAGATTCAGTGTGAGAATGTAGATGAAGTATGGTTTTTGGGTGTATATCTGGACGTCCCACCAGAAGCATCTTTTTGTTAAAAAATCTTAAAAAAGTGCTCCCTGGGCACTGCCTCCTTCAGGCTTTTCATTGGATTTTTCAATCAGTGGCCTGCTATGCTATCTTGGCCTGGGGTCACTCAACACATGCGCAAAGAATATTTGCCTTGCAAAGAAGAGCCATAAGAGCTATTGCTGGTCTAGTTTATAGAGAGGATGTCAGACACGTTTTTAAACAACTAGCAATAATGATGATATCCTGTAGATATATTTATGAAAGCCATCTCTATTGCCACAGAAACATCACTCAGTTCAATCATAACCAAGATTTTCATCATTATCCGACCAGACAGGGTGATCTTGTAAGAATAGATTATCATAGGCTAGATAAGACACCAATATCTTCCAATTACTTTGGACCAAAGTGCTTTAACATTTTACCCGACTACATTCGCAAACTACCTGAAAATTTTTTTAAACGCAGGGTAAAGGAGTTACTTATTCAAAACAGTTTTTACAGCATACAAGAATATCTACAGTTTAATTTCGGATAAAAATTTTTTTTCTCTTCTTTCTGCGATCTTTCTGCTGAGAACTATACAGCATAATACCCATGTTTTTAATTAAATTTGTAATGTCATATTTTTAGTATAGTTTGTTATATATAGACGTTTTTACCGCAATTAATTTTACTTATATTATATTTGTTTAGCATGTATGACGTTTACATATTGATAGTTACATTTTAATGTTTTTATTAGTATTTAATTTTTTACTTTTTATTTTTTGGTTCTGACCTTGGCAAGATTTTGTAAATTGTGGTCGTAATATATGAATTGAATTGAATTAGTTTTGCGACGCCTCTAGGAAGATCAGATGAAATACCAATTTCTGATATAAGTAACATTGAAAATACTATTACAGGTCTTCATTCAGATACTAAAAATGAAATACGGTCTACTTTTTGTAATATAGTAACAAATTATTTATTTATTTATGTATTTATTCACCCAAGTACACCACAGAAAGAAACATTCTAATTTGTACAAACTACTATTAAAGCCTACTTAAATAATTATGTATAAAGACAAGCAAAATTTTAAGTCAGTATATTGGTAATGAAATTTTATAGGAATTTACTAATTGTTTAACATTCTTTTTAAACAAGATAGGTTAAGCGAGAAAATGTCAAACTCAGAAAAGAAGCTGTTATAGCTACATACTAAACAGTTAATGAAGGCAGTTTGGCTATAGTTGGTTCTATGATGTTGTTCGTAAAAAAATTGAGCTTGTCTCGTATGCTCTAATGGAACTAAGAATAACATTAAGCTTAATAAATTACTACAATCAATAAAACCGTTAATAAGTTTGTAAAGAAATAGCAGATAAGCATTTCTGCGTCGATGCTCCAGACTTTTGAAACCACAAAGCAAAAGCCTGGTATCATATGGTATATTATGATATGGAAAATGGTGTTTATACAGTAAGTATTTAACAAACTTATTTTGAATTCGTTCTAGTCTATTTACATGACAAGCATAAAATGGCGACCATATTATTGAGCAATACTCTAAAATGCTGCAAACCAAACAATTGTATAAACAAATAAGTGCCTTCATATCATAAATATGTTTAGTGGTCCTTATAATAAAACCAAGCATTCTAAACCCCTTCAGAACAATGCTATCAATATGAAGGTTAAATGTCAAGCCGATGTCAAAAATTACGCCTAAATCGTTTAGCCTTTATTTCCAACAGGTAAAAAACCCACTTACAGGAAATTCAATAACAAAATTAAGTGAAAACACAAGAAAAAAAAATACAAAACAACTGTTTTTTGAGATACAACAATACTTAAATCTAAATCTAAATATGTATTACAGTAACTAAGTTAGTTGATATAATATTTAATAAAAAATAGAAAATTAAGTAAGTAAATTACATGTATTAACAAAAGCAACTTAACGAGTGTTCGGATCATTCCAGATTTAAAAAGAAATCGATGATGCTACTCAATCAGTCAAAGTGCAAATCGTACGCATGAGACACCGAGTTGAGGACTGAACACATAAAGTATACCGGACTCTGTCTAAAAATATTTGATCTGGCTGTGCTGAGATAGAACACCGAAGTATGCCGTGTTTCGAGGGAACGCGAAAATACAACTCCCCAAGAAGAAATGGACAGTCAACTTTATTATGAGTGAGGCGATATATTAGTATTAAGCTTTGAATTTTTCTTCTTGTTGCTAAGGATGATATATTAAATCTCTGCAAAAGCTGACCGTGATCACAACCTCTTGGAGGGTAAGCACCATCTGCCCTAAAAGCTAAATACTTTAGAAAACGTCGCTGCAAAGCTTCTAAAGCCTGAACATGGCAATTATAAATAGGATTCCAAACCACTGCGGCATACTCCAGCTCTGATCTTATGAAAAAGCAAAATAATAATATCATTGTTTGTATCTCAGTAAAATGTTAACAGTTCCGCATAAGAAATCCTAGTGTTTTGAAGGAAGTTGTAATTAGATAATTTATATGGGGAATGAAGGTAAGTTTAGGGTCAAATTCAATGCCAAGATCTCGAATACTACTATCCAGTCTGCCAAGCACCGTACCATCTAGAGCATAATTATATATCAATGGGTTATTTCTGCGACTGAAGGTCATTACATAACATTTTGATAAATTTAATACAGGTTTATTGCTAAGATACCATTCATATACCAATGATACATTTTTTTGTAGGTGATCACAATCTGATAGAGCCTGAATTTTAGTAAACAGCTTTAAGTCGTCCGCATATGCCAGTGTATGACATTCAGTTATATCAAAGAGATTATTAATAAAAATGAGAAAAAGCAGGGGCCCCAAATTGGACCCCTGTGGTACACCAGAAGAGACATTATATGATGGTGATCTGAAGTGCTCATATTCGACAAACTGGGAACATCCTAATAGATATGATTTGAACATTATTAAGAGTTGTTGTGACATACCAAAGTTCTCCAGTTTATGGATCAAGATGTAGAGATCGATTTGATCAAAAGCTATTTGAAAGTCTGTGTAAACAACGTCTAATTGTCCTCTTCAGTGACACGCAGGCAGTCTGGGACAAGGATGCCAGGTTGGTCGTGCAAGAACGTGAATCTAGAAAGCCATGTTGATGGGGAGAGAGAAGCTTTCGAACCCCAAAATATAACTGATCATACAGAATAATTTCAAATAGTTTAGAAAAATTACAGAGTATCGAGGTGGGTCTAAAATTATGTATCAATGTTTTATCACCCTTCTTAAAAATAGGTATGACTTTTGCTGTTTTCCAAGTATCCGGAAAAATGCCCTTATCAAGTATTAAGTTAAAAACGTGTAGAAGTGGGACAGAAACGACTCCCGCGCAATCTTTTACTATGAAACTGGGTATTTCGTCAACACCCGCTGTTGGTTTGTCTTTGAGTTTTTTGCTAGCTAGTATTATATCTTGAGAGGATATTGTGTGAATGCCTATTATATCGGAGTTTAGCACAGGGGACTTAACATAGTTATTGGGTGAAGAAATAGTATAAACACTTTGGAAATAATTTGCAAAATGCATTAACAATGCTTTGGGATCTGTGTATTCGTTGTCACCCTCCTTTAGGGTACCAGGGATGCCGGTATGCCCCTTTTTACTTCGGACAAAAGACCAAAAGGTGGAAGGATCAGAAATCATGTTCATCTCAGCGTTTCTTTTATAATTTTTATATGCATCGTCAATCTGAGCATGAATAAGACGTCTGAGCGAGCAGAGTCTCCGATAATGAACCGGCGTTTTATATTTTTTGTATTCTTTATGTGCTTTTTCTTTTTTATATATATTTTTAATTATATCATGTTAATGGATGATACATTTTCAATATTTATATTATTGATAGCATATACTATTCTGATTGGATCTCGACGATTATAGAAGTTTATAGATTTACATTTCGATTTGTTAATTGTCAAGTAATTTGAATTACACCATTCGTTAAATCTATTAAGATCAGACTGCAAACATTCAGAATCAGGCTTTGCAATAATAAAAAATTTTAGGTCATCTGCATACAAAAGACAATTAGACGATTTAAAACATGAAATGACGTCGTTCATATATAATATAGAAATAATAATAAGAATAATAAGAAAAGTACAGGCCCCAGATGAGAACCCTGTGGAACGCCTGAAGTTACAAACACTTCACGTGAGACAGAACCAGACACCACTACCCGCTGACGACGCTGGGTCAAATATGATTGGATCCATCCGAGATAATTACCAGAAATACCCATTTCAGATAGTTTGTGCAACAGTAGAGCATGGCCGACGCTATCAAAAGCTTTAGTCAGATCAGTATAAATGCAGTCAATCTCATGTCCAGCCTCGACTCAGGAAACAAGAAAATTTTGATACTCTGCAAGGTTAGTAGCAGTTGAGCGACCTCTGAAAAAACTGTGCTGTTCAGGTGCAATGTAATTTTTAAAAGTATTAAAAATCTCATCAGTGAGAATAGCCTCAAAGAGTTTAGGTATGACGGAGAGTAGTGATATTCCTCGATAATTGTTAATATTCATTCTGTCACAACTTTTAAATATAGGAAAAAGATTAGAATGTTTCCATGTTACAGGAAAATAGCTGGCGTCCATTGACTTTTGAAAAATAATCATTAGTGGTTCAACAAGTGATCTGCAACAGCTCTTCAGTAAAGCAGGTGCTATGCCATCTGGTCCAACCCTCTTTGAAACATCCAAATGCATTATTTTATTATTTATTTCTTCATGTGTAAATGTATAGAATGATAAGGCAGTAAAAAATTTGACTGAGTTAAATTTAGGTAATTCAAAATCTGTGTATGAGGAGTAGCAGGATTGAAAATGCGAAGCAAAGGCATTTGCTACATCATTAGCATTATTGAGTGATTGATTGCCGTACTGCATTACTCTGGGTAGGTTATAAGCACCTTTTAAACTATTGACAAATGACCAAAAATGTTTGATGTTTGTAGGGATTAAATGTTCAATATTACTAACAAACATTAAATAACATAAATCAGTACGAAATTTGACCTCGCGTCTAATATTTGAGTAGACATCATAATCACACTGTAAACCATACCTCTTGAACTTCTTATAAAGCTTATTTTTCTCAGCGACAAGTCGTCGAAGTTTCGAGTCAAACCTGGAAGGGTATTTTTGACTTTTAATGGTTTTTTGCGGTACGTAAAGAAAAAATCATAGAATCATCATAGAATTTCTGGATCGCCACGTCAATATCCGAGATAAATGTTAAAAAAGACCAGTCAGTTTCACTATAAAAATCATTCAGGTCTGTAAAATTCGCCCGATCAAATTGGTAAAAGGTGGATTTATTATCATTTTTCAGTTATGAGACATGACGAATATTATAGTAGCATTCTAGGGCAGGATGATACGGATCGACGTCAACCAGAGGTTCGGAACAAATCAAGACTGATTCTTCAATAAGCTCTTCAGCAAAAACCAAGTCCAAGATTCGGCTAAGACGGTTTGGGTGCGGATTGATCTGCTGTAACTCAAGGAAAGACATGGATTGGGTTAACGCTTCTGCGGCTGGTGAATGCAGTTCCAATGGTATTAAAGTATTATCTTCCGTTGACCAAACAATTTGAGGAAGATTAAAATCTCCATAGATAACAAACTTATGATATTCATATCCTTTCCTTAAGTATTCGCAGGTATTGCAGAAAGATTGAGAGCAGTCTAAGGACGAGTTCGGAGGAATATATACACAGCAGATTATCAGATTTGTCCTATTGACACTCAGCTGAATCCAGACATCCTCGTAGGAAGTATTTATTGGTGTGCAAATAAAACAGGCATGAAAATTATTAGAAGTGGCAATAAACACTCCGCCACCCCTTTGTCAGTTCAATTCCTTGTAATTCCTGTCTCTACGAAATATGGTGAATTGTGAACTAAATAGTTCAGAATCGGAAAAGGTACTGTTCGGCCATGTTTCAGATAGGATTACAATATCAAAATTCGAAGAGAGGGTACCTCTTAAAATCCTATCCGTTTTTGTTCTGAGACCCCTGACTTTCTGATAATATATGTCAAGTTTGTTTGGTTCGATGACATTTAAAAATTTTGAGTTGAATTATTTTGAATTGTGTTACCAGTACTGGCGTTGTCTGTATCATACTCACATTGATTCGTAGTTATAAAAACCATTTTGCTAAAAAAATTCAAATAAAAAACAAAACGTGTTTCTAAATAAAATAAGAAAAACCGAATCTCTTCGCTGCCAAAATAAAAACCTTAAAATTCTGGTTCCTGATAAATCAAACAAAGCTGTCATCATGTTTGAGAAAGACTATCACCAAAAAATCAACGAACTGCTAAATGATATTAACACTTATAAAGAATTAAAAAACGACCCAACAAAATATCTATTTACTAGCGACAATATAACATTCTACGTAATGTCTTGCCTCGTAGTCTAATAGGCGATTATCATGTACCTAAAAAAAATGGAATCCAAACAATATATAAAATATTGTAGCAATATATAGAATATACTGAAGAACATGCCGAAGTAAATAATTACATATATTTTATATTTACAATTTACCTAAATAGAAAAAAATGGAAAAACCACTAAAATCCGGACCTCTTTATTTATAGATACACAGTCACAAAATTGACGCATTTTTTGCTTCAAATTAAACCAAAAATAATGTTGACAACTGCTACCAAGTTCTTCATTTTTCATTTCTGGATCGTTTCTGGATCGTTTCTGTTTATTACTTAAAGTAGTTTATTAAAAGTATTAATTATAGTTTTAAAATGGAAAAAATGGAACGACTATTAGAATTATACGATTAATCGCAATCGCTGATTATGAGTACAATTACACATTTCAGGGGATTTACCGAGCTGAAAAATATGTTGTATTTTCAATGTATTATTGTTGCTTTAAGCTTCCGAGTGGGTTTATTTTGTCCAAAACTATTACTTTAATAGTAAATTTAGACTTGGTTTTTAAATGGGAAAACAAGTCATACATTTCACCTACAACCGCTAAGGAACTAAAAATCCAAAATTCACAGCCTCCCAGAATTTACCAGTTACCGAAACTGCACAAGGAAGGAATTCCACTAAGACCTATAGTTTCCAGTATACAATATCCTTTCGAAAAGCTTTCTAAATTTCTTAAAAACATCTTACAAAATATTGTCAATCAAAATAATTATTATATAAAGGATTCCACAGATTTTAAAAACAAAATTAAAAATATAATTATCCCTGATAATTACATGCTGATTTCTTTAGATGTAATATCTTTGTATACCAACATTCCTATCAATATTGCAAAGGAAATAATAACAAAAAAGTGGAATAAAATAAAAAAATTCACAGATATCCCTTTAAATGAATTTTTAGAAGAGGTTGACCTAACACTTAACTCAACATATTTCATATAAGAAAAAAAGTTTTATAAACAAATTAATGGTTGTGCAATGGGTGCCTCTATATCCAGTGTCATCGCCCAAATCGTTATGGAAGACCTAGAAGAAAACATAATAGAAAACTTAAATACCTAACGATAAAGCAACAGAGATTTTAAACATGTTCAATAAATATCACAAAATTCAATTCACAATTGAAATAGGAAAAGAAAAGAAAATAAACTTTTTGGATTTAACTCTTTACTGCAGTGGAAACCAAATACAAACAGAATACACTAAAAAAACTTGGTCTTCCTGATATCTCAACTACAACTCTCAACACCCCATGTCACAAAAAAAATCAGTAATTATTGGCCTTGCAGATCGAGCAATAAAACTTTCCGACCCTGAATATAGGGAATATGCCATAAAGAAAGCAAAAAAGGCACTAAAACTCAATAATTATCCATTTAAACGAATAAACAAAATCTTTATAAATCGAATTCATCTATTCATCAATCAAAACCAACAAAAAACCAACTGTAGTGTAAAAAAAACTAATTATCTCTCTTTGCCTTATGTACCCAACCTATCAGTAAAACTTACGCGTTTATTTAAACCTTACAATATAAAAATTGCACATAAAGGTCACAAGCTTTTAAAAAGAAATTTTAGTCAATTAAAGGTCACTGTTCCTAAAAATAAGAAAACTCACGTAGTATATCAGATTCCTTGCAACTATAATATAAATATAAATAATAAATAATCTAACATATTTTGGCAGTCGGCATAAACAACTCGACATCCAAACCTTCTACTGTATATGTGACAAATAATAAAATTTTAGTATTTTTAATGTGTTTGCCCCAAAAATGAAAAATGTGCTGTGTAACTAATTTTCGTTTAATGTTGTCTTTAAACTGTGAACAATGAATCTTCGAGACTTCTGTTTCTGGTAAGTTCTATAAATATCTTTCTATGTGTATTTACTATGGTTACGGTTTTTCTACAAACCATAAAAGTCGTGCCTGACCGAAACGTCAAAAATGAAATACAAAAAAACAATGAAGAAAAACACTTTATTTTAATCCCTGGATCTTACATCCCCAAGAACCAAAACTCTATATATATATATATATATATATATATATATATATATATATATATATATATATATATATATATATATATATATATATATATATATATATATATATATATATATATATATATATATATATAATAGCAGAAATATATAATTTCTGCAGGTGCAAAACGGCCTAAAAAGAAGAATTGCTTTCGATTATGTCACAGGGTACCCTCCTGCGATCATGATTTCTGGGCCTCTACCCTCATCAGGCAGGCTTGTACCCAGGGAGATCTGAAATAACAGATTGCTCGATATGACAAAATCGAAAACGAAACGTCTATCATACTGAAACAGTACTACAAGTTAAATGTAACATCTAACACCACCTATCGGTGCTCCGGTGATTTCCGGCTGCAAACCCGTAGGTAATTTAAAAAGCATGCACTAGCACCATCATGTGAAGAGTAGATACTAAAAATCGATAAAAATGCGCCCTCACACATCTTTATCAAAATCATGATCGCAGGAGGGTACCCTGTGACATAATCGAAAGCAATTCTTCTTTTTAGGCCGTTTTGCACCTGCAGAAATTATATATTTCTGCTATTATACATATATCTTTTCCGGCCAAGAACTTTTGATAAAAATGTGTGAGAGCGCATTTTTATCGATTTTTATATATATATATATATATATATATATATATATATATATATATATATATATATATATATATATATATATATATATATATATATATATATATATATATAAAGTAATTTAAGATACTGTCAAAATATTTTCTAATGATACTGACTTACTTAAGCAAATTCATACCTGATGGCAAAGTAACCAGGAAAGCTCCAATGTGTTGTGTGATGCCTCCAAATTCCCTCTTAACAATACTTGAGTGCCTCAAGGCATCTAATAGAGTAGTTTTGCCATGATCAACATGACCCATAACAGTGACAACTGGTGGTCTTGGTTTAAGATTTTCTTTGGCAGGAGGTGGACGAGGCTTTAATTCCTTTATTTCTTCTTCTCTGGGAAATTCATTTGATGGTTTAGCTAAAATAAAGTACTGATTTAAAAGAATATCCTCTTAGTCTATATCTGCCTATACAGCTAATAATTTGAATAATATTTATTAACAGCCATTTAACTGATTCGCCAGTAGGTATACATTCTAAAACTATAAACTTTTATACAGTAATTTCTTGTTCACGACTTTAATAAAGAAATATTGATTTTACCTATTAATTTTATCCTTTTGCCACTTCTTCTTATTCCATTTTGAAGGTACATTATATCATCTATACATGTATTTGGATCTTTTATTTCATTGAAGAACAGGTCCTTAACATAATCAATATCTCTCCCTAAAATGTTCGCTAACTCGACTAATGTTATACCTTTCCATACGTCTATTACTTCAGCTTTTGACTTGGGCGAATATTCAATTATTTTAGGTGCTTTCTAAAATTTAAAAAAAAAAACATGAAAAAAAACATAAAGATAAAAAAAATTAAAAGAAAAACTTTTACATTACCCTTTCTCCTACGGTTTTCCTTCGCTTGAAATAGTATATACTGGTATGCACATTCCTGTACTTGTAAGGAATATGATTTCCAACACTAAGTGGTTCTTTAGATGATAAATGAAAAACACTAAAATATAAGAAGCTACAAATACTAATTGTTTTATAAGTAGAATATATATCGCCATACTCTAAAATGTATATTACATGAAACATGCTGCTGTCTAGAAATAAGTTTTTTACTGGTACCTTCTATTCATATGGCATCTTTGAAAATTGGAAAATCCTAATCGCAATAGAGTTTGTAGACTAAAATTAATCATATACACCGCCATTAAAATAATTTCCTATTATTTCTAATCCATATCCGAAAAACTAAACATTTATGTTGAGGTTCAGATTAGTTTAAAAATTACAGGTTATATTATTGGTCATTGGAACGACTGATTCTAACTATCAAGTAGTAGTTATTAAGGAGCACTCAGCAGAATTTCAAAAGTAAATAATTCTCAAAGTAAAGTTGGTGCATGTGGCGCCACTGGCCAGGATTTGCTTAAATTAGTGAAATCATTAAAAATATTGGGAATATAACAAACAATGTTCGTTAAGTTTTTGTTGTGGGCGGTGACCTATCCTAGCTGCTTGATAAGTCATTAGGGTTCTATTGCAGAGAGCCTGGGTTTCAGACGAACGATTTTTTGTTTTTAGTTTTTTCCTATGAAAACCTACAATTTTATATGTAACCGTGTTTCAAATATCGGACAGGGTTTTTGGTCAACCCTAGTTGGGTCTTTTTTTTGGGTTAATGTAAAAAATATATTCATAATAAAATTAAAAGAATTTTATGTATATAATCATGTTTTAAATATAGGATTGCTTCTTTTTCATCATCATCCATCTGAGCCAAAGGGCTGCAAAAACCAAGTCTCCCGCTCTCAGAATTAAATTTTTCTCCATATATTTTATCCTTCTAGATCCGTATGGGCCAATAAATGATCCTCGATTCTACACCTAAAACGTTTCGTTTGCTCCCAGAATTGCATTAATACCTCCTTTTTTCCCAGCATGCGTGCGGGGGGTACCTTTTCTATTTTTAAATATACTACCGTATCTTTCCTTTGACAGTCCTTGTTTTAAAGCAGATACACTTTCGACGGGACTCGTGCAGATGTTTAAGAATAAAAAATTGCGTACGGGGAGCGGATTTAAGTTTGTGGTACAGTTGTGAACGGCGTGATCCTTCTCACGCGGTCTTTGTAAAAATACGTCATTTGGCTGAGTATAAACCAGTTGTTTAAAATATGGATTTGAAAGGTGGATCTGTCCCGTTTGGTTACCTCAGGTTAGCCGATAAAACCACCATTAAAGCTATACGTACGGGCATGAGTAAACCAACAGTATCAGAAACTGAAATGTGGCTGCAGAGAGGTCCAAACTTAATCGTTGCAAGTTGTTTTCTGAAGCCACTTAGATGCTACTTGGTTATAATTTCTTTTCGATCCTGCCGTAGGGTCAACGTACGGACATTTAGAAAAATCAGAATTATATCTTATGACAATTTTAAATGTTTTTTTTGCGGTAGAAATATTTTACTACGGATACAATTAAGCCGGGCATCTATTTAAAGTAGACACTATAACCTCTCAGGAAAAAACTATGGGAAATGCGTTAGTGTTTCTGACAGGGCTATGAAATTAATTGGATTGAAAACTAGGCAGATATCAAAGAGCGTGACTGCTCTATTTGAAATTCGATAACTATGTATATCTGAAATTCGTTAACTATGTATATCTGAAATACGGTAACTATGTATATCTGAAACATTCGCCATCCGGACATCCCACCGATAGGGTCTCCAAAGTGGAAAAAGGTTTATCTCATCTGGATCTGGGAGGGTAGCCTGAGCTGTGACTAAGTCCCGGACGAAGGGCTTTTGGCAAATGGACTGGTATCCTCGCTAACTATTTAAAAGAATAACAACAAAAACTAAAGTTGATAAAGAATAGGAAAACTGCTGAACAAGTTTGAACAGTCGGGTCTTACCCGAGAACATGTTCCGTAAATCTGTTCTTTTGATTAGATTGCAGCATAAATTCATTAATTACATGTAAATAAGTCTTCACTTTTGTCTTCCCTACTCAAACTTTAAATTTCCACTACTAAAATGTTATCCTTTTTTCCAATTTTTTAGGCATAGTCATTGTTTTTTCACAAATCTATTTAAAATTAATTAAATAATGTATATGTAAATGTGTCATTGACAATGTAATGAATGAGCAGTTCTATCAGTTTTCTCTTATTTTTACGTGATTTATTTTATTTAATTATTTGTCAGTCATCAGCTACCGATTGTAGAATGTTAAATGTTATGCCTAAATAATAATACTGACAATTTAGCGTTTATATTTAAAAAGAAAAGCTCAGCAGCTTTTATCAAACATCAAAATTATCAACCATTTTTGTCCCACAAATGTATACCTCCTTTTTAAGTTTTGTTTTTGTTGGTTAGTTGAGCGAATTCGACTACCCCGCCCCCGCGCTTTCGCGGAGCAAATCCAAATCGACAAAATGCGTGTGCAGTTTTAAAACGAAACTGGCTCTCTGAAAATTCGAACAGGCATCGAGCAAGCGCGAAACCTGAAAATGAGTGCTTGCATTGAGCCCGTTTCAATCAATTCATTCATATCTGCAATGCTTTTGTTTTTTTACATTTTTTAAATTTATTCCCGCGAAAAGCAAGAAACAACAATTAAGCAATAAATTTGGGAATTATATGCAATTCATTATATTATAAATATACGCTATAAAATGATAGTTTAGGAAAAAACCCAAGTTGTTTTTTATTTTAGATGCTAACGGGGAGCCTAGGAAAATGCTAGATGGTAATATTATTTGCCATGTAAGGGATAAGGACTATTAGATTAATTTGATTTTTTTTGCATTAAGAGATAAACTACTAATCTAGTAGTCCAATTAAAATGTTTAAAATTCAACGTAAATAAATCATTTTATTCAAAAACTGGTACGAATTCAACATGGAACAAAATTACAGTCTTAAAAAAGCAGTGTAAAAACTACTTATTTAATTTATTTCAAATTATGCCTAAAAACCAAGTGTGGCATAGGTAGAAACTGGAAAAATATTGGTACGAATCAATATGGTGGTAGAAAATGGCGCCCAATAAATATTTTTGAAAAGACAGTATATGTGTTAAATGACTACGTGCGGAACTAAATTGGGTCATTTTTCACTATTTATAATGAAAGGAAAGATTCATAGCTAGGGAAGATCCGGGTAAAGGAAACTGACGATTTTTTTAACAAAGTATTAGGTGGATCTGTCCCGTAGCGTTAGATTGAGCCAGACACAAAGAAAATAGTTTCGGCAACGTCGGTATGTGGCGGGGTATTTACCGCGTTGTAAATATTTGAGTGATCATTGTCAAATAAATTGTCATGTCACTCACACTGAGTCTGACTCACAAACACAAATACAACAAAGTAACAAGTATTCACAATTGTAAAGTTTTGTGCTAATGAAAGTATAAGTTTTTTCCTAATTTGCAGTTAAATTTTGTAATTTTAAAAAATGAGTGATCAAGAAGAAAAAGTGCAACAGTTTATCGGCATTACTGGGGCAAATCCAGATAGAGCGAAATTTTTTTTAGAATCAGCTGCTTGGGATGTTGAGGTTAAGCGGCTAATATATTTTTAGTTTTCAAATAATAGCGAAAGAAATGATTAGTATATTTTTAAGTACATATGCTTTAATTTAACAAAAATATCATTTGTAAATATGATCCAACCAACCATCTACATCATTTGTATCCTATGACTAATAAGAATGGAATAGTCCAGTCAAAACTTTGGAAAATTTTGACCAAACTGACGTTTGTCCAGACTTTTTTTTTAGGGCGTAAAAACAATGTTAATTCTAGTATTTTGCAAATATTCAAAGATTATCAATTTTTTGAGGAAAATAGTTATTAGAAAAATATAGCCCATAAATCCTACACATAAATGTCTTTTTTTGATATATCAATGATTTCAAAAATATGTACCAAATTATCTATGCTTGAACACGAATGTTTTTTAAATTTATCATAACTAATTGAATGGGATAAAACAAAATTTAAAATATGTTTATTCTGCACCTACATAACCATTACCTATATATTTATATTTACACAATGTATGTACATATTATTTTTTTAAATAATCGGAAATTAATGATTGTTTCATATTTTTTAGTTTATTTTTATAAAATTCAGATTCACGTTTTAATAATAATTGAGGGAATATTTGTAGAAATGTCAAGATTTATAATATTATAAAAAAAGTTTTCTAAGTCTCTTAAACTTATGCATATTCAGATAGGCTTGGTATATTTGACACTGGATTAATCTCAGATTCCTCGTTTCCAATTCTTAATTCCAAAGTCTGACTTAGTTTCATCTGTTTCTTGAATCTCTTTGATCCAATCTCTAATTGCTTATTCTGAACTTTCTGTTGATAAATCGATATAATGGATGCAGATTGTTTCAAGTTAACAAATGTGTCCTTAATGGTTGCAAACAGTTGTTCAAGTGGAATAGCTTCTTCGGAGTTGTCAATAACAGTATTACACAGAAATTCAGCATTCATAAAGCTCTTTCTTGAAGACAACTACTGTCTATACGTGTTAAGAGCCTCTTAATAAGGTAGCTTCTGTAGAGCATTTTAAAATTCTGGATGGTTGGCAATATTAAGTAGTATTGGGTCGAAGGAAACAATACCACTTTTCTAACCTGCTTCTTCATCTTGGCATCAAATCTGTGAAGCCATGTTGTCAAGATGTCAGCTGTCATCCACACTTATTTGTTAGAGACCCATTGGAGAAGTAATTTATCAATGTGTACACCCTTAAAGCATCAAAGATTATTACTTTTGCATATTATGAGTGATTCTTCCTTCTCACCTTCCATATTTGCATAGAATATAATTATAAAGAATTGCTTTGGGTTTTTTTTGCAGCACACTTGTCATACTTTAGACATGTTTCATGCCCTAGGGTAAATGTCAATATGTAATGGGTTGATTACGAAAACAAATAAACATAATGTTTATGTTTAGTGCATTTTTTTTTTGTTAACAATGCACAATAATACAGACCTGTCTCATCTGCATAGAATGCATCCCTTGGGGCGTAATATTTTAAAATAGACAAAAGTTATTCTTTTCGAGATGTTACGTTTTCAATATTGAAGCAACACAAGTGAAAAATATATATTTGTATCCCAATATTTAAAAAAATCAGATAGCAGCAGTTATGAAAATTCAAAAATTCAAAATTCTTTTATTGCCATTCAGGTTAAGCATAACATTGGGTCATCACAAATACTAAACATATAAATATAAATTAAACGCTAAAAATATAAATTAAAAGCAGACCACATACACACGGACACACATTCAACAAACACACAAATTAAAACTAATACTTAACAGAAATATAAGCTTAAACTAGGATTGTCAATGACCAGACTAGGTTATATAGCATGTCTTATCTGACAGTATTCATATTGATAATTGTAATTAATATGTTTTGCTGTTTGATGTATGAAATATTCTTCCAATGAATAAAAAGGATGGTTTCTAAAAAAGTCTCTAATTATTGCTTTAAAGCTACTATATGACTTAACATCCTTGATAATTTTTGGAAGTGAATTAAATATCTTAATTCCCATATAATGGGGTCCTTTCACATAGAGTGTTGTTGAGTGTTTTGGAGTATTAAGATAATCTCCATGTCTCCTTATTATATTACTATTTCCTATAGAATCATTACTTCTAAATTCGTGTTTGTTTTTATATACAAAGCAGCACATGCCATACAAATAAACAGAGTACAGGGTCATTATGCCCAATTTATGGAAGAGCGGTACACAGCTTTCTAGATAGCTTGCCTTACACATTGTTCGAATAATTCTTTTTTGTAATAAAAACACCCGGGATGCAGTCTGAGGATGAGTTGCCCAAAATATTACACCATATAGGAGACGAGAATGGACATAAGCATAGTAGAAAAGCATAAGAGAGTGTTCACTTACAACATCTCTCAGATTATAAATAGCGTAATTTGCTGATGAAAGTCTTTTACATACAAGGTCTCCATGGTAATGATAGCTCAATTTGTCATCCAGTTCAAGACCAAGAAATTTTAATGTTTTAATTTGATTAATTTTTTGATTTCTAATTCCGATAGAAACTTGCGAATTGGTCGAAATATTGTTTCTATTTTTAAACTCCATAAAGTTAGATTTGCTAGCATTAAGCAGAAGTAAGTTATTTTCACACCAGTCTTGCATATTTTCGTCAGCTTGATTAGCTAATTGATAAGCGAGAGCTGTGCTCTTGTTTGATACAACAATTGAGGTGTCATCCGCAAACTGCACTACCGATATATCATTTCCACCCAGTCTGATACTCAAATCATTGGAAAAAATAAGAAATAAGAGGGGTGAGAGAAGAGATCCCTGTGGAGTTCCTGTGGTGATAGCAGTGAAATCAGACTGATAAGTAAAATTCATTATGTCATTTTTCGTGCTTTTTATTTGCACAGCCTGTGAACGATCTTGTAGAAATGATTGAATCCACTTTAAACTAATACCTCTTACACCCAGCCTCTCAAGTTTATCAAACAAAACTTCATGGTTCATTAAGTCGAATGCTTTACTGAGGTCAAAGTAAACCCCCAAAGTAGTCTTACCAGAGTCGAGAGACTCCATTACTGATCTAATATGGCCATAAAGAGCTGTTTGGGTGGATTTATTATGAAGAAACCCATGTTGAAAGGCATTAAAAAATGATATTTTGTTCAAAAAGACTAGTAATCTTTGATAGAATGCCCTTTCTATTATCTTGGAGAACGCTGAAGGAATGGCCACTGGCCTGTAATTCTCTAAATTACCTCTTGTTCCTTTTTTATGTAGGGGTATGATTTTGCTTTTTTTAAAATATCAGGAAATTGACTTTCAGTGAAAGAGTTATTAATTATATACTCAAGTGGTTTACTTATTAAGTGAGATATATCTTTGTAGTATGATGAAGGTGATGAAGGATTTATTGAAAATTTTTTAAATACAATGAACATGACAAAGGACATTCACGTCTGCTTTAATTTAAATAATAGCAAATTAAACTCTTTAAATAAAATATGTGGATATAGAACTATAATTAAAACTTCAGAAACTTGTGCAACATGTATAGGTGCTGCTGCTTTCAAACAAGCAATTTACAAAATTAAGTTTAATTAAACAATTTAAAGAAAACAGCTTAATCTTCATTTTAAAGGCACAGTGAAATTGCAATTAAAAAAAATTGTATGTGAAATCTCTTAATATTTCACAGTTTTTATTTTTTACAAAAAAATGTATCACAGTTTACCTCCACTTGGCTAATAATATTTTATTATAGATTGCAATGTCTCGTTACTATGAAAATGAGGGAGATGATATTGAGCTTGTGGAAGACTCTTCTGTACCCCCTCCAGAAAGTCCCAGCCCTGTTGTGACTCCTATCAAACCAAAACCGAAAAAAACCTCCAACTTTGCAACAATTAATACTATTATAACGTCGAGTGATGAGGAAGAAGAAGGACAAGCATATTATGCTGGTGGATCTGAACATAGTGGACAACAAGTCTTAGGGCCCCCCAAAAAGAAGGATATTGTAGCAGATATGTTTAAATCTGTGCAGGAGTGAGTAAAACTTTAATTAAAAACTTCTCAGTTAAATAATTATTTGTAAGAATAAGTTTTTGAACTTGACACAAAATAGTTCTAGAATTCGATTCATTTTCTGTTTGTCAAAAATAGTATCTAAAATACTATAATTAGAAAGTTAACTAAGAAACAATACATTGTATACATTTTTTTTCAGGCATGGGGTAGAGATCTTGGAACCAGGCGCAAGTAGTTCTGGTGGCAATCAACATTTCAAAGGCACTGGTTATAAATTAGGGCAGGATAGTACCTCATCTGAAATGGTGCCTGGAGTTCAAGAACCCACAGCACCTCAAGAAGTTACATTAAGGTAAGTTAGAAAATTCTTTAATACAATGCAATGAGGTCAAATGTATATATCAGGAGCTGAATGCTAGAAAATCCAATGGTGAAGAGAATCTTATTTCAAGACAGTCTCAAAAGTACTCCAAAATATAATAGAACTTATCTAATTTTTTGGTCAAGTATACAGTACCTATGACCCTCAAACCTCAGGCCCCAAACCAGCAAAAGCCCCAAGAACCTAACTTCATTAGTATTTGAGAGCGGGCCAGATATAAATGGTGTCAGGCTTATGTCACACTTAAATTCAAAAAGAGTTACTTTGTAAATTACATTGAACAGTACTATGAGAAAATAAGAGCCTTAGGTCATTGTGTGGGAAAGAGAATGATAGGTTAGGTTAAGTATTTGGGAAGTTTAATCCTCATTACACGAAGTTGAAATCACATTACTCGATGTTAGATATTTTTGGAGGTACATCAAAGACAAGTGTAACTATGATAATACAATTATCCTAATACTATGTTTTTAGAGAATGTAACTGCTGACAATGGGTAAAATATTGTGAATCTATTTGCAAAATTTTTCTCTGGTGTGATTGTATCTGTAAATTTTCCTTATCAGAGATATTCACTAAGATATTTATTTTTTTTAAGTAATGTAAGGACATAGCCGATGCACACATCAGACAAGTGGCCCTTCAGAAACATACACTAAGGAATGCTAAACATTCCAAATGGTATGAATTCGCAAATAACTTCAAATAAATAAATAATGAAGTCAATAACTAAGAAAAATATGTTAAATCAGCAAAGAAAAATTACTAACAAGGAAAAAAGTTTCCAATTGAGGTAAAATAATACACGAATAATACTAAAACTACACAACTACAGAAACAAAAACGAACATCAATATGGGCCAAAAAACATCAGAAAACCAATCCGGTTAACTGCCTTTGATAGCTGCAAAGTGCTTAGTCTGAAAATGTCATTCTGGGAAGGGAGCATTGTAATTGTAAACTAGTCGGTCAACAAATGCACTAAACCCATTATTTGTTCTGTGGTACCTTTCAAAAAACAGCTGTGACTGTCTTGTTCTCCTAATAGAAACTAAAAACGGGACTGATCCCAGCAGCCCGTCACAGTGAATTCCCCATTGATCAATTTTTGCAAAAAGACTAGAAGTGCCTTCTTTCTTCTAAATTCAAGGGTTTGAAGGCCGCAAAGAAGAGCTGTAGTATTAGATGACAGACCTTGATATGCAAAATAAAATTTATGTAAAAGGTATTTTGAAAACCTATTTTGCACCTTCTCAATTCTGTCGATGTGACACTGGTATGATGGACTCCATATTGTTTATAGCGTTCTAATGCTATGAACCAACGAGTTATAGAGATATCCAATTGCTTTGGTATCAGTTACGTGTTTCATATGTTGCTTTATAAAACCCAGTGGTGTGAAAGCCTTTAGTACAATGTTATCAATATGTAGATTAAAAGGTATATTTTTAATATACACAATTTAACATTATCTATGAAGTAAGTGGAGGGTATGGGATTAATGTTAAGAAACAGATAATTAGTTCTGCATCATTTGATGAGCTTTTCCGTATCAGACTGCAGAGGATTGTAGTCTGAGGAGACTGGGGAAAAGAATTTTAAGTCGTCTGCATATAAAGGACATTCAGAAAATTGGAAACAAGATATATCGTTTATAGAGAGCAGAAAGAGAACTGGACCAACATGCGAACCCTGCGGGACAGCCAATGTCATTATTATTCATATTTATCAAAAATTGTCTTTTTACATACAAGCAGTTAATAAGCAAGATATTGTCAATTACTATGGGGTCTCTAATCAGAATGTTGCAGTGAAATTGTTCGACAGTGTGAAATGACAGAGACTAGACAGAGAACCTTGTTTCTTATGAGCTTGATCTGCTGGGGGCCTTAGAGAATGGAACTCAGGTGCATTCTATACTTCTCCAAGGCCTTCAACACAGTAAATATTGCTATACTTCTATCAAAGCTTGAATCACTGATGTTTAACCCAGATCTAGTGGCTGGCTGGAGAGTATGCTCCTTGGAACAACCCAGTGGTTCAATGAGAAGTTCAGCTTCTCTCAGCATATTTCCAAGATAAGCTTAAGGGTTCTAAAAATGCTTGCGTTGATTACTTGAGATGCCGCTGACCTTTCACTGGATATTGCCAAGATCCTCAATACTGTGTCCACACAAACATGATCGAGAGGATACAAAATAAATTTCTACGCTTTGTGGGTTTTAGGAGTGGGGTGGACTTTCAGGAGTATTATAGAATGGACATGCTTATTAGACTTGAGAGAAGAGAGTTACTTTTTGACCTCTGCAATATTTACACTCTTTCTTCATGGTCTAATCAATCATTGACAGTGACTTTTTAAGATTGGTTTTAATGTCCCTAAACATAATCCTCGTCACTTTGGATTTTTTGTTGCACTTTTCTATGCTATGAACTATGGTAGGCATTTACTTATCGATAGAACTCTCTGTATAAGAGTCTAGTCTAATGACTTGTGATGTGTGCAGTATTTATGTATTTTCTTTTTAGTATGTAGTAGTTTTAGCTTTTTTATGTAGTTTTTGTTAATTCGCTGATAAATGTCAGATTTATATATAGTTTTTGTACTATCACTGATTTTGTAAAAATGGGGTTACCAATAAACTTAAGGTATTTTATTTATTTATTTCTTCACTTGCAACAAAATAATGACAATATTTATGTATATAGTAGACATATAATTATGTTTCTATAGAGTAGATGCAATATAACATTTTTACTTATTTACATCTATTATTTATGCTTTTATGTTAAATATAGTAATTCAAGCCTGCACCATGGATTTTTAACACTGAACACTCTCTTGAACATATCTTGTCACAAGCTTCTGAAAATGGAGCATAATCCAGGAATAAACATAAATATATTTATTATTTATAGAGAAAGGTAATGATCCATTCATTCAATTTGGGTATCTGGGTATTAGTTTAACGGCAGGCAATAATACATAACATGCTCCTTGTGTTAAGTTCTATAGAACACCGTTTAAGTTGCAGTACATTGACTTTCAATTCCATTCCATCCAAAATTTAATGGTTTCCCCCTTATCCCATAACGAAATAAGTTACAAAGTAGTAGTTCACGATTAACTATGTCGAACGCACGCGAGAAGTCTATAAACATCCCCAATACCATACACTTTTTATCAAAAGAGTTGACAATTATCTGTTGAAACTCATACAGAGCAGTCTCTGTGCTCTTATTTAAAGTGAAGCCGTGTTGATAAGGAGACAATAATTTGTTTTTATAAAAAAATGATACAAGTTGATCCTTGATCACCAACTCACAAATTTTAGAGATACTATTTAACAGGCTTATTCCGCGATAGTTTTCAAAACTGTTATGGTCACCCTTCTTATATAAAGAAATAATAGTTGCCAGCTTCAATGCATCAGGAAATATTTCACTCTCTATTGAAAAATGTATCAAATAGCACAATATATCCTTCATAAAACATATGCACTGCTTCAAGATGTTATTTGAAATGCCATCGTGGCCATGGGAACTAGAATTTTTAAGCCTTTTTACTATGCTTGCAATGTCCTCGCGACAAACTGGAGACAAGAAAAGAGATCTGTTACAGAAAGGAATATTATCTTCAAGAAATGCATAGTCCAGAGATATATCGTCAGTCAATAATGTAAACTGTGCATTAGATCTTTCTGCTATTTAGTATTGATTTTCTAATTTTATATATGTGTATGTTTGAATTTGTGTTACTAAAGTTATTAAAAAATTAAAGTTACGATAATCAACCCCGTTTCCATTGTTGAAACAAAAATTGATATAATTGTTTTCTACTGCATGAAACCATAAAAATGTGTTATTTGTGGAAAATTATATCCTATGTTAATTTCAAAACACCCCCTTCACCAGAATGTATCTATCACTGATTTATATTAGTTTGTTTTTTTTTTACAATAATATGTTTTAGGTTATGGCAAAACGGATTTAGCGTTAATGATGGGGAATTAAGGGAATACACAGATCCGGCAAATAGTGAGTTTTTGTCTAGTATCAGAAGAGGAGAAATACCACATGAGTTGAGACAAGGGCGAGCTGAGGTGCATAATTTTTCCAAACTAATAATTGGTTGTATTATGTAGTAGATATTGATTCTAATAACTTGTTTTTTTTGTTCTTATGTAAATGGTAAGCACTGATTCCAGATTCATTTAGCAATGGAAGATCATCGAATGGAACAATATAAACCACCAAAAGTCAAAGTAAAGCCCTTCCAAGGTCATGGCTACACATTGGGGAGTCCTGCACCAGTGGTAGTTGGTCAGTAAATTTTTATTGTAATTCTGTTTTATTACATTTTTGAACCAAACAATATTAGAATAAGATAAGCATTATTAATAATTTTACCAATAGGTAAATACATATAAATAGTTAATCTATGGCTTTATATCAAAATGCATACAGCTAAATAACTTGGATTATTTCCAGTTTTATTTTTTTTTTTTACTGGACGAACAATTTTAGGTGCATGTACTGATGAGGACAAACCTGCAAATGAAGCTCGAGCTAAAGAGGTAGTTAAAGTAAATTCTTCAGAACCAACTACAAGGTAAGAATACTACATTTATAAATAAATTAAGTGTTGATAGAGTACCAGATTTTTTGAAGCTTAAAAAAATTTGGTACTACTAAGGATTATTGTGCTATCTGGCCAACTGACTGAATATTACAGCACCAATATGGACCAAGGTAGAAAATACATAGAAAACGTTGGGCGCAAATATATATTTTTTAAATTGCTTAGGCTGATTACTTAAAAAAATAAACCAAATTATAATTTTTCCATTTTTTGTTTTAGATTAATGTATAATATGCACACCCAAAATTTGGTCAGTTTTCCCTGTAATTTATTTATTAACCTTTGCAATTTACAGTCATATATAATATATAAGAGGATAGTTTCTTTTCTTATTTCTACCCAGGTGTCATATATGTTTTTTAATATTTAGCCATTAAACTAAATAAATCTTGAAAATTTCCTCTATTTGAGGAAACCCATGTTTCGTCATGACCTCTAAATCCCAATTCGTGCTGTCCGAGAAAACAAACAACATCTATAAGTCTTCTTAATATTTACCTATTTTTATCGACTAGTTCACTGTGTTGACGGTGACTAATTTCCAACTGTTTATTAAGGGCGTGTTCAATTCTGGTTTTGCCAAAGACTTTTTCTTTTATGATGGCCTGCAAATGCGCTTTGGACATAATGTGTCTTTTTACAGCTTTATGGAAATTGTTTACATTGGAAAAACCTATTTTATTCCAGAGACCTTTTTCATTTTCAAAAAGTAACCATGCCCAACAAAATAATTTACTTATATTATCACACCCTGTTAGCGATTTAAATTGTTCGTATTGTTTTTCCTGATAAAAATGTCTAATACAGTTTTTCATTGTTGTGGTTAAATTTTTCATAGGCGGTTTTGCCCTTCCTTTGGAAATTATTTGAAGCTTATCAGCGAAGTTTAATGTTGAAAATCCCTTTATTATTAGGACACACACCACACATTCACACACTCTTCTTACTAAATTCCCCAACATTTTCAACGTTATTACCGACAGCCGAAGTTGACGGTATTGGCATATCCACGTCCGTATTATTGTTTTCCATATCGTACCATGCACGACGCGACGTACGTATCACACAACACACGGATAGCCGTTCAAACAAAGAACCTACTCCAACGATAGCTTCCGCCCCCACTTAAAGCACGCGACTGAAATACAAAAATTGCAAACAACCGGTGGAAAGTTTAATAACCTCTGGCTCGATTCACAGGAAATCAACCATACATGACTGCGGAGAAGCTAGCGGCCCGCATAGGTTCTATTCGATATTCTATTGTGGCTGGGTCGGAGTCAAGGCCGCATTTATTATGGGCTTGATAATTAAGATAATATTTTAGCATTTTTAATATAAACTAAATTAATGGTTTCCTATTTCAAAAATTACATTTTAGAAGATGTTTTGTAATTTTTTTTTTTGGGGAAGCACTGCTTCCCTTGCTTTCATGGACTGCACGCCCCTGGTTTTATCAGTTCATCTATATATCACAATTAATTCTTACATAACATTTGAAATCAATGTATTAGGCAGTTTTTACAGCCGCATTTATTATGGGTTTGATAATTAAGATAATATTTTAGCATTTTTAATATAAACTAAGTTAATGGTTTCCTATTTCAAAAATTACATTTTAGAAGATGTTTTGTAATTTTTTTTTGGGGAAGCACTGCTTCCCTTTCTTCCATGGACTGTACTCCCCTGCTAATTAGATTGACAATAAGTTATTTTTGTGAGGTAACAACATAACGATTGATATTGCTTAAATAAGCTAATCATATAAACACTAATTCTAATTATGCAAAAATGCAAATATATTTCATATTTAAAAAATTGAAGTTGGTGGCAGTACTGCATTGTTGGACCATCCTGTATGCAAAAAAAATCCTGGCGGGTTACCAGGGTCACCTCAAACCCGACAACTTTTGCATTTAAAGTTTTTTTGTATCTGTTTAAATAAAAATAGAAAAAACTGTTAAATTACAAAAAAAACACACTGTAAATACATACCGGATAAACTCCTAGAGTTTGGTTCATGTCTTTTTACTCACCCAGTATATTAAAACATTTGATGCTTTAAGTATAGACAGATATATATATATATTTTTTTTTTAGTTTGCAAATTCGTCTGGCTGATGGGACCAGATTAGTAGGTCAATTTAACCATGACCACACAGTAGCTCAAATACGACAGTATATTACAACAGCAAGGCCACAGTATGAAACACAGCCCTTCAATCTCCTGTCAACTTATCCTTCAAAAGTGCTAGATGATTCTTTGACCTTAAAGGATGCAGGTTTACTAAATGCTGCAATAATGCAAAAATTAACCTAGAAGATGATGATTTTAGTGCTAAATTTGCTTCAGTCTGTTTAAAATTTATATTTATTCATAAATATAAAAGTAGGGGATATTGTGAGGGAAAAATTATAATGAAAGTGTTTGATATCTGCACATTGTGACTTTTAATTATTTATATTTCCTTCTCTTGTTCGAGCCTTATTTTCAAAAATATTATTTCAGGCTAACTCTTATTGATACTGTTAGATTTAAGTGGTTTATAACTGTGTAACTCATAAAATATAAACTCCAGAGCTGCAGTTATTTGTAGAATTGGATCTATTTGTTATGAAATAATAACTCTTTTAGAGGACATTTTTGTTTTTTTTTATCCAAAGGAAGAATGGCTTGAGTAAAATTCAACTTACATTGAACCCGAGCTTAGTACAACTTAATCATTTTAACTTCTCCACATTTTAATATTCTATAACTTTATATAAATATTGTCAAAGATATATTATATATATCTTTGACAAATGACAAATGTTTTAAATGTATTTTTTATGCTATTTATTTTCGATTCTTGAAAAAAAATGAAGTTATATCAGTTTAGAATTTGGACAATAAATGTACATCACTTGAAAGTGGTGGACTGTGAAGAACTAGATAGATGGCGGGAAGATGTACAAATGTAAGCATCACAAATAAAAAAAGGCATGTTCTTTAATTTACTAACATTAAGATTTTTTGATATTTCATTTAAAAAAATAGTAACTAATATGTAGTCGGCACAAAATTTCAAAGTTGAATGTTAAAAACGGGATCAAGAAAAGGTAAAATCAACACTAAAAAAAATTACTTTTATTGAAAAAATGAATGCCAAAATTTTTAATAATTATGTCAAAACCTTATATTATTTGCTTGGAGAGTGTTGATTTCCTCATAAATGAAAAATATTAATGTCAATGGTCATAGTTAAGGTCACAGCGAGTTTTGTTCATGTAACTGAAAAGAATATATTCGTATATATATCGACAAGGTATTGTCATTATTTTAAGCTGTTTAAATGTTAATTTGGTGTCAGCTCTATAAGAAAGCCCAGCTAAAACTATCACAGCCTGTTTTAGGACTAAAATGTAATGTTTTGAAGGGGTTGAAAATAGTGTAGGTTGTATTATAGTAACCGGCAAAAAGTTTGCGACAAAAAGACTTTACGGAAGGTTTAAATAGAAAGGTGAATAAGGCGATAAAATTTTGACGCGGAATACCGAAGGAAAAACGTTTATTTTTTTCCGAAATAATAAAGCCACAATAAAGGTCTATCCAAATATACAAGAAATATATATATATATATATATATATATATATATATATATATATATATATATATATATATATATATATACATATATACAATGAGGGCATAAAGTCTGGAAACCTTGAGATACAAGTTGGGTAAAAAAGTTTCATATAACAGTTGTATAATTCCTTACGATTAATGATTCAAAAATTGAAATATACAGGGTGTTTTAAAATCAAATTACACGCCAAAACTTCAGAATCTCTAATGGAACACCCTGTATATTATTTCATTTTAAGAATCTACATGAAATTCGGATCATATTTTATTAAGCATACCCTATCCCTAAAGTCAACTGTTTTGCATAGTGAAACCTGGTGAATTATTTTAGAACTCCCATAGAAACTGTCATGTACTGACAATAAACTGTGTCAATTTTTAACATATTGTTGGAGAGTTACTTTTTTCCTGATAAAAATGCTTTCAGAAAGAGAAAGAATAGAGATTCTTATAATGTTTGGATAAGGAGATCGCCAAAGAAATCTTGACGAAGAAGAAAATTATCAAAAAATTTCGTGATCATGGTTGTGTAAAAGATCTTCTCAGGACAGGTAGGCCAAAACTAGATGATATGAAATTGAATGTTTTACTCAGTTATAACGAAAATCCACATTTACCTACAAGTCAAGTAGCATTAGATTTAAACACACGGCAAAGTATCATCCCTACAAAATAAGATTAATCCATGAATTAAATGAAGATGACTTTGACCGCCGACTTGAGTTTTGCGAAAGTATGCAAGAGCGGTGCAACCTGGATCTATTCTTTTTGTAGAAATATTTTATTTTCCGATGAAGCCACCTTTTTTCTTAATGGTACTGTCAACCGACAAAACTAGATATTGGTCTACAGAGAAACCCCATTGGGCTCAAGTGGCTCATACGCAATATCCCGAGAAAATCAATGTTTGGGCTGGAATATTTCAAGATAGAATTATAGGTCCCTACTTTTTCGACGTAAATTTAACCGGCGAAATTTATCTTGATTTTTTACAACTCGAGTTGATTTCGCCTTAGCTCAATTGTATCCAGGTAATGAGCCCGATATGCCTACTGCAGCAATGTGGTTCCAACAAGATGGAGCACCACCTCACTACGCGCTACCTGTTCGACAGTATCTCAGTGAAATATTTCCTAACAGGTGGATAGGACGTCGTGGTTCCTAAGAATGGCCAGGTCCCCGGACTTAACTCCCCTAGATTATTTTCTGTGGGGATATTTAAAGAGCAAAGTTTATTTGAACAGACCAGAGGATATTGTCAGGAAGTGAACGGACAACAGTTCCAGCATTTATTACGTTAAAACGCATCATTTAGAATTTTAGACTATCGTTGTTAATCGTTATTAAAAAAATTTTGTAAAACAGTTTTCTCATTTTTTTTTTATCTCAAAAACAGTTGACTTTAGGGATAGGGTATGCTTAATAAAATATAATCAGAATTTCATGTAGATTCTTAAAATGAAATAATATACAGGGTGTTTCATTAGAGATTCTGAAGTTTTGGCGTATAACTTGATTTTAAAACACCCTGTATATTTGAAGACATTTTTGAATCATAAAACGTAAGGAACTATACAACTTTTATATGAAACTTTTTTACCCAACTTGTATAGTTTTTGACATATCTCAAGGTTTCCAGACTTTATGCCCTGATTGTATATATATATATATATATATATATATATATATATATATATATATATATATATATATATATATATACAGTGTGTCCCAGATTCGCTTCTCTATATAGGGATCTCAGTTCCTATTATACCTACAGCAAAGGTTAAATGGGGAAACTTATTGCATTCGATATCTGGCTTCAGAGTTACGATCGATCAATGAGTTTGGGAAATATCGGCGAAAAACCGAAAATGGCTGATTTCGTTTTTCGCCAGTATGGTAAATTTGACAGCTGTCAAAATATGACATTATTCGGACACATTTTTAAGACAAATAAGATGGCATATTCCACACGTCTTCATTGTTTTTTGTTAACCCGCAACCCGCCTCAACTTTCGTTTTTCCTATAACCGCCATATTGGATTTTTCGATTTTTGAAAAGAGCCTAAAATGTCCAGTCTAGTGATATCTCACAAGTGCATTAAAGATTTTAGTGCCATCAAAATATGACACTTCGTAAATTAGGTTTCAATGTTTTTAAAGTAGGCCATGATTTATTTGTCACAAGATTACATTAATAAGTAAGTAATGTATTGAACGCATTGAATTTTCAATAGAACATGAACGTAAATAACGATGGATAGTACTTATTCTTTTTTTAAACTCTCTGTACTGTTGATTTTGGCACATTAGTTTCCTGTCCTACAGTTCTTACCGATGCACTAGGGTTTTCGTTGATAGCTTGTAAAATGTTTCTGCCTCGATTTTCATTGTTATTATTTTATCCGCTTCTAGGTTGTTCGAAGGCACCATGGTTACTTAAATTAACTACGATTTTCCTGAATTGGGTTTTATGAGGCTGCCGTCGTTTGGGGTACATCCCCAAATACCTTGCTGAGGTAACGTCGGCGTTTCTGTATGATTGAAACTACAGAGCTAACATGTCAACCTTTCCTTCATTTGAATACGGAATGCCGGCCATTTTCTATAGGTTTTGACAATTTATGTGTCAGATTTATGATTTTATTGGGATAAAAGCGCACCTACTACTTATTAAAACACAGCTTTGATACTTTCAACTTTTTAACTTAACGTCAAAATCCAATTTTGTTACAGATAAATCATGGCCTCCTTAGAAAAAACTGAAACCTAACTTTACGAAGTGTAATATTTCGATGATACTAAAATCTTTAATGAACTTGTGAGATATCACTAGATTGGACTGATTTTAGGCTCTTTCCAAAAATCGAAAAATCCAATATGGCGGCCATAAGAAAAATGAAAGTTGAGGCGGGTTGCGGGTTAACAAAAAACAATGAAGACGTGTCGTATACGCCGTCTTGTTTGTCTTAAAAATGTGTCCTCAAAATAATGTCACATTTTGGCAGCTGTCAAATTTACCGTTCTGGATATACTGGCCAAAAACGAAATCCGCCATTTTCGATGTTTCCCCGATATTTCCAAAAACAATTGATCGATCGTAAATCTGAAGCCGGATATCGAATGCAATAAGTTTCTTCTAACTTTCCCCATTTAACCTTTGCTGTAGGTATAATAGGAGCCGAGATCCCTGTATCGAGAAGCGAATCTGGGACACACTGTGTATATATATATATATATATATATATATATATATATATATATATATATATATATATATATATATATATATATATATATATATATATATATATATATATATATATATATATATATATATATATATATATATATATATATATATATATATATATATATATATATATATATATATATATATATATATATATATATATATATATATATATATATATATATATATATATATATATATATATATATATATATATATATATATATATATATATATATATATATATATATATATATATATATATATATATATATATATATATATATATATATATATATATATATATATATATATATATATATATATATATATATATATATATATATATATATATATATATATATATATATATATATATATATATATATATATATATATATATATATATATATATATATATATATATATATAATGTTGTTAAGCAGAGAAAGAAAGCAACGCCGAATCGTTCCAATACTGTCTGAGTAGCAATTCATAGACAGACAGCTAGGCAAAGGCATACATCCAGAGAGTATCGACCCGATCAGGACTTAAACGGTGTATCGCCACTTAATTACTTTGTATATTTGTGATTTCAATGATTTATAAAAAATTTGAAAAATATAACTATAAACATCATTCAGTGTCAAACGCAAAATTCAAAAAAGTTGATTGTACATTGGGTTGACGTTTGGTTGGATGACGATCCGAAGATTTGTTTAAATTTCATTGTTGTATATAAATAGTTGAAAAACGGCGATCGAGGAATTGTAGGAGAGAAGTGTGGGTGATGGCTTTATTTAATTGGTAAAATCTAAATTTAAGATTACCTAAGATCGTTCATCTAGTTACCGATCATCTCAATAACGTTAAATAAAATGTTTTATACCTTTTCTACATCATACATTTTTACTTAAAAAGTTCTAGTTTAGCTCAGCCGATACGTACAGCATAAAGAGTACGCTCTTTTTCCCATTTCATGTCATATTCTAGCTTCTTCGAACATTGCGTCTTAAACTCGAAAAGTAACGTCCGAAGAAGCTACTGGGTAGACATATATTATGATAAAAAATAGTTCTTATTTTTATATATGACTATGGATTTCCTAGTATCGTTTGATACAATCGTATTGGAACATAAGTTTTTCTTTTCCTGCCAAACTTGCTATATCGTATTCAGAATACTGCTAATTCAGAACAGAAACAGTAACTTGACAGATCTAAGTAAAAGATAACAAGGGATTATATGGTTAAAAAAACACTATGGGCATGGAACATCTCGAAGTGTGTATGTTTTGAATTAAAAATTACATTAATTATTGATAAATCAATGGTTATATATTACTAAAAAAAGTAAATTACACATAGTTTGGTAGTTGCTTCTTTTAACACTACTTTTATACAATAATTAAAATAGATGGTGTATTTATAAAATTTCCAGAAATACTGGCATATATACATTTAAAAAGTCAATGCAATTCAAAACATTTTTTTATTTACCTTCCCATTACAGGGCTCCTCATTATTAAAAACTTTCCATATCAGCTTTCAAATTTCAATACCACCATAAAAATACACTATACTGAAAAGAAAATTTTATCTATACCCCATTTTTTGACATATAACAAAAAATAATCTACAGCTCAAAATACTCAAAAGTAAATATATCACGCAACTAAGCTACATACACAACGAAATAAAAGATTTTGATTTCTAACAATTACATCTTAATTCAAGGACAGAAATTGAATTTGTAAATAATAAACTAAATATTTCCAATTATGAAGGCAAATTTCTACATAAACAGCACCACTCACCTTTTTGTTTTTTATTTAAATAAAACGTATATCAATTTTATAGATAACATTAAATAACACTCACAAAATAAGCTGCAAAAAAGTAACAACGGTTTTGTTGCTACTACAAAAAATAACAATAAAATTGTAAGTCAATTTTTTAAATTGGGAATACACATGTTCAGAGATAAAGCGTGCCCCCTAGTTTATGTCTACATAAAAGGACTGTTTTCATTTCGGTAGGAATTTAGCATTGTGTAAAAAATTATTTAATTATTTATTTTTGCAACATGCTGCCTTTATATATAGGATGATTCTTGGTGGATGGTATATCAGACGATTCTGGAAAACTTATTGACAAAGCAACTCGTACACTTTGGCTACAAAAGTATAGTCAATACTGTGTTGCCAGTTCTATCACAACCAATAGCAATTTTCTAATTACTTTCCTATATCTATCTGTAGGTGTTTTCCAGATATTAATCATTTAGATTTTTTTTTAATGAAAACATGCCCTCAATAAAAGTTCAATATCTCTCTTCTCTAAAGCAACTGAAAGTTGCAATTTAGGTTGTGGCAAGGTAAAACTAATAGGTGATTGACCTTTCGGTTATATCTCGCTCAAAGTATACAGGGCGGCTCAGAAATAAAACATATATTAGCAATTATTATTAGCAACTTATTAATGTGCTTTTTTTTCGTTAAAAAAACATTACAAATTGATTAATATTGGAAAAATGGCTGCAGATAGACATAGGAAAGTATTTAAAAAAGATAATCAAAAAATAGTTTATCAGTGCTTGGTATGGCTGACCCAATATCATAGAGAATTATACACTCACAGACAAAGATAATGCATATTTTATTTTAAGTCATTATTTAATTTTTTTCCTGTAACACTTTTTGAGTTTTTTATGGCTAGATCTCTTGCATTGAAGAATTTTACGTGTAATTTAATGTAAATTTGGACAAAATAATGTTTAGAGACAGCCTTTACACTGAATAAGCCATAGCGTTACAAATTATCAACATAGCACAAAAGTATTATAGTGTGCCTTGGCGACTAACGACTTCTCTTTTGTTTGTTTTTATCAGAATGACATTTCCAGTGATTTATTTCTTCTTTATTGGGTAGAATGACTTTGTGCTAATGCGTGACAATGCCTGCGCCCATGCCTCAAGAACAGTGATCCGTTTCCTTGAGGATGTCGGAATTGAGGCACCAGAGTGGATACCAATGAATCCTGATTCTAATCCCATAGAATATCTATAAGACATCCTGAAGCGACGTATACGAGCACGAAAATCAGCTCCTAAGACAACGACAGAATTAAGAATTGCTGCACAGGCAGATGCAGGCTATTACTCGAGCTAGTAGAAGAAATACTGAGTACTAAATTGTTATTATCTTAAAATATTGTTTTATTGTCGTTATTGTTACTCTTACCAATTAAATCTTATAACCCAAATCAGACTATTTTATTCATTCCTCTACTAATCTATTATAAAGCTTGAGTATGACCCATTTGACATGACATGACATGACATAAATATACAGAATGTTATATTTACGAAACTAGAGTTGATCTTGGTTACAAAAAAAAAACGAAACACCCTAGATATAGTAAAATTATTACCCCAGCGGAATGTTTTATATCTCTTTATCTTAAGGGAAACAAAAAATTGTTAAAAACAGAAGTGGTTTTTTAGCTTTGTGGGCTGGACAGACGAAGGTTAAAGATATACTTTTTTTTAATAGTAACGTGTATATATTTTTTGAGACACATTTTTCTTATAATCTATACATGAAGCTTTTATTGATATAATTACGCAATATATTATTCTTTTCGCAATTTTTAAAGCTTTGGAACTTTCCTTGTAAAATATCAATCTTATCTGTTATCAAAACGTTGCATTTGGATTAGGTATAACCGTGAACAATATGTTGCACTAAATAACATAAATCGAAAATGAAGAAACTTAACTGTAGCGTACCTCAGGGATCTGTTTTGTGACCGACATTGTTAAGTTATGTCTTTTACACACAAAAAAAAACAAACTAAACAATATATTGTTAAATTTCTTGGTGTTTATCTGGATCAAATTTTGTGTTGGAAGGATCTCATGTTAAATTTTTCGCTGTGACTAGGTGCACGCTAACTTGTACATAAATCAGAGAATTATATACACGCGAAACGTCATCAAAGCGATGACGTCATTTTTTCGCGTGCGCGTATTAAATGTATTCTTCGTACACGCTAAAACTTGGAGCGCTAAAATTTGTTATGTGAGGTTAGGTATGCTTGTTGTTGTAGCTCTGTGATTTACAGTGACTAAAGAATATTCATATTTTTTGGCTTGTTTAGTGTTTGTTTGCATTTATTATGCAGTGTGGCCAATTATTCAATTATTTTAATGAGTTTAACAACATTTTAAAACAATATGAAAAAGATAACAAAGATTTGTGATTAAGGGTAGCAGAACTATTGAGATGGCTCAAAGAGTCTTAAAGCGTAAATTGAACAATGATCTTAAATATTACGAAGTTCAATATATTTGTGTTCATGGTGGAGCAGTAAGAAATCGTGGAAAAGGCATTCGTAAAACAAGGTATGAAATTAGATAATTATTGTAAATTTGTTATTATCTCAATTTAACAAATACATATATATTTATTAGTTGGGGTCATTGGCATACTCTTGTTGAATATTTTACATATACAGGGTGTCTTAAAAAGTCTGGGCGTGGTCAACATTCTTATTTCAAATTAGTACCCTACTTCTTCATTTAATTTTTGAATTCTCTAGAAAATTCCATATATAAGCGGACGTCCCATTTTATGTATATTTTAGAACTTGCAAAATGAATTGTCCAGCCTTAATCAAACTTCGGGCTACTAAGACAGGTGATCTTCTTGAAATAAAACAGTTAGTAGAGAAACATGAAAATCATGACATGTCAGAAGTAAATAAAATATGTACATTTTATTATTACCCTCAAATCGTAAACTAAGTACTAATGAACAAAATGTTATCGAGGATTTATTAGATGTCCGTGGGAATAAAAAGCTAATTCAACAAAAAATATTAGGTTTAACAGGAAAATTGAGCACAATGAAAGATCTATCAAACATTGCATATGGTATGAAGAATGTTAGTAATGATTTAGAACATGTAGTGAAGGTGTTGACCGATGTTTACAGTGAGTTATTATAAACATAATATAATCATATAGTTATTTATTCTACATTGATTTTTTTAGAATGCAATGTTCACATTTTACATGATTCTGTGAACCAATTTAAAGCCCTATATTTCTCTACTGATTCCATGAGGAGAGCAATAAAATCCTGGCCTGAATTTGTCTCTGTAGATGGCACCTACAAGTTATTAAATCTAGGATTTACTGTTTTTATAATACTTGTTGAAGATTCAAATGGTCAGAGTGAAATAGCTGCAGTGGCTTTAATTGCACGTGAAGACAAAGAAACATTTTCTTGGTTTATGAATATTTTTAAAGAAGAAAATTATATTTGTGAAAATCAAATAAAATGTTTTATGGGGGATAAGGATTTACTGCAGAGAAATGTGATAAAAGAGATTTTTCCTGAAGCCCAAGTATATATTTGCTTATTCCACACTTTCAAAACTATGAAAAGGGAGATATCCAGAGAAAAAATGAATGTAACAAATGTGGAAAGGATTAAAGCTTTGAAGCTATTAGAAAATCTTGTCTACAGCCGAAGTGAAGAAGAATATGACAGAAATTATCAGCTTTTGCAAGAAAAAAATAATTACTTACTACAACAAAAACTGGCATGCCATAAAACATGAATGGACGGTTTACAGTATGTGTCATGGTAATTTATTAAATAGAACAAACAATAGATTGGAGGCAATCAATGGAAAATTAAAGCAAGTAATAGAGAAAAACAGTAGCTTAGCAGAATTTGTAAAATGTTTTTTTATTTTTTTACATTCTCACGAGCATGAAAGAGATAACCGGACAGCTAGATTAATTTTAACGAGGCCTATTACATTGTTCAGTAAGGATAGTTGTGAATTTAAGTACGAAGAATATCTAACACCCTACGCAAACAGATATGTTCAGTTTCAAATTATAGCCTCAAAAAATGTATCAGTTACTTTAAAAGATCATATTTTGAATACCTACGAAGCAGAGTCAAAGGGAAATAAATATAATGTTTCAACAAATGATTGTACCTGCATAAACTTCACATCAATGTTTCTGCCTTGTAAGCACATTTTTGCCACTAGAAGAGTCGAAAAAATCACGTTATTTGACAAAAAGTTATGCAGTGAAAGATGGTCAAAAGAATTTTATGTAAAACATCAAAGGGTTACAAGAGTTGCCACTACAGGAGAAAACATTTCAGTGCAACCGTTTTCTGTGACACAAGCTGGTTCTCCTACTGTACAGACAGTAAACCAAAAGAGGAAAAAAGCTCTTTTTGTGACAAATTCGCTGGCAAATTTAGCTAGCTTATCTTCCGGTAGTTCGTTTAATTACAAAATGAAAATACTGGAAGAAATGGAGACTCTTTGGCGAGAAGGCCATGAGGTAGCCATAAATGTAATTCATAGTGACACTGAGAATGATAATAATAATGTTAAAAATTTTACTGAAGTGCCCAATGTACAAATTAAATTCATAGATTTAATGGAAGACCAAACAAACAACGAAATTTTACATGGCCATGGTCAAGTAACTATGTCAAAAGACATCTTGGACTCAAATGTAACGGGTTTGTTGCTTTGAAATTATGTTAAAATAAACTTACATAATTAACAATCTCTTATTCTTTTCTAGATGTTAATGGAATGTTAGTACCAAATGAAGAAGAATTTCATTTAGCTACCAAAAGTAACGAAAACAGAGAAGATAAAATTATTCCTGAAAATGGACAAAAAAGTAGATGTGGAGAAATTTTAGACTCACATATATTTGGTTTGTTGCATTGAAATCATTGTTGAAATATAAGTTTAATTAACAATCTAATAACTTTTTAGATGCAAATGAAATGCTTGTACCTAATGGTGGCAAATCCCTTCTGACTAAGGAAACCAACAAAAAAATCAAAAGTAAGATACATATTATTTGTAATCACCATAAATTAATGGTTTTTTTTTTAAGTTTTAAGTGACATAGTATTACCACCCAAAATTCAAGTAAAAGGAAGACCTAGAGGCGCCGATCAAACCGTTATTGGATTAAAGCGAAAACGAATTAAAAAATAGTTTTCTAAGCTTTAACACTAATAATAATTATCTTATGTATAAAAATTATTTTTACAATGTTTTGACTCTGCAATCTTAAATACATGTTTTCATATAAGTATACATTGATTTATTAAAAATTAAGAAACCCCAAGCTACCTAGTACCTTACAATAAATCGATGTCGATCTTACATTTTTGTTTTAGCGTTCACGGACAATACAATCGATACGAGCACGCTAAGAAATGACGTCATCGCTTTTATGACGTTTCGCGTGTATATAACTTTCTGATTTACGTACAAGTTAGCGTGTACCTAGTCACAGCGTAAATTTTTAGCTAATAAACTATCAAGAAATATATTATCAGATCCTTGAAGAATGAATTTCCAAAAGATGAATTTTTGCTCGCCTATTATTCTTTGTTTATGTCTCACTGAAACTACGGACAGTTGGCCTGGGTTCAGGTTATCAAGTTGATTTTTGATAAAAAAAATATCAGGAGGATGTCACTGAGGTTTTTCGCCTTCATAAACTGTTGACTTTGCCTTCACTTTTTATTTATATGTCTCAAATTTCTGAAAACATGTGTGGGTTCTGCGCGTAGGTTTTGTCTATTGTAAATACATTTTGTGTATATGTGTGTATATGTATGTATATACAGTGTGGAAAAAAGTATGAACTACCCCTAATAATTTGGTAGTCTGTAGCTTTTATGGAAAATGCTCGAACACGTTAATTTAGTTTTTTAGTTTCCCACATTCTGATAAAATTGATTTGTTTTTTTATTGACATAGGCCAAAAATATGATGTAATCGACATTTTTTTTAATTGACAATATACCGCATGTGATACATCATTTGAAAGCTCTTGTTTCGCTCAGTATGTTCCTAGATTTTGGTGCGATTCTGTTGTGCCATTTCAAAATGGCGACCGTTCAATTGTGCGTGGAAAAAAAGTATGGACTACCCCTAATAATTTGGTAGACTTCAGGTTTTACGGAAAATGCTCGGATACGACAATTTAGTTTTTTAGTTTCCCACATTTTGATAAAATGTATTTGTTTTTTTATTGACATCTGTCAAAAATATGACAAATGTCAAATAATTGAGCAAGCGCCACTTTTAAACGGCACGGCCGAATCTGACTAAAATCTAGGAACATACTGAGTGAGTGAAACCAGAGCTTTCAAATGATGTTTCACATGACATATGTTGCAATTTAAAAAATGTCGATTACGTCGTATTTTTGACAGATGTCAATAAAAAAAACTAATTAATTTTATCAGAATGTAAGAAACTAAAAAACTAAATTACCGTGTTCGAGTATTTTACACAAAAACCTGAAAACTACCAAATTATTAGGGGTAGTCCATACTTTTGTTCCACGCACAATTGAACGATCGCCATTTTGAAATGGCACAGTAGAATCGCACTAAAATCTAGGAACATACTGAGTGAAATAAGAGCTTTCAAATGATGTATCACATGCCATGTTACCATTTAAAAAAAATGTCGATTACGTCCCATTTTTCCACACTATATATATAGATATGTAAATGTTTTTATTTAATGCCATATATTTTTGTAACATCTTATTTTAATATTTATATTTACAATTAAATTTGATAAATGTAAACAAACTTTTCCACTGTAATGCTCGAAATATAAATAAAAATCTGATGAGATAATATTTAACTACATCTGCACAAACGACACTAAAAACAGTTTGAACAATTTGAAACTGTTTTTTGCATCTATAAAAGTGTGAACGTTAATGAATTATGACTATCAAACAAAATATGCATTAGCTTTTTAAAATATTATATAAATCCAAGATACCAAAAACTCACAGACTCCCAAACCAGGCGAGGTGTGTCAAAGATAAAAAATATTTATTTTAACATCTTGTATCTCACAAACAAGGGGTTTGCTAGATACAAGTTGTATTGATATGATTTTTCTTTCATATTTTTCTGATTTAAATCGCCTTTCAAAATTTTGGACATGAATTAATTTACTTACACCCTGTATATTTTAACAAGATTTACATTTTTGCGTGTAACTTCAATACATTTTATTATCCGACACTTTTTTGCAACATATAACAAGACTAGTACGCATTATCTCTGAATATGACTGTAGTTCAGGTAACAATAATCTTATGATCATAAGACAATATTACATTCATTAAAGATTAACTTGAAAGTTTCACACATTTTAACTACATCAAGCTGAAGGGAGTATATACCCATTTTCACTAACCACTGTATAATTTTTATCTCTATATTTTTTTTAACAATATTTATGCCAGGATAGAAGCAAGTTTTGAATATGATTAAATACAATTACAGTGAAATCTCTCTTAGCGGACACCTCCAATAAGCAGACACATTGTGAGTCTTGCAATCTTAAATAAAAAATATATTGTTGTTTGGGTACTTTAGTTCTTTTGGTAGTTCAGAATTCATAGTTTACATAGAGTACCGACAAAAAAAACCCATCATGGATGGCATCTGCTATATTGAAAGAATGGTTGAAAGATTTTGACAGAAAAATGGGGAGAGAAAAAAGGAAAATTTTACTATTTTTTGAACAATGCATGTTCCCACCCTAAAGATATTCAGCTAGCAAACTTTCGACTATTGTTTTTTACCAGCAAATTATATGTTAGTCGTTCAACCTCTAGACAAGGGGATTATCAAAAAATGTAAACCTTTCTATAATTATGGTTATTATGGTTTAAAATTCATTAATGTCAAAAACGATGATTAATCAGCAAAATATGATACATAGTACAAGCTAAAAGTGCACATTTCCGATGAGTCAGTTAAAGAAGTAGAAAATAGTAATCAAACAAATACAACAAGAATCACAAGACGATAGAGCAATGGAGATATTATCTGAATTATAATTAAATTTTCAAGATAGCTACTCTAAAAAAACACTCCCCTGACTACATTATTACATTTTTTTAGTGTTTCCTAATTAATGTTGTTCATGATTTTATTTAGTTAACTACTTAGTGTTAAGGGGGTAAAAAATATACACCCAAATCTTTAAGGTAAAAATGAGATATCTGTTACTGCAGTTTTGAAATAACTATACTTATTTAGCAAAGAAACAAACCTTAGATTTATAGATAATAAGATTTCAGTTTAAAAAACCTCCAAAAATTTGTCAAAGGCAGCTGTAAAAATCGCGGTTGATTTATAACCTGCAAAACTTTCTTAAAGGTTCCAAATAATTTTATTTAAGATAGTTGTTTGAAAACAAGAAGACTGTGCATAGTTCATGCCTCTTGTTCATTGATTTTTGATGAGCTCCTGTAAATATAAATGCTATTAGAACGAAATAATTTAATTGGAGAATAAATACAGGTAGGTGCAATAACGAGACATATTTTGGGGTAAAGATGAGACAATTTTTTTGTTGTTTTAAGTCGCACAAAATATTAATTTTAGGAATAATTAGAACAATTGGGGGCCTGTCGTTACAAGTGATCCGTTCATTATATATCATTTTTACAATATTCTTGAAAAAACATTAAGTAAAACCATCTTGAAGAGAGTCCTGATTTTATATGGAATTTAGATGAAACTTATTTTTCAAGTGATCCTGCAAGAATAAAAGGTATTGCTGGAAAATTTCAAAAGGTGCATAGACACATTGCTGGCAGTGGCAAAGAAAATGCTACAGTGATGGCTTACTTTTTAGCAGCTGGTACAGTTTTGCCACCACTGATATTTCAAGGCGTTCATTTGTGGTCATCTTGGAAAAGCGAAAAAGATTTAAAAGGTAAATTATTTATCATTAACATATTATGGCCGTTAAGTATACCTATAAATGTTTTTATTTTAGGAACAATGTATGCCTGTTCAAAAAAAAAAGGTTGGATGATAAATGATTGGTTTTTAAAGTTCTGCGATAAGTTTAAGTAAAGGAGCCATTACTTGTGCTAGATAGACAGTCATTTGAATGTAGACACAATTACAAAAGCTATAACACAGAATTATTTTATTGAAACTTCCTCCACACACAACAGCTCTCCTACAACCACTGGCTTCTATTCTACAGTATTATCAATGCAATCGTATAAATATCCCCAGGCACGACTTGACCAAGATAAATTAAATCAATATCAAACTAGTTTAACAAAAAACCCATATAGCATTGAAGGGGATCCTAAAGCTAGTTGCAGTAAAGTGAACAGTGAAAAAGGGCATTATTCAAGTTTGAAAACACTTGAAAGTCTCAAAGTTTCTTTTGAGAATATTTTGTTAACTTGTTTCTCAGTGCAAAATAAATCACCACTACTACAGCATCGAAAAATAGATATGACTGATTGTATTATAACGGAAGATGAATTTATTAAACAAATCAAGGAGAAGGATTTGAAATTAAAAATAAACAAAGTATTGAAACAGAAATCGAGTAAAAAAGGGAAAAATGTAGTAAAATCGAAAGTTAAGGAAAAGAAAATGCAATCTAGTTTAAGCCAATCAGATTTTAGAGACACATATGATGATTATGATCCTTTTAGTGATGATGAACTACAGTAATGTGGTGAAGAAGTACAGCAAAAGAAAGGCGACTATTGTAATCGTGAAATATTTAGAAAGAAAAAATAACAGAAAAGCATATAAATGTTTTAATTATTCAAAAGATCATTAAGGGCGAATTTGATTATAAAACTACCTTTCCCACACTAAGTACTTACTGGAACAAGAATACATTACATTTTTTCCTAAGAGGCTGATATACAGGGTGTCCACGAACAACCCCTACAAAATGAAAGAGGTGATTCTACATAAAAAAATTTCATATTAACCTAGGTCCGCAAATGCTTCGTTACCGAGGTACAGGGTGTTGAAATATAAATTTTATTTTATTTTTTATTAAATATCTGTTGTCAATAATAAAATTGTCTCACGCAATTGGGCATTCGGGGTATTTTTTGGGTGAGGAATCATAATTTAGTATTAAATTTCATGTCACACTTAGACGCCGCTACGTACGCTACTATTATTTATGTAAATTTGCTCTAATATTTTTGGCGATGCACTTCTGGGTTTTTTTACGAATAAATATTATTCTTGTACCTTTTCTAAGCAAAAAAGCTATACTTACTCAACAACGCTAGAGGTAACCGTTCTCGAGCAATTTGTAAGTTTATCCGTCGATGCAAAAAATAAATAAATAAATAACGACTTTATTGCAATTAATTAATGATTAAATTAATAATTACAAAGGCGGAGTCTAGCCTAACGGCCATTCATACTCAACCTGAAAAAATAACTATTTTAGTAATAAATTTTACAGATTATAGTGAAAAAAAAAAAAGAATAAAATAAAAACGAACATGAACTTACTGGCGTGAAAAAAGGTGATTTTTTAAAACGTAGCCAAAAGTACACCTATGAATCAAGCCAACAATGTTACTGCTCAGAGAGTTAAATTCCTTGACGGCATTATATGTGAAGGTACGCCGAAACATGGCTGTCCTGTGGTGTGGCATGGTAAGTTTTACAAGGTTTCTTAAATTAAGCGTATGTGCATTTTCTCTAAAAACTAGCTTATCACGTAAATATTTGGGAGAAGATGTATTTAATATTCTAACAGTAAAAATAACAAAATGATACACAAATAGATTATTAATCCGTAACCACTGTATAAGGTCATAGGCGGGGGTTATATGGTCATATTTCCTTAAATTACACACAAGTCGGCAACATGTATTTTGGATTTTCTGTAGTCTGTTTGAAGTGAGTTTATCTAAACAGGGGTAATACACTATAAAACCATAACATACCTTAGACAAAATCAGGCTCTCACACATTTTTTTTATCTTGAATGTTAATAAGCTCTTATTAGCATAAAGCAGCTTAAGACGTATAAAACATTGCTTTGTGATGTTACTAACGTGACTTACAAATCTTAAATTTTCGTCAAAGACTAAACCAAGATTTCTAGCCTCAGAGGTAAACTGAATTAGTTGGTTATTTACAAAAATTTTCATTTGTGACTTAATCAGATCCCTATGCTTAGCAGGACAAAATAAAAGAACTTTCGATGCAAGGAAAACAATTTTTTTTAATAATAATAAACTAATGTGTATTTATTTCAAGATAATAAAAAATTAAAGGTAAGTATGAATTATTCTAAACTATAATAAATATTCCACGTGATGACCGTTAGTTTGAAGGCATAATGTAATTCTTTTTGAGAACCTAGTATACTTTTTTGCTTAGGAAAGTGTAAGTATTTATTTATAAAAAGATATACTTACTCCACAATGCTAGGTTCTTAACTATAATAAAAGCAAGTGTCATTTTTCACAAAATCCTTATTGTCATATTAATAATTTGATTTAATTGAAAGTAAGATTTTAATTTACATTTTATTTTTTAAAAGGTTTCATTTAGTAATGAAGAATATGCAGATATGCATTTAATAGAAAACATTCTAGACCAGAGCCAGTGAGGGGTACTTCTGACCAGTTTGAGCTGAGAGTTGGACAAAAATCGACCCTCTTGTTTTTATCTGGATTGAATACGACAGTCACACCAGAACAAGAAAAACAATATATAGAAGAAAAAACAGGTGTAAATAGCAAATGTGAAAAAATGGTCACCAAAAAGGATCAGTTTAGAAGCTATTTCAAAATTGAGGTTCCCACTGAATCAAAAGATCTGGTATTGACCTCAAACATCTAGGACCATGGAACCAGTATTAACCATTTTTACCACTTGAGACGAAGCCCGTAAATGAGGGAAGATCAACGGAACTACCAACTGAGACTATATATATTTTAGAATATTTCATCAAAATGTACAGTGCTTGAGAAATAAAATACCAGAGTTTGAGGTATTTATTTCAGAAATGGCTGCAAAGCCACATTTCTTGTGTATCACGGAGCATTGGTATACGGACCACGAAGCAAATACAATGATCGTTGATGGTTATGAGATGGTTTCCTGTTATTCTCGCAAGTATTCAATGCATGGTGGAGCAACAATTTTTGCTGATCCTACTAAACAAGGGGAGGAAATCAAAGACATTGTGGATATGAGCATAGAAAACCAAATCGAATGTTCATCTATAGTGAGTAAGCCATTACGAGTTGTTATTCTTTGCATCTACCGTCCCCCTGGGGGCTCTCTGGATGTTTTCATAGAGGTATTAACTGATATGCTAAATAGAGCATTCAACCGTTTTAAAAAAAGCTACAAATATATTGTTTGTGGTGATTTTAACATTAACTTGTTGAGTGACTCACATTCTACCAAAATATTTAAAGATGTTTTACTCAGCTTTGACTTATTGCAAACCATTTTCGAACCAACAAGAATTACAATAAACTCATCAAGCTTGCTTGATAATATATTCATAAATACTACTAGTCTCTTTCAGGGGCAAGTTATCACAAATTCTCTCTCTGATCATGAGGGACAGATTCTGGACGTTCCCGAGTGCAGGGATTGTGCCATATTTCCTAAAAAGCTAATATTCTCTAAAACAAAAATGCAGCAATTTAAACAGGAGCTGATAGGACTTGACTGGGGTGATGTATACAGCTCAACCTACGTAGATCAAGCCTATAAAAACTTTTTTGATACTTTTAATAGCATTTTCAACTTAATATTTCCAATGAAAAGAATACAGGGTAGCAAAAAACATAATAAGAAATCTTGGATAACCCCAGGGATAAAAAAGTCATCAAAGACAAAGCGTAGCTTGTATAAAAAGATGTGTTTAGGAAGAGTATCTCCAATAACATATAAAACTTACTCAAAGCTCTTTAAAACTGTAGTGAAACATGCTAAAACAAGTTCTGAAAAAGAATATATTAAAAATTCACATTGTCCAGCCAAAGTGGTCTGGACCTTGGTTAATAAATATACAGGTCAAATACGTAAACATACTGACAATTATATTGATTCCCTGAGAGAAAATTCAAACCAAACAAAAAAAGACATCCTAAACTTAATAAATAAATTTTATATAAATGCTTGTCCCAATTTAAATATAAATTATAATACAGTAACAGACAACATAAAAAACCATGATAAAAGTATTTTTATGTACCCCGTAAATTTTGAGGAAATGGAAAAAATAATCTCAAACCTAAAAAACAAAAAATCTGTAGGACATGATCAAGTACCAGTTCGAGTACTGAAATATGTCTCAGCTATAATTTCATCTCCTTTTTCATATAGCCAATTTAATGTTGACAACTGGTACATTTCCCCAAGACTTAAAGATCACAATAATCAAGCCAGTACACAAAAAGGGTGAAAAAAACCAAATAAAAAATTATCGACCTATAGCTCTCTTAAACAATCTTAGCAAAATCTTTGAAAAAATAATCAATGAAAGAATAATATATATTTTTAAAGTGAAAATTTACTCTCTGATTTTCAGAATGGTTTTAGGCGTAAAAAATCCACTGTTAGGGCAATATTTCAGGGGCTCAGTCAAGTTTCAGAGTCTTTAAACTCTGACAAGACCACATTTGCCATGTATTTGGATTTATCAAAGGCCTTTGATAGTGTAGATCACCGTGTTCTTCTTTTAAAACTGGAAAAATATGGGATTAGGGGTATAACAAAAAAATTAATAGATTCGTATTTATCAAATCGTAAACAGTTAGTCATGGCTATAAATAACGATGAATGTCTTACATCTAATACTGAAATTGTAAGGAGGGGAGTACCACAGGGATCAATACTGGGTCCGCTTCTCTATATAATTTACACTAATGAATTATCCCTAATTTCTCCAAACACAGTTCAGTTTGCAGATGACACATCTGTTGTGTCACTAGAAGAAAATGAATCAGAGTCTGATGAAATTTTTAATGCTCTTAGTCTTTTGGAAAATTGGTTCAATTCTAATAACTTGTTATTAAACATCGATAAAACTAAGCTTGTCAAGTTCAACTACCAAACTGCTCCAAATCAGTCTACCTATAAAAACAGTAATAATATTATACAAACTGTAAACTCAGCTATCTTTCTAGGGATCGAAGTAGATCATAGGTTGGACTGGCGACCTCACATTGATAACCTTACAAATAAAATAGCTAGATATTGCGATGCCTTGAGAGTTATTGCATCTCACATCAATTCTGAAACAGCAATAATGGCATATCATGCATATGTACATTCGCGTATGAGATATGGCATCGTCTTTTGGGCAAGAGGCCCGGAGGCAGACAGAATTTTTGTGTTACAAAAGAGATGCATACCAAGCATCTTTAATCTCAAAAATTTTGAGACTTGTAGAACTAAATTTACTGAAAACAAAATTCTCACTTTTATCTCTACATATATATATGAATCAATAATATTTGTCAAGGAAAACAAAAATCTTTTTGATGATTCAAAGAGAAATCATTCTCATAATACTAGACATAAAGAAGATCTAAAATCTACAAAATGTAACTTTACGTATATTCAAAAGAATGTGAAGTATTCAATAATAAAAATCTATAATAAATTGCCAAACAACATTAAAAATTTTCATCTTGATAAACTTAAAAAATATCTCAAAAATTTTCTCATAAATTTCATATTTAATTAAAGTCGCCTAAAGAACTTTGTTGTTGTTATAAAATAATGTTTTGTTATAAAATTAATTTTAAACTTTGTCATTAATGTTTAATGTGTAAAACTTTTTAATGTATGTTATTATAAGTAAATGTAGGTATAGTGTTTTAAATTGTGTACTATGTCCTTTAGGATTTTAAACATTTTGTAAATGACATGTCCACCAACCACTGGGTACTAAATTGCATATTTATCTGCTTAAAATGTAATTAACCTTAAATGTATAAAAAAAAATAATTTTGTAAGCTAGGAAAAATATTTGCATTTCATTTCATTTCAATCTACGGGGAATTCAGTGTAACGCTCGAGCGGCACAGATATGTTGAAAAGTTTCCGAATAGAATCTATCCCACTCATACAACCTTTACGGCACTTCACCAGAGGTTGAGGGAAACCGGATCGGTGTCTCTAAAAAAAAAAAAAAATGAAACGGGTAGGCATACCGTTGTAGTTGAGGAATTGGAAGAAGCTATTCTGGTGGATCTAGAAAATAACCCAGAATAAAGTTGTCGAAGATTGTCAGCGATGCATCCAGGAATTCGTAAATCATCTGTAAGTAATATTGTACATAAGGAGAACTTATACCCGTTTCATTTTAGAAAGGTACATGCTATAACGGAGGGTGATTTCCCTGCGCGTGTAGTATTTTCTGATCGGATGAGAAATCAGATAATTGAAATATCCAACTTTTTATTCTCTTATTTTATTCTCCGATGAATCTAGTTTCACGAGAGACGGAATTAAAAATATACACAGTTACATTTCACTGTGTTGTGAAAGAAACCAAACATCAACATAGGTTTAGTATTAATGTGTGGATTGGTATTGTAAACAACAACCAAATTGGACCTGTTGAGTTGCCAGGTCGACTAACAGGGGAAGAGTATTTAAATTTTCTTAAGAATATTTTACCCACTTTACTAGAGGAAGTTCACTTAAATATTCGGCAAGCCACGTGGTTCATGCACGATGGGTGTCCGGCTCATTTTAGTCGAAATGTGCGTCAATATCTGGATCAGACGAAAATCAGTGGATTGGTAAAGGCGGACCAATTTAATGGCCAGTTAGGTCGCCAGACTTAAACCCTTGTGATTTTTGTATATGGGGTTTTCTCAAATGCCATGTGTACTCCGTTCCAATACAAACGCATGAGCAGCTCTGGTTGCGAATTCAAAATGCCTGCAATGAATTTAGACAAATGCAGAATATTTATAGATGTATCAGACAGTCTCTAAAAAAAAGTGGGGCAAATTTACCTAAATAATAATAGCGTACCTAGCGCCCTCTAAGTGTCACATGAAATCTAACACCAAATTATGATTCCTCACCCAAAAAATACCCTGAATGCCCAATTTCCTGAGAAAAATTTGATTATTTGCAACAGATATTTAATAAAAAATAAAATAAAATTTATATTTCAACACCCTGCATCTCCATAACGAAGCATTTGCGAATCTAGGTTAATATAAAAATGTTTTCATGTTTTTTAATGTAGAATCACCCCTTTCATTTTGTAGCGGCTGTTCGTGGACACCCTGTATATGAGAAATAAGAATATTAATGAGCTACTTTTGTTAAAATATGTATAACTAAGATGTTAAACTGTTGCATTATTTATTATCTTTCTATTCTAAAGCAAAAAGTTAAGTTTATATTAATTATTTTTATTTTATTTCTTCCTAAATGTGAGAAAGTTCCATATTTTCGATGACAGTGTATGAATAAAAAACTATCATTTTTAAAAACTACAAAAAAGGCTTATTACTTTATTGTATTTTTTTACCTTCTTCTGTCTCAAAATTATACTCCTATTCAGTGTAGGTGACGAGTATATGTTAAGTAAATTGAAATAAAGTATGTCTTATTTTTACCCAGAATCAGGGGTAAAAACAAAACAGATTTTATTTTTTTTTTGTAATTTGTATATTGGGGCTAAATTGCACATAGAAAACATACCTAATGTAAAAATAAAAATTCCAGAAAACTTGTTTCAAAAAAGTAAGCAGCTAATATTGACCTTACATAATATTATGTACTTTATTATGTTGTTTAATTATGTTCTTTACTAATACACACCTACTTTATATAAATATAGCATTTGGATAAATTTTTTTCATAGGCGGACATAGGTGTCTTCTTAAGAAAGATTTCACCATATTATATTCACGAATTTATATTCTATTAATGTTAACTCATTAACCGTTATGAAAAAAGTAGTATCTCTTTTGTAAATATATAAACAAAAATAAATACAATAGTCTAAAATTTTTGTTAGTTAAAAAAAATCAAAAATTTGCAGCAGCAACAAACGTAAAACAATACAAATAGAATAAAACTCTATAATTGTATAAATTTGTAAAACATATTAATATAAAGCTATAAAAGGTATAGTAACTACGAGTAAAAAAAAATATTGAAAAATCCAACACTCTAATAGTTATTGTTCTTGGTTCACTATAAAGACCTACACATGTATACACAAAAATTACTATGCTATAAATATTGTAAAATATAAATTTTTGAACGTACTTCTGTGTTATTACAACACAATGAAAATATCACCTGAAAAACTCAACACCGCATTAAGCCTGACATAGTATGTCATTTAAATATACATTTGTAACACAAAACAATCATGAGATGATGTTAATAATTCTAACAGTATCAGTTTAGGATCTGAATAATTTTTGTCAAGCTTTGCATTAGATATGTTCATTTCTAAATCTCAGTACTCAGTCGTTCCAAAATTTCGCTTTTCCCCTCATAAAAATTGTAAAAACTTAGCCATCAAAAGCTGATACTGTGAGATTGTCAATGCTGCCAAGTTACTCTTGAAACACCGCAGAATTGTATAGATTTCACTTATTCTGTTTAAGACATTGAACTGCATGGCAGCCTAGGTGACCCCATTTGAGTTAATACCCTGTCTAGCCATTGAAGAGGTCCATTTAGATGAAGTTCTATCCAGCACGGTGTTGAAGTCACGGTTTGACGCCTATAAATAAATATAATTTATACATGGAGCCAAAATTTGTTGACAAATTTTATCTGAGATAAAATTTCATTTTCACTTCACCTTATAAAATCATGGTTTTAAGATAGATATTATTTAGTTAATACTTTTTAATTCAAATTCAAAAAGAATGTATTGCAAAAAAATAACAATGTTTGATATAGTTGTGAAGACAATATTTTATAATTTTCTGAAATAATGGCTCAATTAGAAAATTGTTTTACATTATGCACCGATTTGGTATATATATATATATATATATATATATATATATATATAGTGTGTATATACACTTCTCCACAGTAGCAGGGAATTTTATATACTGCTTCTGTTTGAAAATATCTTTCGGGGATATATATATATATATATATATAATCATCAACCCTATTTTGTCTGTAGTGTCATGAATGTAGAGAAGAACAACACTATATATACCTTTATATATATATATATATATATCTTCATATGGCTATATACTGGTGAGTTATTTACCGATTTCCTTTTTGCTGGATGGTGATAGGAATTTGCATTTAAGTATCTCTTTGTATGCATTTCTTTTCTATATACAGAATGTCCTAATGTACCATTTTTCTTCTATTGGACAAATACATCTAGAAAGAGAATCGTTCCATTAGATTCAATTTCCATTGTGCAGCTAATATTATGATGTTGTTGATTAAGGTGGTCCAGAAATATGAGGACATTATCCTGTCCATTATGCCAAACACCAAAAGTATCATCTACATATCTGAACCAGTGTTTTGGTTTTAGTCGAGCGGATCTTAGAGCAATATCCTCAAAGGCTCCCATCAAGATATTCGTTACCACAGATGATAGAGGAGATCCCATAGCTGCCCCTTAAGTTTGTTCCTAAAAAGTTCCTTGAAATATGAAATGAGTGGAGTGGAGGTAAGACAAGCTTCCACTAGGACTATTAGGGTCTTATCAAGATTATTATGATCCAATATGTCTGATAATGGAAACTGAGTCGTTAATAGGAGCATTTGTGTATAGTGATTCTAAATCGAAACTGACCAAAATATCTTCGGGATCCAATTTGATTGTCTTAAGTTTTTCCAGGATAATCTCCTATTTCTGGACCACCTTAATCAACATCATAATATTAATTTCACATTAAAATCAATTGAATCAAATGGAAGGATTCCCTATTCAGATGTATTTGTTCAATGTAAGGAAAATAGTACATTAGAACATTTTGTGAACAGAAAACCAACGCATACAAATAGATACTTAAATGCAAATTCCCACCATCAGCCAGCACAAAAGAAATCGGAAATTAACTTACTAGTATTTAGAGCTATTTCGATTTCCGATCAAGATCCGTACACTACAGACAAAATAAGACGATTACTTCGGCGGTTTAACATACGTAAAATCTTTAATACACATAAGAAGATTGGACAATGCTTGAAATTTCTGAAAGATATTTTCCTTTTTTAAACAGAAGGAGTATATAAAATTCCTTGCTCCTGTAAAGAAGAATGTGGGAGAAACAAGACGCTCAATATCAACTAGACTTAAAGAATATGGACGATGTATTAAAAAGAAACAAATTGTTCAATCTGCTATAGCTGACCAGCATACCACTGGCCACATTATAAATGTAAAGGAAACCAAGGTTCTAGCATCAGTTTCAGAATTTCATTAGAGAATCTATTGAAATAACTTCAATAGAGATACTAGCGGTAAGGTCAACAGAAACAAAATACGCTTATAAAAAAATTAATGTCGGATGGAACCATCAAAAGATCTTAGAAGTACTGAAATAAAGTAATAAAAAACAGTTCACACTTAGCCAATCTCATGATCGATCCAAGGGCAATCCCCCTTCAAAACGACCTTAACTGTTACTTCCCATATAAATTCTGAATGTACCCCAATCCAAATCAAAGCGCTCAAGTCGACCATAAAATTGGAGACAGTGCATAGAAAGAACTATTTTTTTAATTATTAATTTAAACATAGTAATTAATGTTCATGAAGACAAACAAGAAAAGAAGCCCTACTAAAATATGGTTTTATATATCTATATTAATTAACCTAATAAGAATTATACTATTAAAATTTCTAAGAGACTGACTGGCAGGGCATTCCACATTTGGGTGGCAACAAAAATGAATGAGCACTGCAGTTCTGTGTCGCGGTATAACAAACTGTTGATTATTTCTGGTACCACGTGTATGTATTGGTAGAAAAATGTGAAATAAATAAAAGAGTACATATAATGATTTCTACGGTTTCACATATTTAGCATACCTTCATTATTTAAATAAGGAATGATGTCGTTTTGAAATGGAATATTATAAGAAAATCTTATACAACAATTTTTCTAATACAGGATTTTAAAGAATCACCATATACACCATAGTCAATCAACGAAAGTATTAGAATTTCGCATAAAAAATATTTTTGTATTGATGGCAGTACATTTTTTTAATTTAGAGGTTTTTAATACGGAGAAATTCAGAGTATTTAAAGAATGACTAAAAATCCATAATTTCAATTCCTAAATATCTCCAGATACTAAATTCTAAACGCATCGGACTATAAATAACTATGGCCGCCATATTGGAAAAGCCATGTTGATTTTTTACTTACTGTATACAGTGTATTTTTTTAAATGGGGTAGTATACTTCTTGATGTATTGTCTAATTTTACACAAAATTGTAGCCTAACTTCATGTAACATGTGCTATGCCTAAACCCACCAGTTTAAAAGATATAACATCATTTTTATTAACACCACAAATACCTGTAAATAACCAATATAAAATTTACGATAAATTAACAATTAAGCTTAACTAAACGCATTTAATTAAATTTTGAAAATTACCCCCTTGAATGGTTTGACAATATTCCAAATTGTAATAAAACTTATTTGTTATATTCTGAAGCATATCTGGTGTTATTAGTTGACATTCTGTCCTAATTTTGTCTTTCAACATATCAGTATGGTCTGGTTTTGTTACATAAACTTTATTTTTCAAATGCCGCTAGAGAAAGTAATCAAGGGGCGCGAGGTCAGGACCTCAATTTCACGCTGGACATTCAGTTTCGCCCCATCTGCTGTTCCACTGATTTGGAAAAGTAATGTCAAGGTATCTCTTTACGTTTAATCCAAAATGTGTCATACTGCTAGAACCATGCCGACTGAATATTGGCACATCTTCTGACTATGATGTTAGAAAATATTTGAATTGTAACATCAGCAGATATTTCTCCCAATTTAAATTACCATTAATAAAAATCGGACCTTTTATTTCATTATGAATTATACCTGCTCAAACATTGATTTTTTCAGGCAACTGCGTATGTGTCTCACGCATCCAGTGAGGATTTTCATTAGCCCAATACCAGCAGTTATGTGGGTTAACTGTGCCATTTAGAATAAAAGACTCGTCGGAGAAAATTATCTTCAAACAGTTCTTGAACCAATGTTATTTTATCTGGATGAAAATTGTTGCGTTTAAGAACAGTCCTGACATATATGAAACCAGCATCTGACCGATTTGCAGCTGTGCTTACCATTAAATTTGGACCTTCTACAAAAGCTGCAATATTTCTAAACTTTTTTCTTCGCTGCAGACGGTTTTCGGCCTCCCTGACCGTTGACGATCTTTGCAATTTCCAATTTGAGGGAAACTCTGAATTGTCCTTATCAATGCATATTTTGAAATAGGAAGGCGTTCTTGAAAATTTATATTAAAAAGGTGTGCGAGTCTTTGAAAGGTCATTCGCGATCTCCGAATCCTCTAATCATACGAAGGGTAATCCGCTCTTTTTCAGAAAGTGACATACTTAATTTCAAATAGTAATACTGGATTTATCAATGTCAAAAAATTCCAGCGACAAAATGTCTCCTTAAAGTGATTACTTTCTTCGTGTGCATTTGAAAAAAATAAGTGTTATGTAAAAAAACCAAACAATATTGATATATTGAAAGACAGAATTAGAACAGAATGTCAGCTTATAACTCCAGATATGCTTCAAAATGAAACAAATGCATTTTATTACAATTTGGGACATTGTCAAACCCTTCAAGGCGTCATTTTCAAAATTTCATCATTAAATTATCCAATTCCAATATTCCAAGTTTAAAATTAAAAATGACCCAATTTTTACATATTTCCCGAAATCTTAATAATTTTGACATTAACGAGTTTACCCAGGATTTGAATTTGATGAACTTTTTGCCCGTTTATTAAGCCGATGATATTGATTTAAAGTTTTCTCGATTCAACTCAATTATACTGAGTCTTTTTGATTATTATGCTCCTATAAAAACCGTTCGTATTTCAAAGAATTCGGCACCTTGGCTAACCAATGCTTTGAAGTTGCTCATGCGCAGACGCGATAAAGCCTTACTTAAATTTAAACAGCACAAGAGACCTGAGGACTGGAATTTCTATAAAGCTTTGAGAAATGAAATCAACCACACAGTTAAGAGAGAAAAAAAGGCCTATTTTGAATATAAGATCTCTCCTGAGGATGGCAAGGTGTTCTGGAGAAAGGTAAAGAAGCTGAACATAATTACTACAAGACCCAATAATGAACTGCCTGAGCATCTGTCTGATCCACAGAAGATAAATAATTATTTTTTGAGTGCCATTTCCAACCTAAATCCGGATGCAGAGACAATGGATTATCTGGCAAATAACAAGTTAATAGGAAATCGATTTTCATTTGAACCGACAAGTGAACTAGAAATTTATCGCACTCTCCTCTCAATAAAGTCCAATCCATTGGACCAGATGGTATAAGCACGAATATCCTCCTTTACTGTTGCCCTCGTATCCTTCCAGTGATTGAACACATATTTAATTTTTGCACAGCTCATAGCACGTTTCCGGCGCTCTGGAAGTCAACACACGTTTTTCCTCTAGCTAAAAAAGCTGATCCTAAGGACTTTCAAGACCTGAGACCAATTCGTTTATTATGCGTGCTCTCTAAAATATTAGAAAAAATTTGGGACCGTCAAATCAGGACATTCGTGGAGTTTCAATCAGGATTTCGCAATAATCACAGCTGTGTTTCGGCATTAACTAAGGTCACAGATGACATCCAGATTGAATCAGATAGTGGCAGACTGACATTATTAGTCCTGCTTGATTACTCGAAAGCGTTTGATTGCATAAATCATAGCTAGATGCTGGCTCTTTTAAACTATTTGGGTTTCTCGAGGGGTTTATCAGATCTTTTACGTTCATATTTACACAACAGATCTCAATCGGTTAAGCTGTGTGGAAAAATATCTGAACCTTCCTACATAACTTGTGGGGTACCTCAGGGTTCCATACTCGGCCCTTTGCTCTTCTCTCTGTACACTTCTCAATTCCCTAAAGTTCTGCGATTTTGTGGATATCATATGTATGCCGATGACACGCAGGTCTATTTTTCATTTTCTGAGGACACCTTGACTGAAGCATGCAACAAAATCAATCAGGATCTGTCATCTCTTTGTTACATCTCTCGAAAATACTGCTTGACTTTGAATGCTTCTAAGTCGTGCATGTTGCTGTTTGGAGGGTCTGCAGCCCGCTTAAGATGCCTACCCAGCATCGACGTTTCGATGAATGGAGTGCATCTTTCTTTAAAGGAGAGTTCAAAAAATCTGGGTTTGGTTTTGGATTGCAGAGATTTTCGGAACACGTCTCTGCTGTTATCAGAAGAGCGTTTATGAACCTTAAAATGATCTACCTTAACAGGCATTTACTAAATAAGAAATGTCGCCTAATTCTCTGCGAAGCTATGGTTCTCCCCGACTTGAACTATGGCGATGTTGTTTATGGGCCTAACATAATTCAGGCAGACGCCCGGAGACTGCAACTTGTTCAGAACGCTTTTATCCGGCTTATTTGTGGTCTTAAAAAGAGAGTTCACGTATCATTGTCCCTCAGGAGCTTGGGATGGCTTAATATGGTGGATCGCAGAACATTACACTGTTCAGTCTTTTATTATAAAATTATTTCAAAGAAAAAGCCTACATACCTTTACGACAAATTAAAATTTCGCAGTTCAATCCATACGATAAATATTCGGCATAAAGACCAACTGACTATTCCAACACATAGAACCTCTCAATTCTGTGGATCATTTAGCTATAATATTGCTAAAGTATATAACGAAATTCCCGTGAATATCAAAAACCTTTCGCTAATTGTTTTTAAGAAACGTCTCAGACTGGTTAAATAATCGTTTGTAGATTTTTATTATGCTTTTCTCGCTATTTGCTGGTATCTGCTATTGTATTGTTTCTCCTGCTCTCTTTTACATTCATTGCTTTTTACTGTACAAATTGTGCATTATTATATTTACATTAGGTTTACACGTAGTTTTACATGCTATATGTAGGTAAAGAGCTTCTAGGGTGTTTTGTACATTTCAGTCTTTATCTTATCACGAGTAAAGATCGTTGAGCAGTCCATCATATTTAGTTTTTTAGTAGATTTGGGTTGAGTGGAAGAGCGCTGCCCTCCGTAAAAGCGGTGAGTGCGAACTCTGCCTTTGTTATAGATAGTGGTAACATTTTATATTTTAATATAATATTGTAATTATTATATGCTACTCTGTAACAATAAAGCAATAAATAAATAAATAAATAAATTATCCTAAATTTTGTATCTGTTATTTTTTAACATAAACATAAAGAGATCTATAAACTTTATCATAATTGAAAACAGAAGTAGATACTTGATTTTTTTTCAATTAGGTATATATATATATTAAAAAAATTCGAAAAACGGAGAAACATGTCTTCATATCTTTAATATAATTTTTTTCATCATAAAGGGTACCCCTAAACGGATAATGCAGGGCTCTGAAAGCAAAAAAAATATAGATAAAAAGCGGTCTTTTATCATTTTGTATATAATATCTTTTTTTTTTCAGTTATAAGGTAGCCCTAGGAGGATGAAACCGCCACTGAAGTTGAAAACAAATTCTATTCCAGAAGCATTTCTTAAAAAACGTGAAAGACATTTGTCTCCCATTATACAGGATAGGCCTATAGATATGAAGAATATCAATTTTTTTCTTTGTATATAAAACATTTTTTGTATTGTATGGACTACCTCTAGGCGATATAAGAGTCCGTTAAAAATACAAATATTTTTATTTCCGTAATACTTGGCTTTACGATTGTGAGCCGATACTCAGTGGAAATTCATAATAAAATTATGTAAAAACAAAACTATTTTTCACAAGCACTTCCACTATATTTTTTAAAAAACACAATATGTTTGGCTACACAGTAGCTTCTTCGGACGTTACATTTTAATTCATTCATTCCTGGCTTTTTTTAAAAAAGGTAAAATAGGCACATATCTTTATGTTTACATACAAAATCAATTTTTTTAAAGGGTGGAAAAAGAAAATTTTGTTTCATTTTTGATATTATAAGTTTCTTTTCTATTACACAGAGTAGACCTAGAGGGATAAAACAGCTTCTTAAAATCGAAATCAGAGAGAAAGGACTATTTTATTGGGTTTTTTGATTATAAACCTCAAGTTGAAAAACTCATGACGTACGTAACTTACATATATGTTAGTCGAATCTGCAAAAAAAAATTACAATATTCCTCTGCCATTTCCATATTCAGAATTGTCCAATACCCCCAGATATCAATTTTTAGTCGAATCAAATCACAAATAACAATACTTCTCTACACTCTTTAATTTTTCATATAATCTCAAATTTTATTGTCACACAAACTGTGTATGCATGTTAAATTTAAGGAAATGAGTGTAAAATTCATTACAAGATTTGTACCAAGTAAACACATAAAGAAGCTCATTAAACTGTGGTAAAAGGTTAGATGCATATTAAGATGTTTCATTTATAAGAAACAATAATTTTATAAAAATGGTTATTATATACAGTTTTATATAAAAATGATAAATTACTGACATTTGATAATAATCAAGATTCCTTCTAAAACTGAATATATATTACCTGTATTCAGCACCCCATCCTTTAACAAATGACATTCTAATTGTACACATTCTCGTTAATTGGAACACAGCCTCAAACCCTTGACTGACTGATTGGGATAGTAAAGCAGCAAATTCTTGATTGTTGAAGATTTTTAAATTGCATCCTATAATCAAATTTTATAAGAATATATTCCAAACATAAAGTAAAAAATGTATTCGTTGTGTATTTCATTAAAAAAAATTAATCTGTCTATGGATACACTCAAAGGACTGAATCTTATTTATATAAAGTAAGCAAAGATTTAATAAACATCATGTAGACATTTCAAAAAGTGATTTACTATAGCATGCTCAAAAGTTATTTTTCCTACTTTATCAAGCAAATAGTGAGACTAGTCCAAATTGATTGACACTAGTTTTACAGAAATATATTACCAACATTCAGATCAATATATTATACATGTACTCATTCTTTCGGGCCATCATAAACTTTCTATCTTCTATAAATAAACCTTATTCGAAATCCTAAGACGTAGTTAATCCCAACTTTAGGCTGTCCATCCTCCATCATAAATACTTTTTGTGTCAAGAGGGCCCAAAAATCTTCAATGGGACGTGCCTGCTGACTGTTTAGGGTTTATCATTTTTTAATACAAATGGAATGTTATGGTGTCTTAGCAAATGTAGATATTTCAGGAAATGATTTAATATAGCAATTAGCGCCTATATACTAAAGGGGCATTGCCCGAGCAAGTTCTCACCTACATCTGGGGTCCCTCAGGTTTCTAATCCTTTGCTCTGCCTGATGTTTGTTAATAATATAACTGATGCTGTCAATGAGTCACCATGCTTATTATTTGCAGATGACCTCAAAATATATAGATGTGTCAGCAATATTGATAACTGTTACTTTAGAAGGACATTGAAAATGTTTTGCGATGGGCTTAAAATAGCAGAGTATATTTTAAGATTGCATCACGTAAAGTAGGTTTTTTACACGTAAAAAAGAAACCGTCACATTTGAATATAATATGAGTGGGAAGACTCTGAATCAGGTGGGAATACTGATATTTTTAGCACTCCAAATACACAATTTAAAACTATTTTTTGGGTTTTTCCGCCTTAGAAAATTGAAAAAAATAAATAAAAAATAAAATATAGTTACCCTATAAATTGAGTAGATAGTCTTGAGTTCTGGGTCCACTACGAAGGTACCCGAGGAACGACACTGAAAAATGCCTGCTTTCTGGAAGTTTCGAGGGAAAGTCTACCCCCGTCTTCAGCAAACCTACAAATAAAATACTAAAAGCAGAATATGTCTTATGTTTCGTATCAGAAATATAACCAGAATGGCTAATCTCTGACAAAATGTCAGACAAAATGTCAGAGATTAGCCATTCTGGTTATATTTCTGATACGAAACATAAGACATATTCTGCTTTTAGTATTTTATTTGTAGGTTTGCTGAAGACGGGGGTAGACTTTCCCTCGAAACTTCCAGAAAACAGGCATTTTTCAGTGTCGTTCCTCGGGTACCTTCGTAGTGGACCCAGAACTCAAGACTATCTATTCAATTTATAGGGTAACTATATTTTATTTTTTATTTATTTTTTTCAATTTTCTAAGGCGGAAAAACCCAAAAAATAGTTTTAAACCATGAATCCGCCACTACAATTTCGTAATTATTTACTACACAATTTAAATTACAACTTTTCAGTATGTGCAAATATGGGAAACATATTTGCTGGACCTTGTATAGAGGATATCAATACAGTGAAACCTCCCTTAACGAACACTTCTGAACAATGGACACCTCTGCTCAACGGACAAGTTTGAGATCACCAACCGTCAGTATCTGTATTCCTGTGTATTAAACCCTCTTGACAATGGACACTCTCAACAACGGACACGGAAAATTTGGAACATTTTTAATAAAAAAAGTAAAATTTACCTCCTCTGAATGGATAATGTTCAGATAATTTTTGAAAAACCCACTTTTAATGCCGGTATTTTTATTGGACATTATGGGCAATATTTAGATCTATGCTAATAAGCGGCGCGGCGCTTACCTATTATTAATAGCACTAGTTTAACAATAGGCTGGCTTATGCTGTCTGGCTTGTAGGTAAATTGCAGTGAATTGCATAATAAATAGATCACCTTATTTTTATAAAATGTCTTCATCAATAGAATATCTTAGTTTTGATGTTACTCTGGTGCGATCAATATGTCTTCAAACAAAAGAAGGTTTTTGAGTCTTCAAGAAAAAGTTGAAATAATCCAGTCTGCCGAAAAAACAAACTTAGTGTTAGAGTATTAGCTGAAAAATTCTGTGTAGGAAAATCTCAAATTAGTGATATTTTGAGAAACAAGAGCGATCTTAACAAGCGATTTGCCGAGACCGGGAACATGAAAGAAAAAAAGAAATTTGCCAAAACTGAGGGTGCTGCAATAGACCAAATTGTCTACGACTGGTTTTGTAAAGTACTCTCCAAAAACATTCCAATATCCCGTATAATAATAAAGGAAAAAACAAAAGAAATTGCGAAGAATCTAGAAGTTGATGGTTTTAAAGGATGAAATGGATGGTTGGAGAAGTTCTGTCAACGTCATAATATCTCTTTCAAATCCATCTGTGGCGAAGCAGCGGCTGTAGACCTGATTCAGATAACTGATTGGCGGACGAAATTATGTGCTATTATCAAACACTACGCACCGAGAGACATTTATAACGCCTATGAAACGGGACTCTTTTTCCGCGCCTTGCCAAATAAAACCTTTTCTTTAAAAAGTGAAACATGTGCTGGCGGGAACACGTCCAAGGAGAGACTCAGTATTTTATTTTGCTCCGCTATGAATGGAGAAAAAGAAAATGCACTGGTGATTGGAAAAAGTAAAAAACTTCGTTGTTTTAAAGGATCCAGCGTGGAAAAATTGCCACTTGAATGGTACTGTAACAAAAAAGCATGGATGAGAAGGAATATGTCAGATTGGTTGATGAAATTTGACCGAAAAATGCAAAGGCAAAATCGAAATGTACTTTTATTTTTAGATAATACTGCATCTCACCCAAAACTGGAGTTAAAAAATGTTAGAATAATTTTTTTACCGCCAAATACGACATCACATTGCCAGCGTGATTCAAAATTTTAAAAACCACTACAGGAGGAATCTTGCAAGCGAATTTTGTCATCTATGGAGTATTCTGAATCTACTGAACAATTGGAGAAATCCATAAATATTGATTTGGATTATTGCTGCATGGAAAAAAGTCAAATCCAAGACCATCAATAACTGCATCCGCAAAGCTGGATTTGACGAAATTCTCGAGGAAAACGTTGACTACGATAGTGAAGATGATGTGCAATAATCGGAATTATGTAGAAACATCAATGTATTCTTCCGACTTAACTTCATATTCAGAAATTGATGAAAGTTTATCGTAAAATCCCAACATTAGTGTACCTGAGTGCATCAGTGAATTTCAAAATAGTAAGAATGGTCAGATTTCATTTGAAAGTGATGATGAAGAAATTACTTCTTGCAATATTAAGAACATTACAGAAGCATATAAAATGTTAAGGGATATTGAAAACTTTTGTATGCTATCTGGAGATTCTGTTTTAGGGGAAAAAATCTCAGAAGTTGCATCTAAAATAGAATCTCAAATTATTAAAAATAAATTAACTAGTTTAAGTCAAAGTCAAAGTCAAAAAAAGCTTTAATATCATAAAAATCAAACATTTTCATTGACAAAGCTTAACTAAACAATAATCATATAACTAAAACTACAGAGATTTATATGACAACACTAAAATATATGATAAAAACGGTCATGAAATTAAAAAAATGTACAGTGTTAACAAAAAAAAAACATAAAAGTTGTAAAAAACGCAGAGACAATATTACAAAATAAATCCAGGTGCAGAATAATAAGGCGCAAATACAGATATAACTAATTCCTAATTAAGACATTGGCTAATTCTGATTATCATTATAAAACCCATCAACTGTGTAATAGGCCTTCGCAGCATTTTATGGACCCTTCTTTTAAATAACTTATATGACTGAATTTGTCTTAAGTGGGCTGGAAGGGAGTTAAATAACTTTCTACCATTATAAAAAATTGAATTTTTAGTTAAGGTTGATGAAGGAATTGGTAGAGATACTACATGAGTGGTACGTAGAGGGTAATTAATAAATGATCTGAGCTCCACCTTCTTCCCGATCATAGATACTAGGACTATAGACTATAGGACAAACAAACAAGCAAGGGTCAGAATTTTATGCTGTATGAATAATGGCCTACAGGAGTCACGAGCGTTCGCTCCACACATAAACCTAACAGCTCTCTTTTGTAATAAAAAGACCGAGTCAAATAAAAATTTGGGACAGGATCCCCAGAAGCAGTTGAAGAATATGCGTTTCAAATTTTAACTTAGCATCGATAAATAAACCAAGAAATTTATTCTCCTGCAGAGCCTCAACAATTTGATCTTGCAAAACGATATTATTAATATGACATTTAAAGGAAACAATGTTTGTTTCAACACTTGATAATTTTTTTAAATAGAAACTTTTTATAAAGTAGAACTGTATCAAACTGTATAAGTAGGTAGTATAATATTTTATATTAGTTAGTACATTTTTATTGTATGCTTATATGTATGTAAAAGATGTTGGTGTATACCTTGTAACATTTGTATTAATAATTTGTACTAAACATATTATTTTTTTACTTAAAAATAAAATATTTTTTTAAATAAAATTTCATTGGTATTTAATTTGTTCACTCCCCACAACGGACACCTCTATACAACGGACAGTTTCTGTGGCTCGGCTACTGTCCATTGTTGAGAGGTTTCACTGTATCTGCATAACAGTACAGGGTGTCCCATTTTCGTAGGTTTTACGGGGTTTCCAGCTTATGAGTAGAGATAGAGAGATGCGGTTTTCACGACACCGTGCTACTTTTCGATGAAACTAAAGAGGCCGCAAACAGATTTGCCCTAACCATTTTAGTTTCCGTGTTACAGGGTGATTTTGAAAATTTGTCATTTTCGGACACCCCCTGTAACTCAGCTATCGTAAAATATATTTAAAATGTTTCAACTGGTATTTATAGATTTTTTCACGTAGAATTCAGTGGCATACTCAGATTTTTGCTGAGAGTCATAGTTTTTGACATATTGGCATAACCTACTATTTTTTAAATGGGAGACCCTATATATTATTTTTTCATCTTATTCTTCGTGTCGAGAGCTTTTCAAAAACATACCATAAGTCATATTTATTTTCATAAATAACATGAAAAAATGCATTTTTCTTTAAACGGATTTATGGCATAGCAGATCAATCGAAATAAGAGAAGGTGGCTGTGGTAGCCATGGCAACGCCAACAAAAATATGATCAGGCAGCCATTACTGCTGTCATTTTTGGCATTATTGCGTTTAAATTTTTCTTGACGTCTATTATAATTATTGTTTTTAATATGGCTCAGAATCAAAAATTTGAATATTTTGAAAAATATGATATGAACGCGTGTTTTATATTGTCTAATGAAGATGCAGATCAGGCGGCAGAGCTTTATCTGAACAGGTTAGTTCTTTTTTATCTTCCTGCATTTTGACTTTATTGGTTCGCTTTATTTTATCTTAGATATCCCGAGAGAAGACAACCAGAAAAAAGAATTTTTCAAAAAATTAAAAATAATCTTTGCCAATATGGATCTTTTAACAAGCCTCGATGGCGAACTTACAATAAAGACAACGAAGAATCTGAGGTCAACGTTTTAGCCCTCGTTCAGACAGCTCCTGAAACATCTTGCAGGAAAATAGACGAAGAGGCGGGTGCACCGAAAACCAAAGTGCAGAAAATTTTGAAAAAGCACAAATTCAAACCCTATAAATACAAACTTGTGCATCATCTGCATCCTGGTGATGCAGAGCGCAGATTGGAGTTCTGCAATTGGTTTATAAATATGAAGGCAGAAGATATCGATTTTGAAAAAAAGATTATTTGGTCAGACGAGGCACATTTTACTAGGTCAGGGATTTTAAATAGACACAACACGCGATTTTGGAGTCAAGAAAACAACCATGTTATTTTTCCTAGGGAGCGTCAGAGCAGATTTGGATTCAATGTCTCCTGTTTTATTTTCAACCGAAAAATAGTTTACCAAGTATATGAAGGAAATCTGAATTCGATTGGTTACGTGCGAATCCTAGAAGACGCATTAGGAATTTTGGATGATGTTCCCTTGGCTCAACTAAATAGGATTTATTTCCAGCAAGACGGAGCTCCAGCCCACAATACCAGAATAAGTCAAAACTGACTTAACGACCATTTTCCTGGAAGATGGATAGGAACACACGGACCTGTTCGATGGCCACCACGATCCCCTGACCTCTCAGTTTTAGATTTCTTTTTGTGGGGTTATTTAGAAAACAAGGTTTATGTAAGGCGATACGAAAACTTAGAACAACTAAGAATGGCCACCGAAAACGCTTTTGCAGAGTTACAAAGACAGTCATTTACAATAGAAAATGCATTAAAAAGAATTTTTAAAGTTTGTCACACTTGTAGGACACATAATGGTCTACAATTTGAACAATATTTGTAGTTTTAATGAAATTATAATTATTACCTTTTACCTACTTCCTAATTTTTTCTGATGCTGTTACTTTGTTATTTCGTTAATAAATATTTGTTAACTTTTTCCATGGCTCCACAGCCACCTTCTCTTATTTCGATTGATCTGCTATGCCATAAATCCGTTTAAAGAAAAATGCATTTTTTCATGTTATTTATGAAAATAAATATGACTTATGGTATGTTTTTGAAAAGCTCTCGACACGAAGAATAAGATGAAAAAATAATATATAGGGTGTCCCATTTAAAAAATAGTAGGTTATGCCAATATGTCAAAAACTATGACTCTCAGCAAAAATCTGAGTACACCACTGAATTCTACGTGAAAAAATCTATAAATACCAGTTGAAATATTTTAAATATATTTTACGATAGCTGAGTTACAGGGGGTGTCCGAAAATGACAAATTTTCAAAATCACCCTGTAGCACGGAAACTAAAATGGTTAGGGCAAATCTGTTTGCGGCCTCTTTAGTTTCATCGAAAAGTAGCACGGTCTCGCGAAAACCGCATCTCTCTATCTCTACTCATAAGCTGGAAACCCCGTAAAACCTACGAAAATGGGACACCCTGTACATAGTAATAGGGTAAGTTTACTCCTTGTAAAATACCTGCAATGGATTTATTAGATAAATAAATAACCGGATTGCAGAGCTTGAATGAAAATACAATAATTGTACTTTTAATTTCTAATATAACAGCATACCTTAAATTAAAATTAATTGGTTAAAATGAGGCTTCAACTCTGAATTTATCGAAAATATCATAGTTTAATTTTGCTGGGCATATTTACCTCTGTAGTAAGCTACAAAAGAGGCCTTAATGAAAAATGACATTATAAAATGGACAAACATACCCCTTATATATAATTATTTTGAAAAAAATTATTAGATTTTTCAAGGAAATAAACTTATGTATTAAGAGATATTTCTATTTAGAACTTACCAGGAGGAATCTTGCAAACTGTTGCTGGATGCCATCCATACCTTTGGTTACAGTTGGGCGACTGAACAAAGATACTGGAGTCACTTAAACATTCTGCAAATACTTCACCTCCAATATAATAAAGCCGAACGCCTTTACCTATATGTCTTCTTGTCTGTTCTACTACGGTATTTCTGTTAACATTGGATAGCAGACCCAAACAAAACCTAAAAATTGAAATAATTTGTGCAAAAAGTTCTTTGAACTACTGAAATTACATTTCTCCTACATATGTTGAAATTATTACCTTTCTGAATTGCTTGGATCCGTAAATCCATCCACTGTAATCGAGGGCTGACTTGCGTGAAAAGTTTCGCCAACTCGGGTGTTTAATTCATAGTAACTTATACTGCACCAAAACGCAGGCTCACAGTACATTACGGGCTGCGCATCAACAGGGGGGCTAGGAGTAAGTCTTGACATGCCTTTAAATAGAGAAAAATGCAGCAGAAATTATTTTGATCATAAAGTTTTATTTCAAAGATTGTCTTCTACAAAAATATATTTTAAATATCAAATATACATGAAATACAAGAAGATACCAATCATATCTTTGTATCTAAACTGAAAGGAATAGGGTAATACATAGAAATACTGTCAAGGATTTTTTATTATATTCCTATTATTAAACAAAAGATATAAATGAGCGGTGGCGCACCCAGGAAAAAAATTTGGGGGCGGGGGGTTAAAATGTTACTATTTTAAATGAAAATCTATAATTCATATCTTAATATTGTAGGGTCTTTCTGATAGTTTAAATTTTAGGTCTTACTGGAAAATAAAAAATTGGAAATATCAATACTAACTCACTGCAGACACTAAATTTGACAACAGTCAAGACAAAATTACCAGAAAATTAGTTAACTACCTAAAATAGCTCTGATATTCTAATTTATTTCAGAATTAATCCTGTAAACATTTGGATGATTTGAATAAATTATAGAAAATATATTTTTATTACAGTATGTATTCAATTTAAATGAATTTAATAAGGTTAAGCCAAAAGGTTCTTACACACATGGGGTTCATAAGAGCTTCAGAGCAAAAATTTAAAAAAAGTTAAAAAAAAAATCTTTATTCTAAATCGTAAAAGCTACTTATTTAAGACTACCTAATAGGTATTTAAAAGTTGCAGCTTTCTATTTTTTCCTCCAAATCATAGGAGTAGATATTACTAACCATCTCAAGTTTTTTAGCAAAAACTGGTTTAAATAAATTTGTACAATTTTTGATTCAATTAGCCTTTTTCAAGGAAGAGTAATGTTTTGTTTTTTAATGACTATTCCAATAAAAAAACTTCATAACATACACTGCGCAAAACAATTCACGCATGCAACGCCTAAAATTTCGTCTAACTTTGAATGGAAATTTCTCGAGAATGGTTGATCCGATTTTGATGAAGTTTTTGTCGAAATTTAGGTTAATTCCTTGTGAATATTCTTTTAATATTGAAATTCAATGTTACTTTGTTCTAGGCAATAATACAGGGTGAAAAAGAAAGACATGTTTTATTTACCAAAGTTTAAAACACCCTGTAGAATAAATCAGATGGATTCAAGAGATCTAACCAAAAGAATGTTGTAGCCCAGTATGTTTCCAACAAATTATTTTTTTTATTCGCTTCAATAGCACAATTTTTGCCTGAGTTACAGGACTTATTGAAAAGTACTGCATTTACTGTGTTTTAAATGAATTTACCAGTTCATGTTTGAATTGATTCTGTTGAAGACGTTGCCCGGTACCAAGAGTAACTAGAAATTTGACCAGCGACGAGTGTGTAATTGCAAGAACTCTTAGAGATGAAGGCTGGAGCTATAGCAGAATAGCGGAACGATTGAATCAACTGTACATAGAGTCATACAGAGACACATGGAGACCGATGATCATTCCAGACGGATTGGACAAGGTCGACAGCGTGTTACCAGTGAGCGTGAAGACCGGTATCTGCGGTTGTCTGCTTTACGACAACGTTTCGTGACGGCAAGGTTTCTGAGGCAGGAAATTCAACACGCGAATGGTCCTCAGGTAAGCACTCAAACAGTGCGGAATCGTTTGAGGGAAGGAAATTTGAGACCACGTGTTCCTGCACGAGGCCCTGCGTTAACAGCAACACATCGGAGAGCCAGGCTAGAATGGGCTAATGAACGTATGAACTGGGCGGAAGCTGATTGGTCGAGAGTGCTGTGGACAGATGAATCGAGATTCTGTCTTTTTAATTGCGATAGACGGGTCCGTGTGTATCGTAGACCAAATGAACGCTATGTACAGGGGAATTTTGTTAATACCGTAATGTTTGGTGAGGGATCAGTAACGGTTTGGGGAGGGGTATCTTTGAGGGGTCCTGGTCGTACGGAGTTAGTTATTGTGGATGGGAATTTGAATGCGGATCGATATATCAACGAAATACTGGACAATCACGTGAGGCCATTTGCACATAATGTTGGAGCGGAGTTTTTATTAATGCATGACAACGCTCGTCCCCATACAGCACGTGTCATGCAATAGCCTGCACGTAGTCCGGACCTGAACCCAATCGAACATGTTTGGGACTTATTGGGCAGGCGATTAAGGGCTAATGAAAGACAGCCAAATAAAGTGGAAGAGCTGGGTGAGCTACTCATCGATACTTGGAATGGGCTGGATGAGGTACTCATACGAAATTTGATATTAAGCATGAATAGAAGGTGCGAAGCAGTCATAAGAAACAGAGGGGGAAATACGAAATATTAGTTCAATAGTTATAAAGTTTATTTTTGTTTGTTTTAGTTCTTCGTGTTTTGTTTTTTTGACTGTCGTGTTCATATTTTAATCTTACCTATTAAAACATGTTTTTCTAACACCCTGTATTATTGACAAAACTAAACCGATCCTGGCCCTTGATATCACGAAGAAATTTTCGTATAACTAAACTAAAATGTAGAATAGCGCCATGTTCAAATATCCGGTAACCGATGCGTTCGTAATTTAAAAAAACAGTATAATTTATTTTTCGTTGCACCCTGTATTATTGACTGAACAAAACTAATATTGAATTTTAGTGATCCAAAAAAAAAATCTTCACAACCAAGCTACAAATTACAAACGTCTTCAACAGAATTAATTCAAACATGAACTGGTAAATTCATTTAAAACACAGTAAATGCAGTACTTTTCAATAAGTCCTGTAACTCAGGCAAAAATTGTGCTATTGAAGCGAATAAAAAAACGATTTGTTGGAAACATACTGGGCTACAACATTCTTTTGGTTAGATCTCTTGAATCCATCTGATTTATTCTACAGGGTGTTTTAAACTATGGTAAATAAAACATGTCTTTCTTTTTCACCCTGTATTATTGCCTAGAACAAAGTAACATTGAATTTTAATATCAAAAGAATATTCACGAGGAATTAACCTAAATTTCGATAAAAACTTCATCAAAATCGGACCAACCATTCTCGAGAAATTTCCATTCAAAGTTAGACAAAATTTTAGGCGTTGCGTTAATTGTTTTGCGCAGTGTATATTTTATTTAAAAAAAATGGGAAAGTTAATCATACTAGTATCAGAAAATTACATTTTAATAGATATTAGAATATTCTAAGCCCTCAATAAGTTGCAGGAATTATAAAAAAATGGTAATTAAAAAAAACCTCCATCTCGAAAAAGAAGCCTCTGAGCACCTACATTTTTTTTTTCGCATACTTAATTAACACCACATATTTCTGTTGTTTTGCATAGATATATAACATTTTTTACCCTTTTTTTTCAAGCAAAAATTACAGTACAGTAGAGTTACAAACTATATGTAGTTTGTTTCCTTGGTTGTTCCCGAGCTAATATTGTACTTTCAAAACTGTCTTATGAAGAGAAAAAAAAAAAGATCAACTCGCTGTTTTCCCAGTTTCTTTACTACCAGATTCTGATCTTAAATAGTTCTTAAATAAAGTTACTGCAATTTTCGAACAAATCATAGACTGATAACAACATATTTTAAGTAATACTGACTTACTCATGTTATCATTAGGATCAATAGGATCACCGTCTTCTGACATATATCCAGGTGGAGGAGTCTCTGTGGGGGGTACAATACTTAAAGGGGATTCCATTCCAGTGGGAGTACCGTTTGGACAAATTCCAACAGATTCCATATAACCACCAGTATGTTGCATAATTCTGAAATAATCAATAAATAAAAAAATTAATTCTTAAAGCATAACAAAATAAAGTTTAAAATTATGATGTTAAGGTTTAAATGAAAATTATTTAAGCTGTGTTTTTTTTGCTATGACTGATCTACCGGAAAAAAAACAATAGGAAATAAACATGTCAGTACAGATTACTTTTTACAACTTACCCCAACGAATTTGTATTATGTGGAAAAGAGGTATTTTCTGGAACTGAGGTGCTCAAATCTTCCAAGGAATGTGGAAATATGTTGTTTTCATCACATGTCTGCCTTGGTACTAGAATTACAGGTAGTGCTGAAACAAAGATATTATGTTTAGTTCAGTAATCAGGATTGTAACCATATCAAAGTTTTGGGAAAGGTTAAATATGGATAAAATGGTTCTTGTTTATGTCATATTTTTCTTGGTATTTGATTTTGGATTTTTCCCCTCTCTTATGATTGCTTTCCTCTCTGGATGTATGAGTCAAAATTTATACTTATAAAATATTATTACCAAAAACTACAAATAAGTATATTTCCTGCTAAGAATAGTTCCTCCGGAAACAAGGTGTATTAAAATTCTCTAGAGCTCCATTTATATGGTGGCACAGAATGGCGGCCAAATAAAATGGTAATAACATCATAATTAAAAAACTACTAACCCAGTTTAAAGTTAGAGAAAGAAAAGTTTAAAGAATACATATAGTATTCAAAAGACATATTATGGATACATACTTAGACTTGATTTTTGCTGATGACTTTGTTAATGTTCGCATTTCATCTCCTGATTTACCCCTAGTAAATACTGACCCTTACCATCCTGTGATTGAATTGATGTATAAAATTGAATATGTTCCTCCAATAAAAAGTTACAATCAAGTGAGTGTATATCAGTTCCATCGGGCAAATTTCCATGAACTCAATCTTTTTTATAAGCAATCGGATTGGTCTTTCTTATCATCTCCTGACATCAACGGGATCGTTGAAACCTTCTATGAGGTTTTGCTTTGGGGAATCGATATTCATGTTCCCAAGAAAACCATGGTTGACTGCAAGTACCCAAAATGGTTTGAGAAGGCTTATTGGACAAAAGAATCGCCTATATAAGAGGTATAAAAGGACTGAACAACAAGCTGACTATCTGGCCTATTCGGACATACGACTTGAAGTAAAGTTTCGAACTGACATGTGCTATCTTACATATGTCACGCAAACTGAATTACTTATTCCGGAAAATATCAAGCACTTTTGGCCATTTGTTCGTAACTTGAGAAGAGACTCTGGTATGTCTACTGTTATGAATTTTGATGGTGAAGAAATTATGGGTTCAAATCACATCGCTAATGCCTTTGCAGCCCATTTTCAGTCCTGCTATTCACACCATGAAATTTTAGATTTTAGTCAGATCAGTCCCGTAAGTTCTTCAGGGAAACTACTAGCAACATATCATTTTACAGAGGTAAAAAATCTGCACTAAAATAGATGGCCTTGATGTTTCTAAGAGGGCTGGTCCTGACGGAATTCCCACTATCTTTTTGAAAAGGTGCTGTCAGTCGTTGTCTCAACCGCTATGTGTAATTTTTCAAAGATCTTTTAATCTAGGTTCATTTCCTGATATTTGGAAATTTTCTACACTGATGCCGATCTTTAAATCCGGTGATAAAAGCGATATAAAGAACTACAGAGGTATCTCTTTGCTTTCGCATATCCCAAAGCTGTTTGAGGCAATTATCACTGATCATTTATTTGAGTCTTTGAAACACTACATTACGAGTATGCAACATGGTTTTTATCGCGGTCGCTCAACTACTACAAATCTTGCGATGTTCCAAAATTACTTAATTACATCTGTCGAAGCTGGCCAACAGATTGATGCTGTTTACACGGACATATCCAAGGCTTTTGATAGTGTTTGTCATCAGCTTTTATTATTAAAATTGCAGCAAGTTGGTCTTTCTGGAAGTTATTTGGAGTGGATCAGATCTTATTTGTTTAATCGTCGACAACAGGTCAACATTTGTGGTTCAGTTTCTAGGGAGGTTATTGTGACATCGGGTGTCCCACAGGGTTCACATATTGGTCCAGTGCTCTTTCTACTTTTTATAAATGACATAGTATCTTGCTTTAGAGCGTCCAAATGTCTTTTGTATGCAGACGATTTAAAATTTTTTGCTCCCGTTTACACTGACTCAAATGCACTGCAATCTGACATTGGAAGGCTCGTCAACTGGTGCAGCACTAATTATCTCCATCTTAACATATCCAAGTGTAAAGTGCTCCGTTTTCATAAACGCATTAATCCTGTTCTCTCCTCCTACTTCATAAATGATGTAACACTAGAGGTTGTTAGTTCTTACACTGACCTAGGTGTTATTTTTGATGACAAACTAACATTTAATCTGCATATTGACAGCATTGTACTCAAGGGTTTTAGATTGTTGGGCTTTATAAAAAGGAATACAAGGCATGTGACGGACACCAAAGCAATTGTCTGTCTGTATTACTCACTGGTACGGAGTGTTTTGGAGTATTGTTCAACAATATGGAGTCCATCATACCAGTGCCATAACGATAGAGTTGAAAAAGTACAAAATAGATTTGCGAAATACCTCTTATATAAATTTAATTTTCCATATCAGGATCTATCATATAACACTAGAGCTCTTCTATGCGGCCTTCTAACCCTTGAGTTTCGGAGACGTAAGGCACTTCTTGTTTTTCTACACAAGCTAATAAATGGAGACATTGATTGTGAAATATTGTTGGGGTCGGTCTCATTTTTGGTACCTATTAGGAGAACAAGACAACCTCAGCTATTCTTTGAAAGATACCACTGTACAAATTATGGGTCTGGCGCATTTATTGACCGACTAGTGTGTAATTACAATCGTCATTTCGCAGAATATGACATCTTTAGACTTAGCACTTTGCAGCTAAAAAGGCAGCTACATGGATTGCTTTTGTGAGGTTTTTTACACTTCGTATTCATATGGATTTATGTATTCCTTTGTAATTTTTTTTGTCTGTAAATGTGTATTTGTGTATCAATTTTTTTTTCCTCTATTTTAAATGTTTGATGTAGTTACTGTTTTTATTGGGTCTCTCGATTTTGACTTTTTTATTTTGACCTTGTTTACGAATCTGTACCATTTAGAATGTTTAGCATTCTGTCGTGTACTTTTCAGAAGGACCACTTGTCCGATGCGTGCATAGGCTACGTCCTTCCTTTTAAAAAAAAAAAAATAAAAAAAAATAAAATATATTAACTTTTTATAGTTTATATTTGGGATGTCCTGTATTTAAATTTTTTTATTTCTTAAGGTAAAACTTTTTCTGAAAAAAAATGGATTTTCCTTATATTCTGCAAAAAAAATACTATAAAATATATTTAAACTTTTTTTCGATAGCATGTAAATACACTTATTTATTTATTTATTTATTCAACATATTCACATTTACAAATTGTATAGATACTAACCTAAAATAAGTTTTTTAGCATTAAATTTAAATTTTGTTTTAGATACATTAAAAAATGATAGTTGATTGTCATGGGTGTTTACAGTTGAAGACAATTCTGTTTACAGGATTAAACATAAAACATATTGTTCTACAATGAGGCATGTGCAGAAGAGACAAATCACATGTTCTATAATTTGGAACATGCAAATTTAAAGCTGAGAGGCATTCTGGACTTGTTGTGACTGTTATTGTTAAGGATATTAAGCACAAAAAAAAACCTTATAGAACCCTCTTCTGTTCTTAAGCAATTAAATTAATAGACAAGTGAACACCATTCTCACCAAGCTTATATATTGCAAACTTTAAAAATTAATGTTGGATGTTTTCAAGGCAATCTACTACTATAATAGCATTAATATTTGAAAAATCATGGCAAATCCTTTTAACAAAACCAAGCATTCTATTAGCACGACCAACGATCCTCTCATAATGCTCACTGAATGTCGGCCTATTATCAAGATAGACTTCTAAATCCTTCACTACATGTACTTCCTTTAGTGGGATACCATCAATTGTGTAAGCGAATGGAAATACAGCTCTTAACAGGATAAAAAGAATAGAATGGCACTTTTACCTGGTTACACTGGTTACCAGTGTTTAACACCTTTTCCTTCCTGCTGCACCATTCAAAGATCTGGTCTATATCCACTTGAAGATTGATTCTGTCTAAATCTGAAGTTATTTTGGAATATAGTTTGAGGACATCAGCAAATAACAAAAACCTTGATTTTAATGTAGTTCCTATGCCATAAAAAGCAAGGAACCCTCATGGTACACCGGATGTAGTATCAATTTCCTTTGATAAATAGTGACCAATTATAACCTACGGATGTTGGTTTGAAAGATATAACTCAATCCAGGACAGTAAGGATCTTAAGATTCCATAAACCGACAATTTGTGCAACAAAAGAGAGTGGCTAACTTTGTCAAACACTTATCCAAGTATATAGCATATATTATTTCACCAGTTCCTAAGATTCCCAACCCTTCAAATGTAGATGAGTTTAGAGCAATCAACACTCTTCCTAGCGTTGAAAAAATTTTGGAAGCAGCCGTCTGTGATCAATTAAAGAAATATTTTGATAAAAATAAAATGTTTAAAGGCCACCAATCAGGATTCAGGAAAAACCACTCCTGTGAAACACCTTTGCAACTTACAGTAACTAAATGGAAACAATCCATTGATGAAAACAAGTATATTGTGGCTGTGTTTTTAGATCTTAAGAGAGCTTTTGAAACAATTGACCAAGATTAACTACAGATAAAAAAATTGAAATATTATGGTATTGGAGGAAGAGTGTTGTCTTGGTTTCAGCAATGTCTGGAAGACCGTGCGCAAATAACAAAGTGTGGAAGCTCTTTCTCCAATGCAGTGTTGAATAGTATAGGAGTGCCGCAAGGCAGTATATTGGGACCCATCCTTTTCATTATCTATCTCAATGACATAAACTATGCCCATGATTTTGAATTTTTGAACCTCTTTGCTGACGATACACTTGTGGCATGTACCGGAAATGATTTAGAGAGGGTTAAATATGAATTTGGCTTTGGGAAAGCTGGAGAGTTTTTTTAAAACCAATAAACTTAAACTTAATATTCTTAAAACGAAAGCAATGATATTGAGTACTTCATATAAGGTTTCTGATATAAACTTTGACAACTTTTCCTTGGAGATGGTTGCAAAGATGAAATATCTCGGTTTTGTTTTGGATAATAGGTTGAGATTTGATAAGCACTTTCAGTTTATCTCTAGGAAAATTCGCAATAAGTTATATTTTTTCTCTAGGGTTTCTGGTCATTTGTCAATGTATGCTAGAATTACTATATATAAAACAATAATTCAGCCACATTTCGAATATTGCAATTCACTGTTGTACCTTATGAGCACTAACGAAAAAGATTCACTTCAGAAATTAATGAACAGGGGTATGAGAATTATTCTTAAGTGCAATAGGCATACGCCTATAGTAGTGATATTATCAACGCTTGATTAGTTTACTGTGAGGCAACGCCTTCATTACTTGACCATGGTTTTTCTATTCAAGATTAGTAGGGGTCTTTTGCCTGCATATTTTAATCAATTTTTAACATTTAATAATGAGATTCACAACCATAATACACGAAGAAATAATGACTATCGAGTAGCTAGAACTAATTTATCGGTTTCGATGGCATCACTGTTTGTGCGGGGTATCTCTGAATTTAACAGATTACCATTAGATATAAAGGGAAGCAATAGCATTATTATTTTTAAGTGCAATTTATCAAAATATATGAAAACTAACTAATGTTTAGCTATATTTTAGGATTAATTTAAGAATAACCAAAATGGTAAACCAAAAGCTAACTTTTGTATTAGGTTCGTCCTATCTTGAATAAAGTTATTATTATTATTATTATTATGTACCTCAGCACCAGCAGCCATCACACAAGTAATGTGGTTAGGATACAGAAATAGGTTCATGTCAACTGATCAACCAGAAACAAAACCGCAATGTTGCTGTGTTATTAGCAACTTTTTAAAAACAGAGTGTTTTCTCTACTCAGTGTTCAAGCAATTTAAGCATGAGTGAGAGCAAACTGACTGATCGGTAATTTTGACATCAGCTTTATCCCCAGATTTAAAAATGGGCTTTACAAAACTGCATTTTCCATATGATTGGAAATTCACTAGAATAGGGCAGTAAACGGATGCAAAATATTTTGCAAAAAGATTAACAATGCCCTTACCATCATCAGCCATGTTGCCATCTAGTTTCATTATATTCGCACAGTTACATTTATATTAATTTTTTTTTGGACTGACACTACGCCTGTCGCCTTGCAGGCATAGTTTTAAAAACTAGCCTTTTATTTAATAAAGACAGCCTCTATACTGCAGATACTTTATCTATGTGGCACATAAATTATAACTACTTAAACAGATAGATATAACTCAGCTGCTGTAAGTACATATTCACTAATCCTTAAAACATAATTTCATATTTTTTTCCCACTTAATTATTGATTAATCTATAGGGGGAACTAACTAAAGTCCTAATAAAAGAAAATAGAACTTACCTGGACTCTCAATTCTTGTATAATGATAAGGATTAACGCATACTTCATCCTTTTTAAGGGAGTATGCATATTCACAATGGTCAAGGGCTCTCAATTCATGATGGGACTGTAGTTCAGGCCACCTCCACAGCTTACAATATATAACATGTGGCAACCCTTTTCTCTGTTGCTGGAGATTGCCCAAATCAGCATTTGGTCTGACTCTACAAAAATTGAAACCGATTAAAAGCACCTATGATATGCAAGTATATTTTTAATAACTCAAAAATGAACAGCCCAGAGAGCAGAGCAATTTTTGAAGAGAACTAGTTTACCGAGAGTTCTTTTGAGCCGGCCAAAATAAATAAAATCATTTGTTAAAAGAAAGTTTTATTCCACAAAATGAAGTTTTACTAAATATCTAAAAAATTTATTACGCCGACATTTTGTTTTGCTATATACAGTATGTCCAAAAAGTTTTAGTATGGGCTAATATTGCTAGTAAGAGTAAAGATAACAAGATTTTTAATATGTAAGTTGGATGTGTACATCTTTTTTAGCAGTTTAACCTTTTTTCAACCTTTCTAAGGGTTCAGAAGGGGTTGAACTTTTAAATGCAACTATATATCAAATTTTATCTTATTTTGGACACCTCTAAAAGACACAATTTCTGTGCCAATTGATTTCTCTATATTGAACTTTTTTGGAATAGTAAAGTATCGAAATAAGAATTCCAGTCTTAGAGTTAAAACTGTTTTCTTTTATAAGATGTTGAAAATGATCACCATTAACTTCTTGGAAATAGCTTATTCGGTTATTATGTCACATACACTACAGAGTTACAAATTCTGAATGGTACTTCAAATGTAAATATTTGGACAGACAATAACAAAAAAATCAAACTTAACTTAAAAACTAAAATAAAGAAAAAAATAAGTTATAGAAATACAAAAACTGAACACTTCAAATCATACACTGAACAGCTAAATATATTGAGGTGCTCAAAATTTCTATTACAAGTCTGTCAACAGTCCTAGTCCGAATTCTGTATGTTACAGCATTATCAAGTGCCTTTCAGTCCACCAAAGTGTTGATTATTATAGACAAAAAAATAAATTCTTGATCCTTCCTTCTTTGCACTAAGGTTTTCAGCAGTTCAGAACAAACTTGTCCCATAAGAAATGTCTTTATAAAGGAAATTCAAGGGAACATGGTAGCTATAACGGAGGTATTTAGCAAATTCATTTTGTACATGCTCAGTCTTTTAATGATTCACATATAAATGGGTGACCAGATTCCTAACAGCCAGTTGAACAAAACTTTCTGCAGAGCAGATATCTAATTCATTGTGTAGCCTAGAAGAGAAATTGTAGTTTGTTTTAGGGCAGCATACACGATAACCAGTTCTACTGTCTTGTTTTGAGCCACCAGAATATATAAAGGTGTATTTTTCTCTAAATATTTCTGGTTTTTTTTTTGAAAATCTATGTTGTTAGTTTCATTTTTCCTTAGGTTATAGTATCAATTTGTTTCATTTGATTTTCCATTTCTATTTCATACCAAGGAAGGGTATTTTTTTTAAAGATGGTGATAGAAATGACTGTATGCTTCCACCAAGTATTGGTTTTTAAAATTGGGACTAAAGGTTGATTGTTTATATTAACAATATTAACAATCTAAATCATTCATTGACAGGTAATTGTAGAATCTCAGCATTTTATATTTATTGATGTTTAGTTCAAGTTAATTTTTGTCTCACCAAGTCACAAACCTTCAAGTCGTCGACATACAGCAAACACTGAGAAGTCTTAAAAGAATCACACACGTCATTAATAAACAGCAGAAACAGGATCGGTCTCAAATGCCCTGAGGCACTCCCGAAGTTACAGTAAAAGAGTGGGATACCAGATCACACACAGTAACCCACTAGACATGTTCGGTCAGATAGGGTGGAGTATTTCGATCAAATGGGGATAACATACATTAACAAAAACTTTCGAAAAATCCATAAAAATGACTTCCACTTGCATTCACACTCCTACAGATGTTGCTACAAAGTTCTGATATTAGGCAAGGTTGGTTGCAGTAGAGCATTCTCTAAAAAAGCAATTTTGAATTTGGAAATTATATATTCCCTTGTAAATTTAAAATATCTCATCTATTAGAATAGATTCGAAAAGCTCTGAAATAGTAGAAAACATTGAATTTTTTATTTACTTCACTTTGAACACTAATGAACATCACTGGTAGAGGCAGCCGATGCCAAATGTTAAGTCTTCTGCCAGTGACGTACTTCTCTGTTGCTTGCCTTTCCTGTAAGAGCTTTAACAATGATGCCTATGGCACCTAACCTAGTGCTAAATCAGTACCAATTTACCTCGTGTGTGCGTGCTTCTGCTGGTACCAATCTACCTATGTATGTCCATAATCAATTTGTATCAATTAATGTCTCAGCTTCGGTAAACTATGTTGACACTCTTAAATCTCATTTATTTTTGTTTTTATTTACCGTTCTAACAGTCCAAATTGAGAAAATGTGTGGAAAACTTTCATAAACACTTAAATTTACTTTAAAATGTGATTATAATACAAATTAAAAGTAATTTTAATTTCAAACATTTTTCTGACTGCTCCTATTGTCATGCTTGTTTCTAATTAATTTGTTTTACAGCAAATCTATACTGTTAGGTGGATGTGTCCCGCTAATGTTAGGTTATCCTAGGTTCGTCGACAAAACCTTTATTAAAACTATAATAATATTACAATTCTGTTGTCCAAATAATTTTCTTCAAAAACTCTTGCACATTCCGCAATTTTTATTTTTGAAATGTAATACTACAATTGGGTTCTTTCTGAAAAAAAAAAAAATAAGCATAGTTTACCGGACCCAACGTCTCTCTTTAAGTTTTATCTCGGTGGTTTTTCACGATGTCAAGATGCCAACATGAAAGATAAGTTAAAGATACTAGTCCAAAAAATATGAGATAGGCTGTTTTTTGAGTGTTCCCCAGTTTTTTAGATTAAAAAAGGTAAGAAAAACAAAAAGAGAATTTATTTTAAATCTTCTTATATTTGTTTGAAGTAGTTTCTTACAGAATCAGCAAATTTTCAGGAAAAAAGAAAAAAATGGGGTTTAGGATATGTATAAGGAGGATGAATTACTAAGAAGCAAAAATTTGACTTCCGATTCTTGATCAGGATCCCAAAATCCACCTATGTATAAAAATTCATCAGAGTCGGCGATAGTGTAAAAAAAAGTAAATAATTACTATTTTTAGTAGGTAAAATTTCAAAGTTAATAATACTTAATTGAAAAGCAAGGCAAAGTAATTTTCTCATTACAAGCAGGTATAAAATATTTTGATTATGAAACGTAAAAATAGCAGGAATATGTAGATTGCAGGTACCTACAAAGGACTGTTAGACAAGATATAACCTCAGATTTATTTATATTTGGCCACAATTTTTAAGCAAAAAAGTTTAAAGTGCTCAAAATTCAACAGTCCATAATCAAATTCTACGATAAATATTCATTTCTGTCGTGGATATTTTCCAGACATTTAGGGTAGGTCACAAGTTCGAAGCCAGACGCAGTGCAGTGAGGGGGACATTAAAATCCATAATAATGTGACCTTAAACTTTGCATTTAGTGTTGACTGTTGAGCTTGATCTAGACAAAAGAAAACATTACCTTGGCACTGTCACGCATTTTGTGTTGTGGTTTTGAGAAGAAATGGCTCGTTCAAGTTCTTCTAAGGCACCCGACTTTTTTAATTTCTTTACCAATGATTTGACGGCCTTCTCACACCATTTGTCATCATCCGAGCCTTTTTTCCAACCGAGAAGACGCTTGACCACCGGTGGGGTGAATGACGGCAGCATTCCATTCATTGTAAATCGGTCAAAAAATCATTAGATTAAAACTGTTAATTTACAAGACAACTTTTTAAAAACTCTTGGAAATTTTTCTGTTCATTTATTATTATTTCTTTTGACGGCCATATTGCTCTTTGATTTGACAGATTTCCATAAAATTTTTGGTTCTGTTTCCCTCAAATGTAATGAATGAAGAGAGAGATATGTTGTACTTATTCATTAAACGAAGACAGATATGTGACTCGTAAATGGTTCGAGTACGTTTCTAGAGTAAAAGATTGAAGTCTTCATTAAATAGTTAAAGGTATATAGAGGCATACTGCTTTACTATTTCTCTTACATCTATAAGAGCTACATATTTCTCTCTCGCTTTACAGTGGCGGTGATAGGCTCTTAACTTAAGAGGAGGCTATTAAACCAAATCCAGTGGCTTACGATTATGAAATTATATGAGGTATTAATAAAATTATAAATTATTTTGACATTTCTAGCATTTATCTGTACTTCTATACTCTATACTAATATAATATAAAAGACTTAGTTGACTGACCCTACTCATCACGCTCCAGCTCAAACCGCTTGAGGTAAAAGGCTGAATTTTGGCATACAGGTTGATTTTAGGGTTTAGAGGTTCGATAAGAAGGAATTTTTCAAAACTCATATTCCAATAGGGTGAAACCACCCCTTAAATATTACAATATTTTTTATTTAAAAAAGGTCAGTTTTTCGGAAAAACGCTGGAACAAGTGTTTTTTAATTTATTTTTTTACATATTTTAGAATTTTTTAAAAATTCATACAGGGTGGTCAAAGGGGTGAAATAACTACTTAAATAATAAAATATTTTTTTTTAAAAAACCGGTTGGTTTTTTGAAAACATATTTTAGCATTTTTAAAAAATTCATACAATCTGTCCAAAGGGGTAAAACCATCCCTTAAATATTAAAATATATTTTATTTAAAAAACCATTAGTTATTCGGAAAATGCTTGAACATAATATGCTTTATATTTTATTTTTTATATATTTAAAAATTTTCATACAGGGTGTCCAAGAAGCTGAAACCACCCCTTTAATATTATAATTTTTATTTAAAAAACAATTAGTTATTCGGAAAAACACTTGAACACGTGCTTTTTATTTTATTTTATTAAATATTTTAAAATTTTATAAGTTCATACAGGATTTTTGAAAAAAGCGGGTTATTGATTAATTTTTATGATCTTTCTCAAACCGTTTGCCGTAGAAAGCTGAGCTTGTGCAAACAGCTTGATTGTAGAATGCACAGGTTCGTTAAGAAGGGGGGATTCCTCGAAACTCAGTTTCCAAGGGGGTGAAACTACCCCTTAAATGTTGACTCGAAAGTTGTCAAAATTAAACCGCTTCTTGGTTTAAAGACCGAGCTATATTAACTCCAAAAAATAGCACAGCAGATAAAATAAATCTATCTTTACTGGAAAAAATTAGTGCTCCACAATTAACATACTACTCAATAGATGTAGTTATAGACCAAGAAAATGCGGTTAATTATCCTGTCGAGTTCCTACACTCTCTAAACCCTTCAGGAATCCCTCCTCATGAGTTAACTTTAAAAGTGAGGGCACCAGTGACGCTTATTCGAAATTTAAATCCACCAAAATCGTGTAATGGAACTCGGCTACAGGTTAAAACATTACAAATCAGTGTAATTGAGTCTAATATTATTTCTGGCCCTGATCTGGAAAAAACAGTTTTTATACCACGTATCCCTTTTATTCAGTTCGACTATCCTTTTCAGTTTAATCGTATACAGTTTCCTTTAAAGCTTTGTTTCGCCATGATTGTTTTTCCCATGGTCAACTCTATGTCGCATGCTCTAGAGTAAGTTCGAGTAGTAGCTTGGCTATTTTACAGCCAGAGAATGCAATAACAAACGTGGTTTATAAAGAGGTACTTAAATGAGGCGATTTAAGTACCTCTTACATTCTCTTTACCCGCTAGTTATTTTTATTCTACACATGGAAACCTTTGTCACACATAAACTTAATATGTCGAGAATTCTAACCAGGATGAATGTTATGCATAAGATGTCAATTAAAAAGTTAATTTTTATGTCAAATTTTCCTTTACACATGTAAAAAAGCAAAGTTCCTTTGTCACACATAAATCCTTAATATGCGAAATTTAGAATTCTATTGGCCGCGTTCAGGATGAGAGCGTTACCATGCATAAGACTGTCATATTAAAATATCGTATTTCAACTTAATAATTTCTTACGAGATCAAATTTTCCTTTAAATCTTACATGTATTATAATTTAAAAGCTTTTAATTTCAGTCGTTCCTGTTTTGTCTAAAAATGACAGTTCAAATCCTAAAAACCGTTCAAACCATTGCTATTATTTGAGCGCTACTTTGATGATCGATAGCCAACGAGCGATCAGGCGGGTGAACGCGGCCATTGTATCATTTATATAGTCAAAAGCAGTGTTATTGTGCGGGTCATACGATTTATCAACGACAAACTTTTTAAGTTTGTTCAGATTTTTTTTTGCTCCGCATAAAATCCGGAAGATGAATTAGATAGACCTATGATATCTTCATATGAAAAAAGAGGATAAACATATAAATACCAGCAGTTGCAAAAATCTTTGAGCGATGTCACTTCAAAGTCAGATTGACAAGTCAATCAAAATGAGTAATAGAAAACAATTTTCGGGGTTTTTGCATTCACAAGCGAAAATAATGGTATTAAATCTAATAAAATATTACGAAAATGAAAATTCACCGGCCAATATCCAGGAGTCAGTAGCAAAAGCTCTGGGAACTGGTATAAGGACTGTGCAGAAAATTGTGCATGAAAAAAAGCATAAAAACTACCGAAGAAGATTAACTAACTAACTACAAAGACAAAAGACTTAAGTAAAAATGTAAAAATGGATGTTCGTAATGCAATTTACGATTTATACACACTAATAAACTAATATAACCCTTCAAGTTTTAAAAGAAGCTTTAAACAATCGAGGCATAATGGAAATTGGACTAAAATCGTTGTCAAAATTAATAAAAATGTTGGGTTTTCGATATAAAAAGGACTGTAATCGAAGATTTTTATGCGAGTTGCCACATATAGCAAGTCAGCGTATCAAGTTTTTAAAGAAATACACGGAAAATGTTAATTCAAAATTTAGAAAAGTGGTATTTTTAGACGAGACTTGGATATTTTCTAATGGAAGTGGTTCGAAATCTTGACAGGACGAGTCTGTAAAAAGTGTCAAGACAAAAAAGGGATGTAGGACGGGAAAACGGTTCATCATTTTGCATGCAGGTTCTTCTCCCAGGTGCAAGTTTACTGTTTTCTTCAACATCCAAAATTATGGAGGGCTACCATGGTAATATGAACTGTGAACTGTTTGAAAAGTGGTTAAAAGAACAACTGATTCCAACTTTAGATGCTCCATCTTTAATCATTCTGGACAATGCATCTTATCATTCAAGAATCTTAAATAAACAACCTACTTCATCCTGGAGGAAAAGTGATATTTATGACCGGCTAATAAAACAAAAACAAAATCCTTTACCCAATATGATGAAACTAGAACTTCTTTTTATGGCAAAATCTATTAAAAAACCAATAATATATGCCGTAGATGAAATATTACGGGAAAATGGACATGAGGTTTTACGACTGCCGCCATACCATTCCCAGTTTAACGCAATAGAATTAATATGGGCGAAGGCAAAATCATATTACGAAAAACACGTAAACGATGGTCTAACATCAGATGAAGTTCAAATTGTTTGGCAAGATTCATTAAATTATATTACGCCGGAGTACTGGAAAAAATCTGTGGAACATACGGAGGAATTAATATGGGATTGCTGGAATCGAGAACGAGTTCTAGATGTCGAAATAGCACCAATGATCATTGCGCCATTTGAGGACGACTCAGATGAGGACTTTTTTAATGATATTTTTTGAGTTTCAGAAGGATTATATTAGTCTTTGACCTTTTGGCAAGATATTTTTTGGAAAAAAGTCTAGATGTCGAAATAGCACCAATGATCATTGCGCCATTTGAGGACGACTCAGATGAGGACTTTTTAAGTGATGATGATATTTTTTAGTCTATAATATTAAAAAGTTTCAGAAGGATTATATTAGTCTTTGACCTGTATAAATCATAAATTGCATTATGAATATCCATTTTTGCATTGTAACTTAAGTCTTTTGCCTTTGGATTTTTTCGTGTAAATTTCTTAATCTTCTTCAGAAGTAAATTATGTTTTTTTTTTCATGCACTGCTCCTGTATATTAGCCAGTGAATTTTAATTTAAAATTTTTTTTATTAGATTTGACACCATTTTTTTGCTAATTTTTTTAGTACATTTGTAATTTTGTAGGCAGTAAATAAATAATTATAGAATACTTGTTCCAATTTTAAAACGTGTTTAAAATAAGTAAATTTTTTTATTAATTATAAGACAAAATTTGATATATAACAATCGGTAATATATATATATATATATATATATATATATATATATATATATATATATATATATATATATATATATATATATATACACTGCGCAAAACAATTAACGCAACGCCTAAAATTTCGCCTAACTTTGAATGGAAATTTCTCGAGAATGGTTGATCCGATTTTGATGAAGTTTTTATCGAAATTTAGGTTAATTCCTCGTGAATATTCTTTTGATATTAAAATTCAATGTTACTTTGTTCTAGACAATAATACAGGGTGAAAAAGAAAGACATGTTTTATTTACCAAAGTTTAAAACACCCTGTAGAATAAATCAGATGAATTCAAGAGATCTAACCAAAAGAATGTTGTAGCCCAGTATGTTTCCAATAAATCGTTTTTTTATTCGCTTCAATAGCACAATTTTTGCCTGAGTTACAGGACTTATTGAAAAGTACTGCATTTACTGTGTTTTAAATGAATTTACCAGTTCATGTTTGAATTGATTCTGTTGAAGACGTTTGTAATTTGCAGCTCACTCAATTTGCAATCACTAAAATTCAATATTAGTTTCGTTGAGTCAATAATACAGGGTGCAACGAAAAATAAATTATACTGTTTTTTAAATTACGAACGCATCGGTTACCGGATATTTGAACATGGCGCTATTCTACATTTTAGTTCAGTTATACGAAAATTTCTTCGTGCTATCAAGGGCCAGGATCGGTTTAGTTTTGTCAATAATACAGGGAGTTAGAAAAACATGTTTTAATAGGTAAGATTAAGATATGAACACGACAGTCAAAAAAACAAAACACTAAGAACTAAAACGAACAAAACTAAACTTTATAACTATTGAACTAATATTTCGTATTTCCGTATGTATGTTATGACTGCTTCGCACCTTCTATTCATGCTTAATATCAAATTTCGTATGAGTACCTCATCCAGCCCATTCCAAGTATCGATGAGTAGCTGACCCAGCTCTTCCACGTTATTTGGCTGTCTTTCATTAGCCCTTAATCTCCTGCCCAATAAGTCCCAAACATGTTCGATTGGGTTCAGGTCCGGACGACGTGCAGGCCATTGCATGACATCGATCCCAACATTATTAACGTAATTTTGCACTACACGTGCTGTATGGGGACGAGCGTTGTCATGCATTAATAAAAACTCCGCTCCAACATTATGTGCAAATGGCCTCACGTGATTGTCCAGTATTTCGTTGATATATCGATCCGCATTCAAATTCCCATCCACAATAACTAACTCCGTACGACCAGGACCCCTCAAAGATACCCCTCCCGAAACCATTACTGATCCCCCACCAAACATTACGGTATTAACAAAATTCCCCTGTACATAGCGTTCATTTGGTCTACGATACACACGGACTTGTCTATCGCAATTAAAAAGACAGAATCCCGATTCATCTGTCCACAGCACTCTCGACCAATCAGCTTCCGCCCAGTTCATACGTTCGTTAGCCCATTCTAGCCTGGCTCTCCGATGTGTTGCTGTTAACACAGGACCTCGTGCAGGAACACGTGGTCTCAAATTTCCTTCCCTCAAACGATTCCGCACTGTTTGAGTGCTTACCTGAGGACCACTCGCATGTTGAATTTCCTGCCTCAGAAACCTTGCCGTCACGAAACGTTGTCGTAAAGCAGACAACCGCAGATACCGGTCTTCACGCTCACTGGTAACACGCTGTCGACCTTGTCTTGTATGACTCTATGTACAGTTGATTTATGAACATTCAATCGTTCCGCTATCCTGCTATACCTCCAGCCTTCATCTCTAAGAGTTCTTGCAATTACACACTCGTCGCCGGTCAAATTTCTAGTTTGTCTTGGCATGACTGTATACAATAAGAAGAAAAATTTAAAACCGAACTGAAACTGACGCCTAAATGTCAATCTGGTATAAGTTGTGTTCTCTTGTTACCGAGCAACGTCTTCAACAGAATCAATTCAAACATGAACTGGTAAATTCATTTAAAACACAGTAAATGCAGTACTTTTCAATAAGTTCTGTAACTCAGGCAAAAATTGTGCTATTGAAGCGAATAAAAAAACGATTTGTTGGAAACATACTGGGCTACAACATTCTTTTGGTTAGATCTCTTGAATCCATCTGATTTATTCTACAGGGTGTTTCAAACTTTGGTAAATAAAACATGTCTTTCTTTTTCACCCTGTATTATTGCCTAGAACAAAGTAACATTGAATTTTAATATCAAAAGAATATTCACGAGGAATTAATCTAAATTTCGATAGAAACTTCATCAAATTCAAAGTTGGACGAAATTTTAGGCGTTGCGTTAATTGTTTTGCGCAGCGTATATATATATATATATATATACATATATATATATATATATATATATATATGTATAATAGCAGAAATATATAATTTCTGCAGGTGCAAAACGGCCTAAAACAAGAATTGCTTTCGATTATGTCACAGGGTACCCTCCTGCGATCATGATTTCTGGGCCTCTACCCTCATCAGGCAGGCTTGTACCCAGGGAGATCTGAAATAATAGATTGCTCGTTATGACAAAATCGAAAACGAAACGTCTATCATACTGAAACAGTACTACAAGTTAAATGTAACATTTAGCACCACCTATCGGGGCTCCGGTGTTTTCCGGCTGCAAACCCGTAGGTAATTTAAAAAGCATGCACTAGCACCATCATCCGGAGAATAGATACTAAAAATCGACAAAAATGCGCTCTCACACATCTTTATCAAAAGTTCTTGGCCGGAAAAGATATATGTATAATAGCAGAAATATATAATTTCTGCAGGTGCAAAACGGCCTAAAACAAGAATTGCTTTCGATTATGTCACAGGGTACCCTCCTGCGATCATGATTTCTGGGCCTCTACCCTCATCAGGCAGGCTTGTACCCAGGGAGATCTGAAATAACAGATTGCTCGATATGACAAAATCGAAAACGAAACGTCTATCATACTGAAACAGTACTACAAGTGAAATGTAACATTTAGCACCACCTATCGGGGCTCCGGTGTTTTCCGGCTGCAAACCCGTAGGTAATTTAAAAAGCATGCACTAGCACCATCATGCGGAGAATAGATACTAAAAATCGACAAAAATGCGCTCTCACATCTTTATCAAAAGTTCTTGGCCGGAAAAGATATATGTATAATAGCAGAAATATATAATTTCTGCAGGTGCAAAACGGCCTAAAACAAGAATTGCTTTCGATTATGTCACAGGGTACCCTCCTGCGATCATGATTTCTGGGCCTCTACCCTCATCAGTGCATGCTTTTTAAATTACCTACGGGTTTGCAGCCGGAAAACACCGGAGCCCCGATAGGTGGTGCTAAATGTTACATTTCACTTGTAGTACTGTTTCAGTATGATAGACGTTTCGTTTTCGATTTTGTCATATCGAGCAATCTGTTATTTCAGATCTCCTGGTACAAGCCTGCCTGATGAGGGTAGAGGCCCAGAAATCATGATCGCAGGAGGGTACCCTGTGACATAATCGAAAGCAATTCTTGTTTTAGGCCGTTTTGCACCTGCAGAAATTATATATTTCTGCTATTATACATATATCTTTTCCGGCCAAGAACTTTTGATAAAGATGTGTGAGAGCGCATTTTTGTCGATTTTTAGTATATATATATATATATATATATATATATATATATATATATATATATATATATATATATGCATGGAAGAAATCGGATAAGTAGTTTTTTAGCTATGCCGCGAACAGACAGACGGAATTGAGAAAACATGTTTTCCGGCATCTAGAGACCCTTAAACGTAAAGACCTGAAAAAATCTCACGAGGGAAGTAATAACTAATTATCTTGTGTTTTTAACAAAAGTGTAAAATATTTTTGCAAAATAAAATTTTTTTGTTATCACCATACAAAAAAAACAAATTTTCTTTGCACATGGGTGGCCCGCATTTAAATAAATGACGCTGTATAAGTGGTTAGATTTTTAGGTCAAGCGAGGCTCATAATTTTTGGTGATTGATAAAAAAATCTCACTTTCATTAAGTAGCTGTAAAAACAGCACGTATCCTGATTATTCCACTGATTCGAACCGCCTTCCGACTTTATTAAGGCGCTTGCCATTTTGTGTATTTTTGTTTTTGCCAACCAAACATTTTAACCAAATACATATTTAACGAATTTTCTTATTTGGTCCCTCGGCATTTAATATATAAAATAATTAAGTGGCTATCTTAATAATATTGCCTAATATTATAAAAAAAAAACTATTTTCTTTCTCCCTGTATATTTGTAAATAGACCATCGAGATTTAATAGCTCGATAAAAGAATCACACAACATTTTGGTATTCACTGTGTTTTCCGATATGATTCATAATGTTGGTGACCTTTAGACCCGCACGATAAGACCGCATTCGACTATAGCATTATTATATACTGTATCATGTATACTTAGGGTTCACTGAAAACATTGAAACAAATGAAAATCGGACCGGGTGCTTCTCCATAAACGGAACTCCTCTTCAACTTTAATACATTCGTGAAACACCCTATACATTCTAGGTTCATTAAATATACAAATACGCCAAGATTAATAAACTCTTTAAAAACAACTTTTGTTGACAAAACCCTTCTCATGAAAACAAATTTATTTTTTACTTTATTGAGACATTTTATGTATGATAGCAGAAATATATAATTTCTGCAGGTGCAAAACGGCCTACAAGAAGAATGGCTTTCGATTATGTCACAGGGTACCCTCCTGCGATCATGATTTCTGGGCCTCTACCCTCATCAGGCAGGCTTGTACCCAGGGAGATCTGAAATAACAAATTGCTCGATATGACAAAATCGAAAACGAAACGTCTTTTCAGATCTCCCTAGGTACAAGTCTGCCTGATGAGGGTAGAGGCCCAGAAATCATGATCGCAGGAGGGTACCCTGTGATATAATCGAAAGCAATTCTTCTTGTAGGCCGTTTTGCACCTGTAGAAATTATATATTTCTGCTATTATACATATATCTTTTCTGGCCAAGAACTTTTGATAAAGATGTATGAGAGCGCATTTTTATCGATTTTTAGTATCTACTCTGGGCATAATGGTGCTAGTGCATACTTTTTAAATTACCTATGGGTTTGCAGCCGGAAATCACCGGAGCCCCAATAGGTGGTGCTAAATGTTACATTTAACTTGTAGTACTGTTTCAGTATGATAGACGTTTCGTTTTCGATTTTGTCATATCGAGCAATCTGTTATTTCAGATCTCCCTCGTTACAAGCCTGCCAGATGTGGGTAGAGGCCCAGAAATCATGTTAGCAGGTGGGTACCCTGTGACATAATCGAAAGCAATTATTCTTGTAGGCCGTTTTGCACCTCCAGAAGTTATATGTTTCTGCTATTATACATATAACTTTTCCGGCCAAGAACTTTTGATAAAGATGTGTGAGAGCGCATTTTTATCGATTTTTAGTAAGACATTTTAGTAAAATATGTGATTCAATAGGTATTTACTGATAGATTCGCCAAATAACGACTATTTTAAATGCATAACATCAGTAATCTAGCTGGGTTTAAAAAATTATCCATGAAATTAAACCAAGCAGTGACATTGAATTATCATATCTTTTTCGTGGAATGATGAGTCCACACAATTAGAATAATTTGCGGAAATATGAAAAATAACATCAGCATTTCATGATGTTTTTAATTTTGTTATAATTTATGTCATTTTCTATTATATTATTTAATAGCACTTTGAATTAAACCTGACCTTAGAAAATATATATTATGTATGACACTTAAATATCATTATGCATCTACTTAGTAATTAAAACTTGCATCCGCCAGTTCTTTCCATCTCTTCACGTTCACCACGTTTTCAGAATTTAAAGAAAAACAGCAACTAATAACCATACCTTACGAAATCGTTGCTAGTAAGAAATTGGTTTAAGATATTTCGAATATTATAATCATTGTTGCTCTTGTTAAGGTGTATATCTATTATTAATATTATTATCGCATTAAATAACCTTGTTAAGTTTAAAAAATAATTTATTCATTACAAAATTCGAAGAACACTACATTTTTAATCTGCAAACTAATTGGAACCGTATTTCTGAATCAACATTTTCTAACAACTTATACGTTTTTGTCTCAATCGAGTACCTAGTATTTTGTTGGATATCCATTGGCTTAAATTACTTTTAAACACCTCCTAGGCATGGACTGTATTAGATGTCGACAAGTCTCTAGTAGAATACTGGTCCAAGCTTCTCTCATACCCTCGAATAGGTCTAAATTTTGGAAAATTCTTGAACCGAATTTCTTTTTAACTATCATCCAAAGATTTTCTATTGGGTTAAGATCTGGACTACAAGATGGCAATTGTAAAACATCTACATGATTATCCTGAAGCCAGACAGTCATCCTCCTAGCAAAGTGCTATGGATCATTATCGAATGTGTATGATAATGATAAATTTTCTTCCTTCTGCATATAGCTGCATCACGTTTTCCAGTAGGTTAATGTATTCATACTGATCCATAGTACCAATTATTCTATAAAGAGGGTCAACACCATTCCAAGAGAAGCAGCCCCAACAAAACGTTTTCCATCAGAACCAAATTTATTTACCTTGGATTCATTTTACCACAGTATTCTGCTTCTATCGTTCAATCAAACGGCTTCTTCTATTATACAGCTGAATACTCCAAAGTATGATTTAGATACCAATACTAAAAAAGAATACATCAATTTTGTAAAGCTTAACCAATTATTACAGTCTTCAAATTTTGAAGATTTATATAGGTCTGACGATGTTGAAAGTGTAGCGAACATCTTTATCACCATTCTTAATAACGCTTTAAATTCCTGTAAAACAACAAGAAATATAAGTTCGAAAACTAGAAAAAAACCCTGGATTACACGAGGATTACTTAATTTGATCAAAAATAGAGACAAATTATTTAAATATTACGTACAAAACCAAAATGTGGAAAATTTTCAGAAATACAAAGTAGTAAGAAATAAGATAGTAGATTTAAATAAAAAACTTAAAGAAAATTATTATAAAAAAGCTCTTTTAAAAAATAAATAAACACTAAGAAAATTTAGAAAATATTTAATGAATTTACAAATAAATCAACAAAAAAGTCAAAAAACACTAACCTCGAAAAAAAGAATGATTCTAATATAATTGAAAACGACCCCTCCCTAGTCAGCAACATTTTCAACGATTATTACATCTCGATAGGTGAAAAAATGGCTGCTAAAAATAAAGAATCACGGTCAATGCCAGGATAATTTTATCTCATATAAAAATGACACGTCCATTTTTCTTAGACCGGTAGATGAACCTGAAGTCAGGCATTTAATTCAATCCCTAAAAAATTATTCTTCCCCCTGCTTTGATAATATAAATAGTAGTATTAAAACACATATCTCCTTTTATAACAAAATCATTAACGTACATAATAAATCTAATTTTCACTAGCGGTATATGCCCAAACCCTTTTAAGGTCTCGAAGGTAAAACCAATTTTCAAGAAGGGCGATACTACTCAAGTTGAAAACTATAGATCTATTAGCCTAATATCAAATATTGCAAAGATATTCGAAAAAGCCCTTAAAACTAGGATAACAGATTTTTTGGAAAAAAATAAAATTATTTCAATTTGGTTTTCAACATAAATTGTCAACTAACGATGGAATGGCAGAACTGATAAAGAGAATATACAAAAATCTAGATGTAAGCAAACCATGTGCTGTGGTTTTCTTGGACTTGGCGAAAGCCTTCGACACAGTGGATCACGGGAAGGAAGATGTTGGTATACGTGGTCCGGCATTATCTCTCCTAACTAGTTATTTACAAGGTCGCACGCAAAGGGTACAAATCAAAGATTCTTTTAGCACCGTGAGGGAAATTACGTATGGCGTGCCATAGGGGACGGTATTAGGCCCGTTATTATTTAATATTTACATCAACTCATTGCTAATCCAAAATTATTCAGGGGATATAATTTCGTTTGCGGACGACACGGTGTTGTTTGTAGAGGGGGTCTCTTGGAATGAAGTAGAAACTAAAATAAAAGGAAATTTGCATGATATTATAAAATGGCTAGATTACAAACTTTTAAGTGTAAATTTAAAAAAACAAAATATTTAGCATTCTCGAACAATGTCACGAGCTTGCCTACCAACGATCAAATAGAAATATATTTACCATTCAGAAAAAATAGTTACTGGAACATTGAGAGGGTCGATTATATTGACTATATGGGAATACTTTTCGATCAACATTTAAAATGGGACCACCAAATAAATCAACTAACCAAGAAGCTTAGATCATTGCTTTACCTTTTTAAACACATAAAATGTATTTCAGACATGGACAATTTACGGACTGTCTATTTTGCTCTTGTTCAATCGCTTCTGAATTACGGAATTATCGCATGGGGAGGAGCCTATGATAGTACATTGAACCCATTAAAAATAGCCCAGAAAAAAATAATTAAAATAATTTTTGATCTAGATCATAGATATCCCACTGAACAACTATTTAGGACGGTAAATCTACTTGACATCAGAAATATTTTTCTCAAAAATTCTTCTCTCTTCAATCCTATACCTAAATAAAAATAATCATTTTACTTCTCCTGAATTTACGTACTATCGCACTAGATTTCAAAGAAATGATAATAGAATATTGCCTAAAGTGAACAAATCTATAGGAAAAAGAAGTTTTGGATATATAGGTTGCAGATTATTTAATCTGATTCCTCTAGATTCAAAACACCTGATTCAATTGCCAAACTTCATAGGTTGCATGTTTGTATTATTTGTGGATATGGTTTATTTGTATTGTTTTATAGTTAGGATTAACATTGTAATGCTTATAGAATGTAGCCAGATTTGAATTTGTACAAATTAAGAATGTTTTGGTAAGATTTAAACTAAGTAACTTCCACAATCGGCTAGTAGAAGTCAAGCTATCAGCTTTGCACAACCGTATTGTGTTATTAAACTTATTTATGAAAATATGATAAAACAAATAAGGTAATTGGCAATCCATATATTTATTGTTTTACCATTGTTTAAAATTATTTTGTAATTGTTTTGATGATATTACAAATAATTATATTTTTGATTTGATTTGATACACTTTAGGAAAGTGAGGCTTCTTCCTTGGTACCCAAAAAGTTGGGTCGCTCAAACGATTACGAACACTTCGAACAGTAAATTCCTTCAACAAAAATATCTTTCCAAATATCAACTGCTGATTTGTGAGGGTCTGCCTTTGAAATGCGAACAATTCGACGATCTGTTTCTATACTCGTTTTTCTGGGACGTCGCTTCCTAGAAACAGTTCTAGTGGTTCCATGAATCCTAACATGATGAACACCTTTAAACACCGTCTTTTTGGAACGATTAACCATTTGTGCAATATTTTGATACGAATAGCCTTTTTTATGAAGATTAACTATTACTATATTACTATTACATTATTGACAGGTATGGAAGTCAACAACCCATTAAAGCTCTATGGCAACGATTGTCAATTTTAAAATAAGCCTTCTTGTTAGAAAATATTCATTTTCAATTTTAAAATGGGCCTACTTGTTAGAAAATGTTTATTCAGAAATACGTTTCCAATTAGTTTGCCGCTTAAAAATGTAGCGTTCTTCGAATTTTGTAACGAATAAATTATTTTTTAAACTTAATAAGGTTGTTTAAGGGGGAACTGCACGCAGTAATATGGATCATTTGCAAGCCTTCCGCCGCTGCAATATTATGTTAAAACTATAAGAGATATGTATCAGCTTCAATGTGATTTTAATAGAGAAATATGTATAGTTGGGCGCTAAAGGCGATTTTTTGTGAAAAAATCAAATCTACAGATATAAAATAAAATTAGATTTGTCCATTTTCAACCATTTTTTGACCACTTTTTGACGCACATGCCTTCGCATATAATTTTTTTCCACAAAATGGCTCTTTACCGCCTTATATTGATCCTTGGTCTACGTAACTGCAAAATTTGAAATGGTAAATCGTACTCATGTCTTTGTATTTCTGCAGCGCGTGAACCCTTTTGAACCCATTTTTAACCGAAACGTAATTTAAATTACCTATACATAACACATTTTTTTGAGGTCGGACGTGCGGGAAGTTTTTTTTAATGTGTAGGTACCTTTTCATCTTACTTTCAACTCGACTAGACCTTGTCGCTGGTTTTTCACTTTTTGCTTGCAGTTCTCCCTTAACGCGATAATAATAGACGTACAACCTAACAATAGCAAAAATGATTATAATATTCGAAATATCTTAAACCACTTTCTTACTAGCAACGGTTCGGATTTTCGTAAGGTATCGTTTCCAATTAGTTTGCCGTCACTGCTGTTAATAGTGTTAATATTTCACAAAACAAGAACAAATTCTACAATTTCTAGGAATAAATACTTACGTATTTAGTTGAATTTTTAATGTTGGTGTTCAGATACAGCAGATTGTACAATTTGTTTCTTTCAGATACATCGTTCATGTTCCTTAAACCTAGTCGATATGAATCGTCCATTTTCTCCAATATATACATCACCACAGGAACAAGGAATTGCATATACTCCTTCCGTTTGGAAAGGAATAATGTCCTTTAGCTATCGCAAACATTGTCCAATTGTCTCGTGTGTGTTGAAGATTGTACGTATGTTGGACCGGGGAAGTAACCTTGCAATCTTGTCTGTGGTTCCGTGCATAAATGGAAGAACTACACTTCTTATCGGTAATTCCTTATTAGTATCATTTTGTGGAGCAGGATTACTATATTTTCTAACTGACCGTCTCACATTCTCAGTGCAATATCCATTCCCTCTTAAAGTTTGAGTTAGTTTCTCTGTTTCCGATTGTAAAGAATTCTGGTCAAATGCGTTGCCTTTCTATATACAGAGTGTCCTAAGGAACCATCTCCTTTCCTTTGTACAAAAACATCTAGAAAGGTAATGGCGCCTTCTGATTCAATTTCCATTGTAAATTTTATATTCGCATGTTGTTGATTCAGATGAACCCCCAGAGGTTTTCAGCACTATGCGGACATATTACGAAAGTGTCGTCTACATATCTGAACCATGATTTCGGCTTTGGGGACGACTCTAAGGCTTCCTCCTCAAAACCTTCCATGGAGATATTTGCTACCACTGGTTACAGCGGAGATACTCATATCTATTGTTCATAAAAAGTTCCTTGAAAAACAAAATATGTTGACATGAGACATGCTTCAATCAGATCTAAAAGTGAGAGTTGTCAAGATTATTATAGTGGAATAAGTCTAATATAGTCAAAAGCAGTGTTATCGTTCGCGTTTTTTGCATCCACAAGCGAAAAAAATGGTATTAAATCTAATAAAATATTACGAAAATGAAAATCCGGTGAATTTTCATTCTCCAGAGACAGTAGCAAAAGCTCTGGGAATGGGTATAAGGACTGTGCAGAAAATTGTGCATGAAAAAAAGCATAATTTACTACCGAAGAAGATTAGGAAATGTACACGAAAACAGCCAAAGACATAAGACTTAAGTGAAAATGTAAAAATGGATGTTCGTAATGTAATTTACGATTTATACACATCAAAAACTAATATAACCCTTCAAGTTTAAAAAGAAACTTTAAAAAATCGAGGCATATTGGAAATTGGACTAAAATCGTTGTCAAAATTAATAAAAATGTTGGGTTTTCGATATAAAAAGGACTGTAATCGAAGATTTTTATGCGAGTTGCCGCATATAGCAAATCAGCGTATCCAGTTTTTAAAGAACTACAGTGAAAATGTTAATAATTCAAAATTTAGAAAAGTGGTATTTTTAGACGAGACTTGGATATTTTCTAATGGAAGTGGTTTGAAATCTTGGCAGGACGAGTCTATAAAAAGTGTCAAGAGGAAAAAGAGATGTGGGGTGGGAAAACGGTTCATCATTTTGCATGCAGGTTCTTGAACAGGATTTCTCCTAGGTGCAAGATTCATTAAATTATATTACGCCGGAGTACTGGAAGAAATCTGTGGAACATACGGAGAAATTAATATAGGATTGCTGGAATCGAGAACGAGTTCCAGATGTCGAAATAGCACCGATTATCATTGCACCATTTGAGGACGACTCAGAAGATGAGGACTTTTTAAGTGGTGATGATATTTTTTAGTCTATAATACTAAAAAGTTTCTGAAGGATTATATTAGTCTTTGACGTGTATAAATCATAAATTGCATTATGAATACCAATTTTTGCATTGTAATTTAAGTCTTTTGCCATTGGATATTTTCGTGTTAATCTTCTTCGGAAGTAAATTATGTTTTTTTTTATGCACAAGTTTCTGTGCATTCCTTATACCGATTCTCAGAGCTTTTACCACTGGCTCCTGGATATTAGCCAGTGAATTTAAATAAAAAAATTTTTTTATTAGGTTTGACACCATTTTTTTGCTTACTTTTTTTAGTACATTTGTAATTTTGTAGGCAATAAATTAATAATTATAGAATACTTGTTCCAATTTTAAAGCGTGTTTAAAATAAGTAAATTTTTTTATTCACTATAAGACAAAATTTGATATATAAAAATCGGTAAAATCGCTTTACTAGAAACTCGGGGCTATCGAAAAATACAGGCATATATATATATATATATATATATATATATATATATATATATATATATATATATATATATATATATATATATATATATATATATATATATATATATATATATATATATATATATATATATATATATATATATATATATATAATGTGTTTTCATTCCGGGTGTACATCCGTTCACTACTGTCGTTCTGAAAAGAACAGTTTTATATATATACGTTATATATATATATATATATATATACACCCGGAATAAATATATATATATATATATATATATATATATAATATATATAATATATATATATATATATATATATATATATATATATATATATATATATATATATATATATATATATATATATATATATATATATATATATATATATATATATATATATATATATATATATATATATATATATATATATATATATATATGTATCCGCATGCATGGCCCTTAATTTTAGACTGAAATTTGAAGAAATCGAATGAGTAGTTTTTTAGCTATGCCGAAACAGACAGACATACCTACAGACAGATTGAATTGAAAAAACGTGTTTTCGGGCATCTAGGGACCCTTAAACGTAAAGATCTGAAAAAATCTCACGAGGGAAGTAATAACTAATTATCTTGTGTTTTTAACAAAAGTGTAAAATATTTTTGCAAAATCGAAGTTTTTTGTTATCACAATACAAAAAAAAAAGTTTTCTTTGCACAGGGGTGGCCCGCATTTAAATAAATGACACCGTATAAGTGGTTAGATTTTTAGGTCAAGCGGGGCTCATAATTTTTGGTGAGTGATAAAAAAAATCTCACTTTCATTAAGTGGTTGTATAAACAGAACATATCCTGATTGTTCCACTGATTCGAACCGCCTTCCGACTTTATTAAGGAGCTTGCCATTTTGTGTATTTTTGTTTTTGCCAACCAAACATTTTAACCAAATACATATTTAACTAATTTTCTTATGTGGTCCCTCGGCATTCAATATATACAATAATATTAAGTGGCTATCTTAATAATATTGCCTAATATAATAAAAAAAAAACTATTCTCTTTCTCCCTGTATATTTGTAAATAGCCCATCGAGATTTAATTGCTCGATAAAAGAATCACACAACATTTTGGAAATTGGACTAAAAAAATTTAACCAAATACGTATTTAGCGAATTTTCTTATTTAGTCCCTCGGCATTTGATATATAAAATAATATTAAGTGGCTATCTTAATAATATTGCGTAATATAACAAAAAAAAACTATTTTCTTTCTCCCTGTAAATTTGTAAATAGCCCATCGAGATTTAATAGCTCGATAAAAGAATCACACAACATTTTGGTATTCACTGTGTTTTCTGATTTGATTCATAATGTTGCTGACCTTTGGACCCGCACGATAAGACCGCATTGGACTATATTATGGAAATTGAGTCATTTATAGACACATTCGTATATAGCGATTCTACATCGAAACTGCCTAAGATATCTTTGGGATCTAATTTTATTAATTTTAGTATTTCTACAAAATGCGTAGAGTTTCTAATATATCATTTTGTTTTTCCTGTAAGATTATTAAAAATATTTACCAATTTTGTAAGTAGGAGATATTGCACTGATGATAGGTCGAAGAAATTCATTAACCTTGTGTATTTTAGGTAGTTCGTAGAACCGCGGGATCCTTGAGCTGCTTGGCTTCTCCTCTGCTGGTAGGTTGGATGCGTTTATAAGGTTGGTTATCCGTCTCTCAATTTTGTTGGTCGATATCTCCTTGAATTACTCTGCAGGTGTCCAAAAGTAGTTGTCATTTCTTCACGTAATCTGTTTTGTCCATGACGACAGTAGCATTTCCCTTGTCTGAAGGACCAAAATGTCTATATATTAAGTAGGATTTTGCAGAACATTTTTTAAGTAATAAGCAATAGTTAACTAACATTTAAAATTTTAAATACCAGTACAACTTCATTTCTAAAAAAGAACTGAATACATTGCCCCAAGTAACGCCAACTCAAAAGTACTTAAGTAAAATACTTACAGTACCAAAAGTACTGATTATTTTACTTTAAGTACATTTTTTGTATTCAGCGCCTCAGCTCTGCAGTGACACCTATGTAAGAATTATTATACCCCCATACAAAAAAACACTAATAATAGCCATCTTAAAATCACCGGAAAATTCCAATAAAATTTCACCTGCAATATAAAACAAAGCTAGCCGCCTTAGTTCCTTTTAGTTTCGAATTGTGCGTCATTCATTCGCGGTAGTTCTCTATTGTGGTTGGCTCGTGCTGCACTTCAAGCGGAAAATATACGAGTACATACATTCATTAAGCGACTGCTAGAAAAGTGAACGTAATTATATTGTTTTGACTTAATAGTCTAGTTATTTGTAAAAGAATTAAATATATTTGTTTATATATGTACTAAAACATTATAAATCATACAATGACAGATGTTCCCTAAAGATCTAATATACCTAAGATGACTTTTTTTCTGGTGCACCAAATTTCAGTGGAGTATTAATACATACCATATCTTCCTCGTTATTTATAATTTTGAAAAAAATTTACTTAAAAGTTGTATAACAAAGAAAAACATTTTTAATTATACGGAGTATTTCACAAAAGTGAGGCACCTAAGAATTATTTTTTTTTTAAATGGGACACCCTATATATTTTTAAATATTTGGATTTCCCAAGAAAATATCCATATAACACCATATTTGGTTTCGCATTTTATAATGACGTTGACATATTATTCAAAAAATATCTAAATTAAAAAAAAATCAGGTTCCTCCATAACCTGTTATATTTTCTAAACTATAACGATTTCAATAAAGAAAAATTGTAGCAAAGAAGATAAATGTCTAGCTAACAGCATACGCGATAATTTTCTACAGGGTGTTTGCTGCAAATATGCTAACTTGCCAAATTGAGACTAATTTTTCTTTCATTATTAGTCATCTTTCACTTATATTAAGGTGATCTTATACCTATATCTAATAGTTTGTACGATATATTAATTTTTATAATTGTGTCGTTGAAAATGCATTAAACATATTGATGTAATTTTAATCTAGTTAGCTATGTTTTTTTAAAGAAATATAAAATATATTTTAATTTATCTGCCAGTAGTAAAAATTATTGTTGTAAACATTTTATAAAATAACTTAACTTCATATTAATATTTAAATTAAAAATCTATTAAGGTATGACAAATGAAAATGCCAATGATTTAAAAAAGTTTCTTTTAATTATAACCACCAACAAAGAGTTAAAGAACAAATTTAATTCAGTCTTCACATTTAATTATCCCGGAACACGAAAATACACAAAAATCATAATTGTACAATGCAATTGTAATTATTTCTGTATCTATTCAAAGGTATACCATGGTGCAGGGGCGTGCGGTGAAATTTTAAGAAAGGGAAGCAATTTTTAGAAACTTACCTATTTGTAATGTAATTCGATTCTTCGATCATTTCTTACAAATTCGTCAATGACGTCATCATAAAAACGTCGATGCTCCGACATATTTTGGAGAAGTTTATTTTCAATGGACAACAGCGATGTATGCGAAAGTCTCTCCTGCCTCGTTGAATTTCTCACGAAATCTTTTATACGTTAAAATGTTGATAAATTGCGTTCCACGATGAACTTGTGGCAGGTATTGTCAATACTAATTCACACAATTTCGACACTTCGGTGTAGGCATCTTCCAGCTCCTTGTCTTTTAAAAATTGCATTAGTTTCTTAGCGTTATTTTTTGCGCTAATGTCATCAGTTTCGTAAATCACTTTTAGTTCAGATCGCGGTAACACTCGGTCGAAGAACTGGCAATAATGAAGAAGAAGAGATTTAAACGCATCTTCTGGAAAAGTTTTTCTTTTAAATGCATCAAAATTGCGGAGCTCGAGGAATTTAAAATCATTTAAACCGTTAAATCTATAGTTTATTTGATGCTGAATTTGATCAATTATTTCATAAAAGAGGAGTCTATATGATGTTTGGACATCTCTCACCTTGTCTGTTCGAAGAGGCTTGGCTTATGGCTCTACATTTAACGTCATCGTTTTCTCCCAAAATAGGTCAGTCATCTCTTTTTTGGCTTAACATGGACTTAAAATCATCCACTTTTTTAGGCAAAAAGCAATATGATTTGTTGTAGTTTGTAATATATTAAAAACATTGTCCGAGAATGGAAATATTTCTGAAAATATGTTCAATAAATAATTAAAATTAAAATCTCGTTTCAAACAGTCAAAAACCCCCTCGAACTATTTATTTCTTCTGAGTCCCAAGTTTCATTATTTTATATTATATTCTCAAATAGTTCAATCAGTGGTTCACGATTTTCAGATACTGTTAACACAAGTCTTCCATTATAGTTCCACCTAGTAGGAGCTACCTTGGGCAATCGTTTGAATGGAGTCCAAAGCTTGTGTACGTTTTGTTGACTTGGAAAAAAAGCAGCCATGCCACTTAAAGTAACGAAAGATACTTTACACTCTTTAATGTGATTGATGGACTGGGATAAAACTAAACTTAATTTATGAGCAAGACAATAGACAAACACAGCACTTGGGAAAGTTTCTCGAACTTTAGCTTGCAGACCCCCTAATTGTCCTGCCATCACTGCAGCTCCATCATAGCTTTGAGCAACTAATTTTTTCTCTCCATTAATTTCTTTAGTAACGTTATAAACTACGGTATATAATGCATCTGCTGTACGATTTTCGGACACATTCTTAAAACCTAAAAATCCCTCTCGAGTACTTCCGTCTGTTTTAACGTAGCGTATTACTATAGATAATTGGCTAAAATTAGTGATATCAGTTATGTCGTCCAGAACAATAGCAATGAACCGCGCCTCGCCAATCTTAAAACATTCTGAATTCGCTTCGACGTTCCCCGAAAAACGCTAAACTGCTCTAAATGATTTTTTTAAGCAATCATCATATTTAGCCATTAAACTAAGTAAATCTTGAAAATTTCCTCTATTTGAAAAAACCCTTGTTTCGTCATGACCTCTGAATCCCAATTCGTGCTGTCCGAGAAAACAAACAACACAGAGAAGTCTTCTTAATATTTGCCTGTTTTTATCGACTAGTTCATTGTGTTGGCGGTGACTAAATTGCAACTGTTTATTAAGGGCGTGTTCAATTCTGGTTTTGCCGAAGACTTTTTCTTTTATGACGGCCTGTAAATGCGCTTTGGACATAATGTGTCTTTACAGCTTTATGGAAATTGTTAAAATCGGAAAAACCAGAGACCTATTTCATTTTCAAAAAGTAAACATTGCCAACAAAATAATTTACTTATATTTTCACACCCTGTTAGCCATTTAAATTGTTCGTATTGTTTTTCCGGATAAAAATGTCTAATACAGTTTTTTATTTTTATGGTTAAATTTTTCATAGGCGGTTTTGCCCTTCCTTTGGAAATTATTGAAGCTTATCAGCGATTTTAATGTTGAAAATTCCTTTATTATTAAGACACACACCACACATTCACACACACTCTTCTTACTAAATTCTCTAACATTTTCAACATTATTACCGACAGCCGAAGTTGACGGTATTTGCATATCCACGTCCGTATTATTGTCTTTCATATCGCACCATGCACGACGCGACGTACGTATCACACAACACATGGATAGCCATTGAAACAAAGAACCTACTCCAATGATAGCTGCCGCCCCCACTTAAAGCACGCGACTGAAATGCAAAAATTGCAAACAGCCGGTGAAAAGTTCAATAACCTCTGGCTCGATTCACAGGAAATCAAGCAAACAGGACTTGGCTGCAGAGAAGCTAGCGGCCCGCATAGGTTCTATTCGATATTCTATTGTGGCTGGGTCGGAGTCAAGGCCGCATTTATTATGTGCTTGATAATTAAGATAATATTTTAGCATTTTTAATATAAATTAAATTAATGGTTTCCTATTTCAAAAATTACATTTTAGAAGATGTTTTGTAAATTTTTTTGGGGAAACACTGGTTCCCTTGCTTCTATGGACTGCACGCCACTGCCATGGTGACTGTAATCAACATATTATAGTGATAATAATAAAAAAAGAACGTCAAACGAGACACTAAATAACGAAATATTATTTTATGCAGTAACAAGTTTTATATTATAAAAATAAAATCAAATGAAACAACTTAAATTATAAAAGAAAAATAAATCCCTTAATACACAAAACTCTACCTAATTAATTAAGTGTTCAAAATGTCTGCCGTTCCCTCGAACACATAGTTCAACCCGTCTTTGGAATGCACTGCTTAAATTTCGATACATGGCAACACTATTATTTGCAAAACAATTTCTAATCCTTAACTTCCTTTGTTGTGGGAGGTATGTTGTACACTTCTTCTTTAACATACCCCCATATGCTAAAGTCCATTTATGTACGATCTGACGATCTAGCCGGCCACGAAACAGCTCCACCTCTTCCAATCTAGCGATCTGGGTATGTTTGACTTAAAAATGTTCTGATAGTCCCTGTGGAATGAAATGAAGAAACTACATTTGGTATTTGAGCTACTAACCCAGGTAAATGATTTTGCAAAAATCTAAGTAGACGTCCCCTGTTACCTTTTGCTCAAAAAATGTGACCCAAATACAGGGTTACCTAAAATACCTTCCCAAACATTTAATGACCATCTAATTTGGGAAATATATCTACCACATGTGGATTTTCTGTTGCATAGTTGTGGAAATTGTCTCTCTTAATACTCTCATTCTTATGAAACGTAAACTCGTCTACAAATGAGGAAAATTTTTTCTTTCTCTTATTTTGTTTTGAGCCCATAGACAAAACTCCAGTCTTCGGGAAAGAGTTCTTGGAATAATTGAATATGGTATGGATGCATTTTATCAGCTTTAAGTATTCGCTGAACCGTTCTTCATCCAACATCAACCTGCCGAGAAATGATGCGTATTTTCGGTGACTGCTAAAAGTACATTTAATTGATTTTCTTCAGTTTTACAACGTTTTTCTCGATTATTTTTATTTATGCCACACTACCAGATCTTTGGAAACATTCCAGAAACTTTTTGAATGCTCTCTTTCAGGTTGGCGTCGCTCGGGATACCGTTGGTGATACAATCTTTTCAATAATAGCGACTTCTTGTCACTAGCTCCCAATACAAAAACTATATCAACCATCTCGTCTTGTGAAAAATGCATTATTTAAATTTAAAACTAAACTATATTATACAGTGTTTATAACAGTAATTTTTGCCACTGACAGATAAATTGAAAAACCCCTTTTCAAACAATATTACTTTGACGTATAATTTCTTTTCTTTAATAAACATGGCTAACTAGATAAAAATTACATCAATATGTTTTAATGCATTTTCAACGACATAATTAATAAAAATTAATATGTCTCAAAAACTATTAGAGATAGGTATAAGATAAGATAGTTAGATACAGGGTGTGCCATTTAAAAAATCAAAGAAAAATTAGTTTTAATTTTGTAATTAGTTGACATATTTGCAGCAAACACCATATACAATTATTAAGTAAGTGGTTATCTTAGTTAGACATTTATCTTCTTTAGTACAATTTTTCTTTATTGAAATCGTTGTAGGTTAGAAGTTATAGAGAATTATGGAAGACCATGTTTTTTTTTTAATTTAGATTTTTTTTGAATAATTTGAGCAAATAAAAAAAATTAAGTGGCTTCTAAACAACAATCAGCAGCTTAAGCTTAGAGAATAACCTCCGCATGGTATACGTTTTTTTTTGCCTTATTTTTTTTATTGTAACCCGTTATAAATTCCAGCCATATTACTGGCATTATCATAAGATTGCCCCTATAATTTACAACATCTAGATTTAAATCCTTTAAGATATTATTAACAGCAACTTCCATATCTGCGGCTTTTAGGTCCTACGTGGGGAATAAATCTAACAAATCTCTCAACAATATTTCCTTCATAAACATATCGTAAAAGAAATGTTAACTGATCAGCTTTGGTTATATCTGGAGTCCATGATTGTTGAAAAATATGTATTGCTATGAATTTCCCGGCAATTGTTTGTGGGGACCTCGCAGCGTCTGGGGCCCTAGGGCAATTGCCCTTTTGTAAATCCGGCACTGATGTTAAATCATTCCAGAATATAGTTTCAAAATAATTGCTTCTTATTGCTTTAATGTTGTTTGAGAAATAATGTCTCTAAAAGCGGGTCTACACTAAACCAACAAAAAGGAAACATTTAAGCGACATTTCTGTTTTTATTCCACTTTGTTGATGTTTTCAGCAATTTTTTATTTTTCAGTTGGTTGCCGGTAAACATCAAAGGGTTGCTGTTTGGTTTCGGTTTCTTGTAACATTATCAGTTTAGTGTGGACTTGTTTTGAAACAGTATCAATTGCTGCTTTGTTCTCGAAGTTTTCGTGATAAGGCAGAAATGGGGAAGTATGACGAACCGATAGAAAATGCACTAGAACAGGAGCAAATACAGGAGAAACTGACACCATACATTTGTTTTCCTTTGTCATCCGCAAATTCAAGCTCAGCTGCATCTTCTGACCCTTTCATTGTTAACTCCTACACAAATCTCCCTAGCGGTGAATCGCCTGTTTTTGAAGCCATTTAGTCCAACAAACAATTTTTCGTTTCGTCTTCAACAATACAACCGAGAATATAAACAATAATTTCATAATACTCTTGCCATTTCTAGTTTCATATTTTTGAAATACACTTTTTGATTTTCGTTCACACGTGTATCATTTATAGCTATTTTTAAGAGTATTGAAACTAATTGTACAGGGTGTTCCAGCGAGGACTGAACAGGGACCTATTTTCGACCTTCCTTGTATTTTGGAAAAATTCAAAATAGCCAATCGATGTATTTTTTCTTGTAGAATCCAAAAATGTCATCGAAAAAATATTTGAACCAGAAACAAAAGAGTTACGCTATGCATCAGGTGTTTTTTAAATGGAATGTATCGTTTTTTATACGATTTTTGGAAAGAGTGATTTTTCTTTATGTCCGTTCGGATTAAAAGATTTGATTTTGCGATAGCTGTTTATATTACATTTTAATGTTTTACAAACTAAAATTTTAGCTTCACCTGTTTAAAATATACGATAGGTTGGTATAGGTGATCAAGGTAAAATGACGTTTGAATGCTTTGTCAATAAAAATTGACATTATTTTAATTATTGTCGAAGTCTTCACCTAAAAAATATATATTTGACTCTGATCGAAATGAAATACTCTTTGGACGAGAGACTACAGATTGTTATGCTATTTTACAAGTGCCAAGAAAATGCAAGAGAAGCAAGAAGAAGATTTATTGCCAATTTTCATAGAAATATATCCATCAATACAATTCTAAGGATAAAAAACCTATTTGAGGAAAATAAAACTTTACATGATAGAAAAAGAAATTCAATAAAAAATAATTATTAAATAATAAAATAAAACTACTAATAACATAAGTTTTCAATGTGACCGCCGTTTTTCTCGAAACAACATCGATAACCCCTTTGTAGCCTTTCTAAACTTGCTGTTACAATATGATTTTCCTGGTTAAGGCGGTTTATTTCATCGACAATTTTTCCCATGATCTCTTGAATATTTTCGTTTCGTTGTCTGTATACGACGTTCTTCAAATGGCCCCAAAGAAATGTATCCAAAACTGAGAGATCGGGGCTATTGGGCGGCCAAGCATATGTTTCATTTCGCCCTATCCATTCGTTATGGCGCCGATTTAAAAATTGAACCACATCATGCACGGTATGAGGAGGCGCCCCATCATGTTGCCAAATTAAATTCTGATATTCTGCCAATGGTAAGTCCTCCAAAAATTTTCAATTTCGTTTTCTAAAAACTCATAATATCTGTGCCCATTTAAAGTCCCGTTAAAAAATATTGGTCCCAAAATTTTATTGTTTTTTATCCCACACCAAACATGAATAGAATTCCTCCCTTGAAATTTAATAGTCTGGAACTTTTTTGGATTTTCAACGGCCCAGTGGTGACTATTATGTCTGTTGAATACTCCCGATGTTGTGAAAGTAGCTTCGTCGGTCCACACAATATTTTTGAATAAATCAGGGTCTTCGTTTTCTTGCCGAATTACCATTTGAGAAACAAATTGGAAGCGAAGTTCTTTTTGTGCCGGTGTTAGGTGCTGAAGTGGAAGGATACGAAAAGGCCTAAATTTATGAATTTTCAGAGTCCTGTGAACAGTCCCTCGGGTAACTCTTCTGCGCCTTACACCGCCACCGTACTGAACTTCCCGAACTGCATCCGAAATAGATTTGGTTGGATTAACATGAAAATAATTTATAATGGCCTGGTCTCGATTTCTTCTTCTTTGTATATTTCTTTTTCTATATTTCTCTTAGAATTGTATTGATGGATATATTTCTATGAAAATTTGCAATAAATCTTCTTCTTGCTTCTCTTGCATTTTCTTGGCACTTGTAAAATAGCATAACAATCTGTAGTCTCTCGTCCAAAGAGTATTTCATTTCGATCAGAGTCAAATATATATTTTTTAGGTGAAGACTTCGACAATAATTAAAATAATGTCAATTTTTATTGACAAAGCATTCAAACGTCATTTTACCTTGATCACCTATACCAACCTATCGTAATTTTAAACAGGTGAAGCTAAAATTTTAGTTTGTAAAACATTAAAATGTAATATAAACAGCTATCGCAAAATCAAATCTTTTAATCAGAACGGACATAAAAAAAATCACTCTTTCCAAAAATCGTATAAAAAACGATACATTCCATTTAAAAAACACCTGATGCATAGCGTAACTCTTTTGTTTCTGGTTCAAATATTTTTTCGATGATATTTTTGGATTCTACAAGAAAAAATACATCGATTGGCTATTTTGAATTTTTCCAAAATACAAGGAAGGTCGAAAATAGGTCCCTGTTCAGTCCTCGCTGGAACACCCTGTACAGTTACTCCATGCTAATAATTATAGTTAAAAACATATCTTACCATAACATATGCTTATAAAGGCGCGATAAGGGCATCACAGATCTCTGGAATTATTAGTGTTATTGTCTGTTTCACTGGCTTCCAAAAATCTTACTTTAATGGTCAAACGTTCTGTTATTCTTGATTCGTTTCGAAAATTGTGGTTTTCTTATGTATTGCCGGTCCAACCATTTGAAGATGACACGGTCTAATCCCAAGAAACATGATTCTTTAAAAGCTGCCTGTAAAAAATATATTAGCAAAATTTTTGAAGCAAAACATTTCTGAATGTCGCGTCGGTGCAAATATCCTTTTTGTTACATCCAGCTTGATATTTTTTGATTCGAAACTTTTCGAGAGATTTCGATAGTTCTGTTTAACAGGAGTAAAAAAAATTGAATCCAAGATGAATCATTTCAATTCACTCAATGATTGTATTGTTTCATACAAAAAAAATTTTCTCGCAAACGCATCAATCTCTCGAATGTAGTCATTACTTCTTTGAATATTTTCATTGAAATAATAGAAATAAATTACGAAACCGTATTCGGGCCACACTATTTCTTTTTCTATAAATTAAGACCAATTTCCAGTGTAAAGTGGGAATTAAGACTAATTCCCAGTTTAAAGAGGGAAATAAAGTTAAATCTTTCTATAGGGGGTAGTAAACGTCAATGGCGTAGGAAAAAAATATATTTTTTTAAATGCTTTTTAAACTTGTTTTATCATTATTTCAATTTAAGCGAAATTTTGCAATTAAGTGAGATGGAAAACGACAATATTTATTTTAAAAATGCAATATATTTTTTATTATTACCTCAAATTTAACCAATTTTTGCAGACAGACACTTAATATATGGTCTTTGAATAGGGGAGTTGGCAACCAAAAGAGAGGGAGTAAATAATTATTTTTTAAAATGCAATATTTCTTTTATCACTACCTCAAATTAAACATAAATTTTACAAAAAGTTGAACCAATATGCACTTGATATTTTAATATATGGTCTTTCGTGTTTCTTAGGTGGGGTGGCAAACGACAGGGACGGAGTTAAAAATTAATTTATTTTAAAATATATTCTTTGTTTTATCATTACCAAACTTTAACGAAAATATCAGATCGTTTAATATACACTTACCATATGGTCTTTTCTAGGTTGAGTGACAAATGACAAGGGCAGAGTAAAAAATTAATTTATTTTTAAAAATACAATGTCTCTTTTATCATTACCTCAAATTAAACAAAAATTTGCCAAAAGATAAACCAATATACACTTAATATATGGTCTTTCGCTAGGTGGGGTGGCAATCGACAGGGGCGGAGTTAAACTTTAACTTAAAAATTAATCATTTTTTTTAAATAATTGGACCAATATAATCTTAATATAGGGTTTTTCACTAAGTGGGGTGGCAAACGACACGACAGGGGCGGAGTAAAAAATTATTTTATAATAACCTGCAACTTTTGGTAAAAATAAATAGTTGAACCGAAAAAATAAGACCTATTTTTTTCAGCTCACTCTGTTTATAAAATGGTTCCACTTAAAAATTACTTTTTCCTTACCCCCTGATAGTATTATATAAACATTTGAGGAAAATCTTCGACAGTTAGGACACTCCGATGTGCGTGGTTCTTTTCCAGAAGCCACAACATGCAACACTTATTTAGGCAGTGTGAACTGTGCGAATAGAGTTTAATTCCGGGTTAAAGTGAATACTTACCCTCTAGTAATCTGGTAAAATAGAATTTCACAAAGCACTATAGTACCAACAATACAAAACTCTAATCTAATAGTAACACCCCACTTGCTATTAGCTGCTATTACTGTGCTACAAATAAGACGTCTAGTCGGGATTGTTATAAATCCCGGCTAATCGTGACGTCACTTGCATGATTTCAACAATCAGCCGGGATTGATATGAATACCGGAGCCGGGAGGCTAGTCACAGCGATAAAATTCACCGACTCCATTCTTATTTTCGACTATATCTCTAATTATAGCATATAGCAAAAAAATATACTATCAAAAACGTCTAAAAAAGTCTAAAAACGTTTCAAAGGAAACCTGGTCTATTACACAGGCCAACACACATTTTGGTGCCTGCGATTTTTTAACTGTTCCTGGGTAATTTTTGGATGCAGAATGTAAAAAAGTTCTCAGATTTTGTCTATCAGATCTAGTTTAAAAATAAAAAAATTGTGTATATATTTTACGTTATAACTGTTATATTATATAATATTACTATTGCCAGTTACAAAAACAAAGACACATGGATTTAAGCATGTATTGCAAAACCTTAATTTACATAATTACATTAGTCACTAATGACATAAAATTTTTATTTTATACGACTGTTTAGAATGGAGTTCACTAGGGCAGTCTCGTTGAATGCTCTAGCAGTAGTCCGCCATCATGGGGATATCCCATCGTCTTTGATAACGATCTTCCATAGTTTTAATATCCTGATGGAATCTTTCCCCCTGTTCTTCACTACAATCACCTAAGTTTTCTGGAAAACGATCTAGGTGGCTGTGGAGGTAGTAAACTTTTATACTCATGTTACAGCCGAGAATATTAAAATTTGAAAGTATAGTTTCCACTAATTCTACGTAATTCTCTGCTTTATGATTGCCAAGAAAATTTTGTACTACTTGAAGAAATGAACACCAAGCTTTAGATTCAGTCTCGTTCATTGATGTGGTGAATTGTGGATCTTTAACAAGTTGCCTTATTTGAGGACCATCAAATATACCAGGTTTTAGTTTTATCGTGCTAATGCCAGGAAATTTACGTGACAAATACCCAAAACAATTTCCATCTCGATTTAAAGCCTTCACAAATTGCTTCATTAGGCCTAGCTTATGCAAGGGCGGAAGTAAGATTTTTTCTCTTGAAACCAAAGGTTCGTTGATCACATTTTGTTTTCCTTGAATCATGACATCTCTTGAAGACCAATTTTTGTTAACCCAGTGCTCATTTTTAGCTCTGCTGTCCCAAAGGCACAAAAAACAAGGATATTTTGTATAACCACTCGGCTGTCCAAGGAGGAAGTTAACCATTTTTAAATCAACACAAATTGCCCACTGATGTTCTTCGTATTTACTTTTTCTCAAAACTAATGCAATTGTTTCATATTCTTCCTTCATGGTAGTAGAATGACCAATAGGAATTGAGCCATATTTGTTACCGTTATGTAAAAGAACACATTTTAAACTACGTTTTGAACTGTCAATAAAAAGGCGCCAACCATCTGGAGTGTATTCAGGCAAACCCATTTTTTTAAGAGACTTTTTATATTGTTACAGAATACCAAGTCATTTTCCTGAGCGAAAAAAGGCAGCAGATCCTTATCTCTTTTACGATAAAATGTAATATTAGTACCTGGACAAAGTAGATTTTTTTCTTTTAATCTGATGCAAGTAATTCAGCAGATTCCTTTGAGAGATTCAGGTCTCTTATAAGATAGTTTAGTTCTTCTTGATTGAAACACTGCGGAGTTGCTAAATCTGCTTCAAATTCGCTGTCGTTTTCTGATTGAATTCTTTGATCTTCGTCAGACGTTGATGTTTCTGTATCATCTTCTGTCAGTTCGGGTAGACTGCTGAATGATGGAACGGGTATTTCTTCCGAATGCGCTACAGGCCTTCTTGCAGAATCTAGATCAGGATATGTCCATTTGTGTCTATTGTTTCTGTTTATGCCTTTAATATCAACGAGACAAAAATAGCAGTCGTCATGATGGTTTCGCGGTTCTCTCCAAACCATTGCTACACCAAACTTTAGGTACTTCCTCTTTCCAGTTGTCTACTGTTGCAAATGTCTAACACATGTTTTACATATGAAAGGTTACTAAAGAATCGTCTTTGCCATTTCTCCTTAAAAATCAGATAATATCCCCGAATCAGTTCGGATTTTAACCCAACAAGTGCACCAGTTCTCGTTGCTTAGCGACGTCTATATCCCTGAATAACAACCACCCCATCGCCTCAGTTTTTTGTGACTATGCAAAAGCCTCTGACTGTGTTAGTCATGAAATTCTGATAAGCAAGCTGAATTTTGATGGAATCCGTGGTATTTCTTTAAATTGGTTTAAATCTTATCTCGAGAATAGACCACAATTTGTAAGGGTAAATGGTTCTGATTCTGATTGGAAATTGATTACAAGTGGAGTCCCTCAAGGTCCGGTCTTCGGATCTATTCTTTTTTTGTTATACATTAATGATATCACCAACCTAAAAATTAATAGAAAAATCTCTCTCTTTGCTGACGACACAAGCATAACATGGAGTAATTTTGAAACAACGTCTTAACATTTTAATATGTTCAACGACCTTGTTATGATTAAGATTTGGTCTGATTCTAATCTGCTTTGCTTCAATGTGGATAAAACGGTGGCTTTATCTTATAAGGGGACTTTACAACCACTTCAGCTACTTAACAGCAACATTAAATACGTTAAAAAAAGTCAGTTAAATTCCTGGGATTGAATATAAATAACAACCTAAAATGGTCTAAGCATATTGACACCTTAACTAAAAAACTTCCTGCCGCCTGCTTTGCCATTCGATCAGTTTCAAAAGAACTGGACGTGTCTTCTTCTAGACTTACTTATTTCTCTCTCTTCGAATCCCATCTCCGCTTTGACCTTCCCTTTTGGGGCTGCTGTACCACCGAGCAATTTCTAATTATTTTTAGGCTTCAGAAGAGAGCAATTCGCTATTTGTTTGGTCTAAATAATACACTGCCGATACTATTTCAAAAAACATGAAATATTAATACTGCCTGCATTATTTATTTTAGAAACCTTCTGTTTGATGAGAAGACATATAAACACATTCCAGGAAAGACCACAAACACTTATATCATACCAGAAACTCTAGGCATGACATACACCTTCTTACTCCTTCCACAGAATTAATAAATAAATCAATTATTTACAGCCATAAAACTTTACAATCATCTTCCAGAACATTCAAAAACAATCCCTATGTTTGCACTCTTTCGAAAAAAAAACCAAAGCGTACCTCATTGAAAGACCTTTTTACTGAGTTAATGATTCTTATAATGAATAAGTCTTATTAAAATGTTTTTTATTTGCTTTTTTACTTAAATCTGCTGCTAGCATAGAATTTGAAAATATTTTATAGGGAATGAACTGTCTGATAGTCCGTTAACATTAATTATTTTTGTTACATATTAGATTAAAGTTATACATTTTCTATTTTTTTCTAATACACTTTAATTACTATATTAGTTCAGTACACTTTTTGTTTAACTTCACTTATTTTGCTTGTATAACGATAACAAAAAAGAGTTTAAGGTCGCGTAATTTTAATTTCAATTGTTAAGTTCACCAGGATTTATTAACCTCTACGGCAATATTATGTCCTAACGAATGTTATACAGGGTGATTCATGAGGAAATGTCAATACTTCAGGTACATATTCAGGACCAAAAAATTAACATAAAAGTCTATATAAATAAGTGTCCGCAAGGCCTTAGTTCTCGAGATACAGGGTTTTAAAGTTTTTATTTAATTTTCCTATTTTTTAAATAAAATCTATGATAATAGATGTAAATAATGGAGTGAAAATTGATATACGGGGGTTTTTTGGTATGATAAATTCGAATCTAATATTAGTATTGCTCTTACTTGTAGGGGGCGCCACCTACATGTCTTTCTACTTCTTCGAACAATCACAACTTTTTGGTACAGTCTTGTATTACATTTTTGAGTAAAACAAATTATTCCCTTGCCATTTCTACGTCAAAAAGGTATACCTATTAAAAGTGGATACGAGAACCGTTTTCGAGATATTTGGATTTAAAACAGTTTCGGCGCATGTGATTTTTTTTATCAAATTCACATAAAGTATGCATGTATTGTAAAAAAAATAGAAGTGTGCCTTGCCTGACAGAACAACTGCTGGTTGGTGTTCTCATCGTTTTTCCCGTTACTTAGCAATAGTAATGTCAGTTAATAATAAGATCAAATTTTGTCACTGTCAATTTCTGTTCATAACTTTTATTATCTGACAATAATCATTTAAGAAACTTTAGATCTAAATACGTCATTATGCCTGTGATATTCTCGCATCGTGAATATGCAGATATGATATTCGTCTATGGCTTCTGCAATGGGGTCGCAATTCAAGCAGTCGCGGAGTACCAGCGTCGTTTTCCAGATAGACAGGTGCCAGTTTTTCAACAAGTTTTCACTACTGCTGGAGAATCTGGGATGTTTCCAAGTGCGAAAATTGTATCTGAAAGGGAATCGGGACCCAACGTTGAAGTAGAAGAGGCTATACTCAATCTCGTCGAAAATGATCCAAGCATAAGCACTAGGCGGATTGCAGATACTTATCAAATTACACAATCGTCTGCTTGGAGAAATCTTCACATTAATTGTTTATACCCATTTCATTTACAACGGGTTCAACATTTGCAGGAGGGTGATTTTGAGTTGAGAATGCAATTCTGTAACTGGATTAATGAAGATCGAAGGTTGTATAGGAATGTTTTGTTCACTGATGAAGCACAGTTCACGCGTGATGGTATAAATAATCTTCATAATGAACACCGGTGGTCCTATGAAAATCCTCACGCTATAGTAGAACATAATTTCCAACATAAATTTAGCATTAATGTGTGGTGTGGAATGTTAAATGGTCATTTAATTGGTCCATTTATAATCGATGGTAGTCTTAAAGGAGAAAAATTTTTAAACTTTCTTGGAAATCACTTGCGAAATCTCTTAGAAGACGTTCCCCTTAATGTAAGACAAAACATGTATTTGCAGCATGATGGAGCCCCTGCACACTACAGTTTACTTGTAAGAGATTTTTTAAACCAAAACTTTCCAAACCGATGGATTGGTCGGGGAGGTCCGTTTAATTGGCCACCTAGATCGCCAGACCTTAATCCTTTGGATTATTGTCTTTGGGGATGGTTCAAATCACTGGTATATTCCACTAAAGTAAATACAAGAGAAGCATTATTAGATCGGATAACAAACGCAGCACAAACACTAAGAAATGCGCCCGAATGTATCCACAGAGCAACCCGAGCTATACACCATAGAGCTGACCTGTGCTTAGAAGCAAATGGTGGAATTTTTGAAAATTATAAAACGTAACCTAGATTTTATTAAAAATAACTTAATAATAACAATTTTAATAAAAATTAAATACCTTTTGTTTAGTTTATGTCTGAGGCACTGAATACACACCTCAAAAAAATGTGTTAGTTTTTCATTTCAAAGCTTTTGTCCAAGATGCGTTTAAATTTGGACAAAATAACAAACGTTTAAAATTTTGCGATAAAAAATTACATGCGCCGAAATTGTTTTAAATCCAAATATCTCGAAAACGGTTGCTCGTATCCACTTTTAACAGGTATACCTTTTTGACGTAGAAATGGCAAGGGAATAATTTGTTTTACTCAAAAATGTAATACAAGACTGTACCAAAAAGTTGTGATTGTTCGAAGGAGTAAAAAGACATGTAGGTGGCGCCTCCTACAAGTAAGAGCAATACTAATATTAGATTCGAATTTGTCATACCAAAAAACCTCCGTATATCAATTTTCACTCCATTATTTACATTACATTAGCATAGATTTTATTTAAAAAATAGGAAAATTAAATAAAAACTTTAACACCCTGTATCTCGAGAACTAAGGCCTTGCGGACACTTATTTATATAGACTTTTATGTTAATTTTTTGGTCCTGAATATGTACCTGAAGTATTGACATTTCATCATGAATCACCCTGTATATACAATTTATGTATTTGCATTGACCTATCGAAAAATATGTTTTTTTCGATTAATTTTTCGTTTTTCATTGTTTTGTTTTTTTTTGTTTTAAGGTAAATTTCGCTTTGTCCATAAGATTGTATCAATTTTCCTGCGGCAATAAAGCAGACTTTTGTTTGCTTGTTTGTTGTTAATTGAAACAAAAAACGCCAGTAATGACTTCGAGAGTCGTTCCGAACAAGTCGTAAATTAACAAATATAGAAAAAGGTCTCAGTATTCAGTAAATTATAATTTTACATTTTACAACAAACATGACACGTGTTTCGCCCTTTCGAGCGTTATCAGACCTACAAACAACAGAGAGAACCTTAGTAAATAATCACACTCACAAATCCTAAAACAATAACTTACCAATAGAATAAAACACACTAAAGCACAACTACTTCTACATATTAGATTGACACTAAAATGAGGTTAAGTCTCACATGAATAAACAAAATATTAAAAAAGATTCATGTCTCTAGCTGGGATCGATCCCGAACCGCCTGAGTGGGAGGCCGAAGTAAGTACCTACAAACCGCTGCGCTGGAGTAGTCAAAGGAACTAACCAAAAACTCTCACTCTATAAACTAGTAAATGAAATGAAGCTTGCCTACAATTATTATTACATTAAATTGTTAATATTAGGGTTGGTTCGAAATTAAAAACATCGTTAACGCAAGTGAGAATAGGATTTTTTATAGCTTTGGTTATTCCCATTTTTTCTAGAAGGTCAAGCTTTTTCCCCTTCGGACATTCATGTAAAACATCAACGTCAGAAATGGAAAATTCATGACCTGACTCTAACAAATGATTGGCAAAAGCTGAAACAGTCTCAGTTACATCCGTATTTCTGAATTTGTTGACAAGGGTCAAATGTTCTCTCACCCTTGTGGAAATTTTTCTACCAGTTTGTCCCACATAGGTCGTGGAACATTCGCTGCAATTTAGTGCATACACCCCAGATCTGGACAATTTATCGGTTGTGTCCTTTGTCCTTACTAAATGTCTGTTGAGAGTATTTACTGTTTTGAATGAAATATTGATATTTATAACATTTTTAAAAAATTAGCCAGTCGGAGAGAAATAATGCACTTGAAAAAATTTGTCTCATCCCTAAGTTTTGAATGTATAACAGTATAGGACATTTTGTACTTGTTTATAAATTTATAATATAATTTGGTGACAGACTCCAAAGAAAAACCGTTATTCATACCAATCTGCATTATAATATCACGCTCCTTATTGAAGGCTTCCCTTGACGATGGTAAATTACACAACCGATAGAAAATCGAGTCGAGTCGTATATTGTCTAAAGGAACTTTTCTCGCGGTAACTTAGTTACTTTTTGGTATCTTAGATACTTTTCGCTATATAAGTTACTTTTCGATATCTAAGATACTAGTTACTTTTTGCCAAAAAATAAAGGAACTAAATTACTCTAAAGTAACTAAGATACTTTTTTCTGGCAGCTCTGCTGTGAATTAGTTTTAATTTCCACTTTAAACTGGAAATTATAAAAAAAGAAATAGTGTGGCCCGAATACGCTTTTGCAATAAATAAATCAAACATTAGTACATTTAGCACACCCATATAAATAAACAATCAAGGAACATAACTTTCTTTGAGAAGAGATTGAAACCGTATGACACGCTGCTGTCACGCTCCAAGGGGTGCATCTAACTGCGAAATAATTTGTCACGCTAAAAATATGAGAACACACCCGAATGATGTCCAACTCGACTAACGTTGAAGTGCTGTTATTTCATTTTTTGAAGATGAACAGTTGTGTCGCGAAAAACTGTGTACCCACTTATCAGTTTGAAAAATGACCCAAATAGTGTCGACGATTATAGTGATACTTGGTATTTCTCAACTTGTTGCCAGTGAGGATGCTAGAATTGTCCAGGTAAGTATTTAAGCTAGTCAAACAAAAATTACTTGAATGACTTATTTTAAAAAGTTTTCTAAAAGACCAGATATAATCTTACATAAAAAAAGCACTTTTTGTGTAAAATGGCCATACATCGGTCTATAACAGACAGTCCGTTACTCAGATGCTGAGTCCGTTTTCAACAATTATCTATCAAAATATCTGTCTTGTCCCTTCAAATGTCCATGAATAAATCCAACTTTTACAATTATATTTTAAGGGAAAAGTTCAAGCACAAAATTTCATTTTTGTATTTCGATGAAATTGAAGGAATAACTTTTTATAAAAAAATAGGTTATCTATATATTAAAAGTAGAAAATAGTATAGTAAACAAATAGGTCTTAAAAATCTATAGGCAAATGAGTACGAAAATAACAAATACCTCTAGTAAAAAAAAGAAATAAAAAATAAAAAAAGGAACGAACGATATGCATTTTGAGATTAATAGGTATAGGTAAAATAATAAACAAAAATTAACTAATTATTAAAAAATAATAATTATACTCTGGTTCAAGCCAAACTAAAATATAGTAAAAAACAAAAAGTACAAGAATCGTTTCCTTCAACGCATAAAAGCTGTATACCAAGTTTCACAAAAATATCTAGAATAGTTTCGCAAATATTTGAAAAAACAATTTTTTACCTTATGCCTTTGGCAACCTGTAGTTGAAAAATTAAGACCTTTAGGACATATCCTCATATAAAGTTTTTTCTCAAAATGGAGCCAGAATAAATATTAGTATGTTATTAAGAAACACCCTGTATAATACATAGATACATAATACATGCCAATAAATCAAAAGGCCTTTGTTGTATAAAAGGTGATTCATTGTGGATGGATCCTTGGGCGTTTCTGGAGAATAGGTGAGTGGATCTTTTTAAAACTTCGGTTAAACCCATAAATGACCTTGGTCTACCGTTTTAAAATATTTTCAGGCCTACGGTGTTGCCGCTTCTACCCAAAACAGGTGGCAACATCGCTATTTTAAATGAAATGCCCTCTATTTTTTCACTTTTTCTGAAACTACAAGTATTTCTGAGCAACTTATCTGAATACTTCTCTATACCTATTTGTAGCCGTTTTCCAGGAATTATTTTATTTTAAATTTTTTTAACGAAAACAAGACTTCAAATAAATCTGAATTGCTTCCAACTCTAAAGCAATTTTATTTTGAAAATTGGGCTACGGTTAAATAATTCCTTTAGATATTTGATTTTTTGTCATATCTTAGTTGAAACATGCAGGGTGCTCCAGAAATAAATGTATGTTGGTAACTTATAAAAGCGCGAGAGAATCGATTTTTTTAAATGGGACACCCTGTATATCAATTCTGATTTAAGAAGGTGCGAAAAGTAGCTTTCTAATAATGTATACTTTGCCTATATCTAACTCTTCACGTTTTTGATTTATAAGCATTTCTTTATGAAATATTATAATAACGTGTCATTTTCAATCAATCTATTAGCAGTGTGCCATGAAAACAATTTTTGTAAGACGCCATGATAGTTTGTTTGACAGAAGTTTCATTCTTGAGCTTTTTATTTTAAGTCAAAGTTAAAATGGAAGTGACATGAAGTTACTTGAATACAGTTGTAATGAATTTATTTATTCTGCATGGTCAGTATGATAAGATTATCAAGATAACGTGTAGAAAATTGAATGAAACGTATCCAGATTTACCACAAATGAATATCAAAAAATTCGTTCGAATTCAGAACAATTTTGGAGATGTTGGTGCAGCTTTAAAACTACCAAGAAATTTGCCCAAACCGGTGACTTCCAATGAAGAAAATTAAAAAATGTTACTGATACGTACAAGGAAGATCCTTTTTTTTTTTTTTAAAATTATATGGACCGATGAATCAAAATTTTCTAGGGAAGGTATTTTTAATCGACGGAATCGTCGGTGTTGGGCCAATAAAAATCCGCACGATGCAAGAGAGAGAGAATTTCAGAAAAAAAATAGTTTTAATGTCTTCTGTTTGCTAATGGATAATCAGATTAGTTATTTGATATACGATGAGCAACTCACTTCCAGAAAATACTTAGATATTCTAACAGTGCTCGAGAAGTTCACAGCGATGGTCTTGCACTTGAGGATTACCGAAGCTGTTGGCACCAACTTGACGGGGCTTCAGCACATTGTACGGTGGAAGTGAGAGCTAGGTCAAATTTTCGATGACCGATGGTTTAAACATCTAGAACCGTAGAATTGGCCCCCAAGATCGCCTGATATTACTCCTTTAGATTTTCATTTATGGGGTACACTAAATGAAAAAGTTTACATACTCTAGTAAATACCAAAGAAGAACTACTACATCGGGTCATTCAAGCATTTCATGTTATTAATCCAGTGAAATAAGTAGTGTTACAACGGATGGAGTCAAAACTCGTTTTTTTGAAGTGTTTAGAGGTTAATGGTCAACATTTGCTAAAAAAATCAGTGACAATTTTTAAAATTTCTATTTAATTTTTGTATTTCTGATTTTTTTATCATTTTAATTTTTTTGGTGGTTTTAAAGCTGAACCAAAATTTTTAAAATTGTTCTGGATTCAAATAAATTTTCTGATAGTCACTTGTGGTAAATCTGGATACATTTCATTAAATTTTCTATACATTCTCTTGGTAATCTTATCACACATGCAGAATAAAAAAATTCATTATAACTGAATTCGTATTATTTACTTATTTACTTCCATTTTAACTTTGACTTAAAATCAGAAGCTCAAGAATGAAACTTCTGTCAAACAAACTAGAATCATTGAAAATGAACCGTTATTATGATATTTCATAAAGAAATGCTTATAAATCAAACACGTCAAGAGTTAGGCATAGGCAATGTATACATTATTGGAAAGGTACTTTTATCAGTTTTCATATACAGGGTGTCTCATTTCAAAAAATCGATTATCGCTCGCTTTTTTAAGTTACCAACATACATTTATTTCTGGAACACGCTGTATGCTTCAACTAAGACTAAGACAAAGTCTACTGAACCAAAATATAAGTTGCAGCACTAGCCTGTCGGCACTTTGAAAATCGCAGATAAAAGGCGAGCCGTCTAGTTTCAAACCTCATCGACACTGTCTCTTATTACCGAGCTGTTTAAAAGTAGTTTGGCTTCGCGCTACGAATTTTTATCTACCAGGGAATTTCAAAAGTATAAATAATAACTTTAGACAATAATTATTGAGTTAAATTTTGTCGTCGGACTAGTTTATTATTTTACAATTACAGTTTTAAATGTTAACATAGAACGAAAACTTTCACGGCTGTGGTCAATTAAAAAATCACGGTTCTTGGGATTAGACTGTGTCAAAATGGAATCACTTTCCGACGTTTCGCCTTCGATTGCACGAGGCATCTTCAGGGATCTTCACTTCACGTGATCGGAACACTGAATAAGCTCGGAGAGACCCAGGCTGGCTATTTATAGTCGACCTGTGTTTACCGAAGCGTGACTCTGTGTAACGATCGGTTTCCACGTATGATGTAGACTGAAGCCCATATCTCTATTAAAATTGTTAGGATGCTTATAAATTTCAGTAGATTCTCCAATTTTGTGTTTATAGAGTCCCGAAACCGATGCAAGAACTTTGGTTTCTTTTACATTTATGACATGCCCGACAGACGACACTTTTGTAATATGGCCACATGGTCCAGAAAACCTCCTTGGGTTTCTTGATCATCTAAATCAACAATATGCTAACATAAAATTTACAATGGAAAATGAATCAGAAGGCACGACTCCCTTTCTAGATGTTCTTGTACAAAGGAAAGAGGATGATTCCTTAGGACACTCTGTATATAGAAAACCAACGCATACAAACAGGTACTTAAACGCAAATTCCTATCATTATCCAGCACAAAAGCAATCAGTCAATAATTCATTGGTTTACAGAGCTCTCGCGATTTGTGACCAAAATTCTTGACAATCGGAAACAGAGAAACTGACTCAAGCTTTAAGAGGGAATGGATATTCCACTGATGATATTAGAAGATCAATTAGAAAATATAATAATCCAACTCCACGAAATGATACTGATAAGGAATTACCGATAGGAAATGTAGTTCTTCCATTTATACACGGAACCACAGACTGCAAGGTTACTTCGCCGGTCCAACATACATACAATCTTCGACACATACAAGAAAATTGGACAATGTTTGAGATTGCCAAAGGACATTATTCCTTTTCAAACAGAAGGAGTATATGCAATGTTCCTGTGGTAATGTTTATATTGGAGAAACCGGAAGATCCATTTCGTCTAGGCTTAAGGAACAAGAACGATGTATCAGAATGAAACAAATTGTACAATCTGCTGTATCTGAACACCAATATTCTACTGGGCATGTCATAAATGTAAAAGAAATCAAAGTTCTTGCATTGGTTTCGGGACTCTATAAACGCAAAATTAGAGAATCTATTGAAATTTATAAGCATCCTAACAATTTTAATAGAGATACGGGCTTCAGTCTACATCATACGTGAAAACCGATCGTTACAGAGTCACGCTTCGGTAAACAAAGGTCGACTATAAATAGCCGGCCTGGGTCTCTCGAGCTCTTTCAGTGTTCCGATCTCGTGAGGCGAAGATCCCTGAAGATGCCTAGTGCAATCGAAGGCGAAACGTCGGAAAGTGATTCCCTTTTGACACGGTCTAATCCCAAGAACCATGATTTCTTAAGTTTTAAATGTTATTTAAATATAATGAATTTAATATTAAATTGTTACTTACCTGCTAGTCGAATTTAAGAATACAATATTTTTATTATATTTAATATTCCCTCGTTTTTTTTCCATTTGTTCGGAATAGTGAAGGGTGACTCAGTTTACTTCAGTACCTATATAGTCACGGTATATAAGCGTTACATATACTTTTAATTTTTATTATCCGCCTTTTTGTTTCATGACATTGGATTCCTACCAATATTCTATAGTTGGCGCATTACCTTTCTGGAATGACGTCATTTTTGGTTATTTTTGTTTGATTTATGTTAACTGACAGTGACAAAAACATTTTGAAAAACTCATTGTCGTTTCTTTACAACAGTCAATGCCGGTTTTGGTTATGTGTCTTTCAGAATATATTCGTCAAAATTGACATTGATTTGTTGTGATTCTTTTTAAACTTTTGCAAGATGCCGCGAAGATATAATCAGCAATCACAGCTAATAGTTTTGAATATCTTGGCTTTTTTTCAATTGGAAAAAGAGCAAGCTAAAAATGGAATCCTTCCGCAAACTGATAATATAATTGAACGAGCTTCAAATGCAACAAAACTTAGCCATACAACAATCATAAATATTAAGAAAAGAGGAATAACGAGCGATGAATCCTTTACCTCCAGAATGCCTCAAAAGCAAAAAGAGGTAAAAACAAAAATTACAGATTACTTAAAGAACAAAATAAGAGATACGATCTACTGCATGTATGCGAAAAATGAATATGTTACAATGCAGACTTTGCTTAAAAAACTAAAAGAGATAAATGAATATTTTAATTTTTCCATCACCTCGCTAAGAAAATACGTAAAAAGTATTGGTTTTAAGTGGAAGAAATCAAATAATAGAAAATACCTGATGGATTTGCCCCACATCGTCCACAAGAGAATCAATTTCTTGAGGGAATATGTCAAAAATCAAAATCTAGGACAAGATGCTTATACCACCGTATTTATTGATGAGACTTGGATTTTTAGTAAAGGTTCGTTTAGAAACAGCTGGCAGGATAACACTATGTCTACAAGTTCTAAAAAAGCTAGTGAAGGTCATCGATATATTGTAGTTCACGCTGGATCAAAGGAAGGATTTATTAAGGGGGCCAGTTTAATATTTAAAAGTGGACTAAAAAGCGGAGATTATCATGACAATATGAACAAGCAAAATTTTGAAAATTGGTTTAAAAATCAGCTGGTACCAAATCTTCCTCCAAAAAGTTTGATAGTGATGGACAACGCAAGCTATCATTCCGGCCTTTTAGAGGATATTCCAAGAAAATCATGGACAAAGCAGAGATTGATTGGATGGTTAAAAGAAAAGAACATTGACTTCCCAGAGAGGGCCATGAAGGATGAAATATGGAGCATTGTAGAAAAAAAATGTAACATTGAAAAAACATTCTACCTTGACGAATATGTGAAACCTTCGGGCCACAAAATACTAAGACTTCCTCCATACCATTGTCAATTTAATGCTATTGAAATGGTATGGTCTGAGTGTAAGAGGAAATACGACCAATACATTGCTAGTCTGAAGGGGACACCATCGGAAGTTTTGGCCATGTGGGAAAAAGCGATAAATGAAGTATCTTCAGAGCATTGGAAAAATTATGTCAGCCACACAGAAAGGGTAATCCAAGAAGCTTGGAAGACAATACAGATATGTGATGCTTCAGACATTGCGCCACTTGTAATTAGTACCGACGAAGACAGCAGTGACGATGAAGAATTTAGTTCTGATTCTGAAGACAGTGAAGGGGAGTAGTTTTTATTTTTAAAGTTAGTTAGTTATACATTAATTTCTCTCTTTTAGTTTTTAAAGCAAAGTCTGCATTGTAACATATTCATTTTTAGCATACACGCAATAGATCATATCTCTTATTTTGTTCTTTAAGTAATCTGTGATTTTTGTTTTTGAAACATTCTGGAGGTAAAGGATTCATCGTTCGTTATTCCCCTTTTCTTAATATTTTTTCAGTATTGTCTGTAATTGAGAATTAAAATAATTTTGATGAAAATGGGTAACTGGCGTCAATTTATTACATTGCAAACAAAGAATAAGACTAAGATGAAAGAATTTATATTAGTAAAGTCTTATTTGCAAAATAATTTTAGTTTTTGAAGTTATAATAGTTATTTTTGTATTAAGTGTGCAAAATGAGGGTTTTTTTATGGCAATGAGAGTGTTAATTTTTTGCCAGCCATTTTCGACAAGTTGCAGCGCTTTCTGTACAGAAAATGCCAATTTTAAATTCGCTTTAGCCAGTGCTGAACGCACCCCTCCTATCTACATCACTGCATACGTTTAGGTTAGGAATCATCGCTGAAATATAAATAATATAAGAAATACGTTATTTGAAACCAGCGTGACGTCATTCCAGAAAGGTAATGCGCCAACTATACCATTTTCTTTCTACCTACGTCACACTTAACTTTTGAGCATAATTTAAAATAAATTCAATAATTTTTACATTGACACATACCGCCATTTTGTTACGTCATGTTGAATTCGTACCAGTTTCTCCCATTTGCACATTTAATTTTTCTGCAAAATTTAAAGTCAATTGAATAAAATTTTTTTACGATGATTTTTTTAAAAAATTATTTTTCCACTATTTCGTTTCGCCATCTTAAATTGAAACCCATATTATCAGCAAGGCCCATTAACTCTATAGGTTGCCTCGAGCGATCTTGACCTATCCCAACGCGGTGTGAGCGATCAACGTCACTCGGCGACTGGCTTGCTTTAGCACGGCATTGTCAATATCTCTTCTTTGTCGTTTAATTACATATATTAATCTTTTTTTGTTCAAAATTGATTTTTTTTTGTTACAACAAAATACAGCCTTCAAGATATAAGTTAATATAATTTTAATCTTAGGTTTATGGATGTTGGTTTAAATTTTAAACAAGTTTTTTTCCATTTCAAAAAGTTCGCATCGTATTTGAAAAAATATGATGTATTTTTATAGTTTCAAAAAATATTCTTACAAAAAGTTTTAGCATGACAAATAATTGTATAACTTTAGAAAATGTACATTTTTTTATACAAGGTGTCCCAATATTATGTTCTCGGTTTTGGTGATAATGGTTAGAGATATAGAAAAAGTTTAAATATGAATATTAGTATACAGGATGACATATATCTACTTAAATAGTTTTTTATATACGAAATACTCTCTATTTTATTACATTTTTAAATTGTATGCCTAAGTTTAATTGTTTTCGAGATATTAATAATTAAAAACTTGGGATTTTCAATTTTGAACAGCTGTAGAGTCTAAACGGTTCAAATTAGAACAAAGCTGTGTGCACTTTCCTGATTTAGTTTTTAATAGTCTACCATAAATTTCTTCTCTATTTCCAACCGGTATTAAGATATCAACCGAGAACACACTATGGGGACACCTTATGTAAAGGGTGTTTTTTTTAAGAGGTAGAGAACTTTAATTTGAAGTAAAACACAAAAAAATTGTTTTTAATATCAATGAATTGTTTTTATTTTAATGATAATTTTATGGCATTTAACATTTGAATATGATGTGGGGCATGTGACCGCCGCGACTGGCGCGTACATGGCGTAATCTAGAGGTTCAATTTTCACACCTATCCGCAGTACAGCAGGCTATATCTCGGCAATCACGCGTCGAATATTGGCTTCGAAATGCTCAACTGTTTCTGGTTTATGAGCGTAGACACGCGACTTTACATACCCACCAAAGAAAATAATCTAATGGCGTCAAATCACGTGAACGAGGTGGCCAGTTAACAGGTCCATTTCGAGAAATTAAGCGTTGGTCAAATGTTTCTTGCAATAAATTAATTGTTTCGAGTGCTGTGTGGCATGTGACACTGTCTTGCTGAGACCACATGTCTGCAACATTAATGCCTACCAACTCAGGCACGAAAAAGTTAGTAAGCATGTCCCTGCACCGCCCACCATTGACTGTAACGTTCTGACCATCAGCATTTCTGAAGACGTAAGGACCACTGATTCCACCAGCCCATAAAGCACACCAAACGGTGAGTTTTTCTGGATCTAATGGTGTTTCAACAATGGCTTGTGGATTCTCATCGCCCCAAATTCGGCAATTCTGTTTATTTACGTATCAATTTAACCAAAAGTGTGCTTCATCACTGAACAAAAGTTTCAAATGAAATTGTGGATCATTGGCAATGTTTCCTTCCGCCCATTCAGCTAATGTACGCCGCGAACGATGATCGTGTGGTTTCAACTCCTGCGCAAGTTGAATTTTCTACGCACGTAAACTCAGATCTTTACGCAAAATTTTCTATAAAGTGGATTGACACAAGTTTAATTGTTGAGCAGCAATCGCTTGCTGTGTACGCACTGTACGGCGTCTTACGGGATGCGTATTATCAATTAGAGTAAACGTGGTGCGAAAACGATCTACAGTTTCTCGAATCAATCGCTTTGAAGGACGGTTATGAGCACCACAAAACTCACGTAATGCTCGAAATGTTTCTCGAACTGAACTGTGCCTTTCAAAATAAATTTGAACAAACTACAAACGTTGCTCCGGCGTTAGTCTATTCATGATGAATTGCCAAACCAAACTAACCTCAAAACGACCGAGAACTGTCACATCGGCTGTTACAGAAATCAGTATTGCCAAATTAAAGTTCTCCGCCTCTAAAAAAAACACCCTTTATATTATAAGTATTTTTCATATTTTATTAACTACTGGTATGCTATTTGCAGTAAACACAATTATTTAACTGTTCAAACATCTTCTTTAATAATAGGAAATAAATCAGCACATAATTTATGCTTAAACGGTAACAAACAACGACATGGAAATAACATAGACCCAGTTGTTTACATTTTGGAAGAATCCAACATTAACCCTGGTTTGTCAAACCGTTACTGTGGCCACATTATAACGGATATCATCCTTTATACTATTACCTAAATAAACAAGGAATTCCAGAAATTCCCAGTATAAATTTCCATATAGAATATTTTAAAACTCATAATTAAATAGCTTATTACAAATAACTCAAACCGAATCTGTTTTAAATGTAATTTAAATCTTCTGTAATTATTATTCCTTATTTCAAGAAATAAAGCCCAGAATAATCGGCAACGTCGGAATTCTACATTTTTCGAGTATACTACAGATTTCTTTCGGGATCATTCGGAAAACGCCGAAGACGGTCGTAGTCATTCATGATTTCGACCTATTTGATGCGCGGCGTTGTAATTGTTCTAGTTGGTAAAATAAGTGTTTTTCAGAAATCCAAGTGTTTTGTGTTGCTATTTTCAAGAATCTGTTTAAAAAACTTTAAGAAAATGGTGCGAACTTGCTTTATTTGCAGAAAAAGAAACGATTTAAAACCAGAAGTTTGTTTTCGAAGGTAATTAAGGTTATGTCATACCAGTGCTGTAGTTGAAGGGTAAAATCACCGTCTAATAGCGTTTTTATATTTGCAAATGAAGTATTGTTTTTGTATTGTACATTTCTGTTGGGATATATATATATATATATATATATATATATATATATATATATATATAAAGCTATATACAATTTCCTCTAAATTTCGGATTTTGAAAATTGTCACTGAATCATTAAATATGTAATAGACGAGTTTAATTATTTAAATAAATAATGAAATATTAAATTAATATGCTGTTACTTTTGTTTGGTCGATAATAATAGTTGTTTGTTATTATATCAAACCGTTTATAAATAAATTATACCAAACTTTTAAACTTTGTTTTATTTTAACCACGTGTCCGGGGAAAATTTAAGTAAAAAATTAAGTTTCAAATATAGTATAAAATATTATACAGGGTGTTTCAGAATCACCAAAAAGTTTCGATGATTTTATTTTTAAACATCTTGCAGTTTAATGCATTTATTTACTTTTTTTATTATTGATTTCTTGATAAGAGTTGGTGGTTCAAAAAAAATATTTTTGACAGTAATAAACTTTAGATCAGGATGTTCAAAAAAGTGGATTTCACTAACAATTTCAAAAAAATAAAATTTTTCTGACGGTAGTTTTTGAGGGCCATAAAAAATCGTAAATATAAACTGAGTAAAATTTTTTATATTATAGTTATGGAGATATTTAAGGTCAAACAGAAAAAAAACATTTTTCTATTTAAATCTTTCCTTAGCTATTACTTATATATGACATAACTAATACTAAACCTTTATTTACGATTTTTTAAGGCCGCGGCAGTCACAAAAATTTTAATTTTTGAAATACACTTTTTCGTATTTTTTGGATGCCCTGTATATATGACTTAAAGTTTAATATTGTGAAAACTATTTTTTCGACAAACACACAAGTTTTATCAAGAAGAAAGTTTTTTAGTGCAGACTTCCACGACATAATATCTAAATTAATTGTTTTCAAGTTATTATAAAAACTCTCACTTTTGCAATGTAAAGTCGTTCCTGTTCATCTTAGAACAAAAAAACTGTCGTATCCACCATACTAATATTTGGGCTCAAAAAAATATAGTAAATAATACATTATCTCAAACATAGCTACGCCACTGGTACGCCTCGCGAAGATATCTGACAGCGTTGCAATTTTCACCTCAAACTATTCTTTATGCGATCAGTCCATCTTTTTTCCACTCATACACAACAACAAATTGATGTTTGATTCTATTTATTTCATTTTGATGAATGAAATGCTGGGTCTATTTCTTTTTGACGTCATTGGTAACAAATTAAAAATTAAGTTAATAATTTTTTTCATTTTTTATACTGCTTTTCGTGGAGTCCACTTCAGAATGGCTTCCTTTTTTACCTTTTTTTCCTTCGCCAGTTCATTTGAATATTTCATTCTTATAAATAACCTTTGTCTTACGAACAGTCTTGGGGCATCTAGGTTTATGTTGTTGTGTCTATTTGTAATTATTTTCATTCATACTTTACTCATAATTTACGTAAAAAGTCTTTTAAAATATTCACATATGTACACAGAAAAACAAAAATGTCTTAAAACTTTCACTTGAGGAAGTAAGAAATTACTCAGAAAAATATAACTGAATACGGGTTTTGTGCAGGATATAGAATTTATATATGTGTCCTGAGAATGCAACAATAAAATAGTAAAACGTCGATAGTTTAAAAAATCATTTGTTTTTTTACTGGATCCCATCCCCAAATAATACACCACTCTAACATAACAACAAAAGGATCGTTAACGAAAACCATTTAGAAACTTAATATCTGGGAAATATCTGCGGACCAGCGTTACAGGTAAAGACTGATAATGTGGCTTATAGAATTTGTGTCCTGAGGATGCAACAATAAAGTTGCGAAACGTCGACAGTTTAAAAAAATCTGTTGTTTTTTTACTGGATCCCAACCCCAAGTAATACACCAGTCTAACATAACAACAAGAGGATCGTTGACGAAAACCATTTAGACACTTAATATCTGGGAAATATCTGCAGTCCAACGGAGTAGGTAAAGACTGATAATATGGGTTTCATGCAGGACATAGAATCTATGTATTCTGAGGATGCAACAATAAAGTTGGGAAACATCGACAATTTAAAAAAAGACTTGCTTTTTTACTGGATCTTATCCCCAAATAATACACCACACTAACATTTTGTTTAACAAATTACTAGGTCATCCTCATATGACCCTTTATTTTGGTCAAAATTCGGAGTCAATCGAGTAAGTAGTATTTAAGCTATGTCGCGAACTAATAGACAGACATACAGATCTACAGACGAAACGACGGAATTGATAAAATCTAATAGGCATATTGGCTCATATTTGTCAAAGAAATAAAAAATTTTTGTCTCCCTATATAGCACAATCACAAACTGGCGCGATCACGAAGCCTGACCAACTGTGTATGTACCGGAGACCCGAACGTAACATACATTTTGGATGTATCAGCTCGGGCGGGACGCGAGGAATAGCTAAATCGAGTCACGTGTTCAAGTGCCGCAACTTATATTTTTATTCAGTAAACTCTGACTAGTGACAAAACAATGAAGTAAAGTTTATACGAAGTCAATTGAAATTGCTCAAAAATCGGGGTACGATCAATTTACCACAAAACACATTTAAAGAAAATAGCATTACTTTTATTGACAGCTCCTCATATTCGTCCTCCTCGGGTCAACGTGGACTTGATGTGTGCCTGTCAGCGAATTATTCAATCCGACGCATTCAATTGGTCAATGACAGGTTTTAATTAGTTCCAAATATTTAAGATGGATTCATTCTGAACGCCTGAAAGGAATGCGGATAAAAAATTATTCTAGTTATGTGGTCCGTTCAAATTTTTTTTTAATGCATGAGGAATTGAAATAAAATACCAAAAATATTATTGATAGGTATCGGTAGACGTTAGCGTACTCAGGATACCTGTGATTGGCAGATTTCAAAACCCCGGCCCATTCAACGATCAATTATTGTCAGAGAGAAATAGGCATGTTCGGCGCGGATGACGTGGGAAAGACGAAGATAAAAGATGCCTTGGATTGAATTGTGAACGGGCCAGGGTCTGGAATCAGAGAATTGCACTGCCGGGCGGAGTTGTGTGAGGCAGTGGTGTACGATATTTAATTAACATCTAGCCATAGATAAAATGGTAAAATTGTGGCACGATTTCAAGCTAATGGAAGAAAATGGCTGCTAAATAAAATATTAGCAATCGTCAAAAAAAACGCCATCCCAGGTTTTATGTTTTATCTTCCCTAGATATTCGTATATACATATATATATATATATATATATATATATATATATATATATATATATATATATATATATATATATATATATATATATATATATATATATATATATATATATATATATATATATATATATATATATATATATATAATATATAAAAAACTCCGTTGATTGACAGAAAAGAAAAGCGGATAAACGCTTTTCTTTTCTGTCAATCTGTCTGTCGTATGCCGGTTCGAGAAATAGCTAAACAAACACTTACCCAATTAATTTCAAATTTTGTAAAACAATTTAGGGTTATATGGGGATAACCTGGTAACAGTTTGGAAGTATTAGTAAAAAATGTATTTCCAATATTTGCATAAAAAAAATGTTACATAGAAATGAACTGGTAACATTTTGGTATGAATCCAAGAAAGTAAAACAAAATAGCGGCCCAATAAAATAATCAAAAAATGGTTAGTTTTTAGATATTGTTTTATTTATTTCTTTTATTTTAAAATTTTGAAAATGTAATGCAGAATATTTAAAAAAATCGGGTCACCGATTAATCAATATTTTGCTTAAGCTGCTTGCCGTAAAAAACGGAATTTTGGAACACGGATTGACTGCAGGGTGTAGAGGTTCGGAAAAAAGGGATTTTTTAAAACTCAAGTTACAAGGGGATAAAACCACCCCTTAAATAATACAATATTTTATTTAAGAAACAGTTAGTTTTTAGAAAAAGGCTTGAATAGGTGTTATTTATTTTTATTTTTTACACATTTAAAGATTTTAAAAAATATATACAAGGTGTTTAAAAAAGTGGGTCACTCTTGACATAAAATGCTGAATTTTGATATAGAGGTTCATTGTACGGTGTAAAGATTTGACAAGACGGGATTTTTCGAAACTTTTATTTCAAGGGGGTGAAACCACCCCTTGAATATAAAAATCTTTTTTATTTACAAAACGGTTAGTTTTTGAAAAAAAAACGCGTGAATAAAGGCATTTTATTCTAATTTTTTTCTACATTCGTAGAGTTTTTTCAATGAATACAGGGTGTTTTCAAAACTCGGGTCACTGATTAATCACGATCCTCCTCAAACCGCTTGACGCAAAACGCCGAATTTTTGTATACGGGTTGACTACAGAGCGTAGAGGTTCGATAAGTATGGTTTTTCAAAAGACTTGTAAGGGGGTGAAACCACCCCTTAAATATTAAATTATTTTCTATTAAAAAAAACTCTTAGGATTTCGGATAAACGCTTGAATACGGGTATTTTATTTTCATACTTTACATATTATAAGATTTTTTCAAAAATTATACGGGGTGTTTCAAAAATATTGGGCCACTGATTAATCACAATCCCACTCAAACCTCTTGACGTAAAAAAGTTGAATTTTGTCATAGAGGTTGAATGTATGATGTAAAGGTTTGGTAAAAGGGGATTTTACGACCCTCAAATTTCAAGGGGTGAAACCGCCCGGCCCCTGCAATATTACACTTCTTATTATTTACAAAACGATTAGTTTTTCAAAAAAAAAAGAACTTTGACAAGTGTATTTTATTTTATTATTTACATATTTTTTTTATGGATACAGGGTATTATATAAAAACGGATCTTAAGAGGTACTTAAATAAGACGATTTAAGGGCATCTCAATTTTCAGGTGCCATTTTCCCAAAGTCAGTTCAATTTAGGTATAGGAAACACCATACAAAAGTGTTTATCATAAAGACATTACAAAAATGCAATAATATACAGGTCATTTCATTAAAAAATAGATATTGCTATCGGTTTGGGTCAAAAGAGGCAACACTGCATAATTTGAAATATTTTAAAAAGAGAGTTTAAGTTCAATTATGTGTAGAGCCAAGGTTTGAAAGTACTCTGTTTATTAATTCTTCAGATACTTCTAATAGGACACTCACCGTGAATAACCCTTTGTATATACAATATACCTTTATCGATCAGATCTAATATACATACGTACCTACATACATACATGCATACATTAATACACTTACCATCCCTATTAAAATGAAACCACGGCTGGGTTACCCCAATATAACATTTTTTAAATATTGTTTATATTTGCTAATTTAAATTTATTTTAATATTTGTATTTTTCGATGTAATTAAAATTACATAAACACAAAACTTTTAAAAGTTCTGTGTTTTTGAAATATTTAAATATTTTCACATATATTTTATTTTGTACTTTCCAGCAATATTTAGACTTCACAATATTGTATTATCATCGGGTTGTGCATGTGTACCAAATCTTGGTTTATTCCGATATAGGGAACTATATTACTATTATATTTTACGCACCATGTATATGTAAAAGACACTCACGATTGAACATCTAATATTGTATCGTGATCCAGTTTATGTATGTATACCAAATTTCAGTTAATTCCGATAAAAAAAACTGTTTTGTACCAGTTTGTATTCTTTACGCACCCTGTATCAGATATTTACGATTTGAAACCATCATATTGAGTTTATATAGGTGTACCCTGTACAAGACAAGATATTCAACTCCATAATTTGTATCGTCATCAAGTTTATGTATATATTTGAACTTATTAATAATATTTTGTAAGCACCCGGTATAAGATATTAATGATTGGACAACATATTATTGCATTGTCATCTGGTTTATGTACGCATACTAAATCTCAGTCACTTCCAATAAAGGCTTCAAAATAAGTTGCAAGATTTAACCCGAATATTTTATGAGGCGCCATTTTGTTATGCTATCTTGGATTGGTACCAAAATTTTACCAGTTCATCTCCATGTCACAGTTAATTTTTCAGATCTATTTGAAGTTTTGTTTTCGTTATAAAATTTTCAAATTAATTAATTCCTGGAAAACGGCTGCAGATAGGTATAGAGAAGCATTCAGAAAAGTTGAAACACGTGGGGTTTGAGAAAAAGAGAAAAACTTAAGGGCATTTCATTTAAAATAGCCATGTTGCCACCTGTTTTGGTGGTAAGCGAAATTTAAAAAGTTCCATCCACCGTGAATCACCCTGTATATCAATGTTGTGTTATTAACCTGGTCAACGAAGACGGCAAAACGTTTCCAAATTAAGCAGTATGCCAAGTAATTATAGTTCGACAATATGTTACTTAAACAAACAATAAAGACGCGTGTTGACCTAAAATTAGAGAGCGTGACGGCGCAGAGGAAAAGTTCTCGAAATACCGGACATAGGCTTTAATTCTGGTGTTCTTGTTGATAGCAAGAGTAAAAAAATTAAAATCCATTAACAAGGCTTCGCCATATGAGTGACTCATAATAATTCTAATGCAAATTGCAACATTCAGTTATATAATGAATTGTTTTCATTAACCTGCTTTTTAAATGTTTGGCCAGATCTCGAGTGGCGAAATTCAACACGCAAAGTTTATTCAAATACTAAGAATGTGGTCATGTTATAAGCCAGAGATACGTAACATTTGCCATCAATATTTTATTTGAAGAAGGTAGATAATGTAGAACGTTCATTAAACTCATTCTGTCGGACTTGAATTGTCTTGAACTGTCATTGAATGAATGCTAAGTCTAAAGCTACGGGACTAAACACTAGTCCATATGTTTGGAATATCGACGCTAGGTTTACTGAATATACCTTGATGTCTTTCTATAAAAGCCACTGCATTTGATGTTGGCTTAACCAAATGTTAAATTCAAAAGTTGTTGGGTTCTGTCTGAACCGCCAAAATTTGCTAAACAGATTAACAAATGACAAATGCAAATTAAAAAATTGAGCATCGATTTTGTTATTTTAAATGAGACACCCTGTATATTTTTAATTCGATGGAAAGAACATTTTTTTCTGATTTCAAAAATATACAGTGTGTCCAAGATAAGGATGCACAGCATGGGCATCTCGGAAACGGTAAAAGATATAGTGTCGGTTAATTTAGACAAAAGTTGCGTATTTTGATGCCCAACAAAATCCCGTTTTAAAAATTTGAAAATTCTAAGCCGTTTCGGAAATATCCGAGAAAAACCGAAATATTGCGATTTCGTTTTAATTTTTTTTTGAAGCTATTTGAAAAGATATGAAAAAATGGAAAACACTTTTTTATTCTCACTTTTTAAACTGTACAAGGTGACGTTAACAAATTTTTATTACAACGTTTCGTTTCAATGGAACCACCATCAACTTTGATTTTTCTTATAGGAAGGAAAAAGTACACCCAGTATTAGATTGCGCTTTTCATTGCGAATTCAACGATGTACAGCACAATATGATTGATTACTTATGTTTTTATCCAGAAAAATGGCTTTTTAATACATTTCTAGCATTTTATTATAGTAGGGCATGAAATCCTAACGATAAAAGGAAGAAAAAACGGTTGACAAGTTCGAATGAATATATTTATTTATTTACTAACTATAACAAATGTTCAAACAAATTACCTCCATTTTCTAAACAGAAGTACGCCCGTCTCACGGTAGACTCCAAAATATGACTTAACATTTCAGTAGTAATTGTATTAAATGGTGCTCGTACTGATTGATATAATTATTCCTCGTCAAAACATTTCTTAAATACCTCATTTTTTATGTAGCCCCCACAAAAAAAAGTCCAAGGGAGTTAGGTCCGGGGACCTTGGAAGCCAAGGTGTTTCACTGTAAGTCCCAATGTATCTTCCTTGAAACCGTTCAGCTAAATATTGGCGAACTTCTATGGAGTTAGGGGTTGGAGCACCATCTTGTTGGAACCAACACCCGGTAAATTATCTAATGCATCTTCTAAATCGTGCCTCAAGATCTCAAGGTACCGCTCGGAAGTGAATGAATTGTGAAAGAAAATAGGGCCTATAATCTTGCTACCAAAAATCCCACTCCAAATATTAGATCCAAAGCGATCTTGATGTCCGGATGGTCTATTTACACGTGGATTTCGTTGTGACCAATAGTGGGTATTGCGCCTGTTAAAAATACCGTTGTTGGTTACCATGCTTTCATCAGACCAAATCACTTTATAAGGAAAATTAAGACGGTCTTCACACATCCTGGTATACCACTCACAAAAATATCTACGTCGTTCATCGTCACCCGGTTTTAATCCTTGACATATTCGGAATTTGTAAGGCTTCAATTAATTTTTCCTTAAAATAAATTGAGCTGTAGATCTAGCTACCCTCGCCTGGTCTTCAATTTGTCTGGTGGAAGTTTGTGGATTTTCAATAACAGATTGTAGAACGTTGTATCGGTTTTCTTCATTGGAAGGTTTTTGTCGGGATAATACAGGCTTTTTAAATGATCCATATTCTTTTACATTAAATAGCAAACGCCGAAAAATACACTAGTCAGGTTGTCTCCACTCAGGGTATTTGTTAGAATACATGCGCTCGGCTCCTACACAATCTCTTTGGCATAAAACGTAGCAAGATAACATATCACATTTTTCTTCGTTTGTAAAATTACCTCCATCCATTGTAGAACAAAATAAATTAAAAAACGACAACAACAATAACAATACAAACATTTACTTGTTTGAATATTTGTTAAATAAATAAATACATTCATTCGAACTTGTCAACTGTTTTTTTTTCTTTTATCGTTAGGATTTCATGGCCTAATATTATAAAATGAAATGTATTAAAAAGTCATTTTTCTGGATAAAAACATAAGTAACCATATTGTGTAGTACATCGTTGAATTCACAATGAAAAGCACAATCTAATACTGGGTGTTCTTTTTTTCCGTCCCATAAGAAAAATCAAAGTTGATGATGGTTCCATCGAAACGAAACGTTGTAATGAAACTTTGTTAATGTCACCTTGTACAGCTTAAAAAGTGAAAATGAAAAAGTGTTTTCCGTTTTTTCATATCTTTTCAAATAGCTTCGAAAGAAAATTAAAACGAAATGGCAATATTTCGGTTTTTCTCGGATATTTCCGGAACGACGTAGAATTTTCAAATTTGTAAAACGGGATTTTGTTGGGCATCAAAATATGTAATTTTTGTCTAATTTAACCGAGACTGTATCTCTTAGTGTTTCCAAGATCCCCATGCTGTGCATCGTTATCTTGGACACACTGTATACTTTATCTATGTTCAGACTAGCGGTTATCGCATAAATTCGATTTAAAACCTGGAAAAATCAAATGCTCTGGCTGATAATAAATTTAACATAGGCGGCTTTGATTTCGATTGTTTTTATTTTAACATGGTAATTTTGTCACTGGGCACCTGATTTACTTAATTTCTTAATTATGAGAGTATTCTGACGAAGAAAAAGCAAATATTTTGAAAATATACTTTCGGGTAAATCATCAATATCTGCAATATATTATATTGTAAAAAATTTTGAAAACAGAAAGACTGTGACAAAACAGAAGCGAACAGTCACTAGAAATGGAGAAAGAGATATGCAAATATTGTTATATGTTGAAGGTAAATTTTAATTATTATTAATTTTTTAGAAGTATATTTTATAGAGGATCCAGAACGATCAATCCCAGACGCTGTATTAAATTTGAATGAGAAAATATGGAAAGTTCACGAAACTCTAAAACATTACAAGTATAAAGATTATAAGTTTAGACCGGTTCAGAACTTAACAGACTTAAACAAAATACAGAGGGTTGCGTTATTACCGGGAAATGTTGGCAAGGATGCAGGGAGATGAATTTCGCCAAGAAAATTATTTTTACAGATGAAACTATATTTTCTATGGCGGGGATGTTCAATGGGAGAAATAAACAGTTTTGGGCAACTACCAATCCTCAGCAGAAACAAACTGTAAAAAGTCGGGGCCGAAAGTCTATTTTGGTTTGGTGCGGCATCATGAAAACAAAGTTTTTGGGCCTATAGTCATACATGGTTCATTAAATGGCCAAAGATATTTAAATTTATTATGAAATGATATAGAACAAGCTCTGGAAGAGTTACCTCTCCTAATAATATTAATTTTCACCACGATGGGGTTCCTTGTCATAACATTATTGAAGTTGCAGAATACCTTAATAATAAATATGATTTATGGATGGGGAGACACGGTGTCATAATTTGGCCTGCGAATAGCCCAGACCTTTGGCCTCTGGATTTCTTTCTTTGGTGATACCTTAAAAATAAAGTTTACTATAATAAACTACCAAAGATTCGGAAATTGGCTTTAAAATTGCAAGGCGAAATAAATAGTTTCTTCTTTATTTTCTTTCCGGTATCAATATTAAAACATCTATTATTATTTAGATAATTGTTTCATACAAATAACTCATTAAACTCAATTTAGATAATTTAATATTTGTAATTTAAATTTGTTAATATTGTTATTTATTAGTAAATAATTTAAAATTAAATTAAATTACGTCTAAGCAGTAAAAAATTTGTCAGAATACTCTATAATTAATTAATTAAATAAACCAGGTGTCAAAAACCAGTGACAAAATGGTCATGTTAAAATAAAAACAATTGAAATCAAAGCCGCCTATGTTAAATTTACTATCAGCCAGAGCACTTGATTTTTCCGGGTTTTAAATAGAATTTATGCGATAACCGTTAGTCTGAACATAGACAAAGTATATATTTTTGAAATCCGAAAAAATGTTCTTTCCAACGAATTAAAAATATACAGGGTGTCTCATTTAAAAAATTTGTAATTGTCATTTGTTAAACTTTGTTGAAACCCCGTTGAAAATATAACCGAAAACCCTGTACAAACACGATTTTACGATAACAGCGTGGCATCTAAAAAAATTGGCTACAATTTCTTTAACGCACTTTTCAGTTAAAGCAAATATGAATAAACAAAGAGTATTATTTAAACTTAATATGTGCCTGAGATTAATACGATATTTGCATCTGTTTAAAGTATTTTGCAAATAATACAGTACAGCTGCACACATTTTGTTTTATTGATTTAGTACAGGTATGTAAAAAATTAAATACTGTTCGTTAACTAAAAAAATAACGGGCACCAAGACGCGGAAAAATATTTAAAATGACTACTTATGTTTGCTGTACTTTAGTTTCATCTGTAAACAGAATAAAATGACAACTATTAAAAATCCCAATCAACTGTTCTTGATTCAGTCAAACGCCACTGGCTCCTTGTTTGTTTATACTCATTTCTTCTTCTTTCTCTTCAGTTTAACGGCCTTGAGCTGCCTGGGCTATACGGCCGACGTGGTTGCTATATTTTCAATTTTTAATTTTCAGTTTTGTTTGTTTTCTTTGCTACTATCTTTCATTGTCTTTTTATTGCTTCTTGGCTTCCACTAGATGCCCCTTGAGAGTACTACTGGTCTCACGAGATGACCTTTTCTTTCAAACTATCTCCTTACCCCTCCTGCTCCCGCCACATAGCGGCCATTACGCTAATATTCTATGTAGAACTGCGGCAGACGAACGGGATACAATGCAGGAACAACTAGGCCTCACACGTTCACAGCGCCTGCTCCCTTTCTAACGGGGTGGTTAGTTTCCTCTCTCAGCGGTTGAGTCTCCCGCTTCCCCCCTAAATAAAGCAGCAAAACCGAGCACGTGGAACCACTTATGTTAATAACACAGAGATCTGCCTTCGACGAGACGAACCGGAAGACTTTTATACTCATTTATACTGATAAGAAAAGTAGGGTTAGAAAAATTGTAATCAAGTTTTTCACACACCTGGCATTTATAATCGATATTAGCCTTATTAACTATAATAATATAAAAATCACTTAAAATGCACGAAAAACGATACTTTGCTGCTAGATGTCCATCGTCACACATACCGTTATCCACTTTACGCATATGCTATATGATTTTAGTGATTTTACGTTTGTGTTTACATGACACATGTCCATACAACTTGTTGGGCGGCGTTGCCATATTTCGCCTTAAGAAATCTTTGTTATGGATCTTTACTAACAAATCCTTAATTTTTGAAATTCGATTCTCGTTTTTTTCTTGAAGCCCACATACTCTAGGCGAAATACATAATTATGATATCTTTTACCACAATATTCATTTTATTTATCCATGATTTTTTTGATTATAGTTTTCTTTGTAGGTTGCACTAATAAAACGCAGATTTGGCAACCTAGGGTCCAAAGCGTTTATAATGTGAAGTATTCTTGGCTCGTAAAATAATCATAATAGCCTATTCTTTCCTCTGCCATATTCTAAGAGGTATACCGATGTTTGATAAAGAATTTTAAATGGCCGTCACCCGTCACATGAACGTTGCGAAACTGTGCCAAACAAAATTTAGAGTTTAAGTGAAACACCCTGTATATTCCAGTAACCAGTTCAGTAATCTAATTACTTTACAGGGTACCAGTGTAAATCTAGGAGAAGCACTTCAGTTTCTTCGAGAATATGACACAGAAGCCTCAAATATGTGTTTTCGAGTCAGTTCATCCCAGTGGGCCTATTCCACCAATATGACTGATTTCAATAAAAGAAGAATGATCGAAGAACAAACATTAAAGGTAAGATATATTAAGAATCTCGCGAAATGCTATATACAATAAAGACTTATTAGACACTCAGCTCAGGCACGTAGCCAGGGGTGGTCTACCCGCCGCCTCCCCCCCCCCAAACACTTTAAAAATATTTCGATATGATTTTGTGTGAGGTGTCACTGTTTGGACCCCCTCCCTCCCTCGAAATGAATTTCTGATTTGGCCCCCTCCCCAAACTGAATTTAGATGGAGTTGGATCTTAAAGTGAAGGAAAGGAAAATTAAAAAATGTTCTTTAACTATATTTGACAGAAAGCTTTTGCCATTAAAAAAGGCGACTTTGATGAAATTAAATATATTTTTATATTAAGAACGCTAAGTGTCATTTACATGCAATCAATACAAATTAAAGTGGTTAAGCAAAAGGTTGGAATTAATTTTTTACCTCGTAAAAGTAATTAACCTACCGCAATTCATTATCGGATGGCATTAATTAATTACCTTAATATCGTATAATCATACTAATCTAAGAAAAAAATCGGTGAATTTTCTTTACCTGGAACTTCCCTGGTTATGAAACTTCCCGTTTATTAGGAATAGAAAAGTGTGACCTAGTCTAGTTTGGTACTTATAGTCATTTAGTAACACATATATATATATATATATATATATATATATATATATATATATATATATATATACTGTCTTTTTATTAAACGCCATTTTGTTCCACCATATTGGATTCCTACAGATATTTTACCAATTTCTACCTATTCCACACTTGACTTTTGGGCATCATTTAAATAGTGGCGGCTCGCTGGTAAAAAATTTCGAGAATTTTTTTATATGTGGAGGGGTAGAATATTTTTTTACGACTTACCTAAATTTTATATTCTAAATCAATTCTCCTATCCTAAATATCAGCAAATTTGTTTATAACATCCTGATAAAATGGATGAGTTGCCCTAATCTCCTCCAGAAATTCCTTTTGAATTGAAATATTGCCTAGAGAAGTAAGCCTTTCTTGAGATATTGTATTTCTTAAATAAGTTCTTACACGTTTGAGGCAAGAAAAACTTCTTTCCACTGAAGCACTTGTCGACGGTATTGTCAGAATAAGGGAAAACACTTTATATGATTTGGTTAAAATATCTTTATTTTCATTAATTTTTTTCACTTGCTCTTGCAGCAATATATTTCAATTACTGTCATTGGCAAAAATAAGAACAAGCTCATTTTTAAGGCGTTGACTTTTTGAAAATATTTCCCCTTATAACAGTAACAAATTTTCAAACGGGCCACTCGGAAAATTTAAACTATATTCGGAAAATTTTGCAGAATCTGCCCAACATAAAAATGTAAGTTTTTCATAGTCTTGAAAGCTTAGTGTCATTTCCATTAAAATATGGTCCAATATTTCATAAAAAAGGGTTCTATAGTTAGCTCTAATTTCTTCAGGTGAAAGCTTAGCAACCCACATTTGTAATGATTTATTTCTGTAATAGAATTTCCTTTATCAAACATGGTATTAAAAAAAATGTTCATTTCTTTTTTTACAGACCGCCTCACGACAGTGTTTTATATTGGATACGCAAAAATGAATGTCAAGCGATTTTTTTTAAAGAACGCAAATAGTATGTCCGTGATTGAAAAAATGTCATTAACTACTAATGCCAGAAACGCGAATTCAAAATCGTTCATCTCACCTAAAAATCCTCTCGCAAGCCGGATTGATTTTTCATCAGATTTGTCACAGTTTGTAATAAATTCAATGACGTCTTTTAATTTATTCCAGTCTTGAACAATCACATTTACTAACTTCGAATTTGAAGACCAACGAGTTTCTGTAATTGTTGGTATACGCCTTGTAGATGCAGATGTAAGAGCATACGTTCGTTTGGCTGAGTGATGAAAAATGAGGGAATACCACTAAGACTTGCAGGAAAAATTCGACATTTATAAATATTTCTAAACTTTGCTGCATCATAAGGTTATCATAAGGCCATTTAGATGGCCAGACATCACACTTGCGCCATCGAAACATTGCCATATTAATTTATGTTTATAGTCAAATTGGTCCAAAATTTGATCTAATAGAAAATATAAATTCTCCGACGTTCTATCGGAGCTGACATAAAATCCTAAGATACTTAGGATTTTATAATGTCTCGACTACTGAACCTTCTGAATTAACGTATCTTAAAATTATGGAGCACTAGGAGGTTTGCGTAATATCAGTGGTGTCATCCACTTGCACAGAAAAAAACTTTCGAGTCACCAGTAAAAACATTTTTAATTTTTTCGTGATGATCTTTTAGTTCTTGGGAACTTCTCGATATTAATAAACCCAGAAGCTTTTTAAAATTCCCCCTATTTATTGTCTCGCTGCTCTCATCATGGCCGCGAAAGATTAACTCTTGTTTTGCAAGGTACAAAACTGCGTCAATTACCAAGCACATAAATAGTCTATTTAATCGGACGTTTTCGTTAAAATAAATTTTATATAGTTTAGCATTTTCTTTTAAAGTGTCAGCTATAGTGCTTTGATTTTTTACAAATATTTTTAGTATTAATTCACATTTTAAATACTCCGCGAAAATAAAAGTAAACAACCACACCAAACTGAACGACACGTGGGTGTAGTGTACTGCGTTAGCAATTCACCGAGAGCGTTGTATGGCACTGGTTAACACTATTCTTCCGTGCGGTCGACGTCATCGCTTACGCGTTGTCATGGCAACGTAGTAGGAAAATCGTAAACTAAACATAGCACCTCCAGCAGAGTCGAAGCGGTTTGCGCCACTGTTATAGTTGTTATAATAAAGTTCGATTGAAAGTTTTAAAAAGACATGCCGCCAACGGTCAAGTAAAATATTAATTCAAGATGTACAGTTTATTTTTTGCCATTTAGATGAATAAATGAATGTAAAAACTTACATTTTAAGAGATATATAATAAATATAGTTAGATGTTTGCTTGTTTATTTTTCCTGGTGAAGCAGCACTTCACCTACTTCACCTGAATAGCCGCCACTGCCGTAGCTTTCTCCTCTCATTAACCAATCACGTTGCCTATTACTTAGACTTTATCCTTTGCGCCCAATCAACTTAACTGTTTATTTATTTATCACGTTTTTATTTTTTTAGGCCAAATTTGACAAAGTGACTTGGAGGAAAGCAACTGAATTTGATTGGACACGAATACCAGATCCGATGGTTCGAAGACAAATTAGAATGCTGATAATTAAGGACAGAGCTTCATTATCCGACGAAAAATACAACGAAGTAAGATACATATTGTTTTATATCATGGACAAGGGTTTTATCTGCTGAAAACAGCAAAGTTTACTTATAAAAAATAAGAAATAAAAAATATACCACACTCGAGTAAAATTTGGGATCTTGGTGAATGTTTTTAATTTTTTTATATGTTGTAATGCTCGACCCTAGTAGTTATTCTGCAAAATTATATAAACTTTTGACGTCCAGTTTTTGAAATACAGGGTGTTCATACATATAATTCAAAAAATTACAGTTTTGTACAGGGTTTTTCAAAAATACTCCACATTAGAAAATAACTAAGAACTGAACAGATATCGATCGTATTAAACCTACGTATTAAAGCTACTTTATTTTAGGATTACACACTAAAATACAGGGTTTATAACCGACAGTTGATTTAAGGTTATTAAACTAGAATTTTTATATGCATGTTAATTATTAATTAGTGCAACGGTTTTAAGAATTAGAGAAAATGCGAATTTTAAATCCTAGTTAATTCCCCTATTATATTCGTAGTGAATATAATAATCCAAATAATGTATTTATGTTTATATATTAGTAGTGAAAACACGTAGGTATAATCCGGAAGATATCTGTTCAAATTTGAATACTTTTCTGATGTTCAGTAATTTTGAAATACTCTGTACATGACTGTACATTTTTTATTTACATTTTTTTGATTTGTTATATATATATTTTTTTTTCTAATAAAATAGCTAAAACATATAGATAATGTCGAATGCCGTCTTATCGTGCGGGTCCAAAGGTCACCAACATTATGAATCAAATCAGAAAACACAGTGAATACCAAAATGTTGTGTGATTCTTTTATCGAGCTATTAAATCTCGATGGGCTATTTACAAATATACAGGAATAAAGAAAATAGTTTTTTTTTATTATATTACGCAATATTATTAAGATAGCCAGTTAACATTATTTTATATATTAAATGACGAGGGACTAAATAAGAAAATTCGCTAAATATGTATTTGGTTAAAATTTTTTGGTTGGCAAAAACAAAAATACACAAAATGGCAAGTCGGAAGGCGGTTCGTATATATATATATATATATATATATATATATATATATATATATATATATATATATATATATATATATATATATATATATATATATTTATATATATATATATATATATATATATATATATATATATATATATATATATATATATATATATATAGAGGCGGAGGTGTACTTTTTGCAGTCAAACAATATTTTACGGCCACAATTATTAAAACAAATCTTGTCTCAGATACATTCCCTAGTATAGACATTTTGGGATTGCGTATCAGTGGAACAATCAGTTGTTCTGTTCTGTTTATACAGCCACTAAATGAAAGTGAGATTTTTTTATCAATCACCAAAAATTATGAGCCCCGCTTGACCTAAAAATCTAACCACTTATACAGTGTCATTTATTTAAATGCGGGCCACCCCTGTGCAAAGAAAACTTGTTTTTTTTTGTATTGTGATAAGAAAAAAATTTTATTTTGCAAAAATATTCTACACTTCTGTTAAAAACACAAGATAATTAGTTATTACTTCCCTCGTGACATTTTTTCAGATCTTTACGTTTAAGGGTCTCTAGATGCCGGAAAACATGTTTTCTCAATTCCGTCTGTCTGTAGGTATATATATATATATATATATATATATATATATATATATATATATATATATATATATATATATATATATATATATATATATATATATATATATATATATATATATATATATATATATATATATATATATATATATATATAATATCAATATATATATATAAATTTTTAAAATATATATATATATATATATATATATATATATATATATATACATATATAGCCTGTATTTTTTGTGAGCCCCGAGTTTCTGTTCAATATTTGTAGATATATAGCTGTGATACTGCCCTGTGGGGTAGTGTAGTGTAAATAAATAAGTACCGATTTTTATATATCATATATATATATATATATATATATATAAAAAAAAATATATTATTTTAAACACGCTTTAAAATTGGAACAAGTATTCTATAATTATTTATTTATTGCCTACAAAATTACAAATGTACTAAAAAAGTAAGCAAAAAAATGATATCAAATCCAATAAAAACATTTTTAAATTAAAATTCAGTGGCTAATATCCAGGAACCAGTGGCAAAAGCCATATATCTATCTATAAATCTATATAAGGAATGTACAGAAACTTGTACATGAAAAAAACATAATTTACTTTCGAAGAAGATTAAGAAATGTACACGAAAAAATCCAAAGGCAAAAGACTTAAGTTACAATGCAAAAATGGATATTCATAATGCAATTTATGATTTATACACGTCAAAGACTAATATAATCTTTCAGAAACTTTTTAATATTATAGACTAAAAAATATCATCATCATCACTTAAAAAGTCCTCATCTTTTGAGTCGTCCTCAAATGGCACAATGATCGATTACTCCGGCGTAATATAATTTAAGGAATCTTGCCAAACAATTTGCACTTAATCTGATGTAAGACTATCGTTCACGTGTTTTTCGTAGTATGATTTTGCCCCAGCCCATATTAACTCTGCGTTAAACTGGTAATGGTATGGCGGCAGTTGTAAAACCTCATGTCCATTTTCCCGTAATATTTCATCTACGGCATATATTCTCGTTTTTTTAATAGATTTTGCCATTAAAAGAAGTTCCAGTTTCAGCATATTGGGTAAAGGATTTTGTTTTTGTTTTATTAGCCAGTCATAAATATCACTTTTCTTCCAGGATGAAGTAGGTTGTTTATTTAAGATTCTTGAATGATAAGATGCATTGTCCAGAATGATTAAAGATGGAGTATCTAAATTTGGAATCAGTTGTTCTTTTAACCAGTTTTGAAACAGTTCACAGTTCATATTATCATGATAGTCCATACTTTTGGATGTTGAAGAAAACAGTAAACTTGCACCTAGGAGAAATCCTGTTGAAGAACCTGCATGCAAAATGATGAACCGTTTTCCCGTCCCACATCCCTTTTTTCTCTTGACACTTTTTACAGACTCGTCCTGCCAAGATTTCGAACCACTTTTCTTTAAAAACTGGATACGCTGACTTGCTATATGTAGCAACTCGCATAAAAATCTTTGATTACAGTCCTTTCTATATCTATATCGAAAACCCAACATTTTTATTAATTTTGACGATTTTAGTCCAATTTCCAATATGCATCGATTTTTTAAAGCTTCTTTTAAAACTTGAAGGGTTATATTAGATTTTGATGTGTATAAATCGTAAATTGCATTATGAACATCCATTTTTACATGTCACTTAAGTCTTCTGTCTTTGGCTTTTTTCGTGTACATTTCTTAATATTTTTCGGTAGTAAATTATGCTTTTTTTCATGCACAATTTTCTGCACAGTCCTTATACCGATTCCCAGAGCTTTTGCTACTGTCTCCTGGATATTGGCCGGTGAATTTTCATTTTCGTAATATTTTATTAAATTTAATACCATTTTTTTCGGTTGTGGAGGCAAAAAACCCGAAAATTGTTTTCTATTACTCATTTCGTCACTGACTTGTCAATGTGACTTTGAAGTGACATCGCTCAAAGATTTTTGCAACTGCTGGTAATTATATGTTTATCCTCTTTTTCATATGAAAATATCATAGGTTTATCTAATTCATCTTCCGGATTTTATGTGGAGGATATGATTACACGTAATAAAAGAAAAACAAACTTAAAAAGTTTATCGTTAATAAATCGTATGACCCGCACGATAACACTGCTTTTGACTATACCAGTTTAATTTTTAGTACTTTTTTGATGTGCAGTAATTTTGAAATACCCTGTATATAGATGTAATTTTTTTGCTTTATGTGTTTTTTATTTGTTATAAATGGAATTTTGAGAACAAATATTACAATAGTTTATTTAAAATTTTCATTTTATGGTTAGTTTTCCTTGGAAGTCCTTAAAAAATATAGTTAAATTGTGTTTTAAACACAATGTATTTCGAAAACTGGACGTTAGGAGTTTATTAAATTTTGCAGAACAACTACTAGGGTCGAGCCCTATAACATAAAAAAAATAGAAAAATTCACTGTGATTCATTTTTAATGGACAGAGTGCCTGGTCCTTTATAGCTAAAAATAAATAAATCTAAATTTCTGTTGTGCTGGCTATGGATAACACTTCTTATTTCATATTCACTTTGACTTAAGCACGAATAATATACTCTTCCAGAAATACTTATCTTTAATTGATATGATATTGTTTTGTCTTAGTCTAACAACTACGCAATGGTTTTAACGTGGTGATTTAAGCATTATCTAGCCTATTATAAATTTAGATATTGTAGATGGGGGTATATCCGTGCCAGGGGCGTGCAGCCCATGGAAGCAAGGGAAGCAGTGCTTTCCCAAAAAAAATTACAAAACATCTTCTAAAATGTAATTTTTGAAATATGAAAACATTAATTTAGTTTATATTAAAAATGCTAAAATATTATCTTAATTATCAAACCCATAATAAATGCGGCCTTAAATTCGACCCAGCCACAATAGAATATCGAATAGAACCTATGCGGGCCGCTAGCTTCTCTGCAGCTAAGTCCCGTATGCTTGATTTCCTGTGAATCGGGCCAGAGGTTATTGAACTTTCCACCGGCTGTTTGCAATTTTTGCATTTCAGTCGAGTGCTTTAAGCGGAGGCGGAAGCTATCGTTGGAGTAGGTTCTTTGTTTCAACGGCTATCCATGTGTTGTGTGATATGTACGTCGCGTCGTGCATGGTGCGAAATGGAAGACAATAATACGGACGTGGATATGCAAATACCGTCAACTTCGGCTGTCGGTAATAACGTTGAAAATATTGGAGAATTTAGTGAAAAGTGTGTGTGAATGTGTGGTGTGTGTCTTAATAATAAAGGGATTTTCAACATTAAACTTCGCTGATAAGCTTCAAATAATTTCCAAAGGAAGGATAAAACCGCTTATGAAAAATTTAACCACAAAAATGAAAAACTGTATTAGACATTTTTATCCGGAAAAACAATACGGACAATTTAAATGGCTAACAGGGTGTGAAAATATAAGTAAATTATTTTGTTGGCCATGTTTACTTTTTGATGAATGAAAACGGTCTCTGGAATAAAACTGGTTTTTCCGATTTAAACAATTTCCATAAAGCTGTAAAAAGACACATTATGTCTAAAGCGCATTTACAGGCCATCATAAAAGAAAAAGTCTTTGGCAAAACCAGAACTGAACACGCCCTTAATAAACAGTTAGAAATTAGTCACCGCCAAAACAATGAACTAGTCGATAAAAATAGGCAAATATTAAGAAGACTTATCGATGTTGTTTGTTTTCTCGAACAGCACGAATTGGGATTTAAAGGTCGTGACGAAACAAGGGTTTCTTCAAATAGAGGAAATTTTCAAGATTTACTTAGTTTAATGGCTAAATATGATGATGCTTTAAAAATCATTTAGAACAGTCTAACGTTTTTCGCGGAACGTCGAATCAATCCAGAATGATTTAATTTCCGCTGTTGCAACCATTATTCTAAAAAGAATTAAGCAGGAGATTGGCGAGGCGCGGTTTATTGCTATTGTTCCGGACGAAACAACTGATATTACTAATTTTAGTCAATTATCTATAGTAATACGATACGTTAAAACAGACGGAACTATTCAAGAGCGATTTTTAGGTTTTAAGAATGTGTCCGAAAATCGTACAGCAGATGCATTATATACCGTAGCTTATAACGTTACAAAAGAAATTAATGGAGAGAAAAAATTAGTTGCTCAAAGCTATGATGGAGTTGCAGTGATGGCAGGACAATTAGGGGGTCTGCAAGCTAAAGTTCCAGAAATTTTCTCTCATTTTTGCTCATAAATTAAATTTAGTTTTATCCCAGTCCATTATTCACATTAAAGAGTGTAAAGTAATTTTCGTTACTTTAAGTGGCATGGCTGCTTTTTTTCCAAGTCAACAAAACGTACACAAGCTTTGGACTCCATTGTCCACAAACGATTGCCCAAAGTAGCTCCTACTGGGTGGAACTATAATGGATTACTTGTGTTAACAGTATATGAAAATCGTGAATCCCTGATTAAACTATTTGAGAATATAATAGAAAATAATGAAACGTGGGACTCAGAAGCAATACATAGTTCGAGGGGATTTTTGGACTGTTTGAAACGAGATTTTAATTTTAATTATTTGTTGAACATATTTTCAGAAATATTTCCATTCTCGGAAAATGTTTTTAATATATTACAAAAACAAATGATATTGCTTTTTGCCTAAAAAAAGTGGATGATTTTAAGTCCATGTTAATCCAAAAAAGAGATGACTTTGACCTATTTTGGGAGAAAACGATTACGTTAAATGTAGGGCCACAAGCCAAGCGTCTTCGAACATTATTATTATTTTTTTCTGGCGTTAGATGACAAGGGAGCCCAAAACTAATAGAACAGCTGTGCGGCTTGTCACTCTTCAACACGTCACCAAGAAGACCGCCTTTTTTTATTTGGACGTCGCTCAGCTGCTGCCTATCGTTCGGCACTTTTGATAGTTTTTATGGTTGTTCAAGTAAGAATAGATGAACTTTTTTTTATACCTATTTTTTTAAGTTTCAATACCAAGACAAGACTCTTGAGACGTAGTTTTGGTCTAGGACTTGAGATTCAAGACTTGGTATTGGTCTTGAGACGATTTACCAAGACAAGACTAGCCTTGTGGTCTCGCGCAGCCCTAATCAAGCAACACACAATCACATTTTCACTATAATTATTCATTAGGCAATCAATCGTTCTTCTAGTTCAAGGATTAAGTCCACTCCTGCTCTATCACTCGATTTCTAAACTGAATTACAAACTGTTCTCCGTTTTGTAGGCTACTCTAAAACCTACGTTTTTAAATACTTTTTCTAGACCTCTCGTATATTTGGGATCATATGGGATTACTATGAACTTATTGGGAGCCTCAGGTGCTTGAAGAGTAGTGGCATCTTTTAACATTTTCTTATGCTTATGTCTATTTACTAGTTTATGTACAAAATTATCATTATATCCATTACTTTTAGCTATATTTTTAATCCGATTCATTTCATTGTTAAAACGTTCTTTACTTAGTGGAAAATTGACTAATCTGTGAGTTAAGAAATGAAATGCTGCCATTGTGTTGACAGCAATGAAATGAGTCGGATGTTATATACATATCAGTATTAGTAAATTTCCTATATATATCAAATTGTAATTTATCGTCATTTCTAATAACTAACGTGTCGAGAAAAGATAATTGTCCATTGTTCTCCTTTTCGTACGTAGAATCAATGGAAGGATATTTATTGTTTAATGTTTCTAAGAAAGTGTCCAAATTTTCTGTTTTAGTATCAAAAATAGCACATATATCGTCTACGTATCTATACCACACCCTTGGGAAATACTTGAGTTCTTTTTTGAATTGGGTTTCTAACCTACCTATAAATAAATTTGCGGAGATAAGCAATTGCCCATCGCAGTTTCCTCAAGTTGATAATAATATTTATTGTTGAACTGAAAAAAATTTTGATTCATATATAATTTTGTGAGAAGCAAATATTCATCAATAATTTCTTTCTTGATATATATAGTTCCTTTAGGTACTCTAAAACTAGTGGTATTGGTGCACTAGGAAACAATGAGCTTACATCAAAAGATATTAAAATTTCACCTTCTTTTAAGTGAACATTCTTAATTTGATCTAAGAATTCTAACGAGTTAGTAACCTCAAAGTTATCGTACGAGATATTTAATTTGCTGAATTCTTCTTCAACCATTTTGAAATATTGTACTTGGTGATCCAACAGCTGAAACAATAGGTCTCATGGACTTCCCAGGTTTATAGATTTTGGGAATACAGTTTAGATAGCGGTGGGTTACTATATGTTAGATTAAATTTTAGTTTATCGGACACAAGATTTTTACACTGTTTTAAGGTATACGAGTTTTTCTCAATTAAATCGTAAGGACCAGTTTGAATCAAATTGTCTACTCTTTCAAGATAATCTCTTTTGTCTAGTATAACAACCTTATTTCCTTTGTCAGCTTTTAAATAAAAACATTCTTTTTTCTTCAGTCCCTGGATAACTTCAGTATTTTTACGAGAAACATATTTTGACTTGTTAACAACGTTTTTTGAGATTTGATTTCTGCAAGCCTCTCTAATGAATCCCTTAGTTGACTCTGGCACGTATTGAATGGAACTTTCATTAATCGCTATAATAGTTGGTAAACTATTTTTTACTGAAGGCTCTGCAAAATTCAAACCTTTATTCAAAAGGGTGATTTCTCTATTACACAGGTCAACACACATTTTGGTGCCTGCGATTTTTTAACTGTTCCTGGGTAATTTTTGGATGCAGATCTAGTTTTGTATATATTTTACGTTACAACTGTTATAATATGTAATATTACTATTGCCAGTTAAAAAAACAAAGACACGTGGATTTAAGTATTTATTGCAAAAACTTAATATACATAATTACATTAGTCACTAATCACATAAAAATTTTCTTTTATACGACTTTCTAGAATGGAGTTTACCAGGGCAGTCTCGCTGAAGGCTCCAGCAGTAGTCCGCCATCATGTGGCTATCCCATCGTCCTTGATAACGATCTTCCATAGTTTTAATATCCTGATGGAATTTTTCCCCCTGTTCTTCACTACAATCACCTAAGTTTTCTGGAAAACGATATAGGTGGCTGTGGGGGTAGTCAACTTTTATACTCATGTTACAGCCGAGAATATTAAAATTTGAAAGCATAGTTTGCACTAATTCTACGTAATTTTCTGCTTTATGATTGCCAAGAAAATGTTGTTCTATTTGAACAAATGAGCACCAAGCGTTAGATTCAGTCTCGTTCATTGATGTGGTGAATTGTGGGTCTTTAACAAGTTGCCTTATTTGAGGACCATCAAATATACCAGCTTTTAGTTTTTCTGTGCTAATGCCAGGAAATTTACGTGACAAATACCCAAAACAATTTCCATCTCGACTTAAAGCCTTCACAAATTGCTTCATTAGGCCTAGCTTGATATGCAAGGGCGTAAGTAAGATTTTTTCTCTTGAAACTAAAGGTTCGTTGATCACGTTTTGGTTTTCTTTGAATCATGACATCTCTTGAAGGCCAATTTTTGTTAACCCAGTGCTCATTTTTAGCTCTGCTGTCCCAAAGGCACAAAAAACAAGGATATTTTGTATAACCACTCTGCTCCAAGGAGGAAGTTAACAAATTGACCACTGATGTTCTCCGTATTTAATTTTTCTCAAAACTAATGCAATTGTTTCATAATGTTCCTTCATGGTAGTAGAATGACCAATAGGAATTGAGCCATATTTGTTACCGTTATGTAAAAGAACACATTTCAAACTACGTTTTGAACTGTCAATAAAAAGGCGCCAATCATCTAGAGTGTATTCAGGCAAACCCATTTTTTCTAAGAGCCCTTTTATATTGTTTCAGAATACCAATTCATTTTCCTGAACGAAAAAAGGCAGCAGATCCTTATCTCTTTTACGATAAATTGTAATATTAGTACCCGGACAAAGTAGATTTTTTTCTTTTAATCTGGATGCAAGTAATTCAGCGGATTCCTTTGAGAGATTCAGGTCTCTTATAAGATCGTTTAGTTCTTCTTGATTGAAACACTGCGGAGTTGCTAAATCTGCTTCAAATTCGCTGTCGTTTTCTGATTGAATTCTTTGAACTTCGTCAAACGTTGATGTTTCTGTATCATCTTCTGTCAGTTCGGGTAGACTGCTGAATGATGGAACGGGTATTTCTTCCGAATGCGCTACAGGCCTTCTTGCAGAATCTAGATCAGGATATGTCCATTTGTGTCTATTGTTTCTATTTATGCCTTTAATATTAACGAGACAAAATAGCAGTCGTCATGATGGTTTCGCGGTTCTCTCCAAACCATTGGTACACCAAACTTTAGGCACTTACTCTTTCCAGTTGTCCACTGTCGCAAATGTTCAACACACGTTTTACATATGAAATGTGCAAGTTAAGCTCTTTTCACAAAGTCAGAAATCATATTTCTGCTCTCTTTCAAAGTGTATTCACCACACACATAACAAAAAACATCGGGATGATTTACACAGGTACGTCCGCTTGTGGATGCCATTGTTTCAGTTTAGTGTCTTGATACTACAAAACGACCAAAATTTACACAAAATGATAGCAGAACTTTAGTTGGGAAAACTCAGTAATTCACTAGTACAGCCAAGCAGGTATAGAAGGATCGGGTCATAGGCAATTACAGGTATAAAAGTAATAAAGAGAAGTGTATTGAGTAGTTCCTAGTATAGGAACATTGGGTCAAGGACAATTCCAGGTATCCATTTGGTTAATTAGATTCTGGGAAAGTTCTATTTTGACGATTAGATACATATTAATCTCTTTATTTGTTGTCCTTTATCAGAAAAAAATATCAATTAACCTGTGACCTGTATCTCAAAAACTAGAGCTGATAGAAAAAATCTGGGGGCATTTTTGGAATCAGCACATTAAAAACATCTAAAATCAGATGTTAGATTTCCGGCACCAAATTTTTGTTTTCATTTTGTTCCCCTGTGTAAAGGTTTTCTACAATGTTCTCGACTTCCGAAGAAATTTGTGTTTTGTTAGGACTTAACAGTTTTTCTCAGATTCTGCAGAAAAATCAAGTATTATGTAGGAATCAACTGGAAAAATTTTGGTCCGAACCCAAGATGGCGGAACAAAATGGCGTGTTAATAACATATTTAAAATTCAGCCTGAAAAAAACGACTTAATGAATTGATTTTGTGGTATAAACATTGCGGAACAAAATGGCGACCAAATAAAATGTTTGTAATCGTGAAAAAATCATCCCCTCAGGTTTTGCATATATTCACGTTTTAGCGTCCCTACATATCAAAAAATATGTTTCATCAATTCCGTCGGTTTGTCTGTCTGTTCGCAACATAGCTTAAAAAGTACTTATCAGATGACTTGATAATTTTGGTGAAAATCCAATATGCGGGAACAAGATGGCGGCCTAGTGAAACATTAAAAAAACCCAATGAATTATCCAATTTACCTCAAATTTCGCACAAAAATCAGGCGTTACGTAGGAACAGACTGGTAACATTTTGGTAGGCATATAAGATAGCAAAACAAAATGTAGGCCTAACAAAATATTTAAAAAATCAGCCTGTAAAAACTATTTATTAGATGAATATCAAATTTTGTGCAGGCATTAAGTGTGATATAGATATAACCTGGTTGTGGTATGAATTCAAGATGCCAAAACAAAATGGCAGCCAAATAAAAACGTAAAAAGAATCTTATTCAATTAACTTTAAATTTTGCAGAAAAATTAAATGTGCGGTGTGTGTCAATGTAAAAACTACTTATTGATTTTATTTTAAATGATACTCAAAAATGAAGTGTGGCATAGGTAGACACTGGTAAAATATTGGGAGGATTCCAATATGATGGAACAAAATGGCTCCCAATAAAAATGTTTGAAAAGACAGTATATAGGTGTTACTAAATGACTATTTACTGAATTAAATTGGGTTACACTTCACTATTCTTAATAAAAGAAAATAATTATAACTAGGGAAGTTACCGATTTTTTTAAAAAGAATAGGAGAAAGGAAGAGAATATTTGGTGTTTTTACACACCAACTCTAAATTAGATTGTTTCTTTCAGTTAATCAACTTTTATGTCACTTTTTACATCGTTCAATAAAAGTATTTAGATATGAAAGTTTTCACTATTTGCTTCACTCGAAAAAAACCTTGCAAATATTTCAGATTTATCACCTGATCGCAGAAATGAAAGATCTCTACGCTCATGTTAGGATATGTCCATATATCCCGAACTTACATAATGAAGTAGCCGTTTATTGCGACTTGGAATTAGAAGATGCCCAAAAAATTATGGCTAAGTCGAGGAGTCCCCTGGAACTTCAACATATCTGGGAAGAATGGCATGACAAAACGGGTCCTCCTATGAGAAACAAGTTTATGAGATACGTGGACTTGGCTAACCAAGCAGCTAGAATGAACGGTAAGAAATATTATATTAACAAGAATCTGGAATACAATTTCAAATTTGTTACTAACTACAATTTGTAACTAATGCTACTTTCACGTTTCTAAGCGGGGGTGTCATCCCAAAAGTGTTTGAAATAGGAGGGGGGCGCGATTTTTCGAAATTCGTTCAGATCGTTTAGATGCTGCCAAGCCTTAAAAGTGCAATGATACATTTGTCGTAAAGTGCAAAAATTAAATCGATTTTACGAAAAAACTTACCGTATCAAAGAAGTGAATGTTGACACTTAAACAATTTTTTTCTAATTTAAGTGATGATAGAATTAGAAAGTGGCAACAGTGTGAGGATTGCGTGCTTTGTTTGTCTTGCAAAACTGTTCAAATTTCGAGGTAAAAGGATTTTAAATTTACTGAAAACAACACAAATATGATTGTTATGGACAGGGATGTCTGTGAAAGTGAAGAAGGCGTGTTTTGTTCGGGATTTCTATTTTAAAGTCGCATATTGTAAACATAACAATTCCGGAAACCGGCTGTTTGGCGCGCAGTGTTGCCGGATTGTACGCAATTTCCCGCTCGGGATTTCTGTTTTCCTGCTGGGGAGTGGTTTGGTATATATATCATGAACTCATGTTATGGAATCAGAAAGTTAAAAAACGCTGTAAAAGAATTGCTTAAAGAAGCTCTGAACCCAATTAAAAAAAATTTGATGAAGACATGACAAACCTACAAAAATTGGTACAACATATGTCTGATAGCTTTGATGACCAAAAAGCAACGACAGAAGAGGCTATAGCTGAAATAAAAAGGTTAAGAAATGAAAATACAAAGTTAAGACAAAGGGTGGAAATATTGGAAACAAAACTTAATAGGCAAGAACAAAAAGAAAATCAAAACAATTTGGTGGTCGGTGTTCCTAGACAGAGTGAGCAAGATACAAAAAAAATCATAGAGAAAGTTCTTGGAGGTATGAAACTTAACATAAAAAGTGATAGTATCATGAAAAGTTATAGAATAAACAAAAAGGAGGATGCTCCAATAGTGCTGAAATTAAGTAATATAGAAGTAAAGAAAAATATTAAAAAAAAGTCAAAGAACTGAAGGGAATAAAAATAAATGAGTGTGGCCTGCAAGGAAATAATAGAAATATATACTTTAATGATGATTTAACAAACATAAATCAGGTATTATTTAAAAAAACTCAACAATTTAGGAAAGCAAACAACCTTGGAGCCGCCCACTGCCTGGATGGAAAAATTTTTCTTAGAAGAGCTGTCGGGGAGCCATCTATTAGGATAAGAAACGAAGAAGACCTGAAGTTATAAAAAAAGGACCTATATATAAAAAAACCTCATAAACTTAATTAAATGAAACACTCTGAAAATTTGTATGTATTTTATATAAAGAAGAAGCTTGAAAAATAAGATGGATGATCTCATCGATATTATCAACATGCATAACAAGAAGGTACACATTGTTGTCCTTACAGAGACATGGATTTATCCTAACGAAGCGGACTATTTTAATATTCCATCATATCATGCCATACACAACTGTAGAATCTCAAGGGGTGGAGGTACAAGCATATTTATTAGAAATGATATAGACTATACTTGTATATGTCCCATATAAATATGAATAACTGTAATATAGTCTCAGTATGATTACCAAAGCTAAATTAAACAATCACTAGTATCTACAGACCGCCAAAAAGCGACACAACAAACTTTTTAGAACAAATCGATAAAATCATGGAAGTCCAGAGATCTCCCTGTGTAATCATAGGAGATATAAATTTGGATTTGCTGGTAGATATAGTGCGAGACACGAAAGAAAACCGGGCGGAGTCAATCGGTTTAGGAAGGTCGGCCAAGAAATCTCTTTAAACCAGTGGTGTCCCGTCGTTCTTTAAATAATATGGCACTCCTTTTTGACTATACGCACTTCAGATAATTAAAAAATGTAACTGTGCTTAATGAACCTTTATCTATATTTGTCTGTTTTCTTTCGTGTGCCGCACTTCTATATCTCTTTTGTGTTGCAAAAACGGCGAACTTTCGAATTTTAAAATGATTTTTCTTGATCGATTTACCTATAAATATATTTTTTCTTGAGTTCTGTCATAAACGGTTCCCGGGCTACTGCCTACGTCCACTATTATTGGACCACCCGGTATAGTGATACACGATTTACAAGTCCAGATTTTACAAGGGCAGCCAGCATCAGATCCAGTGAACGAAATTTATCAAAATTTTAATTTATGCAGTTTGGGCTACTCGGGTATGCCAAAAGTGGCCGTCTGTCTCCGTTTGTCATATTACTTTATACAGGGGCCAATTCTGATGATATTGTAGATAACTGCATGAAATTTGATTGGCATTAAGGAGCATACGGATTTACCCAGGTTAATTACATATGTACACCACTGGTAGAAATTTCAAAAATTGGTTATTAATAAAAAAATGCCTTTTTATGCATAAAAGACGTGTATCAAATTTCACGCAGTTATTTATCTATAATAGCATCAGAATTAGGATTTTAAAAAAATGTTTTTTTAAAACCCTGTATCTTCAAAGTTAAGACTTTTAGGTTCATATTAAAATTTTTTCTTAAAAAGGTCCAAGAATCACCCCCCTTTAACATTAACACGCAATTAGGAAACGCCCTGTATAGTACTTCACAATGACGCCCCCTGCACAAAGTAATATGACAGACGGAGACAAACGGTCACTTTTGGCATACCCGAATAGCCCAAAGTCGAACTACATAAGTTAAAATTTTGATAAATCTTGTTCACTGGAATCAGTGCTGGCTCCCCTACTATAACTACATTGATGTGTTAATTTGTAAAAAATATGAGTTCTGTAGTTTTCCAAATATTAATTGCAATATTAGATATTTTTTGACACCCAGTATTGAACAGAAAAATAATTATTTTGAAGCCGTTTATTGACAGCTACTTTATGAACAATTTTACAAAATATATGAAAAAAAACTAAGCCATTTTTGAGGTTGACGGCTGTGATTCTAATGGTTCGATTCCTTCTGAATCGTTGTCTTCCTCTGAAAATGATGAGGTTTCGTCGTTACGACTTGAAGATCCCAGTGTGATAACTAAATCATCAATAACCAACATCAATTTAACCATCTACTTCCCAGTATTTATCTTCAATAGAACGAACATGTTTAACATACGATTTCCAATTTTCAGCCGATATTGAGTCAATCGCTTCTAATGTTATTTTATTTAAATCTTTAATTGAAAGTTCACCGGTTTTGCGCTCTCGAATATATTTTTTTACTCCTGCCCATGCAAGTTCAATAGGGTTGAGGTCGCACATGTATGGAGGCAGCCTTCAAGGTGTATGACCGAGGTTACGTAAAAGACTTTTTTTCTCTAGGCTTGTTGGCTGATATTACTTCATATAATTGATATTTTCTCCATGTTGGATCACATACAAGATTGTTCGATATAAGCCACGATATGATTTTTCTTGATCGATTTACCTATAAATATATTTTTTCTTGAGTTCTGTCATTAACGGTTCCCGGGCTACTGCCTACGTCCACTATTATTGGACCACCCAGTATAGTGATACACGATTTACAAGTCCAGATTTTACAAGGGCACCCAGCATCAGATCCAGTAAACGAAATTTATCAAAATTTTAATTTATGCAGTTTGGGCTACTCGGGTATCCCAAAAGTGGCCGGCTGTCTCCGTTTGTCATATTACTTTATACAGGGGCCGTCATTGTGAAGTACTATACAAGGCGTTTCCTTATTGCGTTCTGATGTTAAAGGAAGTGTTTTTATGTCCTAAAAGTCTTAACTTAATACAGGATGGTAAAGCTTAAAAAGAAAACATTTTTTTTCATCCCAATTCTGATGCTATTGTAGATAACTGCATGAAATTTGATACATTTCTTCTATGCATTAAGGAGCATACGGATTTACCCAGGTTAATTACATATGCACACCACAGGTAGAAATTTCAAAAATTGATTATTAATAAAAAATGTCTTTTTATGCATAAAATCAAATTTCACACAGTTATTTATCTATAATAGCATCAGAATTAGGATTTTAAAAAAATGTTTTTTTAAAACCCTGTATCTCTAAAGTTAAGACTTTTAGGTTCATAAAAAGGTCCAAGAATCACCCCTCTTTAACTTTAGCACGTAATTAGGAAACGCCCTGTATAGTACTTCACAATGATGCCCCCTGTACAAAGTAATATGACAGACGGAGACAAACGGTCACTTTTGGCACACCCGAATAGCCCAAAGTCGAACGGCATAAGTTAAAATTTTGATAAATCTTGTTCACTGGAATCAGTGCTGGCTCCCCTACTATAACTACATTGATGTGTTAATTTGTGAAAAATATGAGTTCTGTAGTTTTTCAAATATTAATTGCAATATTAGATATTTTTTGACACCCAGTATTGAACAGAAAATTAATTATTTTGAAGCAGTTGATTGACAGCTACTTTATGAACAATTTTACAAAATATATGAAAAAAACCTAAGCCATTTTTGAGGTTGACGGCTGTGATTCTAATGGTTCGATTCCTTCTAAATCGTTGTCTTCCTCTGAAAATGATAAGGTTTCGTCATTACGACTTGAAGATCCCAGTGTGATAACTAAATCATCAATAACCATTTCAAATTTTCAATTTGACCATCTACTTCCCAGTATTTGTCTTCAATAGAACGAACATGTTTAACATACGATTTCCAATTTTCAGCCGATATTGAGTCAATCGCTTCTAATGTTATTTTATTTAAATCTTTAATTGAAAGTTCACCGGTGTTGCGCTCTCGAATATATTTTTTTACTCCTGCCCATGCAAGTTCAATAGGGTTGAGGTCGCATATGTATGGAGGCAGCCTTCAAGGTGTATGACCGAGGTTACGTAAAAGACTTTTTTTCTCTAGGCTTGTTGGCTGATATTACTTCATATAATTGATATTTTCTCCATGTTGGATCACATACAAGATTGTTCGATATCATATGAGCTTTTGTAGAGTATTTAGTTGGCACTTTATCTTCTACGAGACCTGACTGGTAGGCCTATAAGGCCCTTTCAGTTTACCCCAGCTCCTCCCTCAACCACCACCCGCCACCAGGTGTACATCCTTGAATCTGCCTGTCCTTACTATGTAAGTCTGCATATCCTTCCATGCAAGATCCTTAACTTCGTCCCTATGCAAGACCGTAGTGCCGAAAATATCTCGTCGCAGTCGCGCTCGCGCTTCACATCTGCACAGGAAGTGAAGCGGAGTTTCCTCCTCTTCCTGACACTCCGTGCAGATAGAATCTTCCTCAATGCCTAACATAAAGAGGTGTCTCCTCAATCGACAGTGCTTCTCTTTTGTGTTGCAAAAACGGCGAACTTTCAAATTTTAAAATGATTTTTCTTGATCGATTTACCTATAAATATATTTTTTCTTGAGTTCTGTCATTAACGGTTCCCGGGCTACTGCCTACGTCCACTATTATTGGACCACCCAGTATAGTGATACGCGATTTACAAGTCCAGATTTTACAAGGGCAGCCAGCATCAGATCCAGTGAACGAAATTTATCAAAATTTTAATTTATGCAGTTTGGGCTACTCGGGTATGCCAAAAGTGGCCGTCTGTCTCCGTTGTCATATTACTTTATACAGGGGCCGTCATTGTGAACTACTATACAGGGCATTTCCTTATTGCGTTCTGATGTTGAAGGGGGTGTTTTTATGTTCTAAAAGTCTTAACTTAATACAGGATGGTAAAGTTTAAAAAGAAAAAATTGTAGATAACTGCATGAAATTTGATACATTTCTTCTATGCATTAAGGAGCATACGGATTTACCCAGGTTAATTACATAGGCACACCACAGGTAGAAATTTCAAAAATTGATTATTAATAAAAAATGTCTTTTTATGCATAAAAGACGTGTATCAAATTTCACACAGTTATTTATCTATAATAGCATCAGAATTAGGTTTTTAAAAAAATGTTTTTTTAAAATCCTGTATCTCTAAAGTTAAGACTTTCAGGTTCATATTGAACTTTTTTCTTAAAAAAGTCCAAGAATCACCCCCCTTTAACATTAGCACGTAATTAGGAAACGCCCTGTATAGTACTTCACAATGATGCCCCCTGTACAAAGTAATATGACAGACGGAGACAAACGGTCACTTTTGGCACACCCGAATAGCCCAAAGTCGAACGGCATAAGTTAAAATTTTGATAAATCTTGTTCACTGGAATCAGTGCTGGCTCCCCTACTATAACTACATTGATGTGTTAATTTGTGAAAAATATGAGTTCTGTAGTTTTTCAAATATTAATTGCAATATTAAATATTTTTTGACACCCAGTATTGAACAGAAAATTAATTATTTTGAAGCAGTTGATTGACAGCTACTTTATGAACAATTTTACAAAATATATGAAAAAAACCTAAGCCATTTTTGAGGTTGACGGCTGTGATTCTAATGGTTCGATTCCTTCTAAATCGTTGTCTTCCTCTGAAAATGATAAGGTTTCGTCATTACGACTTGAAGATCCCAGTGTGATAACTAAATCATCAATAACCATTTCAATTTTACCATCTACTTCCCAGTATTTATCTTCAATAGAACGAACATGTTTAACATACGATTTCCAATTTTTAGCCGATATTGAGTCAATCGCTTCTAATGTTATTTTATTTAAATCTTTAATTGAAAGTTCTCCGGTGTTGCGCTCTCGAATATATTTTTTTACTCCTGCCCATGCAAGTTCAATAGGGTTGAGGTCGCACATGTATGGAGGCAGCCTTCAAGGTGTATGACCGAGGTTACGTAAAAGACTTTTTTCTCTAGGCTTGTTGGCTGATATTACTTCATATAATTGATATTTTCTCCATGTTGGATCACATACAAGATTGTTCGATTTAAGCCACGATATCATATGAGCTTTTGTAGAGTATTTAGTTGGCACTTTATCTTCTACGTGAGAATGATAAGAAGCATTATCCATTACCACGACTGATTTGGGAGGAATGTTAGGTAAAAGCTTCTCGAGCAACCCCTTTTCAAAATTATCTCTATTCATCTGTCCATAATAATCTCCAGTTGTTAGTCCCGAGCGAAAAACTAAAGCAGCACCTGGAACAAATCTGGCTTCTGAACCAGCATAAACGATAATAAAGCGACTACTAGAGCGGATTCCTTGAACAACACCTGTAACACTTTCACTTTACCAGCATTTGTTCACTGTTATATCATTATCTACCCAGGTTTCGTCTAGATACACAATATTGCGTCCTTCTTGCCTATATTGCCTTACAGTTGATAGATATTTCACCCGCCATCGCGCCAGTGAAAAATATTTGGTCTCTCAATGAGCAATTTTCGTTTATTTTGGCACTTGCGCCAAACAAAACCATTTGTAAAAAGCCGATAAAGGTTTGATAACCGTACGGAAAATCTATTTTGTTCTTTACAGCACGAAGTGGAGGTTTGCAGGTCGGAACCTTCTTCAAGTTTACATATAAATCCTCTATTGTTCGTCGAATTACTTAAAAATCACCATCGTCAATTTTATCTTTGTATGATAATCGGCGTCTTTTTTTAACAGGAGATTTTAAAGGTGAAGTACAAACATGAGCGGTCATTATGTTCTCTTTGAATTTTTCTTACACTACTTTCCGAAACACCAGTGTAAAATGCACCACTTTGAATTGTTTCTCCTCTTTTGCTAGCCATCGTTACTTCGAAATAATAATTCAAATTCAACGCAACGCATTTATATAGAAATGAAAACAAATGCTCCAAATCCAAATAAAATAACACAAAAATTTATTTGCGTACACAAATTTTACTTTTCCGCTTTCTTAAGACTATGAACCTTTATTTTAAGGACCGACCGGTTTTCTTTCGTGTCCCGCACTTTACACAAACTGTAATGGAATATAAATTTAATACTGAAATAAATAGTTTCCGTTTTCAAAACATAATAAACAAACAAAACGCTACAAGAATATGCTCGACTACTGCCATTATATTGGATCATGTTATAATAAACAAGAACGTATCATGTAATATTCAACCAGAAGACCATGTCATCTCTGACTATAAGCTACTTTATATAGAAGTAAATAAATTGGTGAAAAAAATGAAAAGGAAAGAATTAAAAGAACAAAACTCTATGTACAAAACTGGATAGAAAGGGTCGAAACAAGACTGCTTCAAGATGTAACTAGTTTTGAACAAGTTGGACGTATCATGAACGAAACATTAAAAAGAATGTACGAAGGAATATTATGTAAATATACTTAACAAAAATTACTGGGCGACATGGGAGTATATACAAAGGATTAAAGAAAGGGACAAACTGTATGTCATATGGAAAAAAACTTGGTAATGAATACACTGAAAAGGAATTTAAAAAGAAAAAAAATGAAGTAAATAACATGAGAGAAGAATTAGAGAAACAGTATTCTCAAGGAGATTCCAAGAGGCTAGCAAAGATTCAAAAAAGATGTGGAATGTTTTAAATGAACTGTGTTCCGAAAGTAAGAGGAAAAAAATAAAATGAGTAAAATATAAAGTGTTGAAGGAAAAATTTTTGAACGCCAAGATGAGATCCTCAAGAGTTCAATATATATTTTTCAAAAGTAGGCCAGACATTGGCAAATAAAATTGAAAAATAAAATCTAATAAAATTTCCAGAGAAAGAATGTAGGGAATCCATTTTTGTGAGACCTACAGACATAAAAAAATATTAGAAATATACTAAGTGAGATTAAAAATAACTGTTCACCTGGTGAAGACAATATCACAAAGGAAGACATAAGTAGGTTGTTTCACATAGTAGGAGCAAAAGTAGTGACACTTACAAATCAAATTTTGGAAAGTGGCGTTTTCCCAGAAGAACTGAAAACTGCAAAAATTGCGCCAATACATAAAAAAGGCCCTACAGACGAACTCGGTAACTACCGATCGATCTCAATACTAAATACCTTCTCAAAAATAGTGGAAACGTTCATAAAACAGAGATTAATAGAATTTATAAATGTAAACTCCAATTTCGACCAGTATCAGTATGGATTCCAGAAACAAAGCAATACTTTAGGTGCAACAGTGGATCTGCTTGAGTATGTGGCTCTGAAATTGATAAAAATAAATACGTTATAGCGGTCTTTGTAGACCTACAGAAAGCTTTCGACACAGTCAATATTGATATACTTTTAAACAAGATTCAAAAAATGGGAATTCGAGGTATTGCATATAGTCTATTGGAATCATACTCCAAAAATGGAAAACATTTCACTATAGTAAATAATGGTATTAGTGACAAAGTTGAACTGAATGTGGGTGTTGCTCAGGGCTCTGTACTTGGCCCTCTACAATACTTATTAAATGTGCAGAGTTTAAAGTATGCGGGACTAAAGGCAAGATATTTTATGTTCGCAGATGACACTATACTCGTAGCATCAGCAAGAGACATTAAAGAACTAGAAAAAGGTATAAATAGAGATCTTGATATTTACTATAAATGGCCGTGCCAAAATAAATTGTCTGTCAATATAAAAAAAAACAGTGTGTATGGTTATAAAGCAAAAAATAAACCACCCGGTGATGTATCTGTAACCCTAAATAATGTAAAATTAGAAAAGGTGACAGAATACAAATACTTGGGTCTCATAATAACAGAAGATCTAACACGGAAAGAACAAATAGAGAGTGTTAAAAAGATGATCGTCCCCATTGCGGGTGCCATTAATTCTTTTATCGAACCACACATAAGGTATCTATTACCAATGCTCAATGCTCCAAACTCTCTTTTAAATATGTTGCAACGCATACAAAATAAAACTATTAAAGCAATTTTTCAACTAGACTATTATACAGCAACAGAACAGGTGTATGAAGAAAGTCAAACTAGTATATACACGCTATTAAAAATGATACACTGAAGAACAATCTGAAAATTAAACATGTAAAGGACTGCGACAATTATGATGTTAGGAACAAGGGAAAGACACGAAACGATTACACCAGGACCAAAAAGGCCCAAGACTCTCCATTGTTTAGGAGTACTGAGACCGTGAACAGGATACCAAAGAATATATTTGATATAGGAAACTTTAATAAAATGTGCAATGAATTAAAACGGTATTTAATAAACACAAAATAATTGTTACAAATGTATAAAAATGGCAAAGAATATGTATACTATGATTGTATAAATTAATACTTATTAGCTACTAGTTGTTAGTATATAAGTTATAAATAAGAGTACATAATGTAAACATTTTTTTGAAGGCCCCGATAACAGTGATTCATTACTGATTAGGGGTCAGAAATAAATGAATATCAAAAAAAAACTAAGCTTAAGGAAGGGATATTTGTCGGGCCACGAATTAAAAAAATGCTAAAGAATGAAAACTTGATATAAAATTAAGTGCTTTTGAATTAGCTGCGGGGAGGTCTTCTAAAAGAATTGTGTCGGAGTTTTTAGGAAACAAAAAAGTGGAATACCACGAAAAACTGGGCTGTCGAATGTTTCTTAAAATACACTTTTTGCACTAATTTTTCCCGAAAATGTAGATGCGATTACTGACGAGCAAGGAGAAAGGTTCCACCAACATATACTAACAATGAAGCAACGCTACCAAGGCAGATTGGATGGGGGACTATTGTTGGCTTTTTATGAGAGAAAGCGATCAGGAATAACGAAAATCACCATTTGGAACGCTTTGTAGTTTCTAAATGAACTGACCGAACTTCAAAAACGAGGCGCCAGTTTATGCGGAATCCAGAATCCTTTCCAATGACGTTTTACTTGACACCTCTCTTTTAAGGGATGACGCACCCGCTTAGGAGGGTGAAATTTGGGGTATGGTTTTACCCTCAAAAGTTTTCCCCGTGACATCAAAAAATTGACGTATTTAAGGTTTTTTTTGACAAGATCTTTTCCTGGCAATTATACTTTTTGGTGCATTTTCGATGGGCTATCCTGTATAGACTAATAATATATTGATGAATACTACGTATTAAGAAATCATAGTTCTTGGGATTAGACCGTGCCTAATTAAAATTACCATCCGACGTTCCGCCTTCCTTTGCGCGAGGCACCATCAGGGATCTTTACACCACGAGATCTAAACACTGAATGAGCTCGGAGAGATTCAAGCGGCTTTTATATCCGACTTGTATTTGCCAAACCGTGACTCTGTGTTAAGATCAATTTTCACGTATGACCCGAATCTCTGTTGAAGTTTTTTGTATGTTTAAAAATTTCAATAGATTCTCTAATTTTTCGTTTATAATAACCTGAAATCGACGCTAGAACCTTGAAATATGACCTTGTGTTCCTGGTGTTCAGCTACAGCAGACTGAACAATTTGTTTCTTTTTAATACATCGTTCATGTTGCTTAAGTCTAGTGGATATTGAGCGTCGTGTTTCTCACACATATACTTCTCCACAGGAGCGAAGAATTTATATACCGCTTCTGTTCAGTGGCGGCTCTTCCATAGGGTCATTTGGTCAATGACTCCTCAAAAATATTTCAGAAAAAAAATTATTCGTTTGACCGTCCCTCCTAATAGTTTTAATAAAACGCGAACCTTGCGAAAAGTTAAATACGCTACACTATTAGTCGCGCGCGGCGGTTCGAATGGTCTCGTTGCGTTCCAGGTATAATAAAATACCCTGTACTAAGCTAGGCTGGCAGTCCGAATTGCCCTGATTGCCTGAAAGCTTGACGAAAGTACCCGAAGATTTCACAGCTACCGAGCGGCAGCTGAACGTGATAACAAATGGTATATGAAATCGTGACTTGGGTCATCAGCCGGTCTCTTCTCATAATTCATTGTCATAATCAATTGGTCGCGGCATCACGTCGGCATGCGGCAGTTCAATTGTTCAGAGGTCGCGCGATCGGTATTCTAACCCGATATTGTTTCGGACGTTTTTAATCCATGAAAATTGATTTATATACTGTTTTTTGTAATATATATTTTTTTATTTTTATGATCCACGTGTGAGTTTGGAATATACAGGAAATAAAATGTTGGTAGTGACTAGTGCAAAAAAAATAAACAACTAAAAAGTGCTTACGAACTTAATTTTGCAAAAATAACCAATTTCAAGTTGGTTGAGTTGTGAATGTAGAGGAAATAAAATGTCGGTAGTGCAAAAAAATAAACAACTAAAGAGTGCTTTGTGCTTGCGAACTTTATTTCAAGAAAATAACTGAATTGAAGGTAAGTGGTCGCCCTTTGCCAGAACTTAGTATACGACAAACTAGTAAACACAAAAATAAAGAGGTTCATCGAAACTTTCGCAAAAATATGTACGATTTAGCTAACTGGATATGTGGTTGTTAAGTCTTTAACTCATTTTACTTACATTACGCTCAGCTAGACACAGCTTATACTAAATCCCTTAGAGATTTTAATGAAAATGTGTTTAAAAATCGTTATATTTTAAACAAAACTATAGTTTGTGTAAAATTTTGTGGGGCATTGTCTGTAAATCCAGGGGTGTTTCGAGGGCTTATACATTTTGTTGAGGAGTTGGATCCAATTTTTGAAGAGTATGTACAGAATGCAACTGTCTTTAAATGAACATCTAAATCCATTCAAAATGACCTACTTGACTCTATGCTGGCTGTGGCTCAGGAACAAATTAAGCAAACATTCAGTCAGCTGAATATGTTGCTGTGCAAGTAGACGAAACAATTGACAGTTCCACCAAAACCCAAATGGTTATTATAATACGTTATATTTTGTCTGGCATTGTCCATGAACGATTTGTTAAATTTGTAAATCCTTTAGAGACCACAGCTTCACATGTTACAAACGTAATTCTTCATGAATTAGAAAATCTAGCCATTAATAATACCCCCAAGAAATTAATCGGGCAAAGTTACGATGGGGCGTCCACTATGAGTGGAAAATTAGGAGGCGTACAAACAAAATTAAAGAGCATTATCCTGCGCTAATTTTATACATTTTTATGCCCACTAATTTTATTATAACAAGGGATATGTGAAGACAAAAGACTTTTTTCTCACAAGAATTTATTTCGGTTTACCGGTTTCCGGTGCTTTGTATTTGCTCCCCTTCTTTAGAACCACTACAAAAATCAATTTAAAATCAAATCTACCAAACCTAACCACACTCATCAATCCTACTTCTAAAAAAACAAAAAGCAATACTTACAATTCTCTCAGTCAGAAGTTGCACAATAAAATATATAACAATACTTATTCATAAAAAAATAAGAAAAATCAGAAGCGATGTAAAAGTAACATTAGTACACCAAGATAGACTATCCGCTCTAGCAACGTTAAGTATCGAGAAATCTTTTATAAAAGGAATGGGCAATTTTAACGAACGTGTCATTCAGCATTTTTTCAATTCTAAGGAACGAAGAGTAGGCCTGAACTTCAAGAGAATTTAAAGCTCAATTTAAATGAAAGATTTTTATTTTAAGTATGCCTATTTTTAAATTTGTTATGGACCTCCCAATATAATTCACCACGAGCCGCCACTGCTTCTGTTTGAAAGGGTACACAATCTTTTGGGGATCGTAAGCATTGTCCAATCTTCGTATGTGTATTGAAGATCGTACGTATGTTAAACCGCCCTATTTTGTCTATAGTGCCATGTTTGTAGGGAAGAACCACACTACCTAATGGTGGCTCCGTATCATTTTCCTTTCGCGTAACTGGATTCCTATGTCTTTTAAATGAACGCGTAATATCGTCAGTGTAATAACTACTCCCTCTCAAAGCTTCGGCCAGCTTCGATGTTTCCGATCTTGATCAGAAACTGAAATGGATGGCTCTAAATACTAGTGAATTAATAACTGATATCTTTTATGTTGTATGGTGTCACGATATTTGCATGCGTCGGTTTTTCGATACAGCGGCCATGTCAAACTCAAAGTCACTGGTGGGCCAAAAGCATGCAGACCATCGACTAGATGGACCTTATCTTAAAGAAGACAAACTACTGAAAATCTTGAGAAAAAGTACTATTATAGGACAAGTCTGTTTATTAAATTTGCAATAAAAAAGACAAAAAACTACAAACATTAAATTCTTTTGCCAGATATTTGACATCTTTGTCTTTAATTAAGTTGTCTATTTGTGAGGCGAATTTATCGACGGAAATAACATTTAAAACTGCGTCCAAATATGCATCCGTCAATCGCGATCTTGAAGGAGATTTGCTTCCTTTCATCAAAGAAAATAGTTGTTTACATTTACAGGTACTTCCAAACATTGACAGGATTTTACAGACAAATTTTCTCATTTCTTGATATTGAACAGGCAAGTACTTATCAAATTCGAATGTACCAACACTATCAAATTTTTGTTTTAAATGGGTCTGACACTGAATCTCAATTACTTCCATTTGCATTGTCTTTAATTAAGTTGTCTATTTGTGAGGCGAATTTATCGACGGAAATAACATTTAAAACTGCGTCCAAATATGCATCCGTCAATCGCGATCTTGAGGGAGATTTGCTTCCTTTCATCAAAGAAAATAGTTGTTTACATTTACAGGTACTTCCAAACATTGACAGGATTTTACAGACAAATTTTCTCATTTCTTGGTATTGAACAGGCAAGTACTTATCAAATTCGAATGTACCAACACTATCAAATTTTTGTTTTAAATGGGTCTGACACTGAATCTCAATTACTTCCATTTGCAAGTGAGACCAGTAAATAGAGAAAAATTGTTTTCTTGGCTCTTAAAATCCTGAAAACACTTCTCAAATTCTGCCAGAAGGCTTCTCATTTTCTCTGAATATATTTTGTATGATATTGGGACACTTGTGCTTTCCTTGCCTTACAAGTCAGAAAATGTGACAGATTATCCTCTGCTAACTGTTTTTCCACAACATCATCTTACACTTGAAAGCTTTCACATGATCATGCATATCTGTAATAACTTGACGTGGTCCTTGCAATTTTGTATTTAAGTGCGACAAGTGTTTTGTGATATCTACCATAAATGATAGATCTTGTAAAAAAGGTACATCGCATAATAAGCTGACATCTTCTTTTGTTTCCATGAAAACGCATATTTCTTCTTTGAGTTTCCAAAACCGGTCGAGTACCTTAGAACACGAAAGCCATCGCACCTCTGCATAATATGGTAAACCAGTTTACTCACTTTTTAAATCCCGTAAAAATGCAGAAAACTGTCGCTGATTAAGGCCTCGTAACGTTATGAAATTTATAATTTTTTTCACTGACTTTAAAACACTTTCCAACTTGATCACTTTTGAGCATAAAACTTCTTGGTGGATTATACAATCAATATGACGAAAATCTGGTTTGTCACTGTCCGTTTCTCTGATCTTTGTCTGTAATATTTTAACGAAGCCATTTTTTACTCCAGTCATTGAAGGAGCTCCGTCTGTTGCAACGGAACACAGTTTTGACAAATCTAAATTGTACTTTTGCAGAAGTCCATAAACATCATTGAAAATATCCTTCCCAGTTGTTGTATCATGCAATGGTACTAATTCCAGTAATTCTTCATAAATATTGATATCTGTATCAACCGCACGAAGAAAAACAGGGAGTTGCGCCACACCACACACATCCGTACTTTCGTCACAGGCAATAGAAAATGCAATGAAAGAGTCTGATTTTGTTTTTATCTGATCACTTATATTGGCAGCCAACTCTTTCAGCGACAGTATTCCGGGACAAGGATATATTTTGAAATGCCTTCACGCTCCCGGGACTTACAATTTCCGCGGCCTTTACAAGGCACTCTTATAAATTCACCTTCAACAAATGGTTTTGAATGTTTCGCGATCAACTCCGACAGTACGAAGCTCGCTTGTAGGACAGAATCATTTTCTTGCTTTGGACGTGTAAACATAAGCTGCTGATCTTTCAACCGTGATTTCTTTCTTTCTTCTGATCTTTCAACCGTTATTTTAACTTATTTAACTCTTCGTTTCTGACCATGCCTGTATACTTGTCAAACATAGTTTTTTGAATATCATAGTGACGTTTTATATTATATAATTTTGGGACACCGACTGTACTATTACAAATCAAGCAAATAATTTTTTCTTTCACTTCACAGCAAAAAAACTCTAATTCTCACTTTTCTTGAAAGATACGATGCTCATCTACAAGTTCCCTCTTACTTCCACTTGGTTTTGAAAGAGACATGTTAAAAACTGTATTTGAAATAAATTATAATAAGTACTGTTAAGAAGTGTTGTAACAATAAGTGCGCAACTCAACTCAAAACTCTATCGCAACTGACTCATAACTGACTAAACACTGAATGACTCACTGAACTCAATCGAACAAGGCTTATATACGGATTGTGATTTCTCGAGTTCTTTCCAGAATGTTCGGATAGCGTCATCTGTGTTTTTGCGCGATAGAATTTCATGGAACAAGCCAGATAACGTTTGGCTTTAGGTTTTAGGTTGAGTATGTGTAGTTCATCCTCCTAAACATAGATGGCACCATGTACAATTGTACATTTTATTATACCAATCGTTGCTGCAGCGGCGATCGCTTTCAAAAACGGTTGTGAACTTAATATTATGATGTTGTTGATTAAGATGGTTCAAAAAGATGAGATTTTTCTGTCCATGAGACTAAACAACAAAATTATCATCTACATATCTCAACCGTGTTTTGGTTTTAGTGGAGCGGATGTTAAAGCCATATCCTCAAAGGCTTCCACAAAGATATTCGCTACCAAAGGTAATAGAGGAGATCTCATAGCTGCCCCCGAAGGTTTGCTCATAAAAAGTTCCTTGAAAGATAAAATAAATAGATGCAACACAAGCTTCCACTAAAACTAGTAAGTTATTTTGAAGATTATTATGTTCCAATATGTCTGATACAATGAAAATTGAGCCGTTAACAGGAACATTTGTGTATAGTGTATATTGCTTTAACATCTGCTCCAGTAAAAGCAAAACAGGGGTTGATATGTGTAGATGATACTTTCGTTGTTTGGCCTCATGGTCAAGAAAATCTCCTCATATTTCTGGACCACCTTAATCAATAACATCATAATATTAAATTCACAATGGAAATTGAATCTAATGGAACGATTCCCTTTCTAGATATATTTGTTCGAGGAAAGGAAAATCGACATTCTGTGTATAGAAAACCACGCATACAAATAGATACTTAAAAGCAAATTCCCACCACGATCCAGCACAAAAGAAATCGGTTATTAACTCACTAGTATTTAGAGCCATTTCAATTTCTGATCAAGATTCGCTAACATCGGAAACATTAAAGCTGACTGAAGCTCTGAGAGGGAATGGCTGTTGCACTGAAGATATTACGCGTTCTTTTACAAGATATAGTCCGCAAAAGGAGTATGATAAGGAGACACAATTAGGTAGTGTTGTTCTTCCCTACGTACATGGCACTACAGACAAAATAGGATGATTTCTTTGGTGGTCTAACATGCGTACAATCTTCAAAACACATACGCATAGTGGACAATGCTTGTGATCCCCGAAAGATATTCTACCTTTGGGAGAAACAGGTCACTCAATATCCACTGGACTTAAGGAACATGAACGATGTGTTAAAAAGAAACAAATTGTTCATTCTACTGTAGCTGAACTCCAGCATACTACTGGTCATATTATAAATGTAAAAGAAACCAAGGTACTAGCGTCACATAGTGGAACGAGCTTATGACAGCCACTGGACATTTACTTTTAGGTTTATAACGGATATATTTGTGTAATTAAAATAACTTTTTACCAGTTTTTATATAGATAACTAAGGAAGACAAAGGCAGTATAATTTTTGGATTGTAATTTTTATATAATAAATATTAGGTACATCAAATTTCCAATTAATATTAGATTAATTAAAAATTGGACACATTAGATATAGGACGATTTAAACAGTATCCAGTTGTTTTAGACAATGTTAGTTATTACGTATTTTAAATAGTAAAACAACACAATACCAAATACCTAAAAATTATGTTCTATATAATATACAGTGTGGCCCAAGAAGTGTACATATAGGAAACTTTTTTATTTTTGTTATCTTAAAAAAATGCTTTCTTAATAAAAATTAGTGCACCAAAAGATACTGTATTTATTAGCCGTAGGTACATACATAAAAACTGTACAAAAATAGTACCATTTATTTTAAATATATAGCAAAATGTTATTGAGAAAAGATGATTCGAATGAAAACCTATGCTTATTTATGAAATAGTTGCCCTTATTTCAAAAGAAAAACGTTTTCATTAAATTTAAAACATTCAAATAAAAACATTAAAATACTAATATTTTGGACTGAATTTCAAGTTTTTCTGTAGACATGCTAAATTGATTGGGCATTGAACTTTCTTTAAAAAATACATTTATAATTCTGACGATTAGTTAAATACCTTGCAACAAAATTATTTTTTATAATTAAAAATATACAAGCCTAAATAAGTAACATTCATTTTATCTATTTTCTGAACATTTAGATTTTATACATTTTACGTTTATTGGGAACAAATACAATAATAAGGGGGATATACAAAATATACTGATTTTTTCTTCAAAATTTACTGAAAAAGATTCATATATGTTGTATACATCTTGGACCACACTGTATACAGCGTATTTTGAAAACTGAAATGTTTGAAGATGAAAAGCTCTCGCGAAATAACGTTATTTAAACTTTTATGAAAGTCATATATACGATTTTAATTATTGTTTTCTGGTTATTAAAGATTGATAATAATTGAAGTTTACATACGTCAGTTGTCTTAATTCAGAAAAGTGAAAATAAGAAATGCGATAAAAAAAATGGAAAACAGAGTATTTAAAACAGGATCCTGAGGAGCATATTATACAATTTGTTGCTAAAAGAACAATAAATCTATAGATGCTTGATTTGTTTTTAATTTTATTAAAGTGTACACAAGTAAAATAAGTTTTACTTATTTGGCTATCAGAATTTATGTCAAAAGAGTACCCTTTATTATGAAATAACTTTTTTTTTTTAATTACATCATCCTGTGAATTTAAAATAAAATCTAACACTTTCAGAATCCCTTGCCTTTTATGCACTAATTTTTATAGAGAATAATTTTTTTTCAGAAACCAAGTATTTAAATATTTAATAAAAAAAAAGTTGATGATGACCTATTGAAGCCGAAACGTCGGATTTCAAACTGAGTACCGCCATCGGATAGAGCAAAAAAGTTACAATTCAATTTGAAATTCTAAATTCAAAATTATAAGTTATGTTTAAATTATTTTAATTTTACCTTCATATGTAACATGTGTCGCGAGATAATAAAAAGTTGCATTTAAAATACATGGGTAATTTCAGAAAAGTGCCTTTGGAGCACTTTCGAGCCAACTTTGAAAACAGTTATACAAAGTAGAAATGTTCTTCCACGAAATGTCGTATAAGATTGCTTTAACACTTTCTAACATTTGAAGTTAAGTCTAAATTTATTTCTCTTTAAAAATTTTCAAAAAATTTATAGTACAGCCAGCGACACTTATGGTAAAATAATGAAACCAAAAACTCGCTTTATGTTATAGGAAAAAGTTCAAATATATAACAGAAATTTAAAAGATTACTTAAAATATTCCTTTGACTAATTACACCTTCAAGCAAATGTATCCTGGAAACACGAAATTTTAATGCAGTTTAAAACACGCCAGTTTGCGCGAGTGTTATTGAGTGGGTAAGTTATTATTTTTATAGAACGGTGCAAACTATCGCGCAATAAAAAACTACCAAAACATTTACCATATTCATACTTTTATTTTTTCTCTAATGTCCAACAGTTTCCACCGTGCGTCAGTTCCAGGTATTTACAAACGAAAAATTAGAAAACCTATTGAAAATTTTAAACATACAAAAAACTTCAACAGTGTTAGGAGTTACAGTCTACATCACACGTGGAAACCAATCTTAACACAGGGGCACGGTTCGGCGAGTACAAGTCGGGTATAAAAGCCCGTCTGAATCTCTCCGAGCTCATTCAGTGTTCAGATCTCGTGGAATTTGACACGGTCTAATCCCAAGGACCATTTTTCAATTGAACAAAGCCGTGAATGGTTTCTTTCTATAAATGCTAACACATTCTGATACAGGTTTTGTACATGCTGGTGAGGCAATGGAATTCACCTACGAAGCAAGAGATATTCAAGACGAATTAGCAGAATCTTTTCAGAAAATTCTCCCACTGTACAAAGAGCTGTTTGCGTATGTAAGGTCAAAACTCTATAAAAAATATGGATCAGAAGTTGTTCGACCGGACGGCCCTCTGCCAGCCCATATTTTAGGCAACTTGTGGGCTCAGGAATGGAGCAAGATATACGATATTGTTGCTCCCTATTCAGAATTTGGCACTGTTGATGTAACCAATGAAATGCTACAACAGGGATTTACGCCTTTAAGGTACCCAGTAAGCTAATTTATAATTTATATCAGAATAGTTGATAGAAGAGCAAAATAATGTTACTAAATCCCAAAAAGTAACAGTAAGAAAAAATAACATGGAATAAATTCGATAATAAATAAATGGGGGCGTGTTCGGAAAAACGCTTGGACCCGTCGATTGGTATTTTTAGTTGCTCATTTTCTCCAATAAAAACTTTTTATACAGTGTGTGTCCTGTAACAGTGGTCAATGCCAACTTTCTTATTTCAAGTGCAACACCCCGGATAATATTTAATTTTTGGATTCTTTAGGAGATTCTAAACATATTTTATGTTCAATGTCCTAGACCTATCTTCTATTTCGGCAATATTAAGTGTTTTCAAATTTATTGCAAAAATTAAGATTAAAAAAATAAAATTATTTATTTCTTCATAATGTATAAACAAAAGTAAAAAGTTAATTTAGGAACTGTTGAATATGCTCGCCGCGAACGTCTTGGCAAATTCCTAATCTTAAATATAAATTTCTTCTAACGTTATTTAGCATCTCAGGCGTGACCGATCTAATCGCAAGCGTTATTCGCCTTCTTAAGTCAGCTAAGTCGAGGGGTTTAGTTTTGTATACAACATTTTTAATATGTTCCCATAAGAAAAAGTCTAATGGCGTCAGATCAGGGGATCGCGCTGGCCATTCTATCGATCCTCGTCTCCCTATCCACCGATTTGGAAATATTCCGTTGAGGTACTGCCGGACATTAATTTGGTAATGGGGCGGTGCTCCATCTTGCTGAAACCATATCATATTCGCTGGAACTTGTGGGTTTGCTGGATCCGGATACAAATTTGTCAAAGTTGGCACGACATTATTTTGGAGCAGTGCTAAATAATTATCGCCATTCAAATTGCCGTCAATGAAAAAGGGGCCTATGATATGATCCCTAACAATTCCTGCCCAAACATTAACCTTTTCAGGATATTGAGTATGTTCTTCGCTGATCCAGTGAGGATTTTCCCTAGACCAATAGCGGCAATTTTGACGATTTACATGACCGTGAAGTGTAAAGGTGCACTCATCCGAAAACAAAACATGTTCTAATTGAATAACATTGTTATCTAACATAGCCATCATTTGTTCACAAAAATAAGTTCTCCTATCATAATCGTCTTCCATGAGCTCCTGAGTTGGTATCACTTTATAGGGATGCATTTTATTTTCTTTTAATGTTCGAATAATCGACGAATGGCTAATATCGAACATTGCGGCGGCTTGTCGACTAGAAATATGTGGGTTTTCCTCAAACTCAAGCATAATATCCAATTTAATATCATCATTTATTGAATTGGCAGCTGCTTTTTTTATCTGCCTCACATGTCCAAGCTCGCGAAACTGCTTTTCTATTTTACTAATTGTCCCTTGGGATATATGCGGCAAATTTGGAAATTTTTCATGAAATAAGCGAGCAACTTCCACTTGTGTTCGTGTGTTATCTCCATAACCAATCATTTGTAGAATTGTTATTTTATGCATTTCTGTTAAATGAACCATTTTTCTGATATTAGGTATTATGCAGTTAACGAAATTCAAAAGACTATGACATTGACACTGACAACTACTGTCTTGCAAAGAGAAAGGCCAGGCATTTTACACAAAAGTAAACAAAACTTAAAAGTAAACAAAACTGGCTCTTTTTGTTCCATATCAATAAAAAGGAACGCTAAAATGGTTTTTGCTTACATTCTTAATATGAAGACCTAAATGGTAAATAAGTATTGAGTGTGTTGTAGCGAATTTTTGTAAACAAATAAATAGTTCAGAAACCAGAGCCACTTTCATGAATAATAATAAATTCGAAATAAATAAAATAAAAATAAATTTGAAAACACTTAATATTGCCGAAATAGTTGAAGATAGGTATAGGACATTGAACATAAAATATGTTTAGAATCTCCTAAAGAATTCAAAAATTAAATAATATCCGGGGTGTTGCATTTGAAATAAGAAAGTTGGCATTGACCACTGTTACAGGACACACCCTGTATAAAAAGTTTTTATTGGAGAAAATGAGCAACTAAAAATACCAATCGACGGGTCCAAGCGTTTTTCCAAACACGCCCCTATTTATTTATTATCGAATTTATTCCATTTGGCTGATACACACTGTATACTTTTGCATAGCAAAGAACATTTTTTTAAGTCAGTTATATAAAGAAAATTTAACTGGAAACGTTTTTGTATAGATTTTAATATACAGGGTTACCCAGAAAATACGCATACAATTCATGTTTCTTTAATGAACACGTTATGGCGAAAAATTTTATACAGGTATTTTATTTAGATTTAAACCTAGTTTTTTAGGATAAATTGAGGCATTTGTCTTTGATTTTAAGGAACATTACAGCACTTTTTTTAATGAAATCATATTACTATCAATTTATGGGTACTATCTGGATGTTATTCAACCTACAAGCACTTGGGTTTTTTACCTCCGTTCTAATTCTGTCTTTTAGAGTGTCAATGTTATCTGGGTTATTCTGGTAAATTCTTTCTTTCAGGTATCCCCAGAGAAAATAATCCAACGGCCTCAAATCCGGGGATCTTGGTGGCCAGTCAATTGATCCTCGTCGACCATCGATTTGGAAAAATTTCATTCAAATAAGTTCGAATATTAACACCAAATTGCGGAGGCGTGCCGTCTTGCTGAAGGCATAATCCACAATTCCGTTATTAATTATGGCCGCCCACACATTCACTTTCTGCGAATGCATCAGAATATGCGCTCTACATATCCAGTGTGGATTATCGCAAGACCAGAACCGATAATTTTGTCTATTAACGACTCATTTAAGTTGAACGTAGCTTCATCTAGGATGCTAAAAAAATCATTATTTTCAATCACATCTCACCATTACCTCTTCACAAAACTGTAAACGTCGACGTCGATCATAATCATCCTCCAACAGTTCTTGTACAAGATATACCTTTTATAAATAATGTTTTTATATCTTATAAATCTGTGTACTTTAGATTGAGAAGCATTGTTATCTAAGGCGAAGGAAACAGTTTAAAGATGTGGGTTTTCGTTATTATTGTCGAGTTGTTTATCTTCACTTAGGTTATGAAATTCGATTTTGAGGATATTTTGCATTAAATAATCCACAAACTTTGCTTTGGCTTCATCATCATCAAAACTTTAATAGGCTGTCTGACAATACCATTTTCGTCACGCAGTAATCCTAAGAACTACCAGATACGTGAACACCCAAGGTGTTAACGTTATTTGGAGATAAAAGAAATGGTAAAAAAATTAAAAATACAAAGATAAAAATAAAATACCAGATAAACTTTCGATTATTCCTTGATATTAATTCATTTATTAATTTGCAAAGCATGTTAATCAAATTTTTCAAAATTTTCAAATAAGATACCAAATTGATGTTTGATAGTATTAGGTAGCGTTTTCGCTAAAGAAATATGAATTTTATGTATGACTTCTGAGTAACCCTGTTTGTATTTGTTTTCTGGAATTCGGATGTATTTCTACACTTAAAATGATCGTAGTGGTACACCGTATTCCACATAAAAGTATCCACTCTACTATCTGGAAATCCGTAATAGATACGAAAAAAGTTTCATTCAAAAGTTTCTTTACATTTTAAGTTCTTTTAAAATAAAATGTTTTCATGTATACAGGATGTCCCAATTTTACTGGGACGACATCAGCTCTAAAACTTTAAATGGGACTCCCTGTATTTTTGGCCATTATTTGATTCCTTGTCAAAAATAAACATAAGTTACCAGTTTAAACTATAGTCGATATCTCCGTAGTTTCCGAGATAATTAAGGTTATGTGTGATTTGTTGAAAACTGGAACTATTTTTCAAATCACTATAAAAAATCTTAAAATGATCGTAGTGGTACACCGTATTTGACATAAAAGTATCCACTCTACTATTGGAAAGAAAATCTAAAATTGTTTCAGTTTATAAAACATCAATGCATTACGGAATATAAAATTTTTATCTCCTTCACGGATGGAAAAATACATATGTGTTTTTCATATCCCGGTATACATCATTTTTTTCACTACTGTCGTTCTATGTTTTTTATTTATGAAAAGAACAGTTTTGCTATATATCGCCAAAATCACATTTGGCATTTTCGAAGCTTTCTTTCTCGCGTCCGAATAGAGACTGAAGTGTTGGTGACTGCGACGCTTCTTTTTTATACTCCCACTCGGGGCCGAAGGTTATATCTGCGCAGGCGTTGGTCGTTATTTATGTTTTCCGAATGGCGCTGTTGTTGTTGCGCTAATTGCGCTTGAGTTTTTGCGATTTTAGATTTGTCGATTATTGTCTTCCATACCGTTGGTAGTTTTAATGATTCGTCCCTTTTATTCAAATCACCTTGTTTTTCAATTTCTATGGCTTCTCGGATTATTCTGGTCTTATAATGTTCTATATTGGCAATCTCACTACACCCATCGAAATTTATTTTATGGCCGGTTTCCTGATGATGTAGGAATAAAACTGAGGTTGTTTGTTTATTTCTGATGCTAAGTTTATGCTCTTCCACTCTTGCTGATATTCGCCTGTTAGTTTGCCCCACGTACAACTTTTCACAGTCCTGGCACTGAATACTGTATCCGTGGTTTTCCAGTTTGATTTTATCTTTTGGGTTTCCAAGTAGTTTACCTATAGTTGTTTGTGGCTTACGTATTGTTTGTATGTTGTGTTTCCTACGAATTCTTCCGATCCTGTCTGTTGTGCCTTTTATATATAGTAAGACTACTTGTTGCTTTCCTGGTTCATAAGTTTTGTTTTTCGTTGTTCGGGAAACCTGTACATTAATAGCTTTCTCTATGGTTCGATTTGTGTAGCCATTTTTCTTTAAAGCACTAGATATTACCCTAAGTTCGTTTTGTCTCGTCTGTGTTACAGTTAATGGCACGAATCTGGATATTAGAGTACTTGCCACAGCTTGAATTTCTGCTGGGTGATGATGTGATTTTGCATTTAAATATCTGCCTGTATGTGTTGAAAGAAAGAAAGTGAAAAATCTGTACTGAGTAAGGGTTTTAATTTTGCGATATCTCCTAAGGAAATCCCTAAAAAAGAAATAATAGCTGGAGTGGAAGCTGTTCTTGACTCCTCTGGAGAAACAAAAGCACAGGAAATTCGACAAGAGGTGGCAAGAATTTTAAGATCAAGCAAAACACCAAAACAAAACCTAAATGCCACTGAACAAAGGGCCCTAATAAACCTTCGAAAAAATAAAGACATCACAATCCTTTAGGGATAGGGTATGCTTAATAAAATATGGTCAGAATTTCATGTAGATTCTTAAAATGAAATAATATACAGGGTGTTTCATTAGAAATTCTGAAGTTTTGGCGTGTAACTTGTATATATATATATTATATATAATGTATATATATATTTATATATATATATATATATATATAATATATATATATATATATATATATATATATATATATATATATCATATATATAGATCATGTATATATATATATTTATATATATATACATATATATATATATATATATATATATATATATATATTTATATATATATATATATATATATTATATATATATATATATATATATACATATATACATATATATTGTATATATATATATATCATTATATATATATATATATATACAACATATATATTTATATATATATACTTTTTTATATATACTTATATATATATTTTGACATATATATATATATATATATATTATATATATATATATGTATATATATATATATATATATATATATATATATATATATATATACCCTGTATAGGTGTATATATAAAAGTTTGTATTATATATATGTACATATATATATATATATATGCTATTATAAACCGAATATATATACCACACAGATATATATAATTTTAGATTTTTGCTGATTTTTATAGCAATTTGAAAAATAGCTCCAGTTTTCAAAAAGTCCCACATAACCTTACTTATCTCGGAAACTACGCGGAAGTCGACTAGTTTAAATTAAATTGGTAACTTATGTCTATTTTTGACAAGGAATCAAATAATGGTCAAAAATACGGGGTGTCCTATTTAAAATTTTATAGTTGATGTCCCAGCAACATTGGGACAACCTGTATAATGGAAACATTGTATTTTCAAAAAACTTCAAATTTAAAGAAACTTTTGTAGATAGTATAGTGGGTACTTTTATGTGGAACGTTATGTGTAAACTTAAGAGACAATTAATTATTTTAGAATGTTTCAAATGGCGGAAAAATTCTACACTTCACTGGGATTAAAACCCATGCCTCCTGAATTTTGGAGGTTTTCGATGATAGAAAAACCAAACTCTAGAAAAGTGCAATGTACTGCTAGCGCATGGGATTTTTGTAATAAAATTGATTATAGGTAAGCAGACAGTAAGGTAATCTACATTAAATTTTTAACTGACAGGTATAAAATAAAACAAAAGAACAAAAAATTATTCAATAGGCGCCAAAAACTGAAGCGTAGATAGAAATTAAGTCAAAATAGTGGAAGTTAGATTTATTTTATCCACCCTACTGCTTAAGACTCAATTCAATTATTTGAATCTGGATAACTCTGGATTCTCTCGCTTATGTAGGCTGACAATTCTGACATATAGATATTTTGGACTATTTATCAAGATTCTTTGAAAGAACATACGCCTGATAAAAAAGATAAATGCATGTACCATGTTACCGCCAAATGCCCAAAAGGGCGCTACAATAAATATACCTAGCAGGTACAAATTAAAACATTTCAAATATAAAAGGTCATCGTTGGAAGGTTATTTTAAGTCTATTTAGCCATGTTCACATTAAAAAATACGCTTAGAAGTCGTTGGAAAATTAGCAGCATTTAAAATTGTTGCTCGAATTGTTTATCTCTATATTACGCTTTTTTATATTGTAAATAAAATATAGTTTTATAGTATATTATTCAATAAGCAATTAATGATGGTTATTACTTACGAATATGCTGTTTACGACACGAGAGGCAGGCGAGTGTCGTAATTATCAATATACATAATACACGTTTATTATTTAAATTTTGCAGTGTTTCACTATTCCTGTGGCAGCGCGGCATTGCTGTAGTGCTTTTGTTCCAATACACAATGACAAATTATTGTTTTTTAATGTATGTAGTTTCTAAATATAAAATGCTAATACCATGCACATACAAGATCTACAAGATCTCACCCGTTTTTGGCTCTTGTAAAGAATTTTGCCCATGAAATTTGACAAATTTAAAATATACATTTGAAAGATTACCTTTTTTTTAATAATTTCTATACACAAAAATGTATGGATGAACCATCTTTTAAAATTATATCCAAAAAAACTAAGGTTTCGGAAGTTGCACTGAACTTGTTTTCGGCGTATCGTTAAAAACCTATTTTTCACAAACTTAATTTACAAACTACGTAAAAGATACAAAAATGATTATTTCTAACTAAAAGTTAGAAGGAATTATTATATTAGACATTATTAAAGGTTTTTAAACAAAATTACAGCTGCTAAATGAAGAGAGAGCCGGAGTGTCACCCGTTGGACGGAAATCCAGTGTGCTGGGGATGCTACGTTGCCAAGTTTATTTTATACATGACTTATATATTTTATATAGGAAAAACAAAATGCATTTGTGGATTGTGAATCGGTACCAGTAGGCATCATCGTTTAAGCCCAAAAAGACAAACAACAGCGCAGGGCATCATTGTCGAATGTTAGACTTCCGCCAGTGATGCACCCCCTGTTGATTAGTGTTGACCGCACTACGTAGATTGGTACCGGGTTAGCACCAGGTTAGGCGCCGTAGCCGTAAAGCCCTAGTATAAAATAGAACGACAGCGAAGTGCATCACTGGCGGAAGTCTAACATTTGGGATCGGCACGGGGGGGGAGGCAAATGCGTTACATACAATAATTTAAGTTTGGCAACAATGCAAGATAGCCTTTCTTCAAATTGTCATATTAAGAAATATCGCGAATTGGAATGCAGTGAAAATATCGTTTCTTTTTGGTTTTTTAATAGAAAAAATGGTTCATCCATTTCTTTTATTTTCGTAAAACAGTTAAATGGAGCTACACTTTCTATTTTATATTCAAAAATTATCAAATTCCGAGAGTTTATTTTTTTACAAGACCCCAGTTTTTTTACTTTTTACTTAAATTTTCAAATAACTAAGAAAGTACATTTATAGAAGTCTCTTACCTTTGTTGCCAGGTAAACATCATCCGGTGCATCTTTTATAAATCTGTTAATTTCCATTGGGGTTAACGTTTCGGACTTTTTTTCTCTGTAACCTTCCGATTTTCGTTTTAAACATGCACGTAAATTATAATAAGTTTCAATAACATCGAGTAATGTGCTCATAATGAGGAAAAGTTATACTTTTCTGAAACCTCTCGAAAATAGGCAAGAAGGACATTTTCCGAAAATGAATGAATATTCTTTTGACTTCTCCACTCTATAAAATATACACAATTTCAAACTTTTTCCTGGAAATTTCTGGTAATAATTCGTCCGAAGTGGTTTTGGTTCAGTAATATTTGACGGTGTACTGTCAATCAATTTACTGGCTTGAACTCGTTTTAAGGGAAATTAACCAACTTTTAAGAAATAAATTTAGGCAAAACAATTTATTTTCATTATAAATGTGACAGCATATATAAAACTATGTCGTCGCCTGGCGTTCCTATTATACTCTTTTGTTTATTTCATGGCATTCGCGATGGCTTGTTTTAACCGCGGTATTAGATGCTGTATTGGCAATACAAACAGTTAAACGATGGATGTGTTTTGCTGCAGCCCGTGTAATGAAATCATTCCTCATGGGTATGATGTCTATTATTCACGATGTAGGTAATCAATAACATTATCTAACTAGAGTACAGAACACTCAGCAAAATTTAGGTGAACATATAGGTACTCAATACCAATTTTCTGGAAACATTCTAAGATTATTAACTTATTAGGAAGACGCCAATGACCTATCAGGTTTTATAAAATATAAGATATTTATTAAATATTATAAACGAAACCAATAAATCAGTAGGAAAACATCAAAAGTTTTAAAATTATATAATGACGGAATCCTAAGTGATTTTTGTAGATAATAACATGATCAAAAAGCGTATACTCAGTATCATAGTAAAATTTAGTAATTGATGATTCAAACACACGTGTTTGTTCACCCAAAATTTAACTACATTTCTAAGTTAAACAGCAAATCCCAAAATTATGCTTATCATGTCACATGATAGCCCCAATTTTGCTTTAAAACGTGCTTTTTAAAAATCTTTGTTAACTTGTTCCGTTTTTAAACTATAGAGATTTTTCTAAATACCTACGTAATTGTATGATGTTTTGTTGCAAATTTTTATAATAAGTTAAGGAGGCTTTGAACCAAAAACGCATCGAGATTATCATCTGTCAGTTCTGTCACCCACAATGTTTAATAGTTTATTCGAGGTTTTGTTTTGTGGGTTTGTTACTTAAAAACGCTTTAAAATATTGTCAAGATATAATGCGACGAACTTATGCGAGCAATCGGTATGCTAGAAAGTGAGTTATCACAAAGAATTGTGGTTGAAAGATTGCATATTAAACAAAGTGCTTTATCAAGAGCATGGCGCAGATATACAGTGTGTATCAGCCAAATGGAATAAATTCGATAATAAATAAATTGGGGCGTGTTCGGAAAAACGCTTGGACCCGTCGATTGGTATTTTTAGTTGCTCATTTTCTCCAAAAAAAACTTTTCATACAGGGTGTGTCCTGTAACAGTGGTCAATGCCAATTTTCTTATTTCAAATGCAACACCCCGGATATTATTTAATTTTTGGATTCTTTAGGAGATTCTAAACATATTTTATGTTCAATGTCCTATACCTATCTTCAACTATTTCGGCAATATTAAGTGTTTTCAAATTTATTGCAAAAATTAAGATGAAAAAAATTAAATTATTTATTTCTTCATAATGTATAAACAAAAGTAAAAAGTTAATTTAGGAACTGTTGAATATGCTCGCCGCGAACGTCTTGGCAAATTCCTAATCTTAAATAGAAATTTCTTCTAACGTTATTTAGCATCTCAGGCGTGACCGATCTAATCGCAAGCGTTATTCGTCTTCTTAAGTCAGCTAAGTCGAGGGGTTTAGTTTTGTATACAACATTTTTAATATGTTCCCATAAGAAAAAGTCTAATGGCGTCAGATCAGGGGATCGCGCTGGCCGTTCTATCGATCCTCGTCTCGCTATCCACCGATTTGGAAATATTCCGTTGAGGTACTGCCGGACATTAATTTGGTAATGGGGCGGTGCTCCATCTTGCTGAAACCATATCATATTCGCTGGAACTTGTGGGTTTGCTGGATCCGGATACAAATTTGTCAAAGTTGGCACGACATTATTTTGGAGCAGTGCTAAATAATTATCGCCATTCAAATTGCCGTCAATGAAAAAGGGGCCTATGATATGATCCCTAACAATTCCTGCCCAAACATTAACCTTTTCAGGATATTGAGTATGTTCTTCGCTGATCCAGTGAGGATTTTCCCTAGACCAATAGCGGCAATTTTGACGATTTACATGACCGTGCAGTGTAAAGGTGCACTCATCCGAAAACAAAACATGTTCTAATTGAATAACATTGTTATCTAACATAGCCATCATTTGTTCACAAAAATAAGTTCTCCTGTCATAATCGTCTTTCATGAGCTCCTGAGTTGGTATCACTTTATAGGGATGCATTTTATTTTCTTTTAATGTTCGAATAATCGACGAATGGCTAATATCGAACATTGCGGCGGCTTATCGACTAGAAATATGTGGGTTTTCCTCAAACTCAAGCATAATATCCAATTTAGTATCATCATTTATTGAATTGGCAGCTGCTTTTTTTATCTGACTCACATGTCCAAGCTCGCGAAACTGCTTTTCTATTTTACTAATTGGAAATTTTTCATGAAATAAGCGAGCAACTTCCACTTGTGCTCGTGTGTTATCTCCATAACCAATCATTTGTAGAATTGTTATTTTATGCATTTCTGTTAAATGAACCATTTTTCTGATATTAGGTATTATGCAGTTAACGAAATTCAAAAGGCTATGACACTGACACTGACAACTACTGTCTTGCAAAGAGAAAGGCCAGGCATTTTACACGAAAGTAAACAAAACTTAAAAGTAAACAAAACTGGCTCTTTTTGTTCCATATCAATAAAAAGGAACGCTAAAATGGTTTTTGCTTACATTCTTAATATGAAGACCTAAATGGTAAATAAGTATTGAGTGTGTTGTAGCGAATTTTTGTAATCAAATAAATAGTTCAGTAACCAGAGCCACTTTCATGAATAATAATAAATTCGAAATAAATAAAATAAAAATAAATTTGAAAACACTTAATATTGCCGAAATAGTTGAAGATAGGTATAGGACATTGAACATAAAATATATTTAGAATCTCCTAAAGAATCCAAAAATTAAATAATATCCGGGGTGTTGCATTTGAAATAAGAAAGTTGGCATTGACCACTGTTACAGGACACATCCTGTATAAAAAGTTTTTATTGCAGAAAATGAGCAACTAAAAATACCAATCGACGGGTCCAAGCGTTTTTCCGAACACGCCCCCATTTATTTATTATCGAATTTATTCCATTTGGCTGATACACACTGTATACATTGTACGTCAAGCTCTTTACGGGAGGACTATTACACGCAGAAAAATTAAAACTCATGTCCAAGAACATATTAAATGGAATTTACTCGAATGGTCACATTGTTTATTTGCGGATGAATGAAAGGTTGCACTTCATCATGACGACAATCGGATTCGTGTATGACGTCCAACAGGAGAGAGATATGAAGAAAACTGTTGCTTAGATCGAATGCCGTTTGAAGATGGTTCTGTAACAGTGTGGGGAGGAATATTTACAGGGGGTCGAACAGAATTAACAGTTCTTTTGTATTAAAAATATTTAATTTATGGTAGGTTATCTTTGATTAAATGATTTAACAGTCGGTTAAAATATTCACTAGTTTGATGTTTCATTGTCAACGTTAAAAAGCTTTTGTTACATCAAAATACAGGGTTTTATGGAACGCCGTTTTACTTTTTAGTCATACGCGTCTTTGATACCAAATTTAATTGCAAAACATATAAATGATGCTGCCTGCATACAATTTTTATTCTTTTTAATTCTTCCGATATCGAATTTTTGTGGATACCGATTTTACCGAATGACATTTTTATGATAAGCAATTATTTCTTTGCAGACCATTTCAATTGATACCACAAAAAAGTAGTTGTTTATCCTTTTTTAACACGTATACAGCCTACTTAAAATTTCTATATACATGCGTCTTTCCTTAGTTATTGCATTTCAACAAATCGATGTTAATAAAAATTGGTATGAAATAAATGCTATATACAAAAATCAGTTTAAATATTTAATAAATTGAGTCTTATTAAAATGTAATCGCTTCAAACGGGATAGCAGTAAATTAATATTAATACCGAAAACATTAGAATGCAATAACGACTTTGTGGAGATTAATTTATTTCAACCGTATGAAGGCAAATCTGATTTAAGAACTTATGTAATAAAAAAAATTAATTTATTTTTATCGCATATCAAAAAAAATTAAAGCATCTCTTACGATATCATTTCTTTTTAATGTCAATTCCATTAACACCCTAAAAATGTAAATAGAATAATGCTCATTATTTTGATTTTGATTTTCGTGTATATGTAATTTATACTACATCAAACGGATATAACATGGGCCCTTTACCATTGAAATTAAAATACTTGAATATACGTTTGAATAAATAAATAAAAGTTAATACGAGATTTAATTGTATAAGAGTTGTGGGATTTAAATGATTAGCGGGTATAAGGTAACTGGTTTTATTTAATATGCATTGTTTTGATTTCGAATTTTTATTAATGTCGATTCTTCTGAATATCAATTTTCATTGAATGCAGCCACCTTGTTTCAATTTTAATTATCGGACGTGGAGCGATCTAGTGCAAACTAAGAACAAGAGCAGAAATCTGTAATTTTTTAAATACCCGAGTTTCTGGCTAGTCATGCGTTCGAAGACTTAAAAGTGCATCTAAAATTAAGACTGTGTTGTGCATGACGTTATAACGAGTCGGATGCGAATAATGAAAAACATATTCGTAGGTAATCAATGACAGTTAAAACGTGTTTAATTATTGTTCGATTGGGAATACTTAGTTATTAAATCATTGCGGAATACGATATACACCCCTATAAATATAATAAAGAAAACAAGGTTTTGAATTTCCCAGCTATAATTCACAGATTACCACACAATGTAATTTGTAATGGCAAATTGCAATTTCTCCTGGAAGCTGTGTGCCGGCGACATGCTCTACTACAGTTTTTTTTGGCTTCTTAAACGTGATTTAAAGGAGGCTGTCCAGATTTTTTTAAAATGAAAAGAGTATATTTCGACGAAATAGGTACCAGCGTATAATAATTAAGTAAAGTCTTATCACTTTCGCAGAATTCAATGACTTTCAATAATAATTATAATACACATAATAATATGGACTAAAAATAACAAAAATAATTAGAAAATGGCACCAGATTTCGCAAAATAGAGATCATTTGTCCCAGATTTCTCATAATAGAGGATATTTGTCGTATTTATGGAAATAGTAAGAGTACCATTACAATATTTATTTGATAATTAGGACACTATTTTCATGTTTATCTCCCTTGTTTAATATGTGAGTAATTATTATAATTTATAGGTATGTGCACTTCACTTTCAAAGCTGCGTGTCGATCAAGATACGGATTTACAAAAATGAACACATCAGTGGTGTATTTAGAATGCCGTCTTAGAGGGGGAGGCAAACATTTGATAACTAAAAAAAAGTTCTAGGTTCTTGTTGGAACAACATAAGCATGAAGACTAAAAAAAAACAAAGTTCTCAATGTTTGTGAGGTAAAAGTCCCGAAATGCTTTATATAATGTAATTTTTGCTTGGGTTATTAGCTCGGGGTAAAGGGGGTGCAGGGTGCATTTGTCTCCTGCACGTACTCAAACCGGAACTGTCGTATGTTTGAATGCAGAACATGTTATATTGAAGAATACCCCAAAACAAAAACATTGCATTCATGCCCTATTATCTTGGTAATTTTGTTCACAAGGTCTCTTTACACACAGCTTTGTAGGTTACACAAGTTTAACCTACAAAGCTGATTTTTTTTTCTATTTTTAGTTTTTACATTCTGGTACTCACGCACATATTATGAAATCAAGGGCTTTTAAAAAACGCAGGTCTAGCTAAAAAAAAATTAGTTGATCTGACCGCGAAAAAGAAACGTCGGATTTCAAATCTATGTGCACCATCTTGTTGATAATGGAAAGTAGCTATAAAGATATAAAATTTATTTTGTAATATCTCTTCAAATGCAGCCTGAAAAAAATAAAATATGTATAGCTGATTTTTCGGTATTTTACGTACCTATATCCTCAGAGGTATTCATATTGTCTAACTTTGTCAACTACTTATTATTCGATGTTAAATTGCGCAACTTTGCTCTATTTTAACCGACATTGTATCGAATTTGTAACACCCTGTATATGTTTGCGTGTTTTCATTCGTTGGGACCATTCCGGTATACTACCTCAATGGTTGAGATATTCCAAGTACAACCATATGTAATTCTCACATTGAATGCTATTTTTTAACTAATTTTTATTTCTCAATCTAGAGTGCTGTGATTTGGCAAAAACTATTAACTTACCTCCAAGAACCCTGAGAAAAATAAAATTATCTGTCTATTCACTAAACATCTTTTACGCCCATTTAAATATTAAACGATTTTTTCTAAAAAATCTTTTTTTTAATGTCGCTCTTCGGATTAGCCTTTGCGAGTAATATATAATGATACCCCCCACAACAATATGCAGTATTTTAAAAAATAATAATAATATAATATATTTAAGCCTAAGCAATTTCTAGTCACCCTGATATACGAAGGTTCTGGTTTGACACGTCAAGGTTGAAGTTACAATATCATAGTAAATCAAAATAACAAACAAATATAGGGCGTCCCATTTAAAAAACAAAAGTTAATAGCAGAAATTCGGAACTAAAAGAAGATACGGCAACACTGTTACAGTAAGATATATCATAAAATAGATAAAAACTCAAAGTGGAGGTGCTACAGATAGAACGTTTAAACACGCATTTCAGATTTCAAAACATAAAAATAGCTTTCTGGTTAAAAAATCAGATTCAGCTTTTGCTGGAAGAACATTCATTGCTTTATTTTACACCTACCAATAAAATAGAGGTTGTGTTGTTTGATTGAAATTGTTATATCATTGTATAAACGGGGGCTTAGCAATACTGCTTGTATACATATGTATATATATATATATATATATATATATATATATATATATATATTTATTTATTTAAAAAATTAAAAAATAAATCCGAATTAAATGGCCGATTCAAATTATAAACCTTTCATTAACATCAGAATCAGACACTATCACTAACCGAGAAAATAAGTGTTACTTCACAGATTGTTTTGTAATCTGTGACAATATAGCTTGTACAAATTTATTTAAAACTAAAATCTCGAAGTGATAAAAGTAGTTTGCCGAACCATCGACGTCGCACGTCATGCGAATACTATTTTTTTCCTTCGCCCTCCCACTTCATATACTAACGGCCCGCCACTGACTCAGGCCCCCGCCGTCGCGTCGGCAGTGGCCCCAGCAAAGAGCTTGCGCGTCTTGTTTTTGCGGGGATTTAATGATTGAAAAGGCAACAACGCGTAAGGCTCAAATATGTGGTGGGGGCCCCGAGAGACATCAGCAAGCGAAATACAAAACTGAGGATCTTTTCTTTTTTTTGTCATCATGTAAATTTTGAGTTGCTGCCGAAGGGCCCCCAAATACGTAAAACCCATTGACCGTTTTTTGTCATCGCAAAACTTTGCCTCGCCCAGATGAGCCCCAACCATCGTAAGTAGTTAATTCGGCCTTGTTGCTTCTAGAAAAGCAGCCTCTATAACACAACATGCGAGTCGCTTTTTAATACTCATTGTTTATAAAATTATGATTAACACCACGATACACTTACAGCGGTATACCCACGCCGGTCTCTTCAGCATTCAGCAAGAAAATAAAATTGAAGTTTACAAATATCAGATTATCTAAAGTGTTCATCGTGAGGATTCGTGATATTTATTTTGATTAAAATAATTAATTAATTTAAAATAAAAGTTAAGAATGCTGCAAGTAAAATAATTGCAGGGGAAACTTCCATTCATATTTTATAACATTTGTTACTTGAGTTGCTGCACTAGTGCCGTCTATTGACATTTGTAGTTTTTACTTGCAATTGAAAAATACAAACCAGTTTCAAAAGTGCCCTATACAAGTAGCTAAAACCATATTGTTCTATTATTATAGTAAATATATCCTAAGTTACCATTTTTTAAATTTATCTTAACAGCTTGACGATAAGCACCAATCCACATTTTTGAAAATGTATTATTTTGGAAATTTGAAATATTTTATATCTGTCACTTTTGTTTATCGGTTATAATTTCAATCTCGATTTCTACTGCCTGCAACTGCACAGGTAGGACGTAATAAACTGTATTGAAAATAAAATCTTTAGATTCAAAATAATTAGTTTAATAATTTTAAAAACATTTTATTGAAGCCTAAGCGTTCTACAAACGTTTTCAAATGACAATGCATTACGGCCTATTTGACTCCCAAACGCTGTACATAGATGTGATGTACTTGCGCGAGAAAGACGAGTTTAAATTCGGTCCGTATCATCGTCGTTTATTGCACAAATGATATTAAAAAATCAGCAAGCAAGATTACTAGAATGCAATCCAATGTTAGCGCAATACGCAAACCAAAGAAGTCGGCTCATACTTCAGAACACAGAATACCAGACCAGAGAAGCTCCAGAATTTTACAAACCTTTTTGTGTGCGAAGACTTCTCTTTCGTATGACAACACATTCGCAAATTAATTTGAGTTATCGAACACACTCACGCAAACACATTATATTTCTTTTGGGAGGCTATAGATGGCGAAACTTCCGATAATAAAAATGCATTCGAGGTGCTTGTATTCAATCGAAATTGATATCAATGGAAATTGGTTTCAATGAAAATAGATAATCATAGAAATTGCTGTAAATGAAAATACCATTCATAAAAATTGATAATCGGCTATATTGTTTCCCACAAAATACTACAAAGGTACTCGTTAAATATTGGATAAATATTGATATCAACAAATTTGTAAGTAATAAAATTATATTATAATAAAAAAAAATGCATTTTAATTATAATAATATAATGAAAATTGAATTAATTTTGTAAAGACCCATCCAAATATCCTGACATACATTTTAATAGCTAAATCAAATTAATTGATTGTTAAAAATCTATATGAAGGCTTTAGCTCTAGATGTTCCAAGGATTCAGTTAAAATTACATTTTTATTATAATATTATAAAATAAATTGCCATAATGAAGTCCCATTCAATTTAAATTAATACCGGGCATATAGCAGACTAAAAAGTAAAACGGCGTTCCATAGGGTTTTAAATTATCATTTGTAGATAAAATATCTTTACTCCTAAGAACTAAGAAACTAATAAAAACTAGATATTCAGAAAATTGAAGGAATCATTTTAGAAAGATTTTTCTATATTCTCTCAATTTAAGATAATATATTTCTTCTATAAAATAAATCAATTTTAGAATTAAACAATGTTCAGAGGTGAACATGGAAAACTTGGTCACCACACATCATGAAATGGCCCATATTGAATATTATTTATATTATGCTGATCAACCTTATCTATACAGAGATGGAGCAAACCCCGGTATGACCACTACAAAACTTATATTTGTTAAAATAATATAATGTCGAACTCTAATGCCCAGTTGCACCGTTTGAAATAAGTCAGGATGTAGTCTAAGGCGAGCCTATCTTACCTAATTTCATTTGCACTGAGATTGTAAGCCAGGCCTTTCAGTGGCGGCTCGCGGGTGAAAAAGTAAGTGAAGTGCAAATGAAGCAAGAAAACATCGCAATAATTTTTTTTCCAGAATTTTTTTTATATGTGGAAGGGGTAGAATATTTTTAACGACTTACCTAAATTGTGTATACTAAATCAAATCTCCTATCCTTCATAGCAGCAAATGTATTTATAACATCCTCATAAAATGGATGAGTCCCCCTGATCTCCTCCAGAAATTCCTTTTGAATTGAAATATTGCCTAGACAAGTAAGTCTTTCTTGAGATATTGTATTTCTTAAATAAGTTTTTACAAGTTTCAGGCAAGTAAAACTTCTTTTCACTGAAGCACTTGTCGACGTTATTGTCAAAATAAGGGAAACACTTTATATGCTTTGGTTAAAATATCTTTATTTTCATTATTTTTTTTCACTTGCTCTTGCAGCGATATATTTCAATTACTGTCATTGGCAAAAATAAGACCAAGCTCATTTTTAAGTCGTTGACTTTTTGAAAATATTTCCCCATATAACTGTTACAAATTTTCAAACGGGCCAGTCGGTAATTTTAAACTATATTCGGAAAATTTAGCAGAATCTGTCAAACATACAAATGTAAATTTTTCACAGTCTTGAAAGCTTAGTGTCATTTCCATTAAAATATGGTCCAATATTTCATAAAAAAGGGTTCTATACTTAGCCCTAATTTCTTCAGGTGAAAGCTTAGCAAGCTCACGTTTGGAATGATTTATTTCTGTAATAGAATTTACTTTATCAAAATGTTGTTTTCTTTTTTAACAGAGCGCCTCAAGACATCGTTTTATATTGGATATGCAACAATGAATGTCAACTGATTTTTTTTGAAGAACGCAAATAGTATGTCCGTGATTGAAAAAATGTCATTAAACACTAATGCCAGAAACGTGAATTCAAAATCGTTCATCTCACCTAAAAATCCTTTCGCAAGCCGGATTGATTTTTCATCAGATTTGTCACAGTTTGTAATAAATTTAAAAACGTCCTTTAATTTATTAAAATTCGACATTAGAAATATTTTTAAACTTTGCTGCATCATAAGGTTAAGACCATGCGCAAGACAATGGACAAATACTTTTTTTTTTTTGAAGGCCATTTAGATGGCCAGAGATCACACTTGCGCCATCGTAACATTGCCCTATTAATTTATGTTTATAATCAAATTGGTCCAAAATTTGATCCAATAGAAAATATAAATTCTCCGACGTTCTATCGGAGCTGACATAAAATCCTAAGAATCTCTCGACTACTGAACCTTCTGAATTAACGTATCTTAATATTATGGAGCACTGGGAGGTTTGCGTAATATCAGTGGTGTCCTCCACTTGAACATGATCATTTAAATAATCAGAAATGCATTCAATTATTTCGTCACCAGTAAAAACATTTTTAATTTTTTTGTGATGATCTTTTAGTTCTTGGGAACTTCTCGATATTAATAAACCTAAAAGCTTTTTAAAATTCCCCCTATTTATTGACTCGCTGCTCTCATCATGGCCACGAAAGACTAACTCTTGTTTTGTAAGGTACAAAACTGCGTCAATTACCAAGCACATAAATAGTCTATTTAATCGGACGTTTTCGTTTAAATATATTTTATATAGTTTAGCATTTTCTTTTAAAGTGTCAGCTATAGTGCTTTGATTTTCTACAAATGTTTTTAGCATTAATTCGCATTTTAAATGCTCCGCCAAGTCTTCATGTTTTTGAGACCTTCATATATTTAACATACCTGCAAATCCTTCCTTATTCCACACTGAATATTTATTGGAATCTAGTAAACAAGGCCAGCAAAACAATTTTTGTAATATTTGACTACTACATAACCATTTGTATGCCGAAAACCAGAATGACGATTAAAATTCTGATCTTGTTCCTTCCATCGATTAAATGGAGTTTCCAACAAAATGCAAACCATACATTCGTGATCGGATTCATCAATAATGTAAATTAATAAACCAGACACCAAATAAAGTTGTAACTACACCATAAATAAATATAACACAAAACAGTCAAGTAAACTGCTGCAAAAGGAACTAACCGATTGCAGCGAAATCCGCGAAAATAAAAGTAAACTACCACCCCAAACTGAACGACACGCGGGTGTAGTGTACTGCGTTAGCAATTCACCGAGAACGTTGTATGGCGCTGGTTAACATTATTCTTCCATGCGCCCGACGTCATCGCGAACGCGATGTCATGGCAACGTAGTAGGAAAATCGCAAACAAAACAGCACCTCCAGCAAAGTCGAAGCGATTTGCGCTACTGTTATAGTTAATATAATAAAGTTAGATTTAATGTTTTAAAAAGACATGCCGCCAACGGTCAAGTTAAATATTTATTCGAGATGTACAGTTTATTTTTTGCCAATTAGGTGAATAAATGAATGTAAAAACTTAAATTTTAAGAGATATATGATAAATATAGTTAGATGTTGGCTTGTTTATTTTTCCTGGTGAAGTAGCGCCTCACCTACTTCACCTGGAATAGCCGCCACTGAGGCATTTCTTCCTAAGTGTGAATTTAATCGATTTTGGAGCCGACTTTTTTGTTGAATTTGTATATATATATATATATATATATATATATATATATATATATATATATATATAACATAAAACGTTTTTTTTTAACCATGTATAAATATTTTGTTAATTATTTTCTCGGGTATTCGAGATGTTTCGCTCATTATATTGAGCTTTTGGAAGATGGAAATTTATTTTCTAAAATAAAAAATATCGTTAATATAAATTTTAAAATGGGTATAAACATTACATTTAAAACAAACAATGACCTTAAAAAGAAAAATACGTTTAAAACAAAATTAATATTATACATAGTACGTACCTTAAAACATGTCGATTTTACAAATGTTTTGAGATCTCAATTACTTCACTAAAGCTTTTTATTTTTAATATTTTTATATTTAGTGTCAAATATTAACTTTATATTCTATTAATTATTTTTGGAAGCCAATCGCATCCAATATTTATTGCGTCTGACAAGCAATGGGGGCGCAATGGGAACCCCGAAATTATATTACCTAGGGACTCTAGTGAAATAAATAAAGTTACTAGATTTTGGCTTAAAAATACGGTGTTGCCAGATGCATTTTCGACTTAACTAATTCAGGTAAAAATCTGGCTTATGCAAATGGAATGAAATTAATCCTCGACTTCAAATTTAAGTCGGTTTAACTTATCTCGGCCTAACAACGGCGCAACTGGGCATAAAAAATAGAATTTTGTATAGTCAAGCACTCAATATTTGTACATTTTTAAAAAGGATATATCGGTTTTTCTTTTTAGGTTTTCATGAAGGAGTTGCGAACGCCATACTTTTATCAGTATTCAATCCAGATCATTTCTATAGAATGGGATTTACTAACAACAGTACTGAAGTTTATGAAAGAAACATTAATTTTCTTATGTTGATGGCCTTGAAAAAAGTCGCCTATGCACCGTTTGCATACTTAGTCGATCAGGTATTATCAGTAGTAAAAATGGTTTTAAATAGAAATTCGAGGTAGGGGCATTGGAATCTTGGAAACGGTAACAGACATTTCTATTACCATATTTTGTTCTCTATAGAAGTGCAATCTCAGATATTAACTTTGAAGTTTCGTCTGTTGTCGACGATCATCAGGTCGACTTCCCAAACATGGCCTTTTTTTATTGCAGTTTTTTAAACTACAAAGACATTATTTCAATAGTTTCATGACATTTTTTATTTCTAATTTAGGTAGAAATATATAAACCAACAAGCAGTAAAAAAAATATACAGATAACAATAAGAAATAAAGACACACATCAAAACCACTAATATAATATAAATATACATACACACTTAAATATAACGAACACTAAACAGAGACTTGTAATGAGGAAGTCTATCCAGTGTCATAATACATCATTGAAAAATTCCAGAAGGCCATAATAAGCTCTTTTAAGTAATATGCATTTAAGAGAAGATTTAAATGTTTTAATATTATTCAAAGTTCTCACACAACCTCTGGTAGGTGGTTGAATATCTTCCTACCTGTATAGAATATTGAGCTTTTAACTCGTGAAGTGAGAGGTATGGGCAGTGGCAGAGCTACAGTTTGTCTTGTATTTTAATGATTATGATACTCTCGATTTTTAAATTTTTTAAACATCATAGAAGCTGAAAATAAAAATACAAGTTAGAGTTAGGATTTTGCGATTAATAAATAGTGGTCTACAAGATCTCTACCACTTACCCCGCACATATACCTCACTGCCCTCTTTTGCAGAACAAAAACTGAGTTTATCAGATATTGGCCCGAACTACCCCAGAAGCAGACCCCATAAGGCAACGGGATTTTGTTAAGGCCGAATACAGGGTTATTCACGCAACCCGTTCATTAAAAGTTTTTGATGATGCCATTTTGATAAAAATTTCAAATTTTGGGATTAAGGTAAGGTCAAGGGGTACATCTTTTTTGAAATATTTTCAACTTTCCGTCACTTCCGGTTTAACCGGAAGTTGGTATCAACTTGCTTATTTTAAATGGAATCCCCTGTATTTTATGATATTTTCGGATTCTACGGAGAATTTTAATGCTATTTTATGTAGCATGTCCTATACCTAGGTGCAAGCGTTTTTAAGATACTTGACCTTGAACCAAAAATGAGCCTTGGGGTACCGAATTTTAAAATCTCATATTTTTGTAAGTTTTGAAGATATAATCTTCACATTTTGCAGACGATCGGTAAATAATCTTAGGTTTCTATTTTTTTTATTGAATTTGTCTATTTTTATACAGGGTGTCCTAAATTCAGCGGCAAACATTCACATTTTCAAAGCCGCTAAAGTCCGTTTTTTTAAATGGGACACCCTATAACGTTACGCACTATCAAATGTAGAATTTAATTTTCTATCGAACCGTATTAAGGTTCCCTATACCTATTCGTAAACATTTTCGAAACAATCAGGTTTTTATTAAACTATCATATGTATTTGCTAAATGCTTACACCTTCCCGTAGTAAGCCATGGAAAAACAATTTGTGCTTTTCTATTCAACATAACAGCTGATTTGAAACTTTAAAATTAAAATAAAATAACACTCAAAAGCTGATATTCTCAATTTATTTTATATTCGCGGAGAATGTTACAAAATATCGGAGAGAACGTGCCATGTTTTTAATGAAAAACATCCTCATTTATCGCCAATGAACAAGAGAAAATTGAAGAGGATTGAAACGAAATTTTTTCGTTTCGGAAAAGTTAAAGCTATAAAAAATGTAATAAATGGTTTACATTATTTTTAACCATATCTACTAAGTTCGAGACTGTTCTAAACTTGTTTTAGTGAACTTAAAAATTATAGCAATCTAACAATCAACAATAAACAAATAAAATAATAAAATTGAATTATAACAATTGTTCTATATGCTGTCCGTTCATTTGAAGACACATTTCAATTCTTCTTTGTACAGTTGCTGTGGCCCTTTGAATTTGTCCGTTTTCTAATTCGGCAAAAGCTGTTCGTATCCTGTCTAGTAAATCTTGTTGGTTATTTACTTAGGAAGCATAGACTTTACCTTTGATAAATCCCCATAAATAAAAGTCTAGGGGTGTTAAATCAGGCGATCGCGGGGGCCATCTCCAAGGGCCATTGGGACCAATCCAGCGATCTTCAAAAATTCGAGATAATTGGAGATAAAATGCAGCGGAATTATGTGCTGGTGTCCTATCTAATTGATACCGGTAATTTTGCAGCTCACCAATAGGAATTTCTTCTATAAATTCAGAAACCGTCCCTCGTAGAATTGCCAAACACTTATCACTGTTTAAATTGTCTTCATAAATACAGTACCGCATCTGATCATTTAATACTATACCGAAAACATTGAAGCTAAACCTCTCTTGAGCACGCGTTTCGCTTAAAGCGTGCGGATTTTCTGCTGCCCAGAAATGTTCGTTTCTTCTATTTGTTATTCCTTCTCTAGAAAATTTCGCTTCATTGGTCCAAAATATTTTTGAAAGGAATTGAGGGTGCTCTTGAATTTTCAAAAACATGAATTCGCAAAATTCTACTCGTCGGACGTCATCACTAGGTCTTGCAAGTTTTGGAAGAAATAAGGGTGCATATGATGTTCGCTCAAGATTCTTTGGACAGATGAAGAAGAAATTCCCAAATCGTTTTTTGCAGACGGTATTGAACTTTGCTGGTTTGCGTGGAAATAAGCGAATGTGTTTATTACGTTATCCTCGGCATTTGTCACTGGTTTCGGAACATTTTTTGTAACTTTAACCTTACCAAAACGCAAAAAGTTCGTTTCAATCTTCTTGAATTTTGACTTGTTCATTGGCGGCAAATCAGGGTGTTCATTAAACACACGACACGTTCTCTCCAAAATTTTATAACATTCTCTATGAATATAAAATTGTTTGAGAATATCAGCGTTTGAGTATTCTTTCATTTCGATTTAGAAGATTTAGTTTATCACTGACGGCTTTCGATAAATAACGCACACTAATCATCTGTCATATTGGATATTGGATCTCAATTGTTTTTCCATGGCTCACCATTGGAACATGTAAACATTTAAGCAAATACATACGATATTTTTATAAAACCCAATTATATCGAAAATGGTTACGAATAGGTATAGGGAACCTTAATACAGTTCGATAGAACATGAAATTCTACATTTGATAGTGCATAAAGTTATAGGGTGTCCCATTTAAAAAAACGGACTTTAGGGGCTTTGAAAATGTGAATGTTTGCCGCTGAATTTAGGCCACCCTGTATAAAAATAGACAAATTCAATAAAAAAAAATAGAAACCTAAGATTATTTACCGATCGTCTGCAAAATATGAAGACTATATCTTCAAAACTTACAAAAATACGAGATTTTAAAATTTGGTACCCCGAAGGCTCATTTTCGGTTCAAGGTCAAATATCTTAAGAACTCTTGAACCTAGGTATAGGACATGCTACATAAAATAGCATTAAAATTCTCCGTAGAATCCAAAAATATCATAAAATACAGGGTGTTCCATTTAAAATAAGCAAGTTGATACCAACTTCCGGTTAAACCGGAAGTGACAGGAAGTTGAAAATATTTCAAAAAAGAAGTACCCCTTCATCTTACCTTAATCCCAAAATTTGAAATTTTTATCTAAATGGCATCATCAAAAACTTTTAATGAACTGTATACTGATTTCGCAAGGTATTCATCCAACTCGTTCGATACAACTCTCAAGGCATAACATCCCGATGCCAGACTATTGCATACTTTCAAAATATGATCCTTAAAGGTTAACTTAACCCAAAAATTTAATATTTGATTTTATCGAAATCTGTTCATTCATCATCAAGGGAACACCCAAAATGCGTAATGTTGGTCTTAGATATGTTGAAAGAAATCACACCACCCTTTAATTTGTTCAACATCATTTGCGATTGCATGAGTTAGCTCCTCAGGATTCCTGGAATTCCACAAAACTGAGGTATCATCGACAAAAATTGTGAATTCACCCCTGATTTTCAGTGACGCTAGATCATATATATAGACAAGAAATAAAATTGGTCCTAGAACAGAACCCTGAGGTACTCCCGAATGAAATTTCTCGTTTAATAGAATCAGCCTCATGCAACCTGACCCTCTGACATCGTCCGGAGAGATAAGACCTAAACTAGTGAAGAGCACTTCCCTGAAACCATACCACTCTAACTTCCGCAACAGTATTCCATGATCCACGCAATCGAAAGCTATAGCGAGATCACAAAAAACTGCCGCAGCCGCCTCACCCTCATTAATGTAAAGATACAGATTATTAAGAAATGCAAAAATTGCATCTCCTGTACTCCTACCATTCTGAAAACCAAATTGATCAACAGTTTAGATTTTGTGCTTCTCTAAGTAAGATATAACTGTTTTTTTTAGAAGTTTTTCAACTACTTTAGCAATCGTAGGCAACAAGGAGATTGGTCTGAAGGTATGAACGTGATTTTATAATAATGAGCTGCCCATAAATGCCTCTGTTTCGTGTTCGATGAGCCACCCTGTATATATATATATATATATATATATATATATATATATATATATATAAAATAGACTTCTTTCTTCGGTATAGGTTTATTTGCAAAATCAAATACAATGGTGTTAATTTGACGTATCGCCTATCACAACAGGCTTTTTCAAAAATGGCTCATTCCTTTATTTTTTCTGTACATGTAAATAAAGCTTTTTCTTTCCTATCTCGAAAAATGCATGTTGTTTGTTTTATATATTTTATTGGTAGGGAGCAAGTTGGTGGTTTGCCAGGCAATTCATGTGTCCCAGTTGTAGGTACAAAAGTGTTCTTATCATGGTTTGTTTGGGAGGAATTTAAAGATAATTTTTTAAATTGCCTGGCAAACCGCCAACTTCCTGCCTACCAACAAAAGATATAAAACAAACAACATGCATTTTTTTCGAGATAGGAAAGAAAAGCTTTATTTACATATACAAAAAAAAAATAAAGGAATGAGCCATTTTTGAAAAAGCCTACTATGATAGGCGAAACATCAAATTAACACTATTGCATTTGATTTAGTAAATAAACCTATACCCAAGAAAGAAGTCCATTTAATATATATATATATACAGGGTGTCCCAATAGTGCGTTCTCGGTTGATATCTTGATAACGGATAGCGATATAAAAAAGTTCAAATACAAAAGTTGTAGAACAATACGGGCTACATAACATAAAATTATTTTCATTTATGCAGGGTGTCTCAAAAATCTGTAGCGAAGCAAAAATTAAAAAACATCATATCTTCATTTTTTTTTAATGGAATGTACAGTATTTTAATATTTTAGACTATTCGTGACCCAAAACCCTATCTTTCGTTATAAATATGTCCTATACCTATTTGTCATAGTTTCCGAGATTTAGACATTTTTGTATTTATTATTTGGTTTTCAATGGCAATCGCCTTAGAATTTGCTTTATTATCGAATTTTCTGATTATAATACACTACAAGTGACGCAAAATTAAAAATTCAGCTCATAATATTGTGCTAAAAATCGCGACCTAAAGACTTAGAACAGATATTTTACCAACTATTCAAAGCGTAGGTAGTGTCAACAGTTAGTTAGAACTTAATGTACGAAGATGCCTTAGACAATCCTAAAGTAAAAACAAATGAAAACGGGCGAAATGTCAAACTCTTGTATTTGTGTAGTAACGGTGTTCAAATTGATTCAAAATGAATTTTTCTAGAGAAGAATTAATTAACATGATTTATGTCGATTACGAACAAAAATTGGAAAGGCAGAAAAGAGCCGCAAATGAAGAAACTGAATATCTTGTTATGCAAACTTTAATTGAAAATCTTCATATTTCATGTAGGTAGTTAGAAAAGGAGAGAGGTGTTGCTAAATCTACGGCAAATAGAATAATTAGACAACATAAATTTCACCCATACCATATTCAACTGGTACAAGAGCTGGATCAAGACGATTTCAATCGAAGACTTGAATTTTGTACTTGGGCATTAGCAAAAAATAGAGAAGAACATGATTTTTTTTAAAACATTTTATTTACTGACGAAGCGACATTTCATAAAAATGGATACGTCAACCGACATAATTTCCACTATTATAGTTCTGAAAACCGCAGATTCATTATCCTCTTGGATCACCAGCATAGATGGTCTCTTAATGTATGGGTTGGTACAATCGGTAACCGTATCATTGGACCTTATTTTTTCGAAAATAGAGTTAATGAAGACACTTTCCTAAATTTACTGCAAAACAGTTTGCAGGAGTGGATTGACGAATTACCTTTGAATCTAGTGAGGCGGATGTGGTTCCAACTAGATGGCGCTCCGGCACATTTTAGCAGGCAGGTGAGGCAATTTTTAGACGCGAATTATGAAAATAAATGGATTGGTAGGGGAGGTCCAGTATCATGGCCGGCAAGGTCTCCGGACCTCACAAAACTAGATTTTTTCTTGTAGGGTTTTGTTAAAGAGCAAGTTTACCAAACGCCACCCACTACCATAGAGAATATGAAAATGAGAATTAGAAATGCATGTACAAATATCAATGCCGCGATGCTGAATAGAGTTAACAATTCCTTTGTGAATCGGCTACAAGTGTGTGTTGAAAGAAATGGTGGTCATATTGAACATTTAATCAAGTGATTGTAGAACTTCTTTTTCTGTTGTGTCTCTTTAATTAAAATATTTATTTGCCTTTTTACATAAAGAAAAATAGTAGACTGAATTTTTAATTTTGCATTTTTTACTGTGTATTAATGTACAGGGTGATTCACCGAGATTTGTCACCCCCTTAATTCCTTTATTTTTAATAACAGAGAAAAAGTTGAAATACAAAAGTGTCCCTCGGATATCAACTTTGTTATTTTAAATGGAACACCCTGTATATTATTACATTTTTGGATTCCTCGGAAAATTCTATAAATTCGATAATAAAGCAAATTCTAAGGCGATTGCCATTGAAAACCAAATAATAAATACAAAAATGTCAAAATCTCGGAAACTATGACAAATAGGTATAGGACATATTTATAACGAAAGATAGGGTTTTGGGTCACGAATAGTCTAAAATATTGAAATACTATACATTCCATTTAAAAAAATGAAGATATGATATTTTTAATTTTTTTAATTTCTCCTACTTATCAAGGACCTCCTGTACAACGCCGACAAATTTTGTTCACGTTGAAAGTCAACCCATACTTTTGTTAATGTTCCTGCCAAAAATCATAATCCTTAATTTTTATGTTATACAAAAAATGTGTAGAATCACGAGCAGAATCTAAATATGCAAAAATATAATTGTAATATAAATGTATAAATGAAAATAATTTTAGGTTATGTAGCCCGTATTGTTCTACAACTTTTGCATTTGAACTTTTTTATATCGCTATCCGTTATCAAGATATCAACCGAGAACACACTATTGGGACACCCTGTATATATATATATATATATATATATATATATATATATATATATATATATATATATATATATATATATATATATATATAATTTTTTTTTAGTGGCGGTACCAAGTTTTTGAACACGGCGTAATGAAGATGAATTTAGACTGGTGGAACCTACGTCTAAGGTATCAAGGCATCGTCCCGCCAGTCTCACGTTCAGAAAGTCATTTTGACGCTGCCGCAAAGAGACACATTCCCGCCGATATATCCTATGTTAAATTTTACGTGGCTCTATTGGTAGAGTTTCAAATCCATAAGGCCATGTGCGACGCCGCTGGTCATAAAGGTCCTTTGCACGCTTGCGACATCTATAGATCAAGGGAGGCTGGAAGAGTTTTAAGGTAAGACCTTCACAATGTAAATAAGTATAAATTATTATAAGAAAACTGCTTAGAACATGTTAACTAGTATATTAATATAACAAAAGAAACCACCAAATATACTAAAATAAGCGACACTGTATATAAATACCCAGAATCCCGTATAAAACGAAAAATAAAAATAAAACTACATCTGAACCGTCCGAATACCAAATAAAGCATCTATTCCGATGTCATGATAAACATGACTCGGCAAATGAATAACGTTCATCTAGTAAACAAAATTCAGCACTTTACTGGGAGTTTACTTGGGAGAGAATCGGTGAAATTTTACTTTTTGATCTGTATCTATTTTTACGGTCTCTAAAAGTATTTGAAAAGACATTTGCAAATTTCTGGTCACATGATGGATGAAAAAGTTTATCCGCATCTGAAACCCTCGAATACCAAGTAAAGCATCTATTCCGATGTTGTGTCTAGCACGACTCGGCTATTATACAGGGTGTAAAAAAAAGTACGCTGCCTGTAGGATTATCTGCATGATTTTAAGACAAAAATTTTGTATAAACATAGATCCGAAAAATAGTTTTCAAGATACAGGGTGTTAAAATTCTATGAAAAAAAATGTTTTTCTAACATAACTTTTATATAAATTTATATTATCATTTGACATAAAAGTTTTTTTTTAATTTCCACCAGTGGCGTACGCACGGGGTTTGGACTGAATATTTTTTAAGAAAAAAAATGGTACGCCACTGCTTTTTCTTAAAACTTTCGTTCGACTCACGCAAATCATTTTCATCCATCTACTGCAATTTTCCAATGGTAATTTTTATTTAAAATCTGTTTATTTTTTATGGAACATATTTATTCGAACGTTGGCACGTGTAATGCTGTGACTAGTACCTATAAAAAGAAATAATTATAATTTGGAATAATCTACCGAGTGATTCCTTTTTCACGGTCATGTCCTCTTTTATCTCCCGAACTTTTTTTTGCTACGACACATATGATTTCCCATTACCATTCACAACCTCCGTTTTAGCTTTTTTTTTTAATTTAATAAAATTTATTACTACACCATCATTTCTAATTGTACTACTTTCTCATTGAACTAACAATTTGGTAGGAAAACAAACTGCAATTTAATCCACTAGTCAAAAAAACCTAAAGTGGCAAGGTGGGCTTTGCTAAACGACAGTAATTAATTTGTTTGTAATAATAACATGACAGTTGTCGAAACTTTTGATTAAGGTGGACTTGTGTGGTTTTTAAAAGTTTATTTAATTTTCTTTTAGCGAAAATGGTTCAGTTCACAAACCGCGAAATGTCAGTCATGCACTTTGTGTATGAAATGGCTCATGGTAACAAGGCGAACGTATCAAGATAGTTATCCTGACCATTCGCTACCTGACTGGTAGTTTTAAAAGGTTTATGGCCCTTATAGGGATACCACGAACAATAAGAATATAGATAGAGGAAGCTCTTCTAAATGCAATTGAAGAAAAGCCAGAAACTAGTACAAGAAAAATCGACAGAATGTATACGTTACTCATGTATTAGCATGGAAAATTTTAAAACATCAGCCACTTTGCCCATTTGCAACTTGTCCAAGCTCTTTTGCCAAAGGATTTTACGCTAAAAGTAGTTTTTTGTAGATGGATATAAAATAAGTTAGTGCAAAATCCAAGGTTTTTATCTCAGGTTTGGTGTAATAAACTTTCACAACAATCATGTGTGGGCCTATGATAATCAGTTTTCTGTAAATGTTTGGATTAGAGTTGTAGGGGATTTCCTTACCGGGCCTCACTTTCTGCCTGGCAGGTTCATTGGTGTGCAGTACAGACAAGTTATTGAGCATGTTTTAACCTAACTTTTGGAAGATGTCCCACTAAGGCAGAGACGTTCTATGTGGTTAATGCATGACGGTGTTCCACCGCACTTCAGCTTAGTAGCAGTTTTGTCCAACTAGATCACCTGATATTAATCCTATAGATTTCTTTCTCTGGGGACACCGAAAAAAGAGTCCTGTAAAATTATTAGGAACACTTCATCTATTTTTGAAAGGGTTTGCCAGTCGCTAATAAGGTATAATAACCCATATGTTGAAGCCAGATGAGGCCATTTCCAGCATTCTTTTAAATTTATTTTTTTCTGGGAGAGAATTAAGGTTGGTTAAGTTATTTTTAGTTTACAGTTATTTTAGTTTAGTGTTTTAATAATAAACGTCTCCATGTTTGTAGTTTCCTTTATTATTATTTTGTATATTATTTATATATTTTTTTATTTTTTTATGCACCTATATCAAAAGTTTTGACAACTGTCATGTTATTGTTATAAACAAATAAATTAATGTCGTTTACCAAAGCCTACCTTGCTACTTTAGGTTTTTTTGACTAGTGGATTAAATTGCAGTTTGTTTCATAAATGTTCCTACCAAATTGTTAGTTCAATTAGAAAATAGTAAATTTAGAAATGGTGGTGTAGTAGTAAATTTTAATAAATTAAAAAAAACAAGCTGAAAAGGAGCTCGTGAATGGTAATGGGAATTCAGAAGTGTCGTCGCAAAAAAAAGTTCGGGAGATAAAAGGGACTTGACCCTGAAAAAAGAATCACTCAGTAGATTATTCCAAATTATAATTATTTCTTTTTATGGGTAATAGTCACAGCATTACACGCGCCAACTTTTGAGTAAGTAAATTGTTGGAAAATTGTATTAGGATTGCAGTAGATTCATGAAAATGGTTTTTAACGCGAAAACCGTGCGTCGTACGAAAGTAAGTCTATGAACCAAATTTGCTCCAAATTAAATGGGGATGTCAAAAATAATTTTTGTTTTGAAATAAGGCAGTGGCGTACCATTTTTTTCTGGAAAAAAATTCTGTCCCAACCCCGTACGGACGCCACTGGTAGCAATAAAAAAAAATCACTTTTGGATCAAAAACTGCCCATTAAAATCAAATTTGATAAAAATATCTAGAGTGATATAAAGGTTATGATAGAATAACAATTTTTTCCATAGAATTTTAACTCCCTATATCTTGAAAATTATTCATTTTCGGACCTATGTTTATATTAACTTTTTGTCTTAAAAATCATGCAAAGAATCAGCAGCGTACTTTTTTAACACACTGTATAGAAACATGATTTGTAAAATACTGACTCTAAAGCTATCTATTTTGTTGCAGTGATATTCTTCGAGTTGGTAAAGCCCGTCACTGGAAAGATGTGATCAAAATGTTGACGAGGGGAAAGACGGAAAAACTATCTCCTGATCCGTTGTTAGAATATTTTCAGCCTCTCTTACTATGGCTACAGAGTGCTAATAAAGGGGAGCAAGTAATTGGATGGATGACTAGTAAAGAAGATATAGCTCTTTACCAGCCGTTAGTGGGAAGGGCAGTTAGATACACAAGTACCTTTAATTTAGTTTATTCTGTGATAGTATTTTGTTATGTAATACCAGAATTTGTATAGAAATATAGTATAGTTATAACAGTATGCTTATTAGTTACTTCCCATCACTTTCCACCAAAAATGTTCAGGTGTTGGGTGGACTTATGAACGGAAAAAAAAATTGCATCGTTGATAAAACGTGACAATACCATCATCATCTTGTTGTTCCACGCCATTCTATTATATCCTGTGCTTGAACCCTCCAGTTGTGTGGCACCCTGATACACCATCCACCCAACACACAACTGAGCTTAGGTCTTCTTCGTTTTCTGTTTCCTTAGTTACACGTCCTGCTAGTCTAAGTCTGTTAAGTTTTATTACGGTGAAAATATAATTCATTCATTTTATTACAGCAGCAATATTTTTATCATCTTGTTGTGGTCCGTTGCTAAGCAAAGTAGAGTTATAATATAATTCCTTAATTACATTTTCGAAAAAAAAATTGTAATCGCTGTGGAGACGTTAATGTAATGAGGGTAAAAATTGAAATTTCTCCATTCTTTATATTCTCTCGCCGAATATAACTCCTGATAAGATTAATCATATTGGAGGATATTGCTGTGTTATATTATATTAGACAATATTTTTTTCTTTCATACTGTGCACATTATATCTGCGTCTCCAAACTTCATTTTCGCAAACTGCTCCGTAGATCTTACGGATGTATGTATTGTTGTAAATTACTGTTCAGTCTTTCGGTTCGTCTCGTTGAAGGCATACTTCTGTGTTATCAACATAAGTGGTTCCACGTGTTCGGTTCTGCTGCTTTATTTCGGGGGGAAACGGGAGACTCAACCGCTCAGCGTGGAAACTAACGACCCCGCTAGAAAGGGAGCAAACGCTGTGAACGTGTGAGGCCTAGTTGTTCCTGTATTCTATCCTGTTCGTCTGCCGCAGTTCTACAAAGAATATTAGGGTAATGGCCGCTATGTGGCGGGTGTGGGAGGGGTAAGAGGATAGCTTTGAAAGAAAGGGTCATCTCGTGATATCAGTAGTACTCTCAAGGGGCACCTAGTGGAAGCCAAGATGCATTTCTTAAATTAAAAGAGGAAAAACCAAGGAGTATTTTAAAGATTCAGGGTGTCCGGGAGTTTAAGACTCGCCATCCGGACATCCTACCGATAACGTCTCCAAACTGGAATAAGGTGTAAATCATCTGGGAGGGTTGCCCCCAGCTCTGACTAAGCCCCGGGCGGAGAGCAATCTGGCGACTGCCTTGTAGCAAAACCAATACGTCCTGTTATGTAACAGGATAAACGCTAAACAGGAAAGTCAAATTACTGTTTGTTATTGAAAATGTTATTAACGTTTAACTCTCTTTTTCATGAAAAATATAAACATCTTTAGAATATAGATAAAATAAACGGCTTTTGTAGAGATTACAAACAAAAAAAACAAATTACCTACAAATGAAACAATAACATCTCTTCTCTAATTGATTGAATAACTTATCGATTCTCGGCAATTGGCCTTTCTTCCTAGACAAGTTTTAAAGCAAAATTAAGTTACTTTTAAGGAATGCTCTGACTATGTTATATTCTCGATGGCCCGCTGGATGTTTTCTTTTCTGACATTTCTTCCAATTTCAAATTTATTAAAACGAAAGATTTGTGTGTCAAATATATTTCCAAAAAGAGGTCTTGTGTCGTTAACGAACCCACGAATTTCTCGTTTTTTTTCAAATTTTAAATGATAGCCTATGGTGTATAGACTAGAATGAAATTAAAAACTCCTAACATTTCCCACTTTTTCCCGTGCAAAAATTCTGTATTATGATTTACTTTATGTGCGGTGTTGCCAAACTCACCTGATTCTCTAAAGATACATACATATATATATATATATATATATATATATATATATATATATATATATATATATATATACACAGCACAGGCTTTAATGATGGGTTTATTGACGAACCTGGCTAATCTAACGCTAACGGGGCAGATTCATCTAACGATATAGGTTTTGTTAAACAAATCCTTGCTTTAATATAGACCCGAAATTTTGTTTGCAGCAAACCTAACCAATCCTAATTTAACAAAAATAATCTGTTTGAAAATCTGCTTGCAACATGGCAACACTGTCCACATATGTCGACTTTGACTTTTAAGACTTGACAATTTCCTTCTAATGTGAAATAAATTGTTATTTTTAAATGTCATTTTAGAAATATAAAAAACAAAGTATGTATATAAATTATTTATGTTTTATTGACAATGGAAGATAGTGAAAACTGTTTTTTAGTAATTTGTAAAGGCACACAAGCATAAAACTTCTTGAAACGATGGTAAACCTTAAATAAATAAGATCCAACATCCGAAGAAGGAGAATAAAACAATTCTTTTTGGCGAATTGGCGATTATTCGTAAAAAAAATGTTTTCACTTTTAACCTACTCTATACACCATAGGCTATCATTAAAAATTAAAAAAAACTGCAAATACGTGGGTTCGTTAACGACACAAAACCCAAAAAAGGAAGTAGGTACATTTTCCTCAGTCGTAAGTTGATATTTACGTCAGCTTCTTTCCTTGTAAAATTTTTAGGTTTATACAATTTAAAAGATATTTTAATGTATTGTGCGCTTTCAGGTAACTACATTTTTGATTTTTGAAACAGACAATAAAACGCCCATCGTGCACGCATCTGTGCAGAGGCAGAACTAGACGAGCGTGTCGGAAAGAAACGGTGACAAGTAGTAAAGTCCCACGCACAAACGCACAAGTCGAGCGCTAGAGAAATATATATATATATATATATATATATATATATATATATATATATTATTAATTTAATATTAAAATATATTAATTAAAAATATTATAGGCTTCCAAGAGCCGAATAAACCTCAAATATATCGAGTACAACACCACACAAAGCTACGTTTTTGTTTTCATGCGTATTACCGTTCATTCCCTTCAGACGTCACCGCTCAAGATCCGTGCATCGGACTATATATTGTTTAGAACTCTACTTTCGGCAATATCAATTCGAAGAATTTACCGTTACTTAAGAATAAGCAACCAGGACTACAAACCGTGTAAATAGTTTTGAACCCGTTTTCAGTTGTAGCAATGTTAAAGAAAACATCGACAATATAATTTAAAAGTTGTAATATTAAACTATAATAGGTATGAACATGTTAGGAAGATACTAAGACACACTGGAAAGTCGGCGGCAACGACTTGTCTGGCAATCGAAGAGAAATCTGCAATTTCATGTACGAATTTGGATTGGACAGTTAATAAACATTTTTTCAATATGAAGCTAGTGACAGTTCTATTTGTAGAGACTACAAACAAAAACAAACTACCTACAAATGAGGCATCAACATACCTTCTCTTCTCTAACTAACTGGTTTTCAGCAATTAGCTATTATTTTTCCTAGACAAGAAGTTTTATGGCAAAATTAAGTTTAACTGTATTATTATATTTATTCTCCATCGTTGGCTGGATATTTATATATTTTCTCTACTGACATTTCTTCTAATTTCGAATGTTTATAAACAGAAAGTTATTCGTGTGGAATAATTCAAAAAAGGAAGTACTTAGGAACCTAACATACTGTAGAGGTTATAAAAAATCTATATTTAACTAACTTAACAAAAAAAAACCAAATAGTTATGTATATAATAAATTTATTTGGAATGTTATAACAACTTGTTATACAATATTTACATCAGTGTGGCTGATAAAGCTATAAACATTAAGTACAATCCATCTCAAATTAATAATAAGACTTCAATTAAAAGTGCACATAATTATCAAATTATAATTATATATTAATTAAAATTAATACTCTGGAAACCTTTAACAACCTTATATGAGGCGGGACTCTAGTAACTATTTACAAATTTCATTATTACCTTTATTAAGAAGACTGCATGATCATTCAGTTTAAAACACTACTATATTTTTGCAAACCAATAAAATTAACTCAAACTAGCTGCTCAAATGAGAGTTAGTAACTCTGAACATCCCAGCTGGAATACTTAGGGTACATTTTCTGACCCATGAGTATTTATATTTAAGTCTTCTCGGTCTAATAAGATTAGTGTCGATGTGATATTTCCCTTCACCTTTTGTGTCATATTGTTGATGGCGGACCCTTAATAGACCCTAATATATTATTAAACAAGAAAATTCAAACATTCCACTTTCTTGCGGTGAGAAGAAACAACTTTACAGAGGTATTATTAAAAGTGCATTCATTACTTATTTGACACTGTTCTACCTACAGGAACTGCTTCATATATTTTCTACCAGTGAGGTTCCATCGGTTGAATCAAATCTATAATTAAAGCAAAATTAAATAGCTATAGTGCTAATTACCTGATAAAAATCCAAATATATGTGACATTCAAGTAGACAAAAATATACTAAATATCGATTTATACTTCCAATAGACAGTCAGACAGTTTTACAAATCTGTTACATCAGTCGCCATTTAATTACGACATTCCCTCGAACAGAATAAGATTTTATGCAGTATAGAAGTAGCTTTATTTAGTATATTGTTATGCTGCAGCAGGTAGGTAGGAGGAGGCACTGCATCCTGGACTGGCAACTCTGACTGTTGAGCTTCGCGAAAATGTTTCGATAGATTCCAACTGTACTATACACGGCAAAGTGGGCATCCATTTAGAGGTCACATACAAAAGACAATTTTGAATTTAGGTAGTGAATGTTGAAACAAAAGAAACAAAAAGAAAAATACCTATCTACATGTAAATCATATTTTTACATTAAATAGATCTTTAATGGAAATAAAGGCAAACTATAAGGTAGCTAAAAATAGTACCTTAAGGAGGAATGATGCCCCTAAGCAATACTATGAAACTGTTTGCCAGCAGCACCCTAACTGAGATAAATCCTAATGAAACTGGTCAGCAATTGACACAGAATCGAAATACAAACCGAAGAACAAAAAGAAGACATATAATCTAAACAGTAATCATTTATAGTTAATTTAACTATGTATAAGGGATCAGAAATTAATTCCAATGGAAAAAAGGACAAAAAAAACTCTGTACTAATAATCAACAGAAGGCTTATTTGAATTAGTTACCAGTCAGGCCAAAGTCCAGTTGGAGGTGTGAGATAAGATAAATTGTCTGAAGAGATAACTTCCACCTAGGACCCCGGGATAATTTTAAAATGTTATTTTTTTCAGTTTGGCAACTAAAGTAATGACTCATATTTTATTCGGTATTTATACGAAATATACACACTTACGAATCTAGACAATTAGCCCTACTAACAACATTGATTTGCTTTGCAATTCTTGAAATCATTTCAATCAATCTCGGAAAATAATGTGCACTAAATGGGTTGACGTTCAAACTGATTGAAATTCATTTGAAGTTCACGCTTGGCAACATCGCATTATCGAATATTTTTGAACCTAAACTTAAGAAGAGAACACACGCCGATCACAACACTTTCAAATCTGATTCACGCACATATTTCAAATCTGATTTTCCATGTTTTAAGGTGTGGTTTTATGGCTTTAATGATGGTTTTATCGATGAACCTGAGCTAACCTAACGCTAACTGGACATATCGACCTATAGTCTGTTTAAGAACTATATAGAGTAATAAAATGGGGAATTCCCTCCAGTTTGGATGAATTTCTGGGTCGTCCATAGGCGTAGGTAAAGTTTGTTTATAGAAATAATAAAAATAAATAAGATCCTATTAAATCCCTGTCTTTATGAATACATAATAGGTAATAAAACACAAATTATAAATACTTCTTAATTGTGTTTAAAACTTGTTAGTATTTGTTGTTATTCTTATAATACTGTTAACAGTATCATAAGAATATTAATAAAATTGCGACATTCACTCAAACGAAAAGATGTTCTAATAATTCTCCACTGTCAATGAGTGAAAAGTTATTATTTTAATTACGATTGCATCAAACACGATTACCCGAGTTTTACTGTACAAGAAATTGTTGAATGATGTTCTCGAATGACTGGAATTGGAAAGTCCACCTTTTCAAATTACCGCGGGAGAGAAAGGTAGCAGGTCAATTGAAATCGCCCAAGAAAATTAGAGGAAGTCCAGCAAAAGTCCTTGATGAAGATACCAGATGTGTAATTCGAAGAAAATTTCACTCTTTATTTTAAAAAAGAAATACCCACTCTAGATAAAATTTTAAAGGAATTTGGTCAAGAAAACTCTTATGGACAAATTTAAAAAATATGGTTTTGTCTTCCATAGACAATAATCGACAAATCTAAAATCGCAAAAACTCAAGCGCAATTAGCGCAACAACAACAGCACCATCCGGAAAACATAAATAACGACCAACGCCTGCGCAGATATAACCTTCGGCCCCGAGTGGGGGTATAAAAGGAAGCGTCGCAGTCACCAACACTTCAGTCTCTATTCGGACGCGAGAAAGAAAGCTTTGAAAATGCCAAATGTGATTTTGGCGAAACGTCAGCAAAACTGTTCTTTTCAGAACGACAGTAGTGAACGGATGTACACCCGGAATGAAAACATTATATATATATATATATATATATATATATATACATTATATATATATATATATGTATATATACACTGCGCATCTTTTGAAGTGGATAATTCAAATTATTTCAAAAATAAAAAACTCGTCGCCTTGTAATAAAAAAAAATTATTACTAGATTATTTATTTATAAGTAATGTAAACACCTGCAGAAAGTAAACAAAATCGTGCTAAGGACAAATCTGTTCCAACAGTAATAAAAAGTTATATACAAAATTAAGACGAAATTCTTTAAAAACTTAATAATCAAAATTAATTAAAACACAACGTAAATGGCTACAACTAGCCAATCAGTACTTGGTAGGTCATCCCCTTGCTCTAAGTACTGACTGCACCCTCCTTGGCATACTCAGAATTAATGAACGAATAAACTGTTGATCCATAGCTTGCCATTCTTCTGTCAAAGCATTAGCAAGCTCCTCCAAATTTTGTGGCTGATGATCTCGAGCATGAATTTGTCGTTGGAGATGGTCCCAAACGTGTTCAATCGGATTACAATCGGGTGAACGCGGTGGCCATTGCATACGAGTGATACCATGGTGTTCCAGAGCCACATTTATCATTCTTGCACGGTGGGGCCGGGCATTATCGTCCACAAAGATAAATTGAGGTCCAAATTGACGGGAAAATGGAACAATAATGGGCTGTATAACCAAGTCATGATAGCGCTGAGCATTCATAGTAGCCCGATTTAGGATTATCAACTCGGTGCGTGACTCTAAAGAAATTCCACCCCAAACCATTACAGAGCCACCGCCAAAGGCAACAGTGGGAGCCATATTTTGTTCACGATATCTCATACCACGTTCACGCCACGTTAATATACGGCTGTCCGAATGATATAATGTGTATCTGGACTCATCTGTAAACAAACAGTTCCTCCAATCCGCCACAGTCCAAAGACTATGCTCGTTAGCCCACGCTCTGCGGGCAACACGATGTTCCCTGTTTAACTGGGGGTGCCGAGCACGTCGTCTTGCGCTAAGACCAGCTTCATGCAGTCTTCTTCTTATCGTAGACAGACTTACACGGACTCCAGTGACTGCACGAATCCTGGATGCAGAGAAGGTTCGATTTCGTCTGGCAGTGGTAGTCACAAAACGGTCCTGCCTTCTGCTTGTAACTCGTTGTCGGCCACCACCATGTCGTATATTACCACTACCAGTTTGCTGATAACGATTCCAAGCTCGACTGATCACACTTTGTGAGACATGATACATTTGGGCTACTTGTTGTTGTGTAAGATTCCCATGTTGCAAAATCGCAACAATAGCAGCAAAATCTTCCGAAGAAAGTCTTCCTTGAGGCATTTGTCGATGTCACTTTAACAACTGAATTGTTACTAATAAGAAATAAACGATAAAATGATTTCAGGTATCTCAAACCAACCAAAAAAAAAACCTTCAGTAAAAATACCAATATTGAGATATTGTACACAGATGGAATGTTGTTTATTTTTATTACTGATCAAACGATAAACCTAAATTACAAACAGTGCGGAGATGCCAAATGTTCAAAGATTATTATTACCTTGAAGAAAAAAATTAAAACATATTTAAAAATATTTTATACTGATAAATTTAAATTATCTACTTCAAAAGACGCGCAGTGTATATGTATATATATATATATATATATATATATATATATATATATATATATATATATATATATATATATATATATATATATATATATATATATACAGGATGTCAATTAAGTACTTGTACAAACTTTAATGGGTGATTATTTGACTAATTTTAAGATTAAAAGTTCATATGAACATGGGTCTGAAACGTCTTTGTTTCTGAGATACAGGGCGTCTAAACAAACAATTTTATTTGGTTTTTTGCTTATATTTTTGTTAAGAAACATGACAATTGGACAAAATTTGGGATTCTGGGTATATTGATGACGAGAAATTCAAATATTAGCTTAGTTTTTTTAAATTTAACTAACCATAACTTTTTTGTGAAGCTTTTTATGTCATTTTTGACTAGGCAGACCTATTGTCCATTCAATTTTACATAAAAAAGTTACTCTTAGTATTTGTTGCTAAAAGCAGCCGTTTTGTATAAAAAAGGGTTTGAAGTTAAATCTGCGTTGATATTTTTTAAATTGAATCATTTTCGAGATTTTGAAAAATAAGCGAAAAAATACTTTTTCAAAATCATATGCTATGTTACTCTATCACATTAACATATCAAAATTAGCAAATTAGTGAAAATTGGATAAAAATAATAAAATCGTAAAAATGTGCGGCATCTTTCCTCTGCAGCCGCAGTACACAAGAAAATAGTATAGGTGAATCCATAGCAGGCCTTGGAAAACAATTGAGAGGTTTCCATGGTAGCAGAGTCAGTCATGGCAGTTGATTTAGAATAAAACAAGTAGTTTTTTATCATTTGACATTATAAGTAATAATTTATCGTGTGTTTTGTCCAAAATATACCAATATACCAACCCAGAAATGGCAGACATTAATTTTACTTATGGAATGGCTCGCAGTAATGCACAAGCTGCAAGACGAATGTATCAGGCGCGATTTCCTCAAGGACTGGTGCCACACATCCATTTATTAATATTCACGCCAGACCTTGTGAAACTGGCAGCTTTAAAAGGACAACAGATGTTCCAGGAAAACATGCAACAGTTCGAACAGTTGAGACTGAAGAAGCTGTGTTAAACAGAATTGAAGACCCGCAAACTAGTACACGGAAAATAGCTCTTGAATTGAATATTACACACACACTTGTTTGGCAAATTTAAAGATCCCAACAACTTTATTCTTATCGTATGCAACGTGTGCAGGCTCTATAACCTAGAGATTTTCCCCTCAGACTCGATTTTTGTGATTGGTTGCGTAATAAATTAGAACGAACCCCAGATTTCTTAAACCATGTGCTTTTCACAGATGAAGCCTCGTTTTCTCGAAATTCCATAATTAACTTTCATAACAACCATATCTGGGCTGAGGATAATCCGAATCCATTTTCAGTTGCTATTTTTTCTCAATATTTGGGTAGGAATTATCGGTGATCACATTATTGGACCTTGCATTCTTCCGCAAAGGCTTAATGGCGAAGAATATCGAAGGTTTTTGGAGCACGAACTTCCCAACCATTTAGAAGAAGTTGATTTAGAAACCAGAAACAGGATGTGGTTAATGCACGACGGAGCTCCGCCACACTTTGAGGAAGAGCTGGACCACAAGCCTAGCCTCCCAGATCACCAGATTTGAATCCTTTGGATTATTTTCTGTGGGGTCACTTGAAGTCTTTGGTTTATAAAAGTCCAATCCAAAATGAACAAGATCTAAGAAATAGGATATTTGAATCTTGTGCCATTATTAATCAGACGCCAGGTATATTTGAAAGAGTTCGGCAATGAATGCTAAGGCGACTTATTGCACGGTTGAAGTAGTATTTTCAACAATTATTGTAAAATAATGTTATTAACTAGTTTAGTTTTAGTCTTGTAAATGATTTAAGTTTTTTACCTGATAATACAATCAATAAAAGATATATATTTTTTGCTTATTTTTCGAAATCTCGAAAATGATCCAATTTAAAAAATTTCAACGCAGATTTAACTTCAAACCCTTTTTTATCCAAAATGGCTGCTTTTAGCGACAAATACCAAGAGCACCTTTTTTATTTAGAATTAAATAGAGAATAGGTCTGCCTAGTCAAAAATGACATAAAAGGCTTCACAAAAAAGTTATGGTTAGGTTAGGAAGGTTTAGGAACAACACTGTATGTGGCGCCCCCTAACATTAAATAAAAAACTAAGTTAATATTTAAATTTCTCGTCATCAATATACCCAGAATCCCAAATTTTGTCCAATGGTCATGTTTCTTAACAAAAATATAAGCAAAAAATCAAATAAAATTGTTTTTCGGACGCTCTGTATCTCAGAAACAAAGTCGTTTCAGACCCATATTCATATAAACTTTTCATCCTAAAATTAGTCAAAGTATCACCCATTAAAGTTTGTACAAGTACTTAATTGACACCTTGTATATATATATATATATATATATATATATATATATATATATAATTTATTAAAATAAAAATTCGTTAATTTAAATTCTTTCTATAAGTATCAAACCGCACGCTTTTGGCGTACCATTTTCAGTATACATATATGAACGTATAACTATAGGTAAAACGCATAAATTGACCCAAAACCGGGTAACACTACCTACACTTGATGAAAAGAAAGAATTTTGCAAAATGATCAATGACATACTATAGAAGTGGTATAAATTACTAGTGGGTCACCCTGTAGTCTTTTTGCATACCTAATAAGGTTTTATTGCTCAATACATTTCTGAAACAGACTATAGCAGCATAGAAAAATTAAAACAAACGTGGTATTTGGTTAGCGCGCTTTTCTTATAGCAAACCCAACCATTCAGCATTTTTATTAGGTTTCTTAAGAAAAAAAAAACAAAAAAAAACAGATTCATACACACACATATACGTTGATCCAAACCTGAAAATCCTATCACTGAGCTAGGAAGCCCATACCTTCAATAAAACGTTTTATACTCCTAGGAAATAAAAGTTGAACCAATAGTAAGCACATCCAAGAATCTTATATGCTGAATTTCATCGAAACCAATTTTCTCTTAAAAATTTTGAAATACTTGTGGATATTTCACCATCCTTCATTTGAATGTCCAAACTACTCAAGCCGCCCAGTTGCGGCGAAAAACAATATATTTTTGAAAAATCGCGGCAGCTAAAGATAAATGGTCACTTTTGTCCCTCAAAAACCTTCTATTCCTGTTTAACTTATGCCTAAAATAGATCAAGTTTCAGAATAAAAAATAATAGTTCTTATATGACATGTCATTATTTCAATTGTTGCAAACATTGCAATTTTACCTTTATAGGAGAATATTCCTGCATCTGAAATCTCAAGTTTTCTTGAAATATCTGTTAAATCTCTTTTTTCTGTTATAATTTCAACTTGAAACAAATCGAGTGTAATTACACATAGGCCTGAACACACCAGCACGTACAAGGGGCCAGATGAATCTCGTTCTAGAATCCAAAGATAAGTTTAAACGTTCTGTGTTACTTAACTCACAAGATAACGCTAGAGAGCAGTAAAAAATAAGACTTTTTTGTATTAGGCATATTGAGATAATAATCTTTGCGATGTCCCAGCAATAACCTCTTACACAACTAATTATAATAAAACACTAAAAACTAATACAACGAATTTCGCTTCTGTACTGTAGAAACATGAGAAAATTTTTAATACTAATAAAATTAATCACTACAAAGTATAACAAAACTCTTCTCATCTGTCAATGTCTAAATTTATAACTATTAGAAGGCCTAGAAATAGAAATATTACGCCTGTAGTTCAGTTTTGTGGTAGAACTAGAGATTATTCCAAGGTAAAATTGTCTGAAATAAATCATCATATTACATTTTTAGCACCTCCCAATAGTATAATTGGCAGTTAAAACAATATACAGGGTGATATTATTTTTGGGATTACGAATCACGAGTTCTTTTAACGCTCCATTTTTGTTTGTTACTTCACTAATTTTACTTCTTGGTTTTATCGAGATACTGTTTTGCTCTGCATTTTTTTAATACATAAGGTTGTTCATGAGTCTGTCAGGCGGCCTTGCAGACACTGATTCCCGGGGGACCGTATCATATTAACCCTTAAAAAAATATATAAAACAAACCGAAAACACAAATACGCCCACATAAATCTTTCGGTTCCCGGACCCTTTTAAGGCTGCTTACATTTTAATGTACAAATTTATAATTTAAACAAAATAGAATAGGCTCCGGAATAAAATCTTATAAAAATAACAGTCTAAACCATCGAACAACTATATAGAATTAACAACAAACACATTTGTTTAAATCCAACTACAGTACGGGGGTGAAGAGGGTATGTACTTTCTGTGTTGCATTATCCTCTAAAGAGAAAAACTTTTTTTATGCGTTAGTTAAAAATTACCAAACACACACAATTATTAGTTATAAATACCAAAATTTGTGTAATAAAATCGAATACTAGCAAAAATTTTTTATTAAATGGATCATTGTACATACGAAATCACAAAATATTACTTTTTTGCGGTCTCAGAGATGGAGGCTATTTTATATATATATATATATATATATATATATATATATATATATATATATATATATATATATATATATATATATATATATATATATATATATATATATATATATATATATATATATATATATATATATAATATATATATATATATATATTTAAAATCGTGTTTTTTTATGTTTCTATAAACCCTCGTATAACTTCTTACCTAATTAAGATATATTATCGAGACATATATATATATATATATATATATATATATATATATATATATATATATATATATTTTTTTTGACTTAAAGCAGACATTTTGGCGCTTCTTCCCATGTAAAACGTGATAGCTATTATTTATTTTAAATATGTACAATGACCCATTTAATAAAACGAGGTATATATCGGTGTGTTCTAACGCAAAAAAAAATCGAGAAGAAAGCGACTTTTGCCCCGTTTTTTACTCCACTACTCGACAACTTTCTAACTCACGTGAATTCAATATATCTTAAAATACAATTTACGCTAGAGTTAGAGGAAAACAACAAACTCCCATTTTTAGACGTTCTGCTTACAAAACGGGATAATGGACACATTGAATACACCGTTTATAGAAAAGCAACACATACTGACAGATATTTGAATGCTGGATCACACCACCATCCAGCACAAATTCAATCCGTCTCCAATACCCTCATATCTAGATCCGTGCGATTAACTAATACACAAACGAGACATGATGAACTTAATATAATATCTAGTGCTTTAAAGAAAAATGATTACATGCCATAGATAAAGTCTTTAATAAACAGCGTTCCCGAACAAACAGCAAAGATTATGAACCCGCAAGACAACACGTAGTCCTACCATATGTAAAAGGTACCACAGACCTTATTGGCAGGATTCTTAGAAAACACAAGCTACAAACAACCATAGGTAAACTACTTGGAAAACCACGGAGTATATAGCATCTCGTGCCAGGATTGTGAAAAGTTGTATGTTGGGCAAACAAACAGACGAATATCAGCAAGAGTAGAAGAACTGTTCTTTTCAGAACGACAGTAGTGAACGGATGTACACCCGGAATGAAAACACATTGTATTTTTCCATCCGTGAAGGAGTAAAAATCAATATATATATATATATATATATATATATATATATATATATATATATATATATATTATATAATATATATATATATATATAATATATATATATATATATTATATATATATATATATATATATATATATATATATATATATCAGCATCAGAAATAAACAAACAACCTCTGCCTTATTTTTACATCATCAGGAAACAGGTCATAAAATAAACTTCGAAGGGTGTAAGGATCTGCCAATATAGAGCACCAAGAATAATCCGAGAAGCCATAGAAATAGAAAAACAAAGTTGTTTCAATAAAAGGGACGAATCATTAAAGTTACCAGCAGTATGGAAATCAATCATATGTATACCAAAAACCACAGAAAATCAACCGGCATTAGTCCAACAATAACGTCCCGAAAATATAAACATTGACGCACGACCGTTTACATGTTTACATATAACCTTCGGCCGAAAGTGGGAGTATAAAAACGGAAGCTCCGCTGTCACTAACACTTTCAGTCTTCAATCGGACGCGAAACAGAAGGCTTCGAAAATGCCAAACGCAAAATTGTTCTTTTGAGAACGAGAGTGATGAACGGATGTACACCCGTATATATATATATATATATATATATATATATATATATATATATATATATATATATATATATATATATATATATATATATATATATATATATATATAATATATATATATCATGATGATTTGTGTGAAACTAAATGATTAATACCTATGTTTCTCCTAGTTTTAATCATTTATTTGACATCAAAAGTCAAACTTAATTTGCCCTGAGGATACAACAATAAAGTTGCGAAACGTCGACAATTTCAAAAAGACTTGTTTTTTTACTCGATCTTAACCCCTAATAATACACCACTCTAACACAACAACACGAGGATCGTTAACGAAAACCATTTATACATTTTTTATGTTTCTACAGATTAATTTTTTGTGTTTCCATATTAAAGAAAAAACACTAATTTTCTAGTTTATCTTTAAATTACACCTTCCAACGCCCAATTTTGAGATTTTAATTTTATGGCCTTTTTATTATTTTTTTTAAGATGTGTGATAAATGTTTTCTGTGTACGCTCTTAGTTGACCATCTTATATAAGTATTAAAATTTACAAATTATATTATGAACTCTCGACACGACAAAAAATATTGCTTTTAGTCTAGTCCGCATGAATCCTCATATATTGATCATTTCAAGGTTATAACATCGTTATACGAAATATCAAGAATTCGGTTTCTTTATGGTGGGCAATAACGTTGCTTTCAAGCAACCAAAAAATCTCTTATGTCGTTGTTTTAACTACCTTCACCAAACAAGGCTTATTCCAAAGACATACATATATGCTTAATTTTTAACTCTAGCCTAACTTGACTAGAGAATAATGGAAGATGAAACCGTAAATTATCTAAGGGTAATTCATACTGGAGCTTTACTTTTGAATGATTTCATCATCACCTCAAATATCTTAACAGTGTCCTAACTTTTTAATATTGTAATTAACAATTATGCAATGATTATATTAACACAAATAATTCAACTTTGTTTTTAAACGATGAGCTAAGAGTTTTGTTGTTACAGAAATAATATAAAATTGAAAAATTCAGTTTACTAAATAATATAATATCACGTTGGATCAAATTGTAATAATTTATGATGCATTTTATACATTTTTACAATTTAAATGTCTGTTTAAATCTAAGAATAAGGGATATTAAATATCTCATTATTAATAAACATTAGAGAACAAATATATAACTTACAAAATTAATACAGATTATACCGAATAAAAGATAAATAAAATAAATAAAGCTGCAAATCACAACAAATTATGAACAACGATACTGTAGAATTCTTTTTATTATACCATTCGGATCTTAAACGCTACAAATGATGATAGGCAACCGCGACCTGATAAGTTAGAGATATATAAGCGTGTTTGTCTTTACTCTACCCTTTTTTGTTTTTACCCTTGACTATACCTAAATAATGAATTTAACTAAAGTGTAGAAAGTGACTATAATTACTCACTATGGAACCACCCTAGCACTATCCTATATAGTTCCTGAAATTTTCACACATAAGGTCGAATTAAGAACCTCCGCCTTCTCTGAAAACAGTTAAAAAGGTATGATGTTTTGTAAGTGCTAAACACAAGCACAGCAAAATTATTCTTTTCAGAACGAGAGTGAGGAACAGATGTACAGGGTGTCCGGATTTGGTTGCAAAAGCAGGGTATCTCGCTTATTTTTAAAGATAGAACCTTGCGGTTTTCACGAACCTGGGCTAATTTTTTGTGAAACTCATGAAGCCTTCTTCGTTTATGAGATACAGGGCGAAATAGAAAATTTTTCATTTTGGGACCCCCTCGTATCTCGGTTATCCTTTAACTTAACGCAAAGGGAAAAATTGCTGCTTATGCAGTTTTTTACGCTGGATCCAGTGGCGTAGTCATATTTTTCATTTGAGTTGTTATTTTTTAGATATGACCCAAAGTTGTATTTTTTTAAATGGGACACCCTGTATATTTGTCCAGAAATTGATTTGTCCTTTTAAAAGCTTCTCAAAAATGTATATTAGGATGGGCCTATTTTAATAAACAACAACAAAAATCCTAATTTTTATAATTATCATGCAACCAAATTTTGCAGTAGGCCATGCAAAACGATGCCGTTTTCTTTTGTTTTCTTGGAAGCAAATGACATTTCCCAATTTTGTACGCGTATGTAAAATATAGCGCTAGTTTTTTGTATTTATTTATTGTGTAAAAATATATTTGTATTATTATGGAAGAAAACCAAACTTTCGAACATTATGAAAAGTACGATATGTTAGCTTGTTTTATATTAAGTAATGAAAATGTTGAAGCGGCTTCTGAGATGTATTTTAACAGGTAAATAGTTAATTTTTAGGTATGTTAAAATACTATTGCTTAATTTTTATTTAGATATCCAGAAAGGAGGCAACCTAATATATCCACTTTTTATCGGATAAAAAAGAATTTACTTAATCACGGATCATTTATCAAACCTCGTACGAAAACATATAATAAAGAAAATCGGGAGGCTGAGGAAATTACGGTTTTGGCTAATGCAGAAGCTTACCCTACAAACTCTTGTAGGGCCAGTAAAAAGAGCAAAGGGATTCCAAAAACTAGAGTTCAAGAAATTCTAAAAAAGCACAAATACCACCCATACAAATTTAGGCTCGTGCAGCACTTACAGCCAGGTGATGCAAAGCGTCGGGTAGTCTTCTGCAATTGGTTTCGAGAAAGATGCGATATGGTTAGAGATTTTGAAAGGAAGTTTATATGGTCAGACGAAGCACATTTGAGTAATTCTGGTATACTCAATAGGTACAATAGTAGATTCTGGTCCCAGGAAAATCAACATCAAATATTTCCCAGAAGACAGCAGGGCAGGTTTGGTCTAAATATGTCCTGCTTCATATTAGGAACACATAAAATTTTATATATTTGAGGGAAATCTAACAGCCAATCGCTATTTAGAAATTTCAGAGGCAGCTATACCTGAATTACTTGACGATGTTCCTCTAGCGCAAATTAACGAAATTTATTTTCAACAGGACGGTGCTCCTGCACACAATTCTGGAATGACGAGATTATTTCTGGACAATAATTTTACCAATCAATAGATCAGAACAAATGGACCTATAAGATGGCCCCCTAGGTCCCCAGATTTGTTGATTTTAGATTTCTTTCTATGGGGATATCTGGAAAATAGAATTTACAAAGACCACTATGATAATGTCCAAGATTTAGGAAATGCAATAAGAGAAAATTTTCGCTATTTACAAAATCATCCCGTTATTTTGCTTAATTCCCTAAAACGAATACGAAAATTGTGCGAAGCATGCATAGAACAAAATGGAAATCAGTTTGAACAGTTCTTTTGATTTCCTTGGTTACTGTAGTTGTTATACGACAATTGATTTTTGCTGAAAGGCTTGTTACATAATAATTTATTACTGTTTTGTTCTTGTGTTACATAAATCTAGGTAGGTGGTACTTTTTGGTGCGAAATTATCAATATATATTTTGATAAATAGATTTAATTACATATTTATTTTGATATATTGTTAGGATGTAGATGTTAACGACTTTAAATAAAAGGCAGCATTGTTTTGCATGGCCTACTGCAAAATTTGGGATGATAATTATAAAAATTAGGATTTTTGTTGTTGTTTATTAAAATAGACCCATACTATTATATATTTTTGAGAAGGACAAATCAATTTCTGGGCAAATATACATGGTGTCCCATTTAAAAAAACACAACTTTGGGTCATATCTAAAAAACAACAACTCAAATGAAAAATATGACTACGCCACTGGATCCAGCGTAAAAAACTGCATAAGCAGCAATTTTTCCCTTTGCGTTAAGTTAAAGGATAACCGAGATACGAGGGGAGTTCCAAAATTAAAAATTTTCTATTTCGCCCTGTATCTCATAAACGAAGAAGGCTATGAAAATTTTGTTTACGGCTTCATGAGTTTCACAAAAAATTAGCTCAGGTTCGTGAAAACCGCAAGGTTCTATCTTTAAAAATAAGCGAGATACCCTGCTTTTGCAACCAAATCTGGACACCCTGTACACCAGGATATATATATATATATATATATATATATATATATATATATATATATATATATATATATATATATATATATATCCGACTGATATTTTGTGTGAAACTATATGATCAATACCTATGTTTCTCCTAGTTTTAATCATTTATTTGACATGAAAAGTCAAACTTAATTTGCCCTGAGGATGCAACAATAAAGTTGCGAAACGTCGACAATTTCAAAAAGACTTGTTTTTTTACTGGATCTTAACCCCTAATAATACACCACTCTAACACAACAACACGAGGATCGTTAACGAAAACCATTTACACATTTTTTATGTTTCTACAGATTAATTTTTTTGTGTTTGTTTTTGAAACAATATCAACGATATGTCAATCTGAAAACTTACTGAGAAAACAGTAGTTATTAAAAAAAAATACCACTTGCATTGTTCAAAAGCACTAAAACTCGCATGAAAAGTAAAATAAAACTATGTAACACAATAGGTATCTAGTTTATAAAGAACACAACATACCCTTCTTTAATGCTTTTCAGAATTAGAATAAAGAAGTGAAATTTGGTGGTTTAACTGATTCTGATCACTTTATATCTCAAACTGAGGTGAAGTTGTCACAATGTTTTTAGCAAGCCATTCCTAATATACACATAAACATATACTCTTAAATACTATCATTGCAACAAATTGTACCACAATCCCTTTAACATAATTTTACCAGACATAAATGATCATGAAAAACTTCAAACATTTAATATGAACGGTAGACATATAATTTTACACGCCCCAAGTTTGACAGTTCCAAGAAATTAATTCAAAATTGATTCCTTCCAATGAGGACTAAAACTAAAACCATGGAATATAGTAATGATGTAAAGGAATCCCACGAATCCAGTGTAGAAGCATTTGCTCACCACTTTAAATCATGCTACACAGACCACACAAATCTCAAAATATTTCAAAGCCATCTTGATGAAATAGATAATATTCTTACTTTTTTGTCAACTTTACAGAAGAAGAAATTTTAAGGAAAATTGACTCCATTGATAACAACAAGAGCTCAGGTCCAGATGGTTTGCCTCCTATATTTATAAAGGACAGAATTTTAGATCTAATATTTGCTGATGACTTCGTTAGTGTTTTGATTTCACCTTCTGATTTTCAACTCGTAAATATTGACCCACATCATCCAGCGATCAAAGTGAAATACAAAATTAAATTACAATCAAGTGAGTGTTTATCAGTTTCATCAAGCAAATTTCTTCAACTTAAATCATTTTTATAAGCAGTATGACTGGTCTTTCTTATCGACTGAATCGGACATGGACAGAATGGTTGAGAGTTTTTATGAGGTTTCATTCCAGAGTATTAATAGATATGTCCCCACGAAGATCGTTGTTGATAGTAAATATCCAAAATGGTTTGACCATCCTTTAAGAAAGCTTATTGGGCAAAAGAATCGCCTTTACAAAAAATATAAAAGGACCGAAAAACAGGTCGATTATTTAGCATATTCTGACATTCGACGTGAGGTTAAACTTCGAACTGATATGTGTTATCTTACATATGTGACACAAACTGACTTACTTATCCCAGAAAACATAAAATATTTTTGACTCCAGTTTGCCCAATGTCATGAGTTATAAAGGTGAGGAAATTATTGGTTCAAATAACATTGCAAATGCTTTTGCTACTCACTTTCAGTCCTGCTATTCTCACCATCCCAATTTGGATTTTAGTAAGATTGGTCCCACAAGTTGTTCGGGAAAATTACTATCAACGTATTGTTTTACCGAGGCAGAAATCTGTAATAAAATAAAGGGCCCTGACCTGTCCAAGAAGGCTGGTCCAGATGGAATCCCCACTATTCTATTGGTAAGTTGTTGTCAGTGATTGTCTCAGACTCTGTGTATAATCTTTCAGAGATCCTTCAACCTAGATTAATTTCCTGAAATTTGGAAGTTTTCTACTTGCCAATCTTTAAATCTGGTGATAAATGCGATATAAAGAATTATAGAGGTATTTCTTTACTTTCACACATACCAAAGCTATTTGAGGCAATTATCACCGATGATATCTTTGAATCATTAAATCACTACAGTACGAGTATGCAACGTGGTTTCTATCGGGGTCGCTCAACGACTACAAATCTTGCAATATTTCAGAATTACTTAATGACATCGGTTGAGGCTGGCCAACAGATTGATGTCATTTACACTGACATATCTAAGGCTTTTGACAGTGTTTGCCATCAGCTTCTATTATGGAAATTGCAGCAAATTGGTTTTTGTGGAAACTATCTAGAGTGGATCAGATCATATTTGTTTAATCGACGTCAGCAGGTCAGCTTCCAGGGAGGTTGTTGTAACGTCGGGTGTTCTGCAGGGTGCACATGTTGGACCAATTTTATTTTTACTCTTTATAAACGATATAGTGTCTTGTTTTAAAATGTCTAAATGTCTATTATATGCAGATGACTTAAAATTCTTTTCACCGGTTTCCTCTGACTCTCATCCACTGCAGTCTGACCTTGAAAGACTCATCTTAACATTTGTAAAAGTAAGTGCTTCATTTCCATAAACATATTACTCATGCACTTCACTTACCTCATAGATGGTGTACATCTTGAAGTTGCTACTTCTTTCACCGATCTGGGTGTTATTTTTGATGAAAATTTAACTTTTAATCTGCATATTGATAGCATTGTACTTAAGGGTTTTAGATTGCTGGGCTTTATAAAACGAGATACAAAGCATGTGACTGATACCAAAGCAATTGGGTGTCTTTATAACTCATTGGTTAGGAGCATTTTGGAATACTGTTCTGCAATATGGAGTCCTTCATATCAGTGTCACATTGACAGAATCGAAAAAGTACAAAATAGATTTGCAAAATACCTCTTATATAAATTTAATTTTCCATATCAAGGTCTGACATATAATACAAGAGCTCTTCTTTGAGGCCTGCAAACCTTAGAGTTTCGAAGAAAGAAGGCACTTCTTATTTTTTTTACACAAATTGCTCAATGAAGGGTTTGACTGTGAAATATTGCTGGAGTCGGTCTCATTTTTGGTTCCTATTAGGAGAACGAGACATTGTCAACTATTTTTAGAAAGATACCACCATACAAATTATGGGCTTAGCACATTTGTTGACTGGCTAGTATGCAACTACAATCGTCACTTCCCGCAGTATGACATTTTTAAGCTCAGCACTTTGCAGCTAAAAAGGCAGTTAAGCGGATTGGTTTTGTGATGTTTTCTGTTTGTCCTTGTTCACGTCGATTCTGTGCAATTTTGTTATATGTATGTCTTATGTTACTTTTCGACCTGCAATCGTTTTATCATTGTATATCCTTTTTTTTATTTTTATTTACCTGTTTGTCCCAGGGTTATTTGACTTGATACTTTTATGATGTTATTTACGAATTCGTATCATTTGGAATGTTTAGCATTTTGTAGTGTACGTTTCAGAAGGGCCACTTGTCCGATACGTGCATCAGCTACGTCCTTACATTAAAAGGATGTGCATTGTCATTGATCAAACCTCTATGCATGGTTTTTCAAAGATCTTTTAATACAGCTCAAGTTCCAACATATTGGAAGAAGTCTACTCTTTATCCAATTTTTAAATCTGGTTCAAGGAAAAATATCAAGAACACCAGAGGCATTTCCTTATTGTCTGTATTTCCTAAAATATTTGAAGCTGTATTGATACATCAATTTTTGAGTTATATATCATCATTTGACTCAGGACAGCACGGTTTAGCAATGTTAAATCTGGGGTACCACAAGGTTCTCACTTAGGAGCCATATTGTTTTTGCTTTTTGTCAATGATATCGTCTGTATTTTTAAAAAGTGTTAATGTCTTATGCATACAGCAAGTTTAAATATAAATGACTTAGGTATAACCTTTGACCGAGAAGTGACATTTAATGAACATATTATCAATGTTACCTTGAAGGCTACCGAACGTTGGATTTTCTTCGCAGAATGTGCAACCATATGGATGATATTGGTACTATAAAATGCTTGTACAATTCGCTTATTAGAAGTATTTTGGAACACACAAGTATAATTTGGTCCCTATCCAACTTGTGTCATGAAAATCAATTCGATACAGTGTAAAATAGACTGAAGACAAACAAGAAATAGCTACTACACACCACAGAACTAACTATGGCTTTCAAAGTTTTATTGGACGATTAATGAGACATTACAACAATAATTTTTGTAATCATGACATTGTTCATAATTCTCAACAATCATTTAAAAGCAATGTTTTAGTTTTTTGATTTTAATTTGTAAATGTGTGATTACTTTTTGATATATCCTATTATTAGTTTTATTGTAGCCTTTAGGAAATAATTTATATCATTTGGGGAGAGATCTCTGTAAACTACCGAATCATAAATAAATTACAGAAAACTATGCTGTTATAACAAACATTAATTTGGAGTATTAATATTGCCATAAAACACACTTTAATTTTATAAACGAAGTTTCAGGATCATTATGCTGGGACATTCATTCAATAGGTATATGACCATTATGTGAAAACATTCTACAAAAACAGTAAAGAGAATATCAATATGTGTACCTATAATAAAAAAATACTTTTTTTACATATTGATGTTTTAAAAACTGGGTCTATTCACTGTACTCTTGCTTTTGGCTAGAAGTATAGTCAAAAGCAGTGTTATCGTGCGGGTCATACGATTTATTACCGACAAACTTTTTAAGTTTGTTTTTCTTTTATTACGTGTAATCATAAAAATCCAGAAGATGAATTAGATAGACCTATGATTTTCACATGAAAAAAGAGGATAAACATATAAATACCAGCAGTTGCAAACATCTTTGAGCGATGTCACTTCAAAGTCAGATTGACAAGTCAGTGACAAAATGAGTAATAGAAAACAATTTTCGGGTTTTTTGCATCCACAAACGAAAAAATTGGTATTAAAACTAATAAATTATCACGAAAATGAAAATTCACTGGCCAATATCCAGGAGACAGTAGCAAAAGCTCTGGGAATCGGTGTGCAGAAAATTGTGCATGAAAAAAGCATAATTTACTACCGAAGAAGATTAAGAAATGTACACGAAAAAAGCCAAAGACAGAAGACTTAAGTGACAATGTAAAAATGTATGTTCGTAATGCAATTTACGATTTATACACATCAAAAACTAATATAACCATTCAAGTTTTAAAAGAAGCTTTAAAAAATCGAGGCATATTGGAAATTGGACTAAAATCGTTGTCAAAATTAATAAAAAGGTTGGGTTTTCGATATAAAAATGACTGTAATCGAAGATTTTTATGCGAGTTGCCACATATAGCAAGTCAGCTTATCCAGTTTTTAAAGAAATACACGGAAAATGTTAATTCAAAATTTAGAAAAGTGGTATTTTTAGACGAGACTTGGATATTTTCTAATGGAAGTGGTTCGAAATCTTGACAGGACGAGTCTGTAAAAAGTGTCAAGAGAAAAAAGGGATGTGGGACGAGAAAACGGTTCATCATTTCGCATGCAGGTTCTTCAACAGGATTTCTCCCAGGTGCAAGTTTACTGTTTTCTTCAACATCCAAAAGTATGGAGTACCATTATAATATGAACTATGAACTGTTTGAAAAGTGGTTAAAAGAACAACTGATTCCAAATTTAGATGCTCCATCTTTAATCATTCTGGATAACGCATCTTATCATTCAAGAATCTTAAATAAACAACCTACTTCATCCTGGAAGTAAAGTGATATTTATGACTGGCTAAAAAAACAAAATCCTTTACCCAATATGCTGAAACTAGAACTTCTTTTAATGACAAAATCTATTAAAAAACCAACAATATATGCCGTAGATGCATTAAATTATATTATGCCGGAGTACTGAAAGAAATCTGTGGAACATACGGAGAAATTAATATGGGATTGGTGGAATCGAGAACGAGTTCTAGATATCGAAACAGCACCAATGATCATTGCACCATTTGAGAATGACTCAGAAGATGAAGACTTTTTAAGTGATGATATTTTTTAATCTATAATATTAAAAAGTTTCTGAAGGATTATATTAGTCTTTGACATGTATAAATTATAAATTGCATTATGAATATCCATTTTTGCATTGTAACTTAAGTCTTTTGCCTTTGGATTTTTTTGTCTACATTTCTTAATCTTCTTCGGAAGTAAATTATGTTTTTTTTTTCATGCACAAGTTTCTGTACATTCCTTATACCGATTCTCAGAACTTGGCCACTGGGTCCTGGATATTAGTCAGTGAATTTTGATTTAAAAATGTGTATTAGATGTGACACCATTTTTTTGCTTACTTTTTTAGTACATTCGTAATTTTGTAGATAATAAATAAATAATTATAGAATACTTGTTCCAATTTTAAAGCATGTTTAAAATAAGTAAATTTTTTTATTAACTATAAGACAAAATTTGATATATAAAAATCGGTAAAATCGCTTTACCAGAAACTTAGGGCTAACGAAAATATATATATATATATATATATATATATATATATATATATATATATATATATATATAGCCTGTATTTTTCACATGCATGGCCTTAATTTTAGACTGAAATTTGAAGAAATCGGATAAGTAGTTTTTTAGCTATGTCGCGAACAGACAGACTGACGGACAGACATACCTACAGACAGACGGAATTGAGAAAACATGTTTTCCGGCATCTAAGGACCCTTAAACATAAAGATCTGAAAAAATCTCACGAGGAAAGTAATAACTAATTATCTTGTGTTTTTAACAAAAGTGTATAATATTTTTGCAAAATAATTTTTTTTGTTATCACAATACAAAAAAAAAAACAAGTTTTATTTGCACAGGGGTGGCCCGCATTTAAATTATATATATATATATATATATATATATATATATATATGATTGTTCCACTGACTCGAACCGCCTTCCGACTTTATTAAAGCGCTTGCCATTTTGTGTATTTTTGTTTTTGCCAAAAAATTTTAACCAAATACATATTAAGCGAATTTTCTTATTTAGTCCCTCGGCATTTAATATATAAAATAATATTAAGTGGCTACCTTAATAATATTGCGTAATATAATAAAAAAAAACTATTTTCTTTCTCCCTGTATATTTGTAAATAGCCCATCGAGGTTTAATAGCTCGATAAAAGAATCACACAACATTTTGGTATTCACTGTGTTTTCTGATTTGATTCATAATGTTGGTGACCTTTGGACCTGGACGATAAGACTGCTTTCGACTATATAAGGGTTATTTTATACAATACCATTACACCTACTAAGTTCGGTGAAGTAGTGATTGTGCCTTGTCATATAAAACATAATAATGTCAAATTGTATAAATTTTTATTTTATGAAAGGTAAAATAACAGAAAAACAATATTTTCTGTAATGTTCAAACACACCAAGAAGACCTGAGGTCTAGATGTATCATTAAATTATACCGTGGTTGCCTTAACAACCCTTCACCCTGTATAACAGGGCCAGTTTTCTAGATTCTGTCAACGTAGTCAAACAACCAAATTAGTATTTGACTGTACCTTTCAGACGTTTGTACTAGTAAAATAATCACTACCTAATATTATTTTACACAGGCACTTATACATTCATACTTCTTTTGCACAGAGATTGACATAATTTACTTTTGCTCTTGTCGCTTAGATCTTTCAATTTAAACATTTGAAATTCTTCTGTGGATAAATTACAAGACAAATCAACCAAGGCATAACCTATAATAAATCTTACAACATAACTTCCTCCTTTAGTCATTTGCGTTGGCTAGTCCGATTCTTAGGAGCGAGAAAATCTAGATCCGGTATTGAAACGCTTAGTATTCCTGCACCTCTTCGATTTGGCACTGGACCAGGCACTTGTTTTGATTGTTTTTGTACACTAGATCCACTGAACACGTCAAAATTAACAGCAGGATTCATTATAATATTTGGAGTATTGTTTATCCAGCTGGATAACTGATGTGACTGACTTGACCAACCCTGAGAAGGTTTTGATTGAGTGGTTTTCTGCACTGTGGGTTGATGAGATACAAAATCACTCCACTCATCATCTTCGCTATTTGTTTTCAAACCAATATTGCTTGAACTTTGCGTTTGATAACTGTCAAAGTTTTTAAAGCCTCCATAAGCTTGATTAGCATATTGGTTGCTGATTATAGATGGTTGATATACAGGATTATTTGAAACATGTTGTTGTGGATAGATTCGACTGGTTGGCGGCCTAATATTAGGAAAATTTAAAGACATGTTTGATGATAGTTTAGTTTGCACCAGACCATTTGGTGTTATCACAGGTATTGGTTGTTTAGCAGGTTGTATACTGCCTAAATTGAGTACTGATAAAGGTAAATCTGGAGTTGAACTTCGTTCTTTTTCTGTTTTTACCTTATGTATTGGAGACGAATTATGAACTGAAACAAATTCTGACCATTCCTCATCCTCTAAGGAGTTTTGTTTTGATTTTTGAATGGATTTTGCTTTAGCGAGATTGTCTGTCTTAGAAGGAACTGAAGATTCTATGCTACCTTTTCTAAGTTGAGTTTTAGCAAACGATTCATTTAATGCTTGTTGACCAATAGGAATTTTGTCTGCTATAACAACAGTTTTTTCTTCTATTGGAGTTTGTTTATTTTGTGTACGCAAATAACCTAATTCTTCAAATCTACTAATCTCATCATCTGTGATGCCAGGGTCAGGCCAACTGATTGAAGCAATATTTTTATTCTGAATGACAGAAGGCTTAAGTGGTTCTAAAAGTGGTGTGGGAGTTAAAGGCTGAACTGATGTAGTAGAAAGTACTTCAGGCAAAGTTCCAGGTGCATTCCGTGACCCTTTTTGGTGATCTGGCAAGGAATATGTGAAATCTCCAAAATCATCATCAATATTACTTGTCTCTGTTTTCAGTTCAGAGTGTTTATTAACACCTATTTTATGGCTTTCATCATTAATTATATTTATTTGAGGTTGAAGGACTTCCACTGGCTTGACTGTCAAACTGGCAGAACTTTCTACAGGTTTGTTACCTGTATCATCAGGCACAACAACCATATGAAAGTCTTCAAATTCATCATCGGCTTCGACAAATTCTCGTTCTTTCCTTGATAATTCTGGTGTTACTATTGTCGGTTCCAACCAACTAACAATATCGTCATCTGTCTTAATGGATGACTTGCTGGATATGTGAGTTTCCCTCAAAATAATACTATGTATATGTGTACTTTCCTGAACAGTTGAAGGTGCATATTGAACGAAGTCATCAAAATCATCATGGGTGATTGTAGGAGTGGTGCTTGGTTCTACATCAATATTAGGTCCTGAGATATGTAAATTGGTACCCTGTGAAACTGGTGGCTTAACAGATAAGCATTCCTTAAAAGTATCTTTCAATGGGCCGTTGGATGTATCCGGAGAACAGTCTTTGTTTGAAATTGCTAAAAATAAAAATACTCACATTAAACAAAAAAAAAATGCTTCATCTAAGTTTACATAATAAATAAATAAATATTCAGATAAGAATGCAATAACTGTAACCTGTATAAATGTAATTATAGCATAGACACATATAAGCTATAGATTCAAACAAATTTTACCAAAATTATTATCCCCAAAACCTGAACTTTATGAAAATGTAGTGACTTATTAATGTGATCAAAGGGAAACTAAGTACCATCACATTTAACACAGCTATTTGCTATTGGATCTTTTAGTAATAAATGTCACTCAGGGAAGTCAACTATTAGGTTAGATACCAGTGGCGGCTATTCAGGTGAAGTAGGTGAAGTGCTACTTCACCAGGAAAAATAAACAAGCAAACATCTAACTATATTTAATATATATATCTTAAAATTTTAGTTTTAACATTCATTTATTCACCTATTTGGTAAAAAATAAACTGTACATCTCGAATAAATATTTTACTTGACCGAAGGCGGCATGTATTTTTAAAACTTTCAATCGAACTCTATTATAACAACTATAACAGTGGCGCAAACCGCTTTGACTTTGCTGGAGTGCTATGTTTAGTTTACGATTTTCCTACTATGTTGCCATGACAACGCGTATCCGATGACATCAAGCCCAGCGCCATACAACACTCTCGGCGAATTGCAGGCGCAGTATACCACGCCCATGTGTCGTTCAGTTTGCGGTGGTTGTTTACTTTTATTTTCGCGGATTTCGCTACAACCGGTGAGTTCCTTTTTAACTTGACTGTTTTGTGTTATATTTATTTATGGTGTTGTTACAACTTCAAATTCGAAGTTAGTAAATGTGATTGTTCAAGACTGGAATAAATTAAAAGAGATCTTTGAATTTATTACAAACTGTGGCAAATCTGATGAAAAATCAATCCGCCTTGCGAAAGAATTTTTAGGTGAGATGAACGATTTTAAATTCACGTTTCTGGCATTAGTGTTTAATGACATTTTCTCAATCACGGACATACTATTTGACGTTCTTCAAAAAATATTGCTTGACATTCATTTTTGCGTATCCAATATAAAACGCTGTCGTGAGACCGTAAAAAAAGAAATGAATATTTTTTTAATACCATGTTTGATAAAGCAAATTCTATTACAGAAATAAATCATTACAAAGGTAAGCTTTCACCTGAAGGAATTAGGGCTATGTATAGAACCCTTTTTTATGAAATATTGGACTATATTTTAATGGAAATGAAACTAAGATTTCAAGACTGTGAAAAACTTACATTTTCATGTTTGGCAGGTTCTGCTAAATTTTCCAATATAGTTTAAATTTTCCGACTGGCCCGTTTGAAAATTTGTTACTGTTATATGGGGAAATATTTTCAAAAAGTCAAAGACTTAAAAATGAGCTTGGTCTTATTTTTGCCAATGAAAGTAATTGGAATATATCGCTGCAAGAGCAAGTGAAAAAAATTAACAAAAATAAAAATATTTTTACCGAAGCATATAAATTGTTTTCCCTTATTTTGACAATACCGTCGACAAGTGCTTCAGTGGAAAGAAGTTTTTCTTGCTTCAAATGTGTAAAAACTTATTTAAGAAATACAATATCTCAAGAAAGACTTACTCCTCTTGGCAATATTTCATTTCAAAAGGAATTTCTGGAGGAGATTAGGGCAACTCATCCATTTTATGAGGATGTTATAAATAAACTTCCTGCTATGAAGGATAGGAGAATTGATTTAGTATACAAAATTTAGGTAAGTCATAAAAAAATATTCTACCCCTCTACATATAAAAAAATTCTGGAAAAAAAATTATTTCCATATTTTCTTGCTTGATTTGCACTTCTCTTAATTTTTCACCCGCGAGCTGCCACTGTTAGATACTAACACCGTTGGTATGGACAATATCCCTGGGACTAAATTTTCAATTATTGTTACTTTTCCCATATTTTCGTTGATAAGTTATTATTATTGGCAATTCTGGAAGATTTGAGAGGGATGCTTACCATTATTAAAAAAAGAAAAAGATATACCTACATCCATAAATTATGGAATATTGTAAGTCAGTTTCAGTCACTCGTATTTTTCTTAACGTAAATAATTTTTTTTTTATTGATAGGCAATATATTTTAGAATTAAAAGCAGGGTAATTAATGTCTCAAAAGACTTTCTTGTACAGGGTGAGACATAAAGCTTAGGTATACACAAATGTCATAAAGTTTAAAATGGCTACAAATGCTAAAATAAAAGTTTATCATTATAGATCATCAGTAGGGAGTTTACCTATAGTAATTATTGGCGCAGGAACTTTTCTATGCAGTTTCAGGTGCATACGAAATGATACAAGTTTAATTTAAATTGATGGAATTGTCAATTTATTTTTGCTGCAATGGTTTTTTGGAAATCCAATTCATTAGAATACTATTATTTTAGAACTTAGGTTATTTTACTTATGCGGAATATCAAATTGATATTCTAGAGTTATAGACTATTCTATAGAGTTCTCTGAAATGTTAGTGTTCTAGTATTGGAAGATTTATAATACAAAAATATCAGAGTATAATTTAAATTCAAAATACTTTTATTAGCAAAACAAATTACATGAGTAAGAGACAGAAAAATAGTAATCTTTGCTTGCACTGAAGCTGTAAAAAGCAGACATCAGCACATCTGAGAATGTAGATAGAAACGTCAATAGAAACCATGACCGAGGATGACGAAAATGTTTTAAGTTGTTGATTTCGTAATAATAGTCTTTTTTTGTATTCCGAAAATTTTTTAGGTGGATATGTTTTAGATTCATTACTTAAAGTATTCCATAGACTGACACCTATATAAGAAAATGACTTTTGAAAGTTAGTGCTTCTATGCAGAGGTATTTGAAATAATTGGCTACAGGTGTTATGTTGATGTACAGGCTTAGATCTAACTACTTTGTATAACTACTTTAAATTTTATCTTAAAAATGGGGCAAGAATGTGCTGAGCTGACCAAAATAACGCCTAAGTTTCTGGCTTCTTTCATGATAGGGATTAAATTACCTTCTACTTCAGCTTGAAAGGTATTAGTTTCTCTACCCAAGTTAAAAACTCTAACTTGTGAGTGAGATACATTAAGTTTTAGGTTATGTTCGTGTGCAAATTTGTAAATGTTCCTTAGGTCAGATTTCAAATGTTCTTCAGATAGATATAGAATATTTCTTGTTTAGCATTATTAATCAATTTAAATAGACATAAAATAAACAATTTTATTTATTGCGTCAAGTACACTACAGAATTATAAATTCTAAATGGGGCATCAATATTAAATTATATATATACAAAGAGACAAATAACAAAAAATACTAAGATAATCTACAAAATTCAACAAACAACAAATAAGATATACTTATACAATAATTGATGAAGAGAACACTTTAAACCAGACAGTGAACAGTTAAAAATATCATGGTGCGAAAAATTTTTATTACAGTTTTTGACAAGGTTACTAACAAAAACTGTGGTACTATAGTTAGTTCAGTGCTATCTTTCGAAAAACAATTGAGACTGTCTGGTATCCCCCATTCCAAATTTGGAAAATAATTTTATTTTTTTTACAGTATAAAATATAAATAAGAACATAATTTTTTACCTTTTACATATCACATCACAAAGCGTTATGAACGATACATTTTAATTGATTGTATGACAATGAAAAAACATCAATGTGAGCTGGTAGGCTATTGGCTTTCTTACAAAATCTAGTTATTGGATTGTTAACAGCATAATTCGTCCAATGATACTTAATATTAAATAAATTATTCTGTCTAGTATATCGTTGTGGGACATGCAACTCAATAACAGACAATAAAGCTATAAAGCTGGAGAGTCAATAAGATTCCCTGTAATTTTAAAAAAAGTATATATATCGAGACCAAAGGTGCAAGATTAAGCAGAGTTAGTAGCTGATCATAAGTAATCTCATCGCTACTAATTTTCAATTTATAAGCAATAAACCACAAAAACTTCCTTCGAACTCTCTCAATAATTTCCACATAAACCTTGTAATAAGGTGACCATACAGGGCAAGCACACCGTGAACGAGTTTTACAACACATAATTTTATCCTTATGAACCCCTAGTGTGATAGTTGCCATTACCAACCATTTTTACCGAACTTTGTATATGTATTTTTTTAATTGTTTCGTACTTTTTTATTTTTTACTTTGCTTTTTTATTTTTTTACATTATATTTATGAAAATGTATATAACATAGTACGACTGACAAAGTACATTTCTAATGTACTTCTTTTAGGATTCTATAATATTAATATTCTAAATTCCTGATTTAAATATTATTTTTCTATAATATTTATGATGTGTTTTTGTTTTTGTTTGCTAATTTTGATGTTTGTAAACTATTTTTTTTTACAACAGCTTTGTCCACAAAATTGTAAAATTTTTTTTGACAATAAAGCATTTATTTATTTATTTATTTATTTATACTCCAGCACAGAACGAACTACTGCACAGTAAACATTTTTTAATGCAAATATATTGTTAAAATTATTTAAAGATCTCAATACAAAACCTTTTGAGGAGAGTTTTGAGGCTTTATTTGACACATCTTCAATATGATTTATAAATGTAAGTCCCCTGTCAAACACAACTCCTAGATCCCTAATATGATCTACTCTTTCAAGATTGTAATTATTTACATGATATGGGTATAAAATGGGGTTTTGTATTCTATAAAAACTTAGAACCTTACACTTAGTACAATTCAAATTTAAATTGTTTAAGCTGCACCATGAAACAAGATTATCGATGTCACACTGTAATTTATCGGTATCAGAAGGAGATTTGATTATTCTAAAAATTTTTAGACCATCTGCATACATTAACGCATTTGAATACTTAAGACCTTGCACCAGATCATTAATAAAACACAAAAATATCAGTGGAGAAAGATGTTCACCCTGAGGCACTCTGGAAGTCACAGCAAATTCATCAGATAAGAAGTTTTTAATCTTAAAAATTTGTTTTCTTTCCAATAGATAACTACGAAACCAATAGGGAAAATGTTATCTTTATAGGGAAAATAGAACTTATAAAGGAGGCATATGGTATAAATGGGTGACCAGATTCCTGAACAATACTCCAGAAGACTACCTACTATCTTATCCGTTAGAACAGATTCAAAAAGCTCTAGAATAGTAGACAGACTCTTCAGATATATTAAAAATTTGACACCTTAATTTCACAATCATTAGGTAAAATCTCTGAACTTCAGGGTACAACATTACAGTCTTAGACAGGGAAACTGCAAAATTTCTGGGTGTATTGCTGGATGGAGATCTGGGTTGGACAGATGAGGTAAATTTGGTTTTGTCAAAACTGAATGCGGACTGCTAGGTAATTAGATACCTAACAAACCATGTAAACATGAACAATATGATTGTTTTTTACTTTGCCTGTGTTCAGTCATTTATTTCATATAGTGTGATGTTCCATGTCCCATTCATCTAGAGTTTTTATAACACAAAAAAGAATCTTAAGGGCAATTATGGGTATGCAATATCGCCAAAGTTGCAGAGGAGTTTTCAAAAAGTTCCAAATCTTAACAGTGCCCTGTTTGTATATTTACAACTGTCCTGTATTTACTAAAAATAATTTAGAGTTATTTGCTACAAAGGGCTTCTATTCTAACAACTTGAATACTAGAGGAAGGAATGGTCTTAGTCTACCAGCACATTGCACAGCTTTGTTTGATAAGGGACCTTTGATATCTTGTATTAGGGTCTATAAGGCGTTATCTGTGGATATTAGAGAAATTTAAGGCAAGGTTAGGTTTAAGTCAGCTCAAAAAAGGTTCTTACTGGAAAAAGTATTATTCACTTCATGACTTTTATGTAGGTTAGTTAATATAATTTGTGGTAGGTTATAACATATGACTAGTTTGTTTTTTACTGTAATTTTAACATGAATTTGACGTCGTCAATGTTCATTAAGAATAATGTATGACAAAAATGAAACTAAATAAATAAAAATGCAATCCTTTGCCTCCTGTGCAACAAATCATCAGTAGATGTATTAATAAAACTATCACACAAGAATTTTACAAGCAATTTCTTCTTAGCAAAATCCAATGTGTGACAAGCTCTAGCGAGCACGTATTACACTGGCCACATTCTTAAGGGCAAGTATTGATAATGTTTTGTTTATTTGCTGATTTTAGTTGTTTTTATAAGAGTTTCTGAGGGTAATAAAATGGTTTTTAAACTTCTTCTCTCACTTCTTTAAATCTTTTAAGGCTAATAACAAAATTACAAATTTTTAAAAATATTCTTACTAAATGTTTCTTTTTTATTTGTATTATCCAAGGGGGTTGGGGTATTCTGATAGAGACCGTGAGTTTTTAAAATACTATTGAAACCATATGTATGTTGTCACAAATATTATTATAAAGTCATTTGTGTTCAGTATATTCTGACAAATCATCATGGTAAAATAGATATTTAAAGGTTTTGGTAGTTTTCCAAAAATATCATGAAAATAAGCATTCTTTTGTATTTAAATACTCAAAGTGTATGAATACACAGCTGGCACTAAAGTAGCTATAACTGTTTCCACTACTACTCTTTTAGGGTTTTTATGAATTTCTTACTAATAATCCTACTATATAAACCCTTTGGATTACACGTTTTTAAGTATTATGTATCTATTTGTTTCTGTGAATAATATTTTAGAGTAATTTTCTCTGTTAAGTAATTATATAACTACTACTACCACACAACTACTTAAGGAATGGATGCCAAGTAACTGTTTCTAATCTGTTTACTAAATTACAACTTTTAAGTATCAGTAAAATAACAAGTTAAAATGGCAATGGCGTCATGTCCCACAAAAAAAACAGCTTTTGTCATTCATCCACATTTTGTAGAAAATTAAAAATATCACAATTTGGTTGTCATACCTAAACAAAACAACATAAAGCGGTATTTTAAGGAAACAAGTTAAAATGGCAATGGCGTCATGTCCCATAAAAAAAAAGCAGTTTTCCTCATTCATCCACATTTTATAGAAAATTAAAAATACCACAACTTGGTTATATCATATCTGATCAAAACAACATACTTAAAGCATATATCCCCTCAACAACCAATAACGTATCCTATACACTCTACACTATTTTCCCAACTTGAGTGTTTGTTCTTGCCATAACTGCTTTGTTTGTATTGAAAAGAACCATACGTATATTTAAAACGGGTTAAATAAAGACAGAGATAAGGAAGTAACAAATAGGGTGAATTATTATTATTCGGCTACTTAAATGGAACTACACAATCCCATACTATCTATGAAATAGTGAAAGTCACAGTTAGACATTATTCACGAAATAGTTACTCTAAAATTGTTCCCCATTTTGGTAATGACTACGTAGTCTCAGATTAAACAGAATGTGGCAACACCAAGTTCGGGTTACTTCAATACTTTCATATACTAATATGAAATGCAGTACTACAATTATATGAACCACAAGTTTTGTAAGGTGCATGTTGAGTATTCACAAAATAATGGTTATTTTCATAATATTTTTAGATAATTATCAATATTGTTCAAGTACGTATTTTACTATGGTAAAATTTCACAACATACTCTATACAAATGACAGCTAGTGATATACCAAGCAATGTTCAAGTGTGTGTTTTACCTAGATAAATTTTCACAGTAAATATTATACAAATTACAGCTAGTCATATATATAATATATTTAAAAACATGTCATCCCTATTAGGAACCCTTTATTTAATTAATTTTCTATTCACTCAATAAGGCATAAGCATGCAAAAAGAAAACATTCAGATACTTACATTGCAACCAAGCTTCCCAGTTTTCAAATTCATTAGATGAAGAAGATGAATTTTGGGAAGAAAAAGCATTTTTAAAAGGTGTTTCTAGATGTGCAAGTAGTTGCTCCAGGTCTATCAACACCGGTTGAGAGGGAACTTTTCAACAACAAAATTTGTTTTTGGATTGAGAGGAAAAAAATAAGGAAAATCCATGGAAAGCATGAAAAAAGATATTACCTATTAGCATTGGTATCTAAATTTAAATAAAAAATATGATAGGGATATTATATTTTGTTCACAATGCATACACAGAGTATTTATTTTAATATGGAAAAGAATAATAACAAATTTCATAAGAGTACTGTTAGAAACTTGTGATTATAGGTGCAGTGTGTCCCAGATTCGCTTCTCTATACAGGGATCTCGGCTCCTATTATACCTACAGCAAAGGTTAATTAGAGAAAGTTTTAGAAGAAACTTATTGCATTCGATATACGGCTTCAGATTTACGATCGATCAATTGTTTTTGGAAATATCGGGAAAAACCCGAAAATGGCGGATTTCGTTTTTGGCTAGTATATCCAGAACGGTAAATTTGACAGCTGCCAAAATGTGACGTTATTCGGACATATTTTTCAGGCAAATAAGATGGTGTATACGACACGTCTTCATTGTTGTTAACCCGCCTCAACTTTCATTTTTCTTATGGCCGCCATATTGGATTTTTCGATTTTTGGAAAGAGCCTAAAATTTCCAGTCTAGTAATATCTCACAAGTGCATTAAAGATTTTAGTATCATCGAAATATTACACTTCGTAAAGTTATGTTTCATTTTTTTCTAAGGAGGCCATGATTTAAAGTAATGTTAGCTCTCAATGCTTTTCTAAGGAGGCCATGATTTATCTGTAACAAAATTGAATTTTGACTTTGACGTTAAGTTAAATATTTGAAAGTATAAAAGCTGTTTTAATAAGTAGTAGGTATGCTTTTATCCCAATAAAATCATAAATCTGAGACATAATTGTCAAAACCTATAGAAAATGGCCGGCATTCCGTATTCAAATGAACAAAAGGTTGACATGTTAGCTCTGTAGTTTCAATCATACTGAAACGCCGACATTACCTCAGCAAGGTATTTGGAGATGTATCCTGAACGACGGCAGTCTCATAAAAACTAATAATACCCAAAATAACCATGGTGCTTTCGAACAACCTAGAAGCGGATACAATAATAACAATGAAAATCGAGAAAGAAACATTTTACAAGCTATCAACGAAAACCCTAGTGAATCGGTAAGAACTGTAGAACAGGAAACTAATGTGCCAAAATCAACAGTACAGAGAGTTTTAAAAAAGAATAAGTACCATCCATACAAACCCATAACAGTACCAGGACTTAAAAAAACTGATTTTCCAAGACGACTTCAGTTCTGTGAGTGGTATACTAGGACCGTCATCATTGGGCTGAGCAAAATCCTCATGAAGTGACAGAAAGACGTCTACAGATCAGATTTGGAAGTAATGTTTGGTGTGGGATCATTGGTAAGTTAATCTAACCAATCTCTTTTGAATAGGCACTAAATGATGGTCAAATAATAATCTTTTTTTTTTTTCATTTAGTTCTTTAATGATACTAAAAGAGTATAATCTAATAAAAAAAAGTAAAACGTTCTACTCTAGTCAGTCAACTTACTTTTTTGATATTGTATTACATTTTTATTCAATCATTTTGTATTGTAGTTTCCAAGAAAACTAGAATTGTGTTCTATACATTTATTAACACTTTATCTAAATTTTCTGCAGATTTAGCTAATTCTGTAAAATTATTTTGATTGTGTGAATTTAATGATTTATTATTACCCGGGAAGCCTAGTTCTTGCATTATGAAAAAAATACCATATTAATGAAATTTCGAATTATTTTTCGATTTTCATTATGATTTATAGAAAGGCGTTCAACTGTATTTCCGAATAATTTAAATTTTAAAGGGCAAAGGGTTTGTTCTTTTGATATTTTATGTTTGATTATGGCACGGTGTACTTCTTTAAGATTATTATATCACTGAAATAAATTGATTTAGTATTTCCGAAATTAATATGCAATACCAACAAAATAATTTATTATGGCTATTACTTCCCACTAATCAAATATGTTTTTCTTTTTCATAATAAAGCTGAATAGGTTTCAACTGTATACAAACTCATTCATTACAGGATGTTTCGTTAATTATTTTTGGAAAGAAAATATCTACTTTTTAATAAAGATAATTTTCCCTTTATTATAATTTATAGTTTCTAGTACCACCCGGCCGACCCTGCCGCCCTTGACTGTTGGGCACCTATTTATAAATTATTAATCATTTCAGGAAATCGACTTATTGGACCATTTTTGTTTGACTACAACCTAAACGGGCAGAAGTACCTAGAGCTTTTGCGAAACCAGGTTGTACCAGCCTTATGAGCTATTCTAACGGAAGATGAATTAAGAAGAACTTGGTTTCAACAAGACGGATGTCCGGCTCACAATACCATTCAAGTCAGGAACTTCTTAAGAGAACAGTTTGACGAAAGAATAATTTCTTTAAATGGTCCAATATCTTGGCCTCCTAGATCCCCTGACCTGTCGCCCTTGGATTTCTACCTCTGGGGTCACACGAAGAATGAAATCTATGAAATTGATCCCCCCGTGACCATAGAAATCCTGAGACAAAGAGTTCTGGACACATTTAGAAATATTAACTGAAATACACTTACCAGGGTTGTACGAAAAACAGTCACCAATTATCAAAAATGTCTCGATGCAAATGGACATCATTTTGCAGATTTGTAAATTAATGTTACCCACTTACAAAGTAGTTAAAGACCATTTAGATTTTTTAAGTCGTTATTTACGTTCATGTTGTATTGAAAATTCAATGCGTTCAATACATTACTTAAAGAAAACAATGAAGATGTGTCGTATACGCCATCTTATTTGTCTTAAAAATGTGTCCCAATAATAATAATAATGTCACATTTTGACACCTGTCAAATTTACCGTTCTGGATATACTGGCAAAAACAGAATCCACCATTTTCGGTTCTTCACCGATATTTCCCAAACTTATTGATCGATCATAAATCTGAAGCCAGATATCGAATGCAATAAGTTTCCTCTAAAACTTTCCCCATGTAACCTTTGCTGTAGGTATAATAGGAGACGAGATCTCTATATAGAGAAACGAATCTGGGGCTCACTGTATTTTGTAATTTTACACAGGTAATGGAAATTTTGAAAGGCAACATTTTTAGTTTTTATTTTGAACTTGCTAGAGTATTTATTTTATGTGGTATTATACATTTAGTTAATTCAAAAATCCTAATTAATAAAAAAAAACTTACAATCAACTGGATCACTAAGACTCATTTCATTCAAATCATACTGAAGAGTTTCTATATTTGACTGACTAGAATTGGATGGAGTAATTTCTTTTGCAGGTGTTGTTGTAATAATGTCAGATTTAACTGGCTCCAAAGGTGTTAGACTTAAGTTTGCAGCAAAACGGGGCATTGCATGATTCCAACCAGGACCATATAACTAAAGATTGTAAAAAAGTATATAGATAAACATATTTTCTGACAATATAATAAGTATATAATCATAATCTAAACTTGATCAATGACAAATATTACTTACCACATTTCTTGAGTCTATATTCAGAGCCTTTAATAATACATTCTGACTAGCTGACTTAGGCCACTGGAAAGACAAGGCATGGGTGTCTGTAATATTCTTAATTTTATTGAAGATCTTATCATTACTTTCTAAGCCTTTATATTCAAAATCACTGGTCATCTGTTCTATGATGGGAAACATCTGTTTAATGATATCAGAGGACTTTTCTAGTGCCTGCTTTTCATCTAGCAAAAGAATTTTAGAACACTGACTATCCTCGCAAGGTTTCTGAAAAGTGGTTACTGATGTTGTTGCAAAATCTCCAAACTCATCATCACTGCCAATGTCTTTTTGATCAATATTTTGTGATAATGATGTAAAATTGGCAAAATCATCAAATGTTTCTTTAAAATGTTTGTCAATAGACTGTTTGGATAATTTTTTTTCATGTGATATTGCAAAATCACCAAAACTGTTTTTATCTAAGTCAATGTCTGTTGTATTCTTTTCAGTATCTTTATTGACAGAGTCAAATTCACTAAAGTCCCCCAATGTTTCAGTTTCAATTATATGATTCTTCTTAGTATTATTAGAAATTGAAAAATCTGACTGTATCACATCAACAGACATATCTCCAAATTTATCATTTTCTAAATTAGGTTCCTGTAAATTACTAGCATGTCCTAAGAAAACCCCAAAATCATCACTTGGGTTTAAAGAATAATCAGGAACATGAAGCTCGACAGCAGAACCATTTTCAAGGTAATGATTTGTATCATTGGTTTGATCAACTGAGCAATCAGTAAGTTTTGAAAATCCCTTTAAATAACACTGGTCTTTATCCATCGTTGGCATCTCTGATGATAATATTTCATGTCCATTATTTCCTGATCTTCCTAGTTGCTGCTCCAATTTTACTTGAGTATTATCACATAATGTGACAGGTCCTACAATCTCAGTATCATCTAACTTAACAAAATTATCTGATAAATCTTCAATTGCTAAGTTTGACTCAATATTTTGTGGTTTCTCAATATTATTACTAGTCTGGGTTACTATTTTTTCACTATCAATGCCCGCAGTTCTCATTTCACTTATGTCATTATCTATCTGGTATGGATCATTAATACTGTTCTTATTGCCAACATTTTCACATTGCTTTGATTGCTCAGTATTAACACTATTTTCATTAAATGTATATTCTGAAACAATATTTGCAGAATTAGTATTGACACCTGTATTTCTAAGGTTACCTATAGAAACCGAGTCATCGATATAATGGAGCTTATTGGGGCTTTCTGAAATATTACAATCCCCATCCCCAAATTTTACAGCTAAAGGTTCAATATTCTTAGAAAATAATACATCATTTTCACTATTTACGTTACTAATTTCTTTTTGACTGAAGGTTGATTTTTTATCACAGTTTGTTACAATAATTTCATTTGTTTCTTCATTAGTTTTCAGTTCATTACATTGTTGGTTTTTAATACATATTTTATTATTTTCAACAGAAATGGTGGCAGTGTCACTTGAAATAAGTAATTTATCACTTTTACAGTTTTCAGTGTTATTCAATGAAAAGGAATCTTGAAAAATATTTCTATCTATAGAATTTTCGACAGACTGGGTACCAAAATTTTTTCTTTTGTCACAAAAATCCTTTGATTTGTCTAACTGTACTGCATCTACGATTATCTTTTTTTTATCGTTACTATTAAGGTCAATTGGTAAGGGATTATCAAGTTCAAAACTTTCTGTGGGTAACTGAAGTGGGGAACCTGGTGGTGAAAAACCTACAAAAAGCATCAATAATTAGTTAAATGTTCAAGTAGAAGGTGATCCAAGGTGATAAGAGCTTTTTAGGCATATCCACTGGACTTTTTTAGGTGAATTGTTTTGAGGAATATAGGTAGGTATAAATAATATTTCCTTAAAAATTGGGTAATGATAATGGTCATAAGTTAATACAATGTAGTAAATAATGCAATAAGGGCCTAACATAACTCCGATTTTCTAAACTTCATAGTGAATGAGAAACACTTACTCTCATCACAGTCGAAGGATAAATTGTTTGTTCCTGTGAAGTCCCCAAATTCATCGTCTTCATGTTCATCAATATCAGGTGGAGGTGGAGGTGTATCACTCAACAATGGCGGGATTATGTTGGACATCTAGAAAGATGAAAAGCCAAAGAGTAAATGGAAGTTTAATTTTCCTTGAATATTTAACTAAGTACTAACTAGGAACAAAAAAATCTGGTTTGACTCAGGCTCCGTGGAAAACAAAAAAAATAAAGACAAAAGTTCCCCTACACTATAACAGTACTTTTAACAGGAGTAATATTCTACTCAAAAAAGAATTAACATCTGTTATTATTTATTAAAATTGACAACAATCTGACACATTACTGACATTTTGCGGCCATATTAGAAGTTAGGATATATTATTTTGCTTCTTCTTCTTCCTCTTCAACGGCTTTATTCACAGTCTATATACTTTTCTTAAACCAAGTTGGAAGAGTTCAACAAAACGGTTTAAACGGTTTTTAGTAAATTTCGTAGATGTTTGGGTGCTAATCTTAAAGTAAGAATAAAGACGCTGATCATGAGTTCGGTCTCATATCTTTTCAGCGACGTTTCGGTTTTGAGATATACGCCTTGTCAGTTTACAATCTTATAACAAAGTTTTTGACCTGTTAGATGAATCTGTAACGTTAGATTAGCACCAGGTTTATCAATAGAACTATCATGAAAGCCGTATTTGTCAATAAAAATCATCATTAAAACTACAATAAATAACAAAAAGCAATGATCAGGTTTATCAGTCTTCTAACCTGGTAGTGTATATCCCATTCTAGAGGCATTTCTGAACATTGCCTGCCAGTCACCTTAAAGATGGTTACACCTGGTGCAAAATATAACATAACAGAGCCATCTAACAGGTCAAACACAGTATTATTAATATTGTAAATTACGGTAAATCTTGATGGCGTATCTCACACTCAAAAGTGTGACTTTTTGAGTAATATAAGGTCATAAATTGAAAAATATGTGGAATTTTGATATTTTAGTTGTGTATTCAAAAGTTTACTTATAAAAATGACAGAATTATTATTATTATTATTATTAATTAAAGGCGGTAGGCGGAAAAGTGCCGATGAAACCGCTATGAGTCTATTTTACTTTTGAAGTTAGACTGTGCACTGTTGTTGCCTAATTCGAAATTAAAAATAGTGCACCAGTTCCCGGTCGATTCCTCTGAGATTAGCATCTAAGCGTTTCTTGAAGGAGTTGTCTGTAGAGGCATCTGGTCAAGTCTGTTCCAAACATAAACTATGCGATTTGTAAAAAAGTTTCTGCGGCAGAGCTTGGAGCATTTTTCTTTAATGAGTTTCTTGCTGTGGCCTCTGAGATTTGTGTGGTCAGCAATCTGAAGGAAGGCAATCGGGACACTGTAGTACCCAGATAATATTTTGTGGACCTGTATAAGATCGCCTCGCTGCCTTCGCTCTCGAAGAGTTGATAGGTTCAGACGAGAGCAACGGTCCTCATAGGACAGCATCTTTAGTTCGGGTGGAATCTTGGTTATCCGTCGCTGGACCCGTTCAAGCAGCTCAATATCTTTTACATAGTATGGGTTCCATGTGCTTACAGCAAATTCCAGTATTGGTCTGATATAGGTTTTATACAGACGCAAAATTGTGTCAGCAGAGTGATCTTTAAAAGCTCTTCTGATAAGAAAAATCATTGAGTTGGCTTTTTTGACAATTTTTGCAATGTGGCTCTCCCATTTGAGATCAGTGGTTATAAAGACTCCAAGGTCTTTTTGTTGATCAACCACCTTCAAGGGTTGACCCATCATAGTATAACTGTGCAGTGGATCCTTGGGGCCAATATGGAGAACTGTGCACTTATCCACATTGAGGGACATAAGCCATGACTTGGTTCAGTTTTCTATTCGGTGAAGGTCAGTTTGGAGCATCTCACGATTGATTGATGGATCTCATTACAGCTTGGTGTCGTCCGCGAAAAAGCATATTTTCGACTTGATGTTTTCTGGCATGTCACGTAGACCAAGAAAAGGAGGGGTCCGAGAACTGAGCCCTGCGGAACTCCACTTCTCACCTCTCTGCTTGTTGAAACTGCTCCATCAATTCTGACCTGATATTGACGTTTGGCAAGAAAGTTTCCGATCCAATGAAGCAATGCTCCCCTGTGACGCCGTAATGTTCGAGTTTATGCTGCAATCTTCTGAATGGTACTTCATCGAATGCTTTCTCAAAGTTGAGGTAAATGGTGTCCGTCGGACGTCCAGTATCATGTTGCAGCGTCCAATCATTTACACAAGTGAGAAGGTTGGTGTCAATTGACCGTTTTGGTAGAAACCCATGTTGTGTTTCTGGTATTACACCATTTAGGACAAGAGAGCTTGTCAGTTCTTTTACTATTATTTTTTCCATGCATTTCGAAAGTGTGGACGTTAGGCTGATCGGTCGGTAATTTTCTGCACGAAAACGGTCGCCCTTCTTGAAAATTGAGGTGACTATGGCATTTGTCCATAGATTGGGGACACAACCAGTTATAAGAAAGTTAGACATTGCCGATGCCAGCGGGCCAGCCAAGGTAGCGGAACACTCTTTTAAAAATACTGGTGGAATACCATCCTGACCCGGAGAGGCATTGCTTTGGAGGGAGTGAATTGCCTCTGACATTTTCTGCAGGGTGAAATCGATATTGCTCAGAGAGTCAGCAACATGGGTCTCGTTAGGAAGATCCGGTAGTGCCCCATCAGGTTCAGCCGTGAAAACCCCACTAAACTGCTTAGCGAACATTTCAGATATTAGTAGTGGGTCTTGGACCATTTCAGCAGTTGTGGGATCCTTAAGTGTAAAGTTTGATAGTCTGGAATTCAGGCATCTGTTAACGTAGGTGTAAAAGCTTTTGTTGTTGTTAGCTGCAGCTATATCACTTTCGTACCTTCTCCTGGCCTCCTCTATTATGGTTTTTACCTTGTTATTTGCTGTTTTGTACTTATCATAATTTGCAGTGCATTTATTTTTAGCATAGATGTCCCATAGATTCCGTTTGTTTTTGATAGCTGCAAAAATTCGCTAATTCAGCCAAGGTTTTTGTGGATTAATCCTGGTTTCTCTGAGGGGAATAAAATAAATAAAACAGAAAAGAAAATATTGATTGTGAACTTTGACGACCAATGTGTCGGAGTCAACATGCCGCCAAAAAAATGTGATTCCTGATCCGTTATCAGCGTCTGACCGTTGTATCAAAAATCAGCAAAATCAGGAATGGTAAGTGTAAGAAAATATTTATCCTATACTATATAATTGTACCTTAATTTAATTATACTAATAATTTAGATATGTATTCAATATATCACCTGAAACCTTATATTTATAAGAGGGATATACGCGGTATAAAAATAATTTGAGGGAACTATTGTCTAAAGTATCCAAAAACGAAACAAATTAAATGTTCTTCTAAAGCAACACTTTCTTTCACTGCCAATTGTGCGAAAAAAAAGTAGCACAAATAATAGCGTATTTTTTCTTATTACGTCCTCCGAGAAACAAGATAATGTGCAAAAGTTTGGCAGTTTCTTCAAAAACTTTCATGAAACATTAATTGATGATTTATACGGTACTTATCCTGGTGTTAACACGGTACCAATTCACCTTACAGTGCCTCCGCCCATATGTATATTAGAAAATTAGTAACGGACCTGGCAACGTTGGCTTGAAGTAGGCGATTTACAAAATAATCACAATAACGCACTTTTTTATAACATTAAGAAAAAAACCTGCTGCTGACGTAACAAAAAAAATTACCGGAATTCGGCAAAGAGCGGAGCTGCAAAATAAAATGACACTAATTTACCTGATAAATTATTTTGCAGCTGAATTGCTGCAAAAGAAATGTTAACAAAACATTTTTCCTCATTTCATATTATTTTATAGGATAAACCGTTTTTTTTTTGGTTTTGATAGAAATCGGTAGGAGTGTTTATTGAGTCTGGATGATACATGAACTTGTTCTATCAATAGATTACGAACTCAAATGAGATATTTATAAAACATCAATTTTTTTATATATTATGTTAAACCAAAAGAAGTGGAACTGGCTACATGCCTGAATTATAAAAACGCAATGTTTCCTTCCACGCTCGTGAAATTAGTTGTGACGTCATTAGGTATATATATATATATATATATATATATATATATATATATATATATATATATATATATATATATATATATATATATATATATATATATATATATATATATATATATATATATATATATATATATATATATATATATATATATATATATATATATATATATATATATATATATATATATATATATATATATATATATATATATATATATATATATATATATGAAAACATATATATATATCCGTAGTAAAAATCAATATATATATATATATATATATATATATATATATATATATATATATATATATATATATATATATATATATATATATATATATATATATATATATAGCTATCTATTTATTTTTCGCCGACTTAGTGATAGGGTTCTCGAACCGCGTCGTGAGTTTAAATTCCGACAAGGAAGAGAAACTTTCTTTTTCAACAAAACTCATAATTATTAAAAATGCGGATTTAGGTTAAGATTGGTTTGGTTCACTGTAAAGAAAGCGCACCAACCAAATTCTGAGTATATATTACAGTCTTCTGGTTCGTCTCGTCGAAGGCAGACCTCTGTGTTATTAACATAAGTGGTTCCACGTGTTCGGTTTTGCTGCTTTATTTCGTGGGGAAGCGTGAGACTCAAACGCTCAGAGTGGAAACTAACGACCCCGCAAGAAAGGGAACAGACGCTGTAAACGTGTGAGGCCTAGTTGTTCCTGTATTCTATCCCGTTCGTTTGCCGCAGTTCTACATAGAATATTAGCGTAATGGCCGCTATGTGGCGGGAGTGGGAGGGGTAAGGGGATAGCTTGAAAGAAAAGGTTATCTCGTGAGACCAGTAGTACTCTCAAGGGGCATCTAGTGGAAGCCAAGATGCATTAGAAAAGTTTTTAAAGAAAGACAAATTTAAAGATTTTGAAATACATGGAGTGACCGGGAGCTCAGAGCTCGCCATCCGGACATCCCACCGATAACGTCCCCAAACCGGAATAAGGTGTATCTCGCTCTGAGGGTCGCCCGATAAAGCGGGTAAGCCCCGGACGGGGAGCAATCTGGCAAGTTGCGAAGTGCAGTGCCAAAAACATATATTGGAATTGGAGTATATATTAAAATAAAGATTTTTTAAACAAAATTTATAGTATTAGGTGAATCCGCCTATTAGGTTAGGACCAGTCTGTCATTGAAGCCATCATTCACATGTTTTTCGATAATTTTTTACTATAGCTCTTCCTTGCCGATTTTCAATATTTTGATAGATTTCTGGACGCTAATCACGAATCTGAAGTCAAACTGGTTCGGCAACGTTTCGTTTTTGATTTATCCTATTTCAAAATCTCAAATTTCATGTTTTCTTTTAGTATAAATTTGATGGAAGTGGTATTAAACTGTGTAACTATTAGAAGATGTGTATTTTATTGATGTTTTTTTGACTAAAAAATCAATAAAAATCTAATTTTATAATTTATGGTTTTTACAGTACGTCAGCAGCAGGTTTTTTTCTTAATGTTGGTAAAAAGTTGCGTTATTGTGATTATTTTGTAAATCGACTACTTCAAGCCAGCATTGCCAGGTCCGTTACTAATTTTCTAATATACATATGAGCGGAGGCACTCTAAGGTGAATTGGTACCGTGTTAACACCAGGTTAAGTACCTATGAAAAAAACTTTTGTACATTATCTTTCTTCTCGGAGGAGGTAATAACAAAAAATACGCTATTATTTGTTCTACTTTTTTTTCACTCAAATGGCAACGAAAGAAAGTATTGCTTTTGGCACTTTTAAAAAAAGAACAATTAGTTCCTTTCATTTTTGGATACTTTTGACAATAGTTACCGCAAATTATGTCAGCTTATGAATATTTAGTGGTTTCACATTTCCACAAATTGGGGATGATCTAGTTACCATAAATATACTTTTGTTCAGTAAATAATCAATAAATTGTTTTCTGTTCTGAACCAGTAACAAAAACGACATTAAAGTAAACTGCTTTTTGTGAAAATAATTTTTTATCGGGCGGCGGCGCCAATTTCGATTTACACCATAAATTACAATTTAAAAAGTAGAAGCTTTCCCGCATTTTCATTTGGTTTTAAATTTAAATTAGGTGATTTTCAGTCAACCCAACTTCAAAAAAAAAACTTGCAGATGACGTAGTGTAAAAACCATAGATTTTGAAACTCTGAAACTCTTAGATTAGGAAAGAGAGTTTTACTGGTTTTACTAAGGTTTTACTGCTCTCTTATTACTGTGATTTTCAGTCATAAAACCGCAATAAAATATATTTTTTTCTTACACTGTTTGATATCATTTCCAGCAAATTTATGATAAAAGAAAGGACATTTCCTAAAGAAAGAAGGAAATTACTTTAAATGTGAAATTTCAGATTTTGAAGAATAACTCGAAAACGGAACGTTTCCGAACCGACTTGACTTCGGATTCGTAATCAGCGTTCCGAAATCTATTAACGTGTCAAAATTATGAAAATTGGCGAGGAATAGTTGTAGTAAAAAATTCCCGTTTTTATTATTTAACGTGAACCAACTAAACCGAACACGTGGAACTACTTATGTTAAAACACAGAGGTCTGCCTTTCATGAGGCGATTCGAAAGACCAATACCAGATACATTCTTTTCTCTGCCATTACTATTCTTATTATTTCCTATCTTCTCCCCTCCCGATGGCCCAATCATGAATAAAACCAAAGGCCAATGTTTTTGGGGATTTTTAGTCTAATTTAAGGGAATTGAGCTGGACAATCTGGCAACCTCGCTCTGAATTATCAGGCAATGACAATCGACCAAACAAAACAAAAACGTAACCATATTTTTAGTGTTCAAAGAAATTCCAGCTTTTTATCAATAATTATTCAAAAAGGGAGCTCGACATGAATCCTATATTGCTACAAAAGCAACTTAAAGAAAACGCAAACGATCTTCAAGACTTTTATAAAGATCTGCAAAACTGGGGAGAGCAAATGAAACGTAAAGAGGAATTACTTAAAAAAGACGTTTCTAAGGTAAAATGCGCTTTTAACACAGTAGCATTGCGTACTTTATTAATTAAATTCCTGTTATAGAAACCGAAAGTTCAGGCAAAGAAAGCTTCAACTAAAACTAAAGAAAAAATAACCAGGATTGGCTCTACCGATTATGATAAGTGGGAAAAGTTTGATGCAGATATGGAATGTGAACGTTTAGAAGATGATATAAAAGATGACTCCGAGCTAACTGATGAGTTTGAAGAAAGTCCAAGGGATCTAGCACTTGTTCATAAAGAAAAAGTAAGATAGAGTTCTTTTATTGACTGGTCATAATAATGTATTTTCTCATGAAACCTCAGAAAAGTTGATCAGAAATTAATTATTAAGATTGAATAATTTTTTTGTTTCTCTCTGTACTTTGTGGTACCCATGGTTTGATAACTATAGTGGTTAAGTTTGGTTTTATTATGATGACCTCAGTATTGATTCATTTTGGAGCATATTAGTGTAGCTGTTTCTTTTGGCAATTCGATTTTAATTGAAAGGTTCTGTATCATTCTCCATTTTTTCCAACTAGTTTAATTATATAGGGTATTTGTCATTTTAACATGAGTTCCCTTAAATTTTTTATGAAAACTGATTGCAGTCATAAATCACATACCGGTTTTCGTTCCCATTCTAGAAATATTTCGTCATCAATTTTATTGCCCTCTCTGTATAATAACAGCAAAAAAAGAGGAATACTAACAAAACATGTGGAATTTAAAGAAGTATTTTTCTTTCATTTGTAGTACTTCTGCATTATTTTCGGGTAATTTTAATATATTCGGCTTTATATTAAAGCTAAATTCAAATGAATTCAGTTACAGCACACATTACTCCTCGAACATTTATAATCTTTGGAACACTTGTGTAATAACAAATTAAACTTCAAATTAGTTCTGAAATGAAATACTCTCTCATTTTTCCTACCCAATTTTTATTTTTTTTAGGGAAATTCATATGTCAAAATAAAAGAATGGGATAAAGCTATCGACTGCTACACTAAGGCTATTAACTGCTATTTGTATGATCCCATATTTTATGCGAATAGGGCACTATGCTATTTAAAAAAAGACAAGTAAGTATTGCACATCATAATGGTTCAAAACTAATATATATATATATATATATATATATATATATATATATATATATATATATATATATATATATGATAGTATGTTTTCATTCCACTTACACCAACGTCGCAACAAGAAAATGATCCATGTTTGGAACATGTTCTGCATCATAGCAGAAACAATGATCCATTCTAGTCAAACGACGATCGCGATTTCGCTCTTATTAGAGCTCATCAGGCTGCCATAGACTAGCGAGCCCAGTGTAGGGCAAAGGCACAAAATGGAATCACAAAAACAACTACTCCGCTGGCTAATACCACGACGAATTGTGACTCCTGGCTTTCTTTGGGAGCATTAAATGATAGTATGTTTTCATTCCACATACACCAATGGCATAAGAAAATGATCCTTGTTTGGAACATGTTCTGCATCACAGCAGACACAATAATCCATTCTAGTCAAACGACGATCGCGATTTCGCTCTTATTAGAGCTCATCAGGCGGCCATAGACTAGGGAGCCCCGTGTACGGCAAAGGCATGTATGTATATATAATGTGATGTTCAATTGAAACACCATGCTAACAAAATAAGCTAGTGGAATGTGTTTTTTTTGTGTATAAGATAGAGGCTTCCTTCCAGAAAACATTTATGTTGCTGTATTTTTTGTCCAATATTTTAAAATTTGGTATGTACAAGGTGTATAACCAAGTTATGATTTTTTACTTCACATTAACTGTTATGGCATACTAAATTAGAAGATGATGATATTAAATGAATGAAATTTTAAAAAAATCTCTGGATCAGATTGCTTCACTGATCTTTTGTCAATTAAGATCTTTTTCAGAACTTCGATTTTTTCAGTAGAATGGCAATAACATTCACAGATGCTTGCAGTACCATTGAGATTGAGCCAAGAGAGTTTCCTGTGTCTGACTGGCAAACCACCTTGTCTGACTCACTGTTTAACACCACTGTCAATGCTTGGAACCGTTTCTAGTAAAAAAAATATGAAATTGAAAAACAGTAATTTGAACCTTTAAGAATGTCAGATACACAGCATTGCTATATAACGAAATTTTATCAATAACCTAAAATATGTTCAATAAAAGAGACAAAGAGGAACAGTACTTGCACGAGCAAAATTTCATTTTGAAATAAAATAAATTAAACCATTTCCAATGGAATAACATGTCTGTTGGTATACATAAAATACTATTATATTATATACTACTACAAATTATATTTTGCCATTCATCGATAAAGTGCTCAATTTGATTCTCCAGAAGTTCCAGATATTTTAACCCTTTTAACTTGCGACAGATTAAAACCGGATCTAACTCCTTTTGCCTTCAAATGCCACACCAAATTTGTATTGAGGATTGTATAGGAGGTAGAAGATAATATATTAAGATCTCTTTCTTCATTTTTTGTCTCGTCCACTTCTTATGTTCTGTTTCTTGCAATAAATTCTTTGTATGAATTATAGTTGGTACAGATGGTATTCCCTGACAATTCTGAACATTTTTCATAAATGTTCTCTGGATCTTTTTGCGTTATTTTTATTCTTGAAATATGAAATAAAGCTCCATAATTTTGAATCTTTCTGCAATCGAATAGCTCAGTTTTTAAGTATTTGCACAAGATAAAAGTGAGATTAGAAGTAAATCAAACTTCAAATCTCAATGTCATGAAATTCGAAAAATAAACCTTTATCTAAACCAACTAGCAGCGCAGTTAAAGTCCGTTTTCAGAAAGGGTGTAATCAAAAAGAAATAATAGATATAAATACGACAACATATCTCTATAGAGTTTTTAAATGACAACTTTTAGTTTATAGTATCTGTTTTCCTTCTATGTATCACATTCAATCACGTATTATCAAATATCCTCCATCTTTTTATTTATGTTTTTGGTCCTTGTAGAGCCAGAAGATTTTATAATATTTTTTGACTTAATTTCATTTTAATAAATTTTAACTATGTTTTGGTTCTTTTATGCATTAACTGATTTTTGGCATGTTTATTTAAATTATATATATTAATATATATATATATATATATATATATATATATATATATATATATATATATATATTTTTTTTAAATACACTCTAACTTTTTATGCCTTTTGGCCCTCACAGAGCCTAAAATTTTATACTCTTTCTGTGTTAATTTAATTTTAATTATGTTTTGGTCCCTGTATGCATTAGCTGATCTTTCGATATCTTTTAACTCTATCTCCTCTTGTTTTTTTTTTTAGTTTTTAATATATGGTCTATAATGTGTATTTTGTGTACTCACATTATCACTAGACACCTTATGTTGTTCTTTGTTAAAATATAGCCAGACTGTTTTTTTCTTATAAACACCTTTTTCTTGGGTTTTTTATTTGCATTATGCTATACTTTTAAAGTTTACTATTGCAAAATCTTTTTTTTCCCTTTGGCTTCTTTGTCATTGAAGACTCTTTCTAGACAATAAAGTAATTTGAATTTGAGTTTTCTGGAAGGAATAGCTTATCTAATAAAATATTTTGTTCCAAACTTATGATGGTTTGAAAATTACTAAAAAAAATAGCGGTTGCATTTCAGTTGAGCAACAGTTTATATGTTTTTTTTACTAACAGTTTCGAAGCAGCCGAAGAAGATTGTGTATACTCCTTGCGGTTGGACAGTACATATGTTAAAGCTTTACAGAGGAGAGCCGCTGCTAGGGAGGGCCTCGGAAAACTGGAATTGGCAGAGAGTGATTTGGAATTAGTGCTTACCCATGAGCCAAAAAATAAAGAATCCATTGCAGCCCTTGGACGTATAAGGAAAAAGATTGGCCGTGTTGAAAACGTGAGTATCAAATTGCTATTTACTAGGTAAAATCTTAGATATACAGGGTCGTTGTTATACAGTGTGGCAATAAAGTTGGTAACCTCAAATATATTGGACAAAAGCAATATTTAAATAAAAACAAAAAGCATGTTATAGTTATTAAATTTCCCATATTTTAGTAAGACTCATTTGTTTCTATATTGACATCTGTCAAAGTGATGACATATGTCTACAGTTTTTTAAATGACAAAATGTGATCATCTTTTGAAAGATATTTTTACCCTGAGTATGTATACAAATTTGATGTCATTCTGTCAACTCGTTTGAAGATAGCAGCTCTGAAAATTTAGAAATATATTAGAATGAATATTTTGTTTTTCATACTTTCTAATTTTTAATTTTACAATTTTTTTTATTTTCTTACAAGGAAATGGTCATATGTCAGACTGCAGGTTGATATAATTTTGTCATGTTTTTCTTCGAATGTATAAAACATTGTAAAAAACTATCTTAGGTAACAAATGATCTTTATTTAAAAATTGTGGAACACTAAAACACTTCAAAAAATTGCTGAAATTGTTTATTTGGCAGTATCGTAAACTCTGCATGGAATCCTGTTGAACATTTGTAACAAATATCTGAAATTCGATGTATTTCTGTACTTATCGCTGCCTTTAAAGCAGGGGTGCTCAAACTTGAACTACTGGCGATCTACCTCAATATTTTTAGACTACTTTCGATCGACTCTGATGGGCTGCAATTTTGTGTGATGCAGGGTTGTCGTACATACACGATACATACACCCTACCTACCTACCTAGGTAGGGTGTACTGTAGCATATATTATTAGCTTTCCGCACAATATACATTATTTTAGTCAAGGTTTGGGTTAGGTTTAGTTAGGTTCTTTTCTACAATATCAATGAAAAAACTCATAGTTATTCAAAATTGCGCGTTTATTGGTTGTTACAAAACAAAAGAGTTACATATGGTGTTAAACTTAACTAAGGAGTGGCTTTGGATGTTGAAGCGTGGCACTGCATGTCCTCAGCATACTTTTCATAAGATCGTACGTAACCACTGAGTGCTAATCGCAAGCATGATGACATATGATCGTCAGTTAGTCGATTGCAATATTTTTACTTAATTATCTTCATTTCAGAAAATGCAGACTCGCATAAGTAAGTTAACCCAAACATTGCTGTCAGTTGAAGGGCGATTTGCCTTAGATTCGGATATTTATCTTCAGATATAAAACACCAGAAATTTGTATCAGATGCTGTAGCTTTGAGATGTATATCTGATATAATCTGGACCAACTCATTTTCAACAGAACATGAGTTAATATTAAACTGACTTGCTATTTCAGTAGCTAATTCCTCAATGTTTTTACATGAAAAAGGATAACTCATAAATGATGCTACATTTGCCAATTTACTACAATCATAAAAACGCATTTCGAATTGTCCCAAAATATTTGATAATTCAGCCTCATAAGTATCATAATTCAACTGAGGAATTCTTGCTTTCAAAGATGGAAAATGTTTCAGATCCTTTCTTTTCAGTTGATCTATCATAAGTTGCAATTTACTTTTGAATGCGTTTACTGCGGTAATCATCTCAATGACCGTTTTTCCTTTACCTTGAAGCTCCAAGTTAATGGTGTTTAAGTGCATTGTGATGTCAGTCAAAAATGCCAAATCAGTCGAAGAAAACGTCATATATATCTTCGCCACGGGTCTTCCCCTTTAGAGGAATGATTGTCAAAAATTCTTCCTTAACCATCATGTCATTGAATACCATCCGAATAAAAATACACAGCTGAAGGTGTCTGTCATATCGGTGGATTCGTCGAACTGTAAAGAAAAGTATGTACATTCCATGATATCATTTTTTAGTTTATCTGCCATGTCCTGACTCATGACTTCAATACGTCTTATGACAGTCGGACGATATAACTGAAGTTCTCTAATAGCAGACATGATTTCTGTTTTATTTTTAAAATCTCCAGATAAAGTCTCACCCGCTTCAATAAATGCTTCCTTCACAACCAATCCATCTTCGAATGGTTTCTTGTGTTTCGCCAATATATGAGATATTTTAAATGACGCGATCGTAGCAGCTTTTGATTGTTTGGCTGGTCTTGTGAACACGGTTTGTTCTTTTTTCAAACAAGATATCAAATCACGTACTTTTCGTTTTCTTAATTCACTCTGTGGCGGAAAATCCTTGTCTTAGTTTCTATGAACCGTTTTATGATGCCTTTCTAAGTTACCACGCTTAGGTATTGCAACTGACGTACGACAAATAAGACAAATGCACTTATCCTTCACCATACAAAACAAAAATTCTTCCTCCCAATCGTTATTAAAATGATACGTTTTAGATTTCTTCGCTGCACTCATTTTGTACTATTTAATAATAAACTTTGTATCGACGTAGTATTGCCTTCAAGTTGCAATTCAGAATGACTCCAATTCCTGCAGGCGCAACATTTATATCGGCGTGAACGAAAGTCTCGAATGTTCTCTTCAAACGCGCCGCCCGAAATTTCTAGAAAAGCGGCAAGAATAAAAAACACGGCTTTTCTTTGACAAGTACCGCGCGTTCCTTTGATAAAGCCGCCTTTTGCCGCTAGCAGAGTGTTATTTTAATAACGTAATAAATTTTTGTAGTTTAGTTAAGTACCTAATTTTCCTTTAGAGTATACATATATATATATATATATATATATATATATATATATATAGGTATATATATATATATATATATATATATATATATATATATATATATATATATATATATATATATATATATATATATATATATATATATATATATATATATATATATATATATATATATATATATATATATATATATATATATATATATATATATATATATATATATATATATATATATATATATATATATATATATATATATATATATATATATATATATATATATATATATATATATATATATATATATATATATATATATATATATATATATATATATATATATATATATATATATATATATATATATATATATATATATATATATATTTCATCATTCAATTTGACCATGTCATCCAATCCTTCTGTTAGTTAATATTTCATTGAGATATTCCCTAACAGGTGTCGCATAATGGCATGGTGCTCCATCTTGTTGACACCACATGTGTTCACTGGGTGTATCAGGCTCATTGCCTGGATGATGTTGAGTCCTATAAAATTGGGAGTGATGAAACAATTTGTCAAAGCTCTAGATAAAAATGGAGATGTACTTGTGCGAAACATTTCTGGATCTTGCTGAAGCTAAACTAAAAGAAGGCATTTTTGTTGGGCCACAAATAAGAAAGTTCATGAAAAGTAATGAAATTGAGATGGCTATGCACAAAGATGCTATGATAGCTTTAAGACAAGTTAAAAATAAGTTTCTAGGAAACTACAAAGACTCAGAATTTAAAAATATTGTTGAAAACATATTGGATAAATTTAGGAAGTACTGCTTTTTAATTTAATTTTATTTTTTGTGCAGAATAAACTATTTTTGAATTTGAATTGAATTTGAAAATGATGGCCGACTACTGTTGGATGCTTAAAAGGGACCGTCCTACAGCAGAATGTAAACGAAAAACAATGAAAAGAAACTTTTCCGGAAGAAGAGAAAGATTTTCCAAGCGCGGTTTTATTATTGTTAGTTTTATTATTTTTCTTCTTTATCCTAAATATATATAACTATTTTTTACTTTTACATTGTTGTAGTATTTTGTTTAAACACATTACATGATAGGAAAATACTGAAAACAGATTTCAAATCAACATCATTTATTTATTTTATATTATTTATTTTATTTTTCATTTTTGTCATACATTATTTTTATTGAACATTGACAAATTTATGTTAAAATTACAGTAAAAACAAACTACTCAAATCTTAATAAAAGTCATGAAGTGAATAAAACTATTCTTCCAGTAAGAATCTTTTTAAAGCTGACTTAAACCTAACCTTGCCTTGAATTTCTCTAATTTCCATTGGTAATGCATTATAGACCCTAATACAAGACATCAAAGGTCCCTTATCAAACAATGCTGTGTGATGTGCTGGTATACTAAGACCACTCGTTCCCCTAGTATTCAAGCTGTTAGAAGCTGTTTGTACCAAATAACTCTAAATTATTTTTAGTAAATACATTTGTGGCGATTTTAATATTAATAATTTAATTAAATCACCAGAAAAATCTGTTCTTTTCGACTTGCTGAAAAGTTTCAACCTAAAATCCATTTTCCCGGTTGAACCAACCAGAGTAGTTTCGAATCAGACCCCGTTAGCATTAGATTCTGTAATTGCAAATCACCCAAACTTTAATGCAATCACAAAGAATAATATTTCATTTGAATACCCCTCTGAATGGGCATTCATTTTCCAGTTTATATATTTTTAAAAGGTTCTTTGATTCTCAAAATATCTTTCAACTTAATTATCACTATGTAGAACAGACTTAGTCATCCGTATAATACTACAGATGTTAATGAATCATGGACTTGATTTTGGCACAAGTTTCTACATTGTTTAGATATAGCCTGTCCCCTAAAAAAACTAATTATAAAGACCGTTCGTCCAAATAAAGAATGGATAAACCCAGACCTAATTAAATAGAGCGAGAATTAAAAAAAATTGAATTAGTTGTGCAGATCTTGAAATACACCGGAGTCAAAAGGCTTAAACACTCAGTCAAAAAAACTATTTCATGAACAGCTGGCTCTAGAGAAATCAAATATCTACAAACAAAAATTTTAGACTCCTCATATAACTCTAAGACGATCTGGCAATTAATAAATACTAACTTAGGAATAGTAAAAAATGTTCTAAACCCACAAAATTAGTATCTAACAATAATTACATATTAAATATCTCTGAAATATGTGAGAAATTCTGCGAATATTTTGCAGAAAACCTAATATCAACAACCTTGGGTAAATATAATATTGATTTTTCAAAGTGTACAACCAGTGAATTTCATATTAGGTCAATTTTTTTAACACCACTGAATGTGCACCATCTCCATTCAGCTTTAAAACTGTTAAAAAACAAAACAGCCTGCTCTGGTAAAAATGACATCTCAGTTATGGCATTAGAAAAAATATGGGATTATATTAAACACCCATTATACTATATCTTTAATTTATCCTTCGAAAAAGGTATATTCCCTCGTGAGTTAAAGGTGGGGGAAGCTATTCATTTATAAAAAGGTGACATGGAACAAATCGAAAACTATCGATGTATTACGGGTCTGCCTACCTTTTCTAAATTATTTGAAAAAGTAGTTTTATGCAAGATAGAAAAGTTCTTAATTGCAGAAAAATGAATAAGTAACAAGCAACACGGTTTTAGAAAAGATTGCTCCACTTTTGAGCTATTACATTTTGTTTATGAGGGCTTAGACACATCAAAACGTTCTTGCCATCTTCTTTGACTCAACTCGAGCTTTTTACTGCTTAAATAGCTCCTTTTTACAGAAGAAATTATATGCATTGAGGATAAGGGGAGATATCAACAAATGGTTAATGTCTTATTTAGAGGAACATAAGATAAAGGTTAAGATTGGGGATGTTATAGCTACTGGACATAATATAAACTGTGTTGTACCTCAGGAAAGCATTATTTCACCGCTACTATTTACGCTATTTATTAATGATCTGGAAAATGTCTTGCCTCTGTCAGTCAAAAAATAGATTAATTCTCTATGCAGATGACTGCACTATAGCAATTTCTGATAATAATTTCGAAAAATTGGAAAATAATGCCAATATAATTTTGGAAAAATTTGCTTTATGGTGTGAGAAAAATTGCCTTATTGTCAACGAATCCACAACTTGCTTTATGAAATTTTGTATAAGAAAAGTTATGCCTCGGATTCCAAATTTGTCATTAAACTGCAAAAAGTTAAATACCACCTACTTTGCAATAGGAAATCTGAAAAACACTTTAGAAATAAAACTACTTTTAAATACCTATTACGCACTAGCATATAGCCATCTAAGCTGTGGTATTATTTACTGGGGCCAATCAACAGATTTAAACAGAATTTTTATATTACAAAAAAGAATAATTAGAAAAATTTTCTCATTAAGTCCATTAGACTCGTGTAAACCCTACTTCAAACAGTATAGAATTCTCCCTCTTCCATGTATTCTAATTTTACACTTGGTATTATTCATTAAAAACCATTCACTAGATTTTCTTGTCATCTAGAACTACATAATTATGGTACAAGAAACTCCACAAACATCTATACCGGGTGTCAACGATATCGTTTTACACGATGGCATTCAATTGCTTTTTAGGTTAGGATTTTTTTATTTGGGTTAACGAAATATGGTATTAAGACACATATTTTTCATGAAAAAACAATTGAATATTACTGCCAGTTTTTCCGATATCAGAACCAAGTTAAGAATTTCAAATGGAACCCTGTATATTATTTTACATAGTTTGATAGAACTTAGAATTACCTTTTCAATGACATATCACACGTTATATTTTTTTTCCAAATGGCGGACCAGGAAGCGCTTTTTCAAAATTCAATATGGCGGTCGTTTCCCGATACCGATGAAATTTTTGTTTAACAAATTATTAAAATATTAAACAAAATCGGGTTTTCAATGGATTTTAATCAAATTTAAAATCAAATTTTTAATTTATCACAAAATGGGATAAGTTTAATTTTTTCTCTAAAATGTGAACTTTTTCTTAAATTTTCTCAAAGATTTTAAATAGAAAGTTGTATTTATTAAATATTAGTATTAAAGTATATCTTATTAGCTACACGAAACCGCATAACAAGCCGTATTTTTGCTTTTTGTTTCAGAAAAAATTGACAAAACCTTGCCGATATACCTTTTTCCTAATACATAACATGAAACATTATATCATATTATTAATCAGAGAATCCTGGAATATTTTTTATTGTTTATTGATAAGTAATTTTGTATTATTTTGACATTTTATGACTGTTGTCTTATTTTAGGAAAGCGAGAAAAAATCACAAGTAGTATTAATTTTATTTTACCGGTAGATACGGTGCAGTAACATGAAAGATGACTTAACTAAGATAAGTAGGCCTTGGAAACAATTGCATAGGGATGCCATTATAATTTTCATTAGATTTAACCAGAAACGTCAAAAGTACTGTTTTGTATCGACATTTCTGATAACTTTCGTTACATTTTTACACTGAGAAGTGGTTCTAGTTAGTTTTAAAAATAAATATGGTTTATTCAAGAGAACATCAAATTGACATGCTCCTTATTTATGGGGAATGTCGCAAAAATTCAAGGGACACAGAGAGATTATACCAGGAACGCTTTCCGAATCGTGACGCTCCTTCACATGCATATTATCCTTGGCTAGTACAACATTTTAAAAATGAAAATAATGGTGGTGTCCATGCTAATGGCAATGATGGTTTCGTAAAAACAAACGTTTTAGCGTACATCGAGTATGACCGTACAGCTTCCCTTCGTGAATTAGGCAAACAGTGCAATACGTCCCATGAAAGAGCCCGAAAAATTTTAAAGAAACACGGGTTTAAATCGTTTAAGTATCAAATTCACCACCACCTATTTGAAAATGACTTCCAAAGACGACTTATTTATTGCAATTGGTTTTTAGATAATTATAGAATAAGTCCTGTGTTTCATCATAAGATTATTTTTTCGGACGAATCAAGGTTTACTAATCTAGGGATGTTTAATAGAAATAATTTTCGTTATTGGGCAAAGGAAAATCAAAGATTAGTAAGAGAAGGTGCCTTCCATGAACGCTTTGGAGTTAATGTTTGGTTAGGCGTTGTAGGACTAAGCGTTATTGGTCCAATATTATTCCATCAGCCTTTAACTGGCGAGATGTATTTGGACTTTCTCGAAAATGAAATTGAATATTTTATAAATAATTTGCAGCAAAATGATGATTTAGTTTACCAACAAGATGGCGCCCCTGCTCATAATTCAAGAATTGTTGCAAATTACTTGAATGAACGATTTGGTGAGAACTGGTTGGGAACCAATGGACCAATTCGATGGCCAGCGAGGTCGCCTGACCTAACCCCTCTTGATTTTTCTATATGGGGTCATATGAAAGAAAAAGTGTATGCAACTCCTGTAATATCGTTGGAAATGTTAGAAAATAGAATAAGACGAGCCGTTGAGAGTATCTCAGAACAGCATTTACGAAACCTGCTCGCGGAAAATGTTGAGAGAGTTACACTATGCCAAGAACAAGGCGGACAGCGTATAGAACATTTAATTGAGTGACTTTTGTATTAATTGTGAAAGTTTGATTTTAAATTAGCATTAAAACCAATAAAAACCCCCATATTTGTTTATTATTTCTACCTATAATTCAAAAATATCTTCGGTGTTAGAAAATGGCCGCCATATTGAATTTTGAACAAAAGCTTCCTGGTCCTCCATTTCGAAAAAAAATCAACTTGTGATATGTCAATGTAAAGGGAATTCTAAGTTCTATCAAACTGTGTGAAAAAATATACAGGGTTCTTTTTAAACTTCTTGACTTAGGTCTAGGTATTTCCGGAAAAACCGAAAGCCTACCGGTAAAATAAAATTAATACTACTTGTGAATTTTTCTCGATTTCCTAAAATAAGACAGCAAAAATCATAAAATGTCAAAATAATACAAAATTGCTTATCAATAAAAAATATTCCGAAATTTACTGATTAATAATATGTGTGTGTGGGTGTGTGTGTTTCATGTTATGTATTACGAAAAATGTATATCGGCAGAGTTTCGTCAATTTTTTCTCAAACAAATCTACTTATCTTAGTTAAGTCATCTTTCATGTTACTGCACCGTATCTACTGGTAAAATAAAATTAATACTACTTGTGATTTTTTCTCGCTTTCCTAAAATAAGACAACAGTCACAAAATGTCAAAATAATACAAAATTACTTATCAATAAACAATAAAAAATATTCCAGGATTTTCTGATTAATAATATGTGTGTGTTTGTTTCATGTTATGTATTAGGAAAAATGTGTAACGGCAAGGTTTTGTCAATTTTTTCTGAAACAAAAAGCAAAAATACGGCTTGTTATGCGGTTTCGTGTAGCTAATAAGATATACTTTAATACTAATATTTAATAAATACAACTTTCTATTTAAAATCTTTGAGAAAATTTAAGAAAAAGTTCACATTTTAAAGAAAAAATTAAACTTATCACATTTTGTGATAAACTAAAAATTTGATTAAAATCCATTGAAAACCCCATTTTGTTTAATATTTTAATAATTTGTTAAACAAAATTTCATCGGTATCGGGAAACGACCGCCTTATTGAATTTTGAAAAAGCGCTTCCTGGTCCGTTATTTTGAAAAAAAAAATATAACTTGTGATATGTCATTAAAAAGGTAATTCTAAGCTCTATCAAACTATGTAAAATAATATACAGGGTTCCATTTGAAATTCTTAACTTGGTTCTGATATCGGAAAAACTGGCAGTAATATTCAATTGTTTTTTCATGAAAAATATGTGTCTTAATACCATATTTCGTTAACCCAAATATAAATATCCTAACCTAAAAAGCAAATGAATGGCATCGTGTAAAACGATATCGTTGACACCCGGTATACCTCCCTATAGGAATAGCAATTTACTGATTTTGTGGGAATATGTGCAACCAACTACCAGCAAGCCTAACAGAAATAACTTCTTACAAAAAATTTAAGAAAAGTACAAAGAGTTATCTTCTTGAAAAAAAAGTTATTATAATGTTAGAAATTACTTTTCAATTTTGCAATAATTGTTTTCTGTTAGTTAGTCCAATCTTAATATTGTTTTTAAAATGTCTTATGCTATCCTTTATTTTTACACTTGAAGGTGTCATATCTATTTAGATCTTTTGGCATGAAGTGAAATAAATAAAAAAAAACAATAAAACAGTTTTATGTATATGTATATATATATATATATATATATATATATATATATATATATATATATATGTGTGTGATTAGTCTTTTTATAATTGTACTGAGTGTTTATTTTAGTTCATCGACATGATTATAGTGTTTAATTTATATTAATTTAGGTTAATTTATCTTTTTGTGGTTGCCCAGGTATAGAGCCATGTGTTATCATTTGCATGATAATGTATTTTTAAAATTTTTGTGACCTATTACACTTTTGTTTGGGATGTGAGATGTATCCAATTTATTTCCGTACATTTTTTTATGTTTCAGTCTCTAGAAGATGAACAACGTCCAGTATCGAAGTTTACCGCATCGAGGAGTAAAATTCAGCAAACAAAACCCACAGCAGCAAATGCCACAGTAACTAAAAAAACTGACTCAAAAAGTTCACGGGTAGACACGAGCATTCCAAGTGCATCTGCTTGGCCAGATGCTGGGGGTGATATTATTACTGTAAAAGCTATAAATAAACCTCCACATCTGAGATCTAAGAAACCACTAAAAAGAATTGATATCATTGAAACTGACACCTTGTCAAAATCGATTAAAAAAGATGCTGATATTTCAGTTAAAGAAGCAGAAGCTGTCAAGAAGCACGTTGTAGAACATGTCAAACGAGAAATTGATATAAACCCTAGTGAGCCAGTCGAGAGAACTTCTGCTTTCAAAAAGAATAGGGAAAAATTCCAAAATGAAAAGATCGAAGCTTTAAGTGAACATGCTTGGCCTAAAGCTAATTTAAAAAGTGATATTGTAACAAGTGATGATCTTAAAATTTTTGAGAAATCCCTGCCCGAAAATAAGCCAAAACATGAGAAGAATACAGAAAATCTTTCTATAACCAAAATGGATAACAAAGTTGTTGAAATTAAAACAGATTCAAAACAAGAAGTAAATGATGTTAAAATAGGATTTCCCGTCCCAAAAACATCTGTCCAGTTTTACAGTATGTGGAAAACCCTTAAAACGCCAGAAGATAAATATAGGTACCTAAAATTGGTTGATCCACAAGAAATTCCAAAAATCTTTAGGGATTCCTTGGAGAGTAACGTTTTTAGCAGTATTTTAGATGTCCTCTCTACTAGCTTTATTGAAAAAGAAGATGATGTTTACGATATTCTTCTCCAACTAACAAATGTTAAGAGATTTACGGCCTTAATCATGTTTATGGATTTTACAGATAAAAATCGTAAGTTTATTTATTTACAGAAAACATTATTTTTACAATAATTTCTTTCAACTTTGCAATTACAAGGCAGATTTCTGATACCGTTTTCACTTTTTTTTTTTAATTCTTTAAAAACTTTAATCGACAAAAGTATACCTTATATCAAATTCGTTACTAAAAAGAAATAATAATAATAATACTTTTATTTTACCAATAAAACAGATGTACATAAAAAATATACTATTAGTAATTGGAGAAAACCCCAATATTAGGGTAAATATACCTACTGATAAAAGAACATCTTGAAAAAAGTTATAGGTACATGAAATTTGACTAAAAAGAAAAAAAAAATGCAAAAATAAACTATACTAGGTACATTAAAAAAGAATAAAAAACTAACTCAAGAGCTCTTGAACAGAATAAAAGTTACCCCCTACAAGAAATTTTTTTAGTTTTTCTCCAAAAGATCTGTAGTTATCAGAATTTTTAATGTCTTTACGCAAATTATTCAAAAACCTACAGACATTATACATTAAGTTTTTTTTTAAATGTGGATTTATGTGCACTAAGTAACAGTACAGAGTGTTCCATTATACAGGGTGTTTAATTAATGTCGTGGACATATTTCAGGGGGTGATAGTACTTGACAAAATAGGAAAAAAAATGCCAATATATACATGGTCAAAAACGCACCATTTTCGTTATACAGGGTGTCAAAATTAAAATTTTTTCTCGTTTTTTGCGTTTTTTTCCAGTTCCTTCTGAGACAATTAGTTCAAATTTAGAACATTTATTACTTTTAAGAACCTCTACGATAAAATATCAAAATCGTGGGGTGGTAGTATAGTAGTAGTAATAGGGTGTTACATTTTTTTGCACCACCTACAAGTTTATCTTGCGGAACTTTTTTTTTAAGCACCTTGTATGAATTCTGATATAAAATTTAAACTCTTTGTTCATTTCTTTAGCTCTTTCGTATTTTGCTTTATTCTCATATCTATCACAGTTTTCAACTTATTTGCAATAATCGATGCATTGCATCGATGGCATGTAGGCGAAATTAAGCAAAAAATTAAGAAACGGGTTTTATTTTAAATCAACCGGCATGATAATGAACAATCAGATACAATTATTACAGTTAAATTAAAAATAAAAGAAAAATATAAAAGTTGTTGAAAATGTCCCTCTTGCTAAAATGCAAGAATAATGTCGCATGAAGCTGTTATTCTGTTTCTTAAATCTTTTGTCTGGATTGGGGTCTGATACACCAATGTTTTCCGGTGTTCCCAGAAAAAGAAATCCAGGCTATTCAGATCTGGAGATCTAGGGGGCCATGGCTGAGGTTCCTCTCGCCCTATCCAACGGTTGTTAAAATTATTATTTAGGAACTCCCTTACCTCTAGCTGAAATGTGCTGCTGCACCATCGTGCATGAACCACATTTGATTTCTGCAAAGAATTGGCACGTCGTCTAGCAATACCGAGAGTTTGTCTTCGAGAAATTGACGATAATATCGTCCGTTTAGCCTTGCTGGCCTATGGACCTATCAAATAATCTCCAATAATGCCGGCCCACACATTTACTGAAAATTGTTGCTGGAAATTATTTTCATGCGGATTCTCTTCTGCCCAAGAATGATTTGCCTCATCGCTAAATCGTACGTATCGTAAGTCGTAGGTCATCGTACTTCTAATTGCTAACTGAACAACATATTTTAAATACCCCCATCTACAGATTAAGAATGGTGAAAAAAGGATCAATTGGAACATTTAAATGTTGCAGTGACGGAAAGGAACTAACATCCTATTACTGTCTCTCCTGTAAAACTATCCAACACAAGAGCTGCATAGAGAGAAAGAAAAGTGTAATATATATTAAAGGATACAAGATATATTGCAGTAAAAAATGTGAAGATTATGCCTTAGAAAATTTCAATGATATTGATAATGAACAAATAAGAGAACTTAGAGAGATCATTGAGGAATTAGATACAGATGTAAAAGAAAAATCATTGGCTCTAGAGAGAGTAAGACGAAACTCTACTCGTTTTGAACACGATGTTATAGAGGCAGAAGAGCAATATAAACAGGACATTGCAGAGAAAGAAGTGAAAATAAAAGCTTTAGAAAACCAGGTTACCAATGAGCACAAAAAACACTTGAGGAGAATGACACAATTAAGTCTGAAAATGAAGAACTAAAAGAAGAACATAAAAAAATGAAGGATCTCTATGAAGTAAAAATTAAAGTATTGGAAAAAAAACCTAGAAGAAACAACAAAAAGAGAACTAATAGCAAAAGAAAATGAGACTAAGATGAAGAATAATCTCTATCTATACAAGGGAAAAATAAAAACCCTAGAAGAAAGTCTGAGAGCAACCAATAACAGGAACTATTATGAAAAATTAAATTCAGAAACCATAAAAAGTGAGGAAAATTTTAAAAAAACTATAGAAGAACATCTCAAAAAGATCAATGATTTAGAAAGACAACTAGAAACAACTCAAGACACATTAAGAAAAGAAAAAGAAAATCAATTTAACACTAGGGAAGAATACAGAAAATCATCAATTTAACGCTAGGAGAGAAGAAAATACAAATCATCAATATTGGATTTAGAGGCATTATAAGATTTTCAAGTCCTGATGAATAATAATTCCAGAACAAATATAATAATAGTAGGATCACACTATAAAAAATCGACCTATCCTAAATAAATTTATTCAGGAACAAAATGAGCAAATAGCCATGGCCATTAAAAGTAACCATTGATTACATTACCTAGACTGCAATATAATAGTAAGACCCTATCATGTGAACGAGAACGGCGGTGTAACTAATAAGGGAAAATGGACTTTACTCAAACATATATACCAAAATTATATTAAGGAAACACATGAGGAATACCTTCTCAAAGAAAAAAGAGAGAATGCTAGAAGAAACCAAATAGGCAACGAAGAAAAAAATGTAAACAAAGTGCAAAAAGGGACCAATCAAAACAAAATGTATCAAATAAACAACAGATGCAGAAAGTAACAAATAACAATACTGCATTGGTCATAGCAGACAAGGAAAGGCCAAAGTCTCTGTTATTTCCCAGCACACCGCAATCAGAGTTAAACCGACAGTCCCGTTTTTTTACACCCACGCCTCAGTCATCTAGAAATGGAAATGTAGCATCAACACTACCAATAAATATCCATCGGAATCCAATGAATATCCTAACGGTAAATGAAAAAAGAGCTTTACATATATATCACCTAAATGTGCAAAATTTGGCAAATAAACTGAACAACTTAGAAATACTCACTGAAGAATACGAACCAGATGTGTTTTGCTTTACAGAAACTTGGTGCTCAAATGATGGAATTGCAGGCATGACTATACCAGGGTACAACCTTGTCTCAAACTACGGTAGAAAAAATCATCCATGGAGGTACTGCTATATATAAATATATATAAAGTCTACGATAGCAGGAAAAAACATAAATGTTGCGGAAAACTACAGTGTTGAAATGGAGGTAGAATGCTGTGGAGTAGAAATTTCAACAGCTGAAATAAGCCTTATTGTTCTTAGTATTTACCCACCACCTACAGGAGACATAAACATTCTTATAAATCTAACAACAGCTCTGCTTTCCCACGTTGAAAAAACTGGTCCCAACATTGTACTGTGTGGAGACTTTAACATAGACAGTTTAAAAAAGACTCACATACATTATAAGCTATTAAATGACCTACTTGAATCCTTCAATCTAAAAGACTTCAGCGACAATCCCTCTACACAAAAATTCTAAAATACTTACATTTATATCTGTCTATATATTAAAGTGTGCCCTCTATGTGTACAAAAACAAAGACCAGTTTAAAAGCAATTCTGAAAATCATACCTACCCAACGAGGCACTGTGGTAATCTTACGTTTCCTCGACACACCTCATCTCGTTATGAGAAATCTCCACATTATGCTTGTGTCAGAATATACAACAAACTGCCCAACAATATCAAGGAAGCTAGATCCATAAAGCAGTTTCGTAGAAATTTATTAGTATATTTGAATGAAAGGACCTTTTATAGCTTCAAAGAATTTATGGATTATAGAGACTAAGATACTTACCCTAGATAATATTTAATCTTAAGACCATATTATTTACCATTTGTTTGTGTCCTGGTTTGATACGCTGTACACTTAATGATTGTAGTTTTGTTATTGTCTTTAAATTTTAAAACTTAGATTAACTTATATTATGTGACGAAAACCATTTTATATATTGTAATCGTGTGGTGAATGTTCAAATAAATAAATAAATAAATAAATAAAATCGTGTTTTCAAATAATGGATTTTGGGCTAGCATTTGTAAGAACCACTGGCAAAAATTTAAACGGAGGAAAGTCACGTGGTAGAAGAGCTTGAACCCTTTGGATGTGGTAAGGTTACATTAAGTTGTCTAATAAAATATTCCAAACAAGCACAAATGAAATGTTAAGTGTTGCTGCAATTTTCCTCGTACTGGTAGCAGGATCATTTTCTACTGCATTCAGGACTGCTTCCTCGACTTCAGGAGTCCTAACTGTTCTATTTGCTCCTGCTAAATGAGTGAATTTCTTGAAGGATCCATTTTCACATAGCCGATTATGTACCTTTGCAAATGTTTGTCTATTGGACCCCATGCGATTTGGATATTTCTGTTCAGAGTCGTCTGGATTTATAACAATTGCCGTTGGCAAGTCCATAAATGAAATGAATTTCTGCATATTCTTGATCTGTGAATTCAATCATCATTAAACAACTCGAAATAACTACGGAAACGTCAAACAAAAAAATATTTCTTACAAAATGTCAGATTAAAGAACAGAATTAACAAATGACCTGCCTCAGCCTACTACCTTTTTTTCCAGTTTCATTATTTAGCCTACACTTAATTTGCATTTATGGCAATTATTGCAAATAAGTCGAAAACTGTGATAGATACGAGAATAATGCAAAATACGAAAGAACTAAAGAAATGAACAAAGAGTTTAAATTTTATATCAGAATTCATACAGGGTGCTGCAAAAAAAGTTCCCCAAGATAAACTTGTAGGTGTCTCAAAAAATGTAACACCCTGTATGCTACCATCCACGATTTTAATATTTCATCGTAGAGGTTCTTAAAAATTATACATGTTCTAAATTTGAACTAATTGTCTCAGAAGGAACTGGAAAAAAAACGCAAAAAACGAAAACAAAATTGAAACTTTCACACCCTGTATAACGAAAATGGTGCATTTTTGACGATGTATATATTGGCATTTTTTTCCTATTTTGTAGAGTACTATCACCCCCTGAAATATGTCCACGACATTAATTAACACCCCGTATATGGAACCCCCCTTTAACTTTTTTGTCTGGTACTATAGAGACAAATGTCTAGTATAAAAGTTGAAGGGTACTATAATTAGTTTTTAGGCAAGTAATATTAATGTATACAGGGTGGTGTGGAAAAGCGCTGCGAAGGAGATTGTGTTTTTTTCTTATGGAACACCCTATATCTTGTAGGCTTAATGGATAGACCTCGTCTTCCTGATTACGAATATATATAAATTGTAACATTTGTTTTAAATATTACCATCAGAAAAACGATTTTTTACAATAAACTCGGTTGGCGCGGCAGTAGGCCATGGATCGTCGACGCGCTTGTTTTGAATGACACATAATAGGTATATCTGCCACAACTTTTGCCAAACGCGTCCTTAGGAGTTTAAAATGAGTTATTTGGAGCAAGAAAAATTTGATATATTATCTTTATACATTAAAAATAACAAAAATAGATGTGCAGCTACATATACCCTACATATATAGTTTTATTATTTTTTTTCTATAAAATCCTGTCAATTCAATTCGAGACGGTGCTAAAGATCTACAAAAAAGTATTGGCATGATACATAGAACATTAATAAAATATATCTTTCACCCATTAAGCTGAGAAAAGTTCAACATTTAACCGAAGCAAACAAACTAGAACGTTTGCGATTTTGTAGTGATATATTGGAACAATCCGAAACGGATCCAGACATCTTTAACAGAATTCTGTGGGCTGATGGGTCCTGGTTCAGCACTGCAGGTATTCCAAACATTTCTGGTCCGTGGAAAATCCTGAAACTTTTTTTGAAGTGGAACATTCTGGAAGGCGTTCAGTAAATGTGCGGTGTGGAATAAAAAATAATAGAGTTTTGGGCCCAGTTTTTTACAATCACAGTCTGACGGGTAATACTTATCTTAACATGCTTCGTAATGACATTGACAACATTATTGACAGTTTTCCTCTTACGGAGATGCGACGCATGATATTTCAGCAAGATGGGGCACCAGCTCATAATATTGTCCAGGTTACAAATTTTTTAAATGAAAACTATGAAAACTGGGTTAGTAAGCATGGAACGTTTAAATGGCCACCGAACAGCCCCGATTTAACTCCCCTTGATACTTTTTATGGGGTTATTTGAAAAATAATATTTACTTTAAAGAACACGATAGGAAAATATCCAAAATGGCATAAGAACTATAAATCAAAATCCATTTTGGATAGTAAAAGCGATTGATAAATTTAAAAAAGCGTATCGTCTTTGCACAGAAAAGTAAAGGTGGCCATTTCCAGCAGCTTAAAGCATTTGAATAATTGAATATGAGTTTCTTCTTATTTATAAATATTACTATAATACTATATTATTCTAATTTTTAAACATTACTTACATTAAAACTTTCCTTTCGTTAACGAAATATGAGTTTTTATTTTACGTATAATAAATCTGAAAGAGCACAAATGTTATTATTTAACATGTTTTGCTAAAATGCCAATGGCTAAGTTCCTCGTATAATGTAATGTAAGGACGCAGCCGATGCACGCATCGGATAAGTGGCCCTTCAGAAGGCTAAACATTCCAAATGGTACGCATTCGCAAATAACGTCAAATAAATAAATAATGAAGTCAGTAACTAAGAAAAAATATGTCAGATAGCAAACAAAAATTACTAATGAGAAAGATTTTCAATTGAAATAAAATAATACATGAATAATGATAAAACTACACAACTACATAAACAAAAACTAACATCTATATGGGCCAAAAAAAAAAATACAAAACAAATGCCTTGTCAATATTACTAATATGGGGTACATGAGTAAAATGATGATTAAAATTACTTGCAACTACTTTATCTGGAACTACTTCGCCATCTTCCATTATTTTCAGTTCCTTATAAGAATGATTTTATTTTGTAATGTTTTTATAACTTGCCAAACGGCTTTGTTTTGTTGTTTGAATTATTCTATCATTTTGTTATCTCTTTTTGATAGGTCATTGTCCAAAATAATCTTATCTTTTAGGCGACATTTTTAAGTTTTTTTTTATTGCTGATATTTATTTTAACTAGTGATGCAACGATTGTTGTTATACGATTACGATTGCGATTACGATTAGAACCAAAATAATCGTACGATTACGATTAGTATTATCAAATAAAAAAATGTTAAAATATATACCTAATACATTTTTTATTTTTAAAAGAAATTTTAAAGAAAATAAATACAAACTATAAACAAAATAATAAATCACAACCAAAACATTTAAAATCTAAACAAAAAAAGCAAACCATACTCCAAAAAAACCAAAATTACCTGTTTTTGGCCTTTAATATTGGAAATTTAGGGAGATTAAATTTTTATTATTTTATTAAGACTTTGAATATTCCCTGCTGTCAAAAATTACCTTTTCAACTGAACCGAGGATAGTTTGAGTGATAAATATTTCTGTGCCAATTTCTTTAAATTTTGATGCAAAGTACTTTCAGACCGATATCTGAAAGCATTTGCTGAGTGATCTAAATTAGGTGACCCTGAACCAGTGGCTGAAAATAAGAAAAAGCATTATTAGAGAAGCAGTATTCTAAAATTAATATGAAATGAAAATATGTCTATATGGTACTGACCAGCAAAATTTAACAGTGGCTCTTGCATTTCCACATTGCTTATTAATTCTGGGCAAATATTCCAAATTCCATCACTCGTAAAGGCTTCGGTTGCTGGCGTCCACTTTCTGGTGTCTAAACACCCGCGCTTTAAACCGAGGGTTGAGGATAGTGGCCAAGATATAATTTTCATTTTCTTCGAGATCATTAAACCTCTGGGTGAAGTGATGTTTTAAATAATCAACAATAATTTTAAAACTATCTTTCTCTTTATCTAAAGATTCTTTATTCAGCATTTTAAAGAGGGAATTTATCAATGGGGGTGCACCTGCTAAAGTAAATAGATCATTGCTGAGTGCCATTGAAGTAGGACAAAAGTTTAATTATTTGTTCAACTAAGATCCACTGAAGAGTACTGAGATCATATGGACATTTAAGTTTAGGAAATGCAGCTTGAACTGCGTTACGTTGTTCATTCAATCTATTTAGCATTGCATATGTAGAGTCCCATCGAGTTGGGAGGTCTTGTATTAGCACATGTTCAAGTAAACCGTAATTTTTATGTGCTTCCTTAAGTATTTTTAAAACTTTAGTTTAATGGCTGAAATGTCCCACTATTTTTCTAGCAATAATTATAGTTTCTTTGATATCATCGACTGAAAAAATGGCACCAACAAATAAAGTAAATAAATTAACATTAATTTAGAATTTCGGGTTTTGTTTTTTTATATATCCTGTTTCTTACCTTTAATACCACTTGCAACGAATGAGTCATACAACTGACATGATCTATTTGTGAAAATTTTTCCTTAGCAATAAGCATGTTTCGAGCATTATCAGTTGTTATTACTTTGCTTAATAATCGTATAAATAATCGTGTAAATAATCGGCGATTAATCGTAACCGTAATCGTTTCGTCACTAATTTTAACTAACGGGAAAGTCAATTCGTAATAATAGAATAATTGATTGAATTACTGCTTTGTTCTTCATAATTTACCTCAAAATGGAAACTTCATATCTAAAAAGGTATTAAATATTTTATTTTCAGAGTTATGGAAGCTCATCACATACTTGAGAGAAAAAAACAAGATTCCACATGACCAAATAGATAACCTGGTATCAGTATATGAATTGTAATGTTTAAGTATAGTACTGTTTGTTTATTTTTTTTAAATATAGTTGTTATTGTGTAAAACATATGTGTGTGATTCAACTCATCTGATTACTTGATCGCACTCAAAACTTGCTATATTATTATCTGATTAGGATTGGGACTAGGGCTTCGCAAGACCACAAGACTAATCTCGATCTTGATATCAAGACCAAGAGTGCGTCTCAAGACTCTTGTCTTAGTCTTGGTTTTGAAACTGAATTTAGAAACTGTTTGCACCATTGTCATCAAAAGTATTTGGGACAAAAATTATTAATCAAAAGTTTAAAATCATAATAGTAAATTTGTGCCATTTAACCTAAAAAGCATAGTTCAAATATTTGACACTAAAAATTATATATATTAGTCCAAGGGTTATTATGATGGTGTCCTTGTAATATTGCTAACGATGGTACGTACCTGTACCAAAAATCATATAAGAAATATTCCTAAATAATAAATATAGATTCATATATTTATACGAATACCGGAAATGTAGAGGGTGTCCAATTTTGGTTGTAAATGCAAGGTATCTCCGTTATTTGCAAATATTTAGGGTTGAGGTTTTCGCGACACCGTGCCACTTTTTTGTCAAACTCAAGCTGCCGTAATCAGATTTTCCATAGCCCGCCTCGTTTCGTAGATACAGGGCCAAATTGAAAAAGTTGCATTTTGGGACACCCCTCGTATCTCGGTTATCTTTTAACCTATCGAAAAGGTAAAAACAGGCTCTTATAGAGTTTTTTACGTAGAATCCAGTGGCGTAGACAGATTTTTACTCAGGGCCGTCGTTTTGGTACATGACCCAAAGTCACGTTTTTTTTAAGTGGGACACCCTGTATATTTTTACGTAGTCCTATTTGTCTTATTATGAGCTTTTCAAAAATATATAGTTATCTATACTTATTTTAAAAAATAAGGCTGCAATTTAGGTTTGTAATAATATCTATCTATATTTTTCATAGTAAGCCATAAATTGATCGTCAAAAATGGCTTTGTCACTGCTTTGTCATAAAGTAAATGAAGTTTTGATGTTAATACTAATAGACGTGTTAAATTAATCGCTCTGATTATTACTTTTTAATAAATGGCTGCAAATCAATTATTTGAAAACTTTGAGCAATATGATATGCTGACCTGTTTCATAGAGAGTCATGTCAATATAAACGCTGCTTCTGAGCTTTATTTCATTAAGTAATGTTTTATTTTCATAATTATTATTGCAATCTTTTTTAAAACTTAAACTTTTATTATATAGAGATCCGGAAAGGAGACAGCCAAATAAATTAATATTCTATCTTTAGCACATGTGAATCAAATATATTTCCAACAAGACGGAGCATTTAGAAGAGAACTTCCCCGAACGCTGGATTGGAACGCACGGACCTGTCCGATGGCCTCCTAGTCGCCTGACCTGTCCATATTGGACTTCTTTTTATGGGGTCACCTAAAAAATTTAATTTTTCGTATCCGACATAACACAGTTCAAGACCTGCGTAACACCACTGAGCAGGTATTTTTGCAAATACAAGCACGCAATGTAGTCATTTCAAATGCACTGGGTAAAATTGCAAGAGTGTGTGAGAGATGTCTAAGAGAAAATGGAAATCAGTTTGAGCAGTTCTTTTGAACATGGCTAATTACGAAAAATAGATATACTTAATATATTCTTAAAAACTTAAACTGTAGCCTTATTTTTAAAATAAGTATAGATAACTATATATTTTTGAAAAGCTCATAATAGGACTACTTAAAAATATACAGGGTGTCCCATTAAAAATAAACGTAACTATGGGTCATGTATCAAAAACGACGGCCTCGAGTAAAAATCTGTCCACACCACTGAATTCTACGTAGAAAACTCTATAAGAGCCAGTTTTTACCTTTTCGATACGTTAAAAAATAACCGAGATACGAGGGGTGTCCCAAAATGCAATTTTTTCAATTTGCAAATAACGGAGATACCTTGCATTTACAACCAAAATTGGACACCCTGTACTTGCGAAAACCACTGTGGCTTGAGAAGTTCAGCTGACCAAGAAATTAAGGATATTTTTAAAGCGTTAGTAATGAAACTTCTGAAATCGGGAATGAGAATTAATGGAGAGCAAAAACACGATAATATTCACACAAAACTACGAATAAGCCCAAATCATAGCCTAAAGAATAATTTCTGTGTAAGTCGGCGTGGATTCGTGCAAGTTTGCCACGAAAACGTGCAGCATCGATAAGCGGGGAGGTAGAAAAAACGACTGGTTGTTCTTAAAGATCAAAAGACTGAGTCAACTTTTAGTATTCTGTAAACTTTGGCCAAATAATGTACAGGAATGTCCGATTGTAGAATTTAACAGTAAGTTTCAAATTTTACTTTGCTATTAGTTTTGTATCTATCGACAAAGATATTAATGCTCTTTTAAGGCTTCATGGCTTCTAAATGAATTGACCAAATTTCAAAAATTAATCACCAATGTATAAGGAAGCAAAATCCCTTTTCAATGACGTATCCCTGGATCTCCTTCCTATTTGAAAAGTTTTAAGGAATGACACCTCCACTTAGGAGGGTAGAGCTAGAGTTATGATATTTGCGTGAAAAGTTGAGCCATTTTCAAGTTTTTTTCCTGGCAGTTATGCTTTCTGTTACGTTTTCGATGGGCCGCCCTGTAGATTAGGATTCAGATCCTTATGTATTTAAGGTATTCAAAAATAAAGATGATTATTATTGAAAGTTCTTTATCAATGTGTACATTTTTTCAGCTGCATATATCCTGCCTTGGTTTTTCCAAACAAAACCACCGTAACTGCTAGTATAAAACTCTGCATAAACATTCATATTATATGTTTAACCCTCCGGTATACAGGTAGAAATTATTAGTACAATTTATACAGGGTGGGAAGTTTAAACTGTTACAAGACGATATCGAAAAAACGATTTGAAATTTTTTAGTACAACATAGATAAGTGAATAGGAAGGCTGGGGGGTCAGATATTAAGATTTTTTTCACAGTTACTTCATTTTTAATGGCGGCTGTCAATTTTGAAATTTCAAATGGAATGTTCCTTTTTCGAAAATTCGATGGTTCAAAAACTACGTAAGTACCTCTAAAATCTTTGCATTTGTTTTCCTGGTTGCCTAGTTACGAATTAAATTAACACAATATTGCAAATTACAATAAACCTTGTATAGTCAAAAGCAGTGTTATCGTGCGGGTCATACGATTTATCAACGACAAACTTTTTAAGTTTGTTTTTCTTTTATTACGTGTAATCATATCCTCCGCATAAAATCCGGAAGATGAATTAGATAGACCTATGATATTTTCATATGAAAAAAGAGGATAAACGTATAAATACCAGCAGTTGCAAAAATCTTTGAGCGATGTCACTTCAAAGTCAGATTGACAAGTCAGTGACAAAATGAGTAATAGAAAACAATTTTCGGGTTTTTTTGCATCCACAAGCGAAAAAAATGTTATTAAATCTAATAAAATATTGCGAAAATGAAAATTCACCGGCCAATATCCAGGAGTCAGTAGCAAAAGCTCTGGGAATCGGTTTAAGGACTGTGCAGAAAATTGTGCATGAAAAAAAGCACAATTTACTACCGAAGAAGATTAAGAAATGTACACGAAAAAAACCAAAGACAGAAGACTTAAGTGACAATGTAAAAATTGATGTTGGTAATGCAATTTACGATTTATACACATCAAACACTAATATAACCCTTCAAGTTTTAAAAAAAGCTTTAAAAAATCGGGGCATATTGGAAATTGGACTAAAATCGTTGTCAAAATTAATAAAAATGTTGGGTTTTCGATATAAAAAGGACTGTAATCGAAGATTTTTATGCGAGTTGTCACATATAGCAAGCCAGTGTATCCAGTTTTTAAAGAAATACACAGAAAATGTTAATCCAAAATTTAGAAAAGTGGTACGTATTTCTAGACGAGACTTGCATATTTTCTAATGGAAGTGGTTCGAAATCTTGGCAGGACGAGTCTGTAAAATGTCAAGAGAAAAAAGGGATGTGGGACGGGAAAACGGTTCATCATTTTGCAGGCAGGTTCTTCAACAGGATTTCTCCTAGGTACAAGTTTACTGTTTTTTTCAAAATCCAAAAGTATGGACTACCATGATAATATGAACTGTGAACTGTTTGAAAAGTGGTTAAAAGAACAACTGATTCAAAATTTAGATGCTCCATCTTTAATTATTCTGGATAATGCATCTTATCATTCAAGAATCTTAAATAAACAACCTATTTCATCCTGGAAGAAAACTGATATTTATGACTGGCTAATAAAACAAAATCCTTTACCCAATATGCTGAAACTAGAACTTCTTTTAATGGCAGAATCTATTAAAAAACCAACAATATATGCTGTAGATGAAATATTACGGGAAAATGGATATGAGGTTTTACAACTGTCGCCATACCATTGCCAGTTTAACGCAATAGAATTAATATGGGCTGGAGAAAAATCATATTACGAAAAACACGAGAACGATAGTCTTGCATCAGATGAAGTGCAAATTATTTGTCAAGATTCATTAAATTATATTACGCCGTACTGGAAGAAATCTGTGGAACATACGGAGAAATTAATATGGGATTAGTGGAATCGAGAAAGAGTTTAATGATCATTGCGCCATTTGAGGACGACTCAGAAGATGAGGACTTTTTAAGTGATGATGATATTTTTTAGTCTATAATATTAAAAAGTTTCTGAAGGATTATATTAGTCTTTGACGTGTATAAATCGTAAATTGCATTGTGAATATCCATTTTTGCGTTGTAACTTTAGTCTTTTGTCTTTGGATTTTTTCGTGTACATTTCTTAATCTTCTTCGGAAGTAAATTATGTTTTTTTATTAATTATAAGACATAATTTCGTATATAAAAATCGGTAAAATCGCTTTACCAGAAACTTGGGGCTAACGAAAAATACAGGCTATATGTATATATATATATATATATATATATATATATATATATATATATATATATATATATATATATATAAATATCAAGTACTTTCTTGGGATTAGTTCGTGGATTGAACAAAGAAACTTTAATTGACGTTTCGCCTTTCCATTTCAGGCTTTTTCAAAATATTTAATTCTGCACATCTAAAAATTAAATACAAAAAGTGTATATATGTAAGTTAATAAATAAAAACAATTAGGTATAACGGCACGCACTAAAATTATTAAAACATTTATTTAAAATAGTACAGTACATACCTTGAGAAAGATGTTCTTTTACCTTGCTTGGCAGTGTGGAGGTAAGTGATACACTGGTTAAAGAATTCTATTGTTTTTTTTTTATATATATCCTTTAGTTTTTTTGATTATATTAACAATGTAGAACTATTTGTGGATACGGGTTGTTTTAAAAGTATTTGTGTGAGTCTGACAGAATACAGTATGTATTTATGATTGATGGAAAATAGTTTATAACAATTGAATTAAATTAGATTGTGATATATTTGGCTGAGATTGTCAATGTCTTTCCGATCGTTTACTGTATTTTTTCTTTTTTTATCTCGACCATTTCTTTGAATGTCAGTTTATGGTAATGTTGTTCTTTTGATAAGACCGTTGTACTCGAAAAATCAAATTCATGTTTCATGTCTCTTTCATGTTTATGTAGTGCTGTGGAAGCATTTTTTGTATATTTATGCCCATTTAGTCTATTTGATAGGTATTGTGTGGTCATGCCTATATATTTTTTGGGGCAGTTTAGGCAGGGAATGCTGTAAACTACGTTTGATTGTTTTTTAATTGGTGTCTGACTTTTTAGTGGTGTATATAAAGATTTAAGGGTATTGTTAGATTTGTGGCATACGGTTATGTCGTGTTTACCGAGAATGTGTTTAATCTTTTCAGAAAGACCTTCAGTGTATGGTAAAGATATGTATGTAGTTGTTTTATTGTTGTCATGATTATTTACAATATGTTTTGTGGCATTGTATAATTTTTGGGTTCTTCGCTTTTTAACCATCGAACGAATTATGAAAAATGAAACATGAATTTGATTTTTCGAGTACAACGGTCTTATCAAAAGAACAACATTACCATAAACTGACATTCAAAGAAATGGTCGAGATAAAAAAAGAAAAAAATACAGTAAACTGACATTCAAACAAATGGTCGAGATAAAAAAAGAAAAAAATCGGATCGGAAAGACATTGACAATCTCAGCCAAATATATCACAATCTAATTTAATTCAATTGTTATAAACTATTTTCCATCAATCATAAATACATACTGTATTCTGTCAGACTCACACAAATACTTTTAAAACAACCCGTATCCACAAATAGTTCTACATTGTTAATATAATCAAAAAAACTAAAGGATATATATAAAAAAAAAACAATAGAATTCTTTAACCAGTGTATCACTTACCTCCACACTGCCAAGCAAGGTAAAAGAACATCTTTCTCAAGGTATGTACTGTACTATTTTAAATAAATGTTTTAATAATTTTAGTGCGTGCCGTTATACCTAATTGTTTTTATTTATTAACTTACATATATACACTTTTTGTATTTAATTTTTAGATGTGCAGAATTAAATATTTTGAAAAAGCCTGAAATGGAAAGGCGAAACGTCAATTAAAGTTTCTTTGTTCAATCCACGAACCTCATCCCAAGAAAGTACTTGATATTTATAAATTGTAAGATTCAAGAAGAGAAATATATATATATATATATATATATATATATATATATATATATATATATATATGTATTAAGGCGCTTACCATTTTGTGTATTTTTGTTTTTGCCAACCAAAAAATTTTGACCAAATACATATTTAGCGAATTTTCTTATTTAGTCCCTCGGCATTTAATATATAAAATAATATTAAGTGGCTATCTTAATAATATTGCGTAATATAATAAAAAAATATATTTTCTTTCAGATCTCCCTGTATCAAATATAAATATATAGCCCATCGAGATTTAATAGCTCGATAAAAGAATCACACAACATTTTGGTATTCACTGTGTTTTCTGATTTGATTCATAATGTTGGTGACCTTTGGACCCGCACGATAAGACCGCATTCGACTATATTGAATGTCTTACATTAAACGATACTTGTACTTAAGAAGGTGTTCAAAATGACATATTTTCTGGTGTCGTTGGCGATATTGCTGTAACTGTGGTTTTTACTAATCCCCTTACCAAAAAATCTAAGTGGATCATATCAGAAGACCTAGCAGACCAGTTTACAGGACCTCCACGATCAATCCGCCTATCTTTACCCACGCCATTGAGGGTGTCGCTAACTGGTCGCGCAAAGTGTGGTGGGGCACCAGCTTGCTGAAACCACCCTTGTTATTGCTGATTTTCATCGTGATTTAGAAGTCGGGGTAACCCGTCTTTCAAAAAATTGTTGTACATTTTGGGGGCTATCGAAAAAATGTGAGCCTATGACTCAGTCTTCTACTAAACCATACCAGCTGATTCGCTACAACTGTCGTCCAGTGTGGATTTTCAGGTGCCCAGTAGTGCATATTATGCCAATGTATCTTAAATTTAAAGAGCAAAGAATGAGCTACGTTTTCTTGGATTTTAAATCTTAGCCAGTTACAGAATGTTATCCGATTTTGAAAATTTTGACAGTACAGTTTTTGGTGAAGAGTGAGATGATAAAGGTGAAAATTGTAGCAGCACCGATAAAATACCAACTATCATCTCTTCATTGGTTTTTGTATATGTTAGAGTTTTTTTTGCATGAAGATATCCAGTAGTACGTCCTCTTATCTTCTAGTGGTTTGAATGCGTTGTGAGATTTTTGAATGCCAGGAAACCAAATAGCCCACAATTGCACAGCTTCCCTGTAATTTCTTCTGTTTTCACCCAGAATTAACAACAATCTCAATGTTGTAGTTTTGTTCCAGGATTTTAGGGGTAATAAACCGGTACTGTTAACTCGAATTTGACAAGTTGTCAATGTCACAAGGTGACACATATCATAACCCAACTAACGCTCAATTTGAAGTGTTGAACAAGCGACTAGAAGACACAGGATGCACTACCGTGCCAAAAAAAAAAAAGAATTCGAATACATACAAAAACAAATGAAGAGATGGCAGTTGGTATATTTGGGAAACTTGATTTAAATTTTCATGTTGGATCCAGACCTGCTACTGAATCAGGAAAGTGTCAAAAATCGGTGCTATTTTTAAATAGTACAATTTTCAACCCCTATCATACCACTCCTCACCAAGAATTGTATGGTCAACATTTTATAACTGGCTAAGATTTAAAATTCAAGAAAACAACGATTTTTTTAAGAACCATTATTTTTTCTGATGAGCCAACCTTTAATAATTGTGATTAGGTGAGTTTATTTCGTACTATGTTCCATAGCTCATTCTTTGATCTTTAAATTTAAGGTAAAACAACATAATATGCACTACTGGACATTTAAAAATACACACTGGATGGGAGTTGTAGAGAATCAGCATCCTTGGCAAGTTAACATATGGTGTGGTTTAGTTGAAGGCATTGGCCCACATTTTTTTTGATGGCCCTCTAAATGGGGAAATGAACAAGTGTAATTTCATCAAGATGGTGCCCCACCACACCTTGCTCGAGCAGCAGTTAGAGTTACCCTCAATGGTATGTTTGCACATAGGTGAATTGATCGTAGATGTCCTGTAAACTTGTCTGCTCAGTCTCCTGATATGAATGCTTTAGATTTTTTTTTTGTGGGGATTTTTAAAAAACCAGTCAAACCACACTCACTAAAAGTAACTGGGACAAAAATTACCCATTTTACACTCCTGAACTATTATTCCAAGTTAACCTAGAATGGCAATGCCAAAGTTAACCTAGGATTGGAATTTCAAAGTATTTTTTTTATTGACACTGTCTTGTGCTTTTGACTGGGCTTTTGATCTGAAAGCAATATTTATCTTTGTTTAAAATCAAATACCTAATTTGTCCACATTATATACATGCATGAAATCCAAAACACCGTTTTGTCAGCCAAGCAAAAAATTACAGAATATGATGGTATCATTGATGAGAGACCAAAGGCGGGACGTCCAAAAGTTTCAATACCATGAATTGGTGCAGTAACAATCCTAAGCAGAAAGGCTAAGAAGACATCAATTTCCTAGGTTCTGCAAGAAGGATATGGTTATCAAACCTAAGGAATCGTGCTGCTTCTAATAAAATATTCCTTACCAGTGGCAGCTCGTGGTGAATTATATTGGGAGGTCAATAACAAATTTAAAAATACGCATATTTAAAATAAAAATCTTATCTTTAAATTGAGCTTTAAATTAAATAGAATTTGAAAAATGCTGAATGACACGTTTGTTAAAATTGCACGCACATTCCTTTTATAAACGATTTCTCGATACTTAACATTGCTAAAACGGATAGTCTTCCTTGGCCCAATTCCTCAACTAAATTTATAAGCTCTCGAAAAACCCCTGGATTTTCAGATAAAGCCGTTTCATCATGGCCACGTAGTGCCAATTCGAATGCCCCACAAAATTTTACACAATCTATAATTTTGTTTAAAATATAACTATTTTTGGATACATTTGAGACTCTCTAAGGGATTTTCTATAAGCTGTGTCTAGCCGAGTGCGAATATCAACACTTCCGACCGTCGCATAGTTCACCGAACATTTCATGTGATCTACAGAAAACGCATGTTTTTTATTTTTTCTTTTAAGTGTTTTAAGTCTTTAACACCAGTTTTGCACCATAATGAGTCCGGCGAGTCCTTAGAAAACAAAAAACAAATATAACAGTAAAATGAGTTAGAGAGTTCACAACCACGTATCGTTCGTTAGTACTCTTTAGTTGTTTAATTTTTTGCACTACCGACATTTTATTTTATCTACATTCACAACTCACCTCGAAATTGGTTATTTTTGCTTCGTAAGAACTTTTTGGCTGTATATTTCCAACTCACACATGGATCATAATATATATATATATATATATATATATATATATATATATATATATATATATATATTACATAAAACAGTATATAAATCAATTTTTCTTGCATGCCGACGTGATGCCGCGACCAATCGATCGAATTATGAGAAGAGACCGGCTGATGACCCAAATCGCGATTTCATATTCCATTTGCTATCACGTTCGGCTGCCGCTCGATAGCTGTGAAATCTTCGGGTACTTTCGTCACGCTTTAAGGTAATCGGGGCAATTCGGACTGCCCAGCCTAGCTTAGTATTGCGTATTTTATTATGCCTAAGGAATGCAACGAGACCATTCGAATCGCTGCGCGCGGCTAATAGTGTAGCCTATTTAACTTTTCCCAAGGTTCGCGTTTTATTACAACTATTAGGAGGGACGGTCAAACGAATAGTTAATTTTCTGAAATATTTTTGGGGGTCATTGACCAAATGACCCTATGGAAGAGCCGCCACTGTTCCTTACAGAATTTAATAAGCAAAAGAGGTTTGGAATTCACATGTAAATATGAAAACCAAGATAATTTCTGGGAGAATGTGGTAGTTTCTGACGAGAAAACTTTTCAATCATGCCATAATGGAACACTGCGCGTGTATGAATCTGTTGGGATGAGGTATGATGAGAGATACACACGGAAAACAAACCAGAGTGGTCGTTTTTCTGTAAACGTTTGGGGTTGGATAAGTATCAGGGGTCCAGGAGTGTGTGCAGTGATTGAAGAAAGGCTTAATGCAGATGTTTACTGCAATATACTAGAAAACATTATGTTACCTTCTGTGATGGCATTTTTGGAGACAACTTTGTATCCCAACATGATAATTGCCCTATACATAGAGCTAGAGTAGTGCGAAATCACAATATCGAAACTTTGCCCTGGATTTCAGAAAGTCCTGATTTGGATACAATCGAAAACGTCTGGAGGCAAATGACGAAAAAAAAAACAATCGTTCAAGCTTGGAAGGAAATAAACCCTGAGTATACAATAGACTTGGTCTTAAGCATGCTTCAAAGATTGCCTAACGTTATTGAACATAATGGTTCCATGACAAAATATTAAGTTATTTATTTGTGAAATATATTTCTTAGTTTTACGGCAAAAATATTGGTAATCATGAGTTTTTTATTTCAATTTTAATAATAAAATGTATAAGACGCAGAATAAAACAAAACATTATGAATATATTTTTTTATTACCAAAACCAAAAATATACAATTTTTCAACATTCAAAAAAACAATTATTGAGCTCTCAATACCCATTACTTTGGACATCAAACATAACGTACAAAAAATTCACTACTAGAACATTCTTTTTTTTTAATGAGTCAGATCTCGAGATCCAAGATTAAAAAATTTACAGTTACACCAAACACCTGTCCTACACTGCCTAAATACGAAATCTTAGAATTAACTTTTATCCTTTAATTGTTTTAAATACAACTATTTTGGCTGAACATGGACATATACTTCCGCGTTTCCCCTTTTAATAACTTAATTATTAGTATATTTAATCTTTTTTTTTTTGAGGCAATAAAATACAAGTCAATTTGATAATAGTTACATAATTATAAATTATTATCAATTTTATATATTACGCAGAGGTTGGTAAGAGAATATACAATATTGCCTCCTTTTTAGTAATATTAAATTGAACAACACCAACGAAAGTTTCATACAAGAAATAATGAAAGATATCTAGGCACTTGGGTGTAGAAGAAATTAGTATTGCAATGTTAGTAGGTACCCTAAAAATAACCTATAATATAAATTAACATTCTTCTAGTACTGGTCTTCAATGGTAATATTTGTATGAGCATTAAACTTGTTACTATGATAATTTAGCCATCTAATTGTACAGGGTGAACATTTTATTAGGGACCTATACCTTTTCTCAGAAACTACCGACTTAAAAAAAATGTTACTACAAAAGTTTCTTGGTTTTAAATACGGTTTTTGAGTTTTATTAATACAGGATGTCCGAAAAGTGCTGCGACTTTAAAACCAAATTTTTGAATGGGACACCCTGTATATTTTTACATTTTTAGATTCCTTGGCAGAAATAAGGGTAACTTTTAGAAGAAATCCCTATTCGAATTTTGGGTCATTTAGACAGAAATTAAGGTTACGTATTTTTTTTAGCAAATTTATTCCTTCAGCAAACAGCGTCTTGTCCAGCTGTTAGTTCAGATTATTTAATAAAATTTTAACCACAACTTAAGAAGAGTACCTCCTAACGATCTGCCATGGCTAGGAGCTTTAAAGAAACCAAAACGTCTGTTTGTATAATGTGTATATATATATGCAGTTTTAATAGGATTATTGGACATTTTTTTTATTTTCAATTCGCAATATCCAAGTTTTTTTAAATGGGTCGTCTTGTATTTGATATTTTTTTGTTAAAGAGGCCAACATATCTATCCACATATACCGGGTGACAATGCCTATTTATTATTATATTTTATATATATATATTTTTTTTTTTTTTTGTTAAAAATTCTTGGGTACTGGTTTATTTTCTTAAAAGAATTATTTATTTCCTTGACGTTTCGCGCTTTATATAGAGCTTTTTCATAGGGATATTATTGGTCTACAAAAAATACAAAAATATAAAACATCGATTGACACACTAAAAACTATTACAATACAATGTTAACATAGGACTTTAAAATTTTTAAAACTCCATTTGAAAATAATGTTAAAATCATATTATTATTATTAAATTCAAACTGGAGTTTTAAAAATTGTAACGTTCTATGTTAACATTTTATTGTAATAATTTTTAGTGTGTCAATCGATGTTTTATAGTTTTGTATTTATTGTAGGCCAATAATATCCTTTTGAAAAAGCGAAACGTTAAGAAAATAAATAATTCTTTTAAGAAAATAAACCAGTACCCAAGAATGTTTAACAAAAAAAAATTAGATATGGTTTAAGAAAACGCAACAAGTATATATATATATATATATATATATATATATATATATATATATAATGGATAGGTATTTTTAGCCCCTTTAACAAAAAAAATATCAAATACAGGGTGGCCCATGCACAAGACGTTGTTGCTGAGAGCATAAATTTGCTGAAAAAAGTACATAACCTTAATTTCTGTCTAAATAACACAACATTCGAATAGGAAGTTCTTATGAAAGTTACCTTTACTTCTCCCAAAGGATCAAAAAATGTAAAAATATACAGGGTGTCCCATTTAAAATTCTGTTTTTGAAGTCGGTGCAGCACTTTTCGGACATAATGTTTTAATAAAACTCAATTAGAACATTTGTTTCGAACTAAGAAACTTTTGTACTAACATTTTTTTTCTAAAGTCGGTAGTTTTTGAAAAAAGGTATAGGCCCCCAATAAAATGTCCATCCTGAACATAACATTGAAAATATTGAATTTTTTTTCGTCTACTAGAATTCAAATTTATTGTCGAAAAATACAGTTTACCATGAATAAAAAAAAAATATGATAAAAATATCATTTGTTTTCTGAATTTAAATGTAATGACGTAAAAATATTCCTACATTTTTAGAGTCTACAAAAAAAAACTAGTCAAATTTTACTTAACTGTAACTGTAAATATATGACCGTTCAAGAGATATTTAAGGTAAATATCTGTATTTTATAATCTCTCCAAAGGTGACAAATTTGAGTTAATGTATAAATAAAAATATATTCATATTAACATTTGGATAAATGTTTCAAGGCCTACCTCGAAATATTCATTCAAATGTTAATAAATACATATGTTATTTGATCAATTTTGTTTTTTCGAAAATACATTTGAATTCTTCATTTAAAATCCCAGTTATTTCATGTTTAACATTTTTTTTTCAACAACGGATAAAACATATTTACTCTCTTTTGGATCATGCCTGTATAAAAAATGCACCAAATACTCATTTGGTCGGGAGGTCCGTATTCGTTGGTAACAGCCGTTATATCGGGGTAATAAAGAATAGAATTATAACCCCGATATAAAGGCTGTTACCAACGAATACGGACCTCCCGACCAAATGAGTATTTGGTGCATTTTTTATTTATTAAAAAGCTTGGTAAAATACTTTCAGGTCTGAGGCCATCATCAGTACTATTTGTCAGATGCAGAAACATTTTTTAAATAAAATATAGTGATGGAAAACTATATAAAACCAAAAATGCTTGCCTTAATTTTTATCGTTCTCAAATGTCATCTTTTATTTCAATGCTCATCGAGTAACTCTGTCAGTATGTTCAATGTTTCTTCAAATCTCTGGACATCTGATATAAGAACTGATAATAGCTTGAAGCACTTTGCCAAACTATTTATGTAAATAAATGCACACAAACATTGATTTTTCTTGAGATACTCTGGCTACTAAGCTCCCTGGTCATTCAAGAATAGTAGAAAATAGTCAAAGTTTGGAATCGAAAGCCTCAGCTGGACTATATAGAAACCATTCTGAACCATCATAATGAAAATCATATTAGATGGCTAAATTAAAAACCTATTTGTACAAATTACAACAATGAATTTAGCAATTTTATTATATTTGTTTGAGAACTATAAACATACTAAATATTGTGATAAACATATATGTTAACAAAGAAACTATGTATAAATTGCTAATAATAAAAAAGAATATATATTGCGCAATAAAGTGTGAAGTGAAATTATTAAAAAAGCTTCTAAAGTCGACTGATACGTCATCGATGAAATGATTATATAAACTAACCCAGATATGTCTGCAAAAAAGAATTTATCTTTATGCCATGTATATTATCCAAATCCAAAATGATAGCACAATGCTTTCGACTAACTAACTAGTCATCATCAACACATAAGTACAAGCCCAAAAAGACGAAAAGAATGACGAACGCCAAACTACTTTTTAAAAAAATTATTTACTGCTTTAAAAGCAGCCGTGTTTTATGTAAGTATGATGAAACAGAGAAAGGGATTATTGGGGTGAACTTCCTTAATAAAAGGCAAAAAAACTGACAGTCAACGGGGTTGCCAAATTTAAATGGAATTAAAGCAACTATAACTGTTCAAAACATTATAATATTGAAATTCTTATGTATAATAGAGGAGTTGTTAAAATTAGATAAGTTATCGTAATGAGTGTAATCAAAATAGAAATTTAAATATAAAATAAATAGTAAACTTATGAAAAAAGAAAACCAACCAATAAATCGATTACGAATCCGACTGGAAACACCGGTGTGACGTCATAGCAAGAGAAAGTCACTGTTCAAAGATACGCAGTTGAAGACTGACCTGGCAACGTTGGTTAAAAGGACCTGTTAACTAATAATAAATAAATACGTTGGAAATAAAAGATAGAAAAACTGAAAAAACCTGTGCAGTCAATAAACTAACCAAAATTGATTAATTTTTGATAATATACACATTATATATATTTATATATATATATATATATATATATATATATATATACAGACCTTTTTGTTTCATTACTTTTGCACATGCACACAGCTCTTTAAGTTTTCATTACTATTACTTTACTGAATACGCAGAATACAGACCTAACTCAAAGTTATTTACAGACAATATGTGTAAATGATTTTTAAATCTTTACCATATTTCTTGTTTTGAATTTTTAAAAACTCTGTGTCTTTGTGAGGAGACAATCTTTGTTATTTTCCTCACGTAAGGTCAAGTTTTCTATAGTACTTTTGATCGTTTAACTAACCTGGGAGGTTCTAGAAATTACTCAAGAGTTAGATCTCATATTAATCTAGTAGCTGCTTTTAGACTGAACTGTTTATTCATTATTTTGAATCTTTACCATATTTCTTGTTTTGAATTATGTGAGCAACTATTATAGAGTCGAGTCACATGTGTTCCAATTCCACACTTGGGCTGGATCTAGATTGTGCCCATCTATCTCTGTCTATATGAATTATGCAAAAATAAGAGTACAAGAAAAGCTAACTTAAAACCTACATTCCTAATAATAGGTTGTTTATTTTCAAAACAGTACTAAATACTTGCCCTTAGCAAGAAAACAGCAATTGTAGCTCTTCGAAGATCTTGTTTAAAGACTAGTGGAATATTGCTATCGTCTAATCACTTTTTGATCAGTAAACAAACAAAAATAATTAATATACTTACCTACGTAGCAGACATCACTAATACTAAGTAAAACTAAATGTTTATTAGTTTCCCTGGTTGATGTATATTGAAAGATACATGACTGACTATTTACCCCCATGTTCCTTATATGTTGTTCCGAAATACCATATTTTACAACAAGGGATAAATTAAATGACAAAACACTGCCGCAGTTTCATTTTAAGCTACTATCTCTCTTTAGACCAAAAATTTAAAAAATCCTGAATTTTAAGCCCTTTTAAATTGAAAGTATAGTCAACTTTACTATAATAAAAAGGTGTATGACTTAACCTCGGACGAACACTCAAAATATTGTTGCTTACAGGCGTGTGTGAGGCATGTTCAAATAAATACGAACGTCTGTTTAAAAAGATGTTATTTTCCAGGGGCTACCGATATTTTGACCTTTCAAAAAACTGATTAAAATAATAGTCACGGAGTTGTCAGTTTGATAATAATTAAAAGAGCCCCTTTTAAAAAGTATGAAAGGCAAAAAAATGTTTTACTGGGGTCTTAGACCCCCAGACCAAGAATATGGTGATAAATCTTTCAATTATTTTTTTAAATCTTTTTTTAATCGAGACAATGATATTACAAGAAAAGACAAGCAGAGATTAACAGAAGCTCTAGGAATTAGTGCAAAAAACGTAAATATAGAACCAAAGAAAGTGGAAAAACAAAAAAAAAGGGAGCCCAAACTGAAGATTTATGTAAAAGTCTGAACACGAATTTATATGCAAGGAAACTTCATGTTACTTTGAAATCCTTAAAAGAAACTACCAATCTTGCAAAATTTCAAAACTACCTAGTGACATTGGTTGAGGCTGGCAAACAGATCGATGTTATTTACACTGAGATATCTAAGACTTTTGACAGTGTTTGCCATCAGCTTCTATTACGAAATTACAGCAAATTGGTTTCTGTGGAAAATATCTTCAGTGGATCAAATCGTATTTATTTAATCGTCGCCAGCAAGACAACATATGTGGCTCAGTTTCCAGGGAGGTTCTTGCGACATCGGGTGTCCCGCAGGGTTCGTATGTTGGCCCAGTTCCCTTTCTGCTCTTTATAAATGATATAGTATCTTGTTTCGAATTTTCTAAATGTCTTTTATATGCAGACGACTTAAAATTCTTTTCACCAATCTCCTCAGACTCCAATCCTCTGCAGTTTGACACACAGTTTGGAAAGGCTCGTCAAAAGGTGCAGCACTAATTATCTCTCTCTTAACATCTCGATATGTAAAGTGCTCCATTTTCACAAACGTATTAGTCCCATACCCTCCACCTACTTCATCTTAATGTTAGTTCTTTCACGGACCGCGTTATTTTTTATGAAAATCTTAACTTTTATTAATAACATTGTACTTAAGGGTTTTAGACTACTGGGTTTTATAAGCTGACTTATGAAACTTGTAACTGATATCAAAGCAATTGTCTCTATAACTCATTGGTTCGTAGCGTTCTAGAATATTGTTGTACAATATGGAGTCCATCATAACAGTGTCACAGCGACAGAATTGAAAGGATGTAATAGGTTTTCAAAATACCTCTTACATAAATTTAATTTCCTATATCCACGACTGTCATCTAATCCTAGAGCTTTTCCTTGCGACCTTCAAACTCTTGAAATTATAAGAAAGAAGGTACTTCTGGTCTTTTTGCACAAATTGGCCAATGGGGGAATTGACTGTAAAGTGCTGCTTGGATCAGTCCAGGTTTTAGTTCCTACTAGGAGAACAAGGCAATCGGAGCTGTTTGTTGAAAGGTACCACCGAACAAATCATGGGTTTAGTGCATTTGTTGACTGGCTAGTTTACAATTACAATCGTCACTTCTCAGAATATGACATTTTCAGACTAAGCACTAAAAATACAGTTAACCGGATTGGTTTTGTGATGATTTTAGCCCGTATTAATGTTCGTTTTTGTTTATGTAGTTACTAGAGTTATTGACTTCGTTATTTATTTATTGGACGTTATTTGCGAATTATAAAAAATTTTGTACATTTTGAAATAAAATATATATTTTTAAATAGCTAGGTCAGGGGCAATATAATTTTTGAACCTTCTATGTTTATGGAACTGACAGGACATTTCCGAACTCACTGTTTTTGTTGATTTGTTCATAATGCATGGTCCTTTTTATTAGAGTAAAGTCGACTATAACAAAAAAGGTTGGGATAGCAAAAATCTCTCGTAAATACAGATTTCTCAGTAAGAAAAATATAAATTAACTTAAATTAGTTAGTAATAAACAACGACGCGATCTGTCGACATTAGAACAAAGTACTTTTCGCTATAACATAAAAGTATAATCTAAATCTAACTAAGTTTGTTTAAAAACCATTTAATTTGATCCTAAAAACCACAAACACAAATAAATAAAAGCAAGCACTTATATATAAACCCAAATATATTTTTAATAACGAAAATTAACAAATTGGCAAAGATAAAATGATTGGAAGCCATTAGTTATCACAATTTTTTTTTCAGAATTTGTTGGGTATTATTTAGATGAGAAATATGGTTAGACCTCCAGATAGACTGTTTAGAAATCTCCAAGGTACTACAGAGTATAAAAATGTTAAACTACTCGACAAAAGTTAAACAAGAGAGCATTATTTCGACAACATATTCGATTGACTTGTTATGATGCTTTGGTACCTGTTGTAAAATTTCTTTTGCGCATAGGTAAATTGCCAAAATTGTTATATGCACTAACATTTCTGTGAAATGAGATTTTACAGTTTCAATGTGCTTAATTTTTGTCAGTTAACTTAGGCAAACTCGGAAAGAATGATGTTACTATATAGAAAACATATAAAAATAAAAAATAAGACCTTTTGACGATTAATAATAAATAAAAATAATATAAATAATACCAACATTGCTAATGTATATCACATAAAGTATAATGATAAAATATTACGTCACTTATTTACAAACGGCTGTACACACACGAGGATTGCGTTCCCGAAAATCAGATGTTTTAAATAAAACAGTCCCTATAAGTTTTATTATTCTATAGCCTCCTTTGGATCTATTTTATAATTTTTTTGTCAAGTAAACACACAATTACTATTACCCCACTATTTATTATTATTAATAGTAAAAATTTTACCAATACCGAAATGGATAAAATATTATAAAATAAAACCAGGAGGCTGATTTTTTTTTAATTAAAAATTTTGCAAAATTAATAACAAGCTTAAGAGCTAATGTAACCTAACCTTTATATATTTTTCCTGAAAATGGCGTATGTTTCCTTAGAAAAACTGATTCATCTCAAAGTAAAAATATCTAATAAAAATATAAAGAAAAATATTTACAGGGTGATTCAATAAAAGAGGACGTCGGCTGTTGCTCGGGAAACGTTAATGTCAGAACTTAAAGAAAAAATATTTGTAGGCAAATTGGCTAAGAGAAATTGCTCTAAATTATTTTTAAGTTCGAAAGTTGGTCGCTAGGTGGCGTGGCAGCAACACAAAAGCATAAATGCCAATTTTCTCTTAAATTTCTATAATTGAGATATGTTGAAAATATAAGCATTTTTGCTTGAGACCGTTTTTGTCTATTTTTAAAAATAAAGTGGTGGGGGAAGGTCAAACATTTTTACTTTCAAATGTTGATATCTCTGTTTTGGATGAATCAATTTGATTTAACTTGGCGTCGAAAAAAGTGCGTTTTTGGGTCTACTCGTGGAGTCATAAACTGTACCGTAATGACTTTGTTAGTGCTCACTAGATGTCGTTGTTTCAGAATTCTCCAAATAATGCTGATTTTCTCAAAAAAATCAAATGGTGCGCTGTGACCTTTAGATCACAATTTATTTGTAGTTTTGAAGGGCACTGAATAGTCAAATAAAAAATCCAGGTCCGCATTTAAATTAAGAAAATTGATGATGGTCTCTCGAATCCGAAACGTCGGATTGGAAAATTAACCTTGACGTTTTAAAGAAGAGAAAAAGTGACAATGGCAAAGTGGAATTATTTTTATCTCTCATTTCAATTAATCCCAAAATTTTAGGAAAACTAGAAAACTGGAAAAAAACAAGGCCCCAATACAAATTTTAGTAATCTTGCATAACGATAAAGAACAATCCTTAACAAAGAAACAAAAAAAAACACTAAAACACAGGGCAGGACTCGATTTGGACAAAAGATTAAACCGAGTTCTATGAAACCACAAAACAAAAATGACGAAATGAACTAACATCTAACTAGTTAATTTATTAACTATAAAAATATATTTAAAATCACTGAAAACTACTTGCGCAAATGCTCAAAATGTCGGCCGTCATTATCAATACAAAGTTGCAATCTTTGTTTGTTGTTAGTTTATTGTTAGTTCACGTCGCGTCGTTTTTTTTGTCGTTTCACTGAATCAAGGTAGAACTAGGTTTAACCTTTTTGCCCAAACCGAGTCCTGCCCTGCCTCGCTCTAGCTTTAGCTATTTTATTGCGAAGCTTATTTGATTATGTTATGATTTGTTCCTTTGGTAAGTTTTGTTTTTACAACTCTGCAAGATTTCTATTGGAGCCTCGTTTTTTTCCAGTTTTTCTGGTTTTCCGAAAATTTTAGGATTAATTGAAATGAGAGATGAAAGCAATTTCCACTTTGGCCATTGTCACTTTTTCTCCTCTACAAAACGGCCAAGTTAATTTCCCAATGACACGTTTCGGAATCGACGGACTATCATCAACTTTATTAATTTAAATACGGACCTGAATTTTTTATTTTAGTATTCAATGCCATTGATACCTATCAAATAAATTGAAGAATTAGGAAACAACGCCATCTAGTGATCATTAACAAAGTCAATACGGAACAGTTTATGACTCCATGAGTAGAGCAAAAAAGGCACATTTTTTCTACTCTAGGTTGAAGAAAACCGGTGTATCCAAAACACAGATATCTACTTTTGAAAGTAAAAATGTTTGACCTTCCCCCACCACTGTATTTCTGCAAATAGACAAAAATGGTCTGAAGCAAAAAAGTGCGTGATTGGTTGAAGAATATAATGCTTAAAAAAAAAAGCATTTATATTTTTGTGTTGCTGTTACTCCCCCTAGCGGCCAACTTTCGAACTTGAGAATTATTTACAGCGGTTTCTCTTGGCCGATTTACCTATAAATTTTGTTTTCCTTAAGTTCTGTCATTAACGGTTGCCGGGCTACAGCCTGGGTACTCTATTACTGGACTACTACACTTTATTTATAGTCAAGTATGTTGAGGTTTTTGAAAGAAAGTATTATACGGCTAATACAACTGGTATACCACTTTCAATTTTCTTAAAAACATTTATCAATTTGAATTAGCTGATTCGAAAAAAAAATCCGTAACCTACATTTGCAGCAAAAATCAATAAATTAGATAGCACTTTTGTTTTTCTAACTCTCGAGCTGGGCGATGGGTAAAAAAATCATCCTCTCAAAAAGCAACAGTACAGGGTGTCCCATTTGTGTGGTTGGAAATATTCTAACCTTCACAAAAATGTATTTAAAATAATAAACCTAAAATGCATAATTTCACAAAATGTGTAGTAGGCTGTGATTAATAGAACAATAATGATCATTTGCTGAGCCCTTGTCAGTTGCCAAATTTATATTTTGTGTGTAACACTGTATTTTTTGACTATGGTTGAAAATGAAATTTGTCAACATTGTGAAAAATATGACATGTTAGTCGGCTTTATACAAAGCAATGAAAACTCTAGTGAAACTTTCCAGCTATATTTTAACAGGTTTGTGTGAATATTTACTTTCCTTTTGACGTAGGTTTATTTTTTGTTTTCTTATTTTAATTTCTGGATATTTAGAAACAGGGCAACCGTGCCTTTTAACGTTTTCCCGAATGAAGAAAAATTGCGATACGGACGAGGTCGATGTTTGGCATATATAGCTTCACAATCATGTAGAGTTCTAGACCAGGAAGTTGGTGTTCCCAATACTCGCGTCCAAAGAATATTGACCAAATATAAATTTAGGCCATACACAAAATGGATCAGTACTAATGGACCAATTAGACGGCCTCCACGGTCGCCCGACCTATCTATTTTAGATTTTTTTTATAGGGCTATTTGGAAAATAAGGTTTATAGTTTCCCTCATCGGACAATAGATGAACTACGTAATAGGACCAATGCGGCATTTCAAAACTTTAAAAAGAATAACCACTGTATATCTACATTGTGTTTCAGCCGTTATTTTAGTGTAAAAAATTGTTAAGGGGTTAATATCGAAGTCAATATTATGTTAATATTAATATGAAACCTTACAAGTAGTGTTTAGTTTTATTTTTCCTTAGTGATAAAATTGTTCATAGCTTAATTAAAATCAGTTTTTTTTAAATTTCTGGGTTTGTAATATCCTAATTTACCACCTAGACCTACTAACCAACAGGTCCAGAATCGGGCACACAGCTATATAATTTCTTTAGCAGTATCAATGAATATGATATTGACTCTTCAATTTCAGTGATACATTGAGGTTTTCTATGCAAAACGCACCACAAAGAGTAACATATGCTAAAAAAAGATTTTTTTACTCAAAACAATATCACTAAATTTCGGTTCTATCTGCAGAATAAAAACTGGTTTGATTCAAAACTTGCAATTGGCGTTGATAACAAATATGATGCATTTTTTAATGTACTTGTTTATTGTTTTGAGCTGGCCTTTCCCTTGTGCTACTCAAGGGTGATCAGCAATAGAGACACATGGGTGAATACAGAGAAAAGGGATTACTCTAACTATATAAAAGATTTATATACATTACAAAAACAAACTAGATGTCCAGATTTAAATCTTCAATACAAAAATGAACGTAAAAAATACAGGAAATTTTTATCAAATTATAAAAAAAGCATAAATGACAATAAAATCACAAACTGTGTAAATACAGCCAAAATGACTTGGTCAATATTAAATTATTCTACAATCAAAAAAATGTCCAAAGCAAACAGTTCTATAACGAATGTAAATGGATGTCTTATTGAAGACCCCTTTGAGATAACAGAAGTTTTTAGTGCAGGCTTTGATCTTGATTTTCAGCAATTAGACCGTATGCCTCAAATAAATAATACTTGTCAACATAGCTTATTTCTATCGCCTGTAGATAAACGTGAAGTGTCCAACATAATGAAGCTTCCCAACAAGATTTCAGCTGGTATTGATCAGGTACATACTCATACTCAAAAAGCTTTATTGTCAAAGAATGAAAAATAAATCTTATTGACAAAGCAGTAGCAAAATAAAATTTACAGTAAAAACTATAAAACAATTATTATAATGGTGATAGCTAGATAATATTAAAATACAAAAATCTATGTATGAATAGTAAAATATACATTAGTCTTAACACACTCAACATATAAATAAAGCACATATAAAAAAAACTATAATAAATGATTTCAATCAATAGTTGTCAAAAATTGTACCAGTCGTGATTCTGAAAAATGTCTCTAATTTGATTAGTGAGCCATTAGCTGACATCATTAATGAATGCTTCTTGACAGAAGTTTTTCCTTCTAAGCTAAAGGGTGCAAAAAATTGTGTCTCTTTTGCCTTCTATTTCGAAGGTGTTTGAGAGATCTATCTACAACCGGCTCATGTCTTTCGTAGTCCCAAACAAAATTTTAACAGAAAGATAATATGGATTTTTGCCTAAAATGTCCGCTGAATTTGCTATCTTTAGAACAATAGCATTCATAATGAATGAAATTGATAAAGATAAAAGAGTCGCCAGGTTATACTTCGATCTCTTAAAAGCCTTCGATACAATAAACCACAACTTGCTCTTTCGTAAGCTTCAGGGTTATGGCATTCGTGGTACAGCTTCATCCTTTATAAAATCCTACTTAACCAACAGGACCCAGATTGTCTGTATAAATAGAAATGGCGTGGATTATTTTTCTCAACCAACAGAACTCCACCAGGGTGTCCCACAGGGATCTATTCTGGGCCCGCTCCTCTTACTTTATGTGAATAGTCTTGGGGATGGGGTGCACTCTGGAGTTACTTGTCAGTATACAGATGACACATCTATGATATTGTCAGGTGATCTCTTGTGGGGCCTCTCACTGTCAACTGTTCACGTGCAGCTGAGCAGGTAAGTGGATGGTGCCTGGAGAATAATCTCAACCTAAATGTTGGCAAGACCAGCTTGCTGTAATTTTACAAGGCTTCCGCTCCTCTACATTGTATATATGTACAACTGGATCATAAATCTATCCCAGTGCTACAGAGTTTAAAGTTTCTGGGTGTACAGCTTGATGCTTCTTTGAGTTGGGATTGTCACACCAATAATTTAATTTCAAAACTAAACAGCCTATGTGGTCTCATCAGAGACTTAGGGAACAATTATTTCTGGAGACTATCAGAATGTTTTATTTTGCAAGCATACAGTCAGTCATTGTTTATGGAATTTTATTTTGGGGTTCATATACTCAAACCTCAGATGCCTATTCAGATTGCATCCGAGAACATCATGTAGGCCCTTTTTTGCCAAATTCAGGGAATTGACACTACCTTTCCTGTATTTCTTATCTTTAGTAAGTTTTGATAAAGGACACCCACACGTATTTTCTACAAATGCAGTTTGGTTATGCTGAGACCATGTCTGTTGTGACCAGAAACAGAGATCAGCTTAGTATTCCAGCTCACAATTCTACATACTTTCAAAGCAGCCTGGTAAACAAGGCTGTCAAGGCGTTTAGGCTGTTACCATATGACATACAACAAATTAATAATTTAGAAAAATTTCGCAAACGTGTGACCAATTTCTTGCTTGAAAATGCTATTATTCATTTAGTTTTGATTTTTAATCAGAAACTGCAAGTTTTAAAGTGTTGTGATCAGTCTTGTTCTACTGTTCTCAGTGTAATCTTAAGTTTTTTAGAAATCCATATTTTATATATTGTCTTTATTATTTATATATTATACTATTGTATCTGCAGTTTTTGTCATTAGACTAGATTATAGTACCTAAATTTTGTTTTTTGACGTTGCTTTGTCACCATTTATTGTGATTGTTTGGCAATAAAGAATATGAGTATGAGTATGAGTAATACTAATATTATAAAATACATAATATGTTATTATGTAGATATGGACATTTTGTGAAATTATGAATTTCAGGTTTAGGTTTATTATTTAAAATACATAGCATGTGTTATATATTATTGCAAAGCTTACAAGAATTTCCCAACTCACAGCTCTGCCTACGCCACTGGATTCAACGTAAAAAAACCGTATAAGAGCCAATTTTTAGCTTTGCAATATGTTGTATACAAAGGACTTTCAAATATCATCATCAGAGCTGGGACTAAGTTACTCTGAAGTAGTTTAGTTACTGTAACTTAGTCACTTTTTTAATTATGGAAAAAGTATCTTGTAATTAGATACTTTTGTCGAGTATTTTGTAATGGTTACTTCTGAAAAGTCTCTCAGCTACATATTTGTCATTCTGATCAACTTCAACGTATAAAAACATTGCAACACGCGGAAACGACTTAAAAAAGTTAGCTCTCAAATTTTATTGACGCTCACGCTTTGATGGCGCTCACTCTTTGTCTTTATCTGAGTTGGAACTTTTTTATTTATCGAAAGTTTCACAAACTTTCTATTACCCCTTCTATCGTTTTTAGTTCGATATCAGCAGGAAACATAGCAAGCTACAAGTCGTAATGTGCAGTTTGTTTGCTTTTTATAAACCATATAAAACAAAAATAGGTATAAGTGCCATTTGAAAAGCTTATATTCTGCAGTTAAATTTTTTTATATTTGAACAAATTTTATATATTGCTATATAACAGCTGACTGATGCGTGTCTTTAATTACAGTTTTTATTTAATGGCTTATTATTAGGAGCGCCATATATATATATATATATATATATATATATATATATATATATATATATATATATATTGTGAGTGAGTGAGCTTAAAGTGGCTGCTACAACGATAAAGCTGGTGTTACATAAAAAGTGTACAAAACCTTTTTTGTAAAGAATTTTATAAGCTTTAATTTTGTCATATTTATGGTATGAGAAAGAGAAAATGAGTTATTGCACAAAAACCAAGTTCTTGTCCCTAATCTGCATATTTAAGAAGAACTTTTAATATGTTTTTCGTGGCCCCGTAAATCTAGCCATTATACAAAAATATAGTGTTCAATTTTTTCCATTATTCACGTGACTTTTTGACCCACCGCCTGGAGTATAATATAATATTTAGTTTAACTCATATGCTTTGCACCACTTTTACAGGTTTTAATGTTTATGTACCTAATATCGTGTTTAATATGGTTATACTATCTATGTGAAACCCAGAAAATAAAGTAACTTTTTAGAGTAACTAGTTACTTATAAAAAGTAACTTACAGTTATTAGGAACTCACTTTTTAACTAAATATATCTTTTTGAAAGCATCTAAAATAAAAAAGTAATATTTATCTAGATACATTATTTCAGTAACTATTTCAGCTCTGATCATCATGATACTATTTCAAAACCATCAAATATCAGAATAATTCATTTTTTTTTTCGAAAATCATCAAGGATTTTTTTTTCAGTTTACTTAATCACTCTTAAAATGGACTTGACCTCACAAGGGAAGTCTGTTTTACTTAGAGTTCGAGTCAATTATGCAATCAAGAAATATTCTGGGCAACGTTTTCTCCCTTTACTTAACTGAAATTGTAACATACGCCATTTTCTTACACGAATCGCTAATCTGGCGTCCTACTAGAAAGTATGGCAGGCAGCGCGTAAAATCATGAAGACTTGTTACCATTTAGGGCTATTCTAGTCGCATTCACCGCTGTGCGCTCAGCTACTTCGGCAGCCATTTCCTGCATACCGGATTCGACGAACCCTTGGACGACTGTTTTCATTAACTGCAAAAAAAGTAAATAAAAAAACGATTTAATAGGAAAATCCAAGTTGACATTTGATACACAGGGTCTGTGTAAGTTTAGCTAACAAATGAGAAAACAACTTTTTTTATTCTCAAATTCAGCAAAAAAAGTTATTCTTCATAGAAAGTTTTGCTTATTAAAAGCGTTTCACTAGAAAAAATTCTCCATATAAACGCATATAGGCAAAACAAAAAAGTGTGAAATGAAAATGTCTGAGTTGTTCGAATTAGATAGAGTAAAAAAAATTTATGAAGAAATGAAACCGACTTCTAATATTTTTCCCGTGTATAATACACCATTTTTTCTGTGACTAGTTAATATTGAAAATAGCTGAATGAAGTCAGAAAATTATCGATGTGAAATTTAGTAGTAGTTATTGAGAATAATATAAAGTTAAACAATGTCTGATTTCTCTGACTCCACCTGAGCTAAATCGCTGAAAATTTACCAAATCGGGTATTCAAGATTTATGGAATGGAAGATGAAGAATACATGCAGTTCTTTCTCGGAAACGGTGTTATTTTTCGGAACTGGCACAACAAAAGCCATCAACAGTGTGTTCGAATTATTCAATGATTAAAAGTATGAACGAAAGCTTTCACGGCTGTGGTCAATTAAAAAATCGTGGTTCTTGGGATTAGACCGTGTGAAAATGGAATCACTTTCCGACGTTTCGCCTTCGATAGCACGGCATCTTCAGGGATCTTCACTTTACAAGATCGGAACACTGGATGAGCTCGGAGAGACCCAGGCCGCCTATTTATAGCAGACCTGTGTTTACCGGAGCGTGACTCGGTGTAACGATCGGTTTCCACGTATGACGAACACTGAAGCCCGTATCTCTATTAAAATTGTTAGGATGCTTATAAATTTCCATAGATTCTCGAATTTTGCGTTTATAGAATCCAGAAATCGGTGCAAGAACTTTGGTTTCTTTTACATTTATAACATGTCCAGTAGAATGTTGGTGTTCAGATACAGCAGTGATCCGATCTCGAGAAGTAGATCCCTGAAGATGCCTCGTGCAATCGAAGGCGAAACGTCGGAAAGTGATTCCACTTTGACACGGTCTAATCTCAAGAACCATGATTTCTTAATTGACCACAGTCATGAAAGCTTTCATTCTATGTTCGCTAACCTCTATGGGGTGGAAATTTTGGGGATCTCCGGAACAACAACATGAAGCTACTTTACCAACTAGCCTTTTTCCTTAGACGCGATGAACACGTAGTACCAAAATCTCTACAGATGAAACACCACATAACATCAAAAAGTGAAAGGAACATTTACAAACGAGCCAGTATGGCATTGGTAAGAGAAAGGATAAAAGCTACTCGACGTGATTTTGGATATAAACGCTCGTAAGTTATTAAATATTTATTTAAAATTAGCTTTTATACTCGAATATCACATATTTAGAACTCTCGATGACATTAGCAATGCGTAAGCAGAAAGGATACATCAGGCAGTTACCATTAAGCAACAGAAATAGTTCAAAGGACTGCTGGACAGCCAAAGACCAATAAACCTCCACAGGACACAGTTATACATTTATTTTCAAAAATCCTTATTGAAGCAGAACAATCCGTCCTCTCTAAAGGTCAAAACTTCGCTATTACACTGAAGGACATACCCGTAGAAGACAGTGTCATCTGTTGAAGCGACAATTAGAAGACTTCCAGCAGAAGAAGCTGACGTAATAAGGTATGAAACAACGATACAGACAAATTGGTCCTTTCAGTGGACAAGGGAAATGTCACTGTCGTCATGGACAAAACAGATTACGTAAAGAAAATACAACTACTCTTGGACGACAACATCTACAGAGTAATTCAAGCAGACTCGACCAACAAAATTGAGAGACGGATAACCAACCTTATAAACGCATCCAACCTACCAGCAGAGGAGAAGAAGATGCTAAGGCCAAGCAGCTCCAGGATCCCGCGATTCAATGGACTACCTAAAATACACAAGGTTAATGTAACACTTCGACCTATCGTTAGTGCAATAGGATCTCCTACTTACAAAATTGGTAAATATCTTTCAAATATTTTTAATAATTTTACAGAAAAACACAATCATATAGTACAAACTCTACGCATTTTGTAGAAAAACTAAAATCAATCCAATTAGATGAATCAATTTCCATAATATCAGACTCATTTCACCATAATAAAATTGTCAATTCACTTTTAGATCTACTTGAAGCATGTCTTACATCAACGTATTTTGTCTTTCAAGGAACTTTCTATAAGCAAATCTCAGGAGCAGCCATGGGATCTCCACTGTCACCAGTGGTAGCCAATATTTTCATGGAAGCTTTTGAGGAGGAAGCCTTAGAGTCGTCTCCATTAAAACCAAAATCACGGTTCAGATATGTAGACGACACTTTTGTAATATGGCCACATGGTCCAGAAAACCTCCCTGGGTCACTTGATCATCTGAATAAACAGCATGCTAATATAAAATTTACAATGGAAATTGAATCAGAAGGCACGATTCCCTTTCTAGATGTTCTTGTACAAAGGAAAGGGGATGGTTCCTTGAACAAATTCCCATCATCATCCAGCACAAAAGCAATCAGTTATTAATTCATTGGTTTACAAAGCCCTCGCGATTCCTCGGAAACAGAGAAAGTCAAGCTTTAAGAGGGAATGGATAATATATTAAACCTAGAAAACATAATAATCCCAAGAAATGATACTAATAAGTAATTACCGATAGGAAGTGTACACTTCCATTTATACACGGAACCACAGACAATCTTCAACACATACAAGAAAATTAGACAATGTTTGCGATCGCCATAGGATAATATTCCTTTCCAAACGGAAGGAGTATATGAAATTCCTTATTCCTGTGGTGATGTTAATATTGGAGAAACCGGACGATCCATATCGACTAGGCTTAAGGAACACGAACGATGTATTAGAAAGAAACAAATTGTACAATATGCTGTATCTGAACACCAACATTCTACTGGACATGTTATAAATGTAAAAGAAACCAAAGTTCTTGCACCGGTTTCGGGATTCTATAAACGCAAAATTAGAGAATCTATTGAAATATATAAGCATCCTAACAATTTTAATAGAGATACGGGCTTCAGTCTTCATCATATGTGGAAATTAATCGTTACACTCATTCAGTGTTCTGATCTCGTGAAGTAAAGATCCCTGAAGATGTCTCGTGCAATCAAAGGCGAAACGTCGGAGAGTTATTCCATTTTGACACGGTCTACTCCCAAGAATCATGATTTCTTAATTAAACTAATTACCTTTCTGAACAAAATGGGAAAGGTTACACGCCCAAGAAAGCTGCGATTTTTACGAGTACACAAATTAGCCATTTTTTTAAATAATGCTCCCAATGAAGTTTATTTAATGGCCAAGGTTGTTGTTGTATTTGGAATTACAGGAGCTTGTGGAAATTGTGAATTTAGCCAGGTAACATTAGATGATACTGAAGATTCGGGAGCGTTATTAATTGTGGAACTTAAGCAAACAAAGAATGACGTAAACAGGAGATTTGTAGTACATAGTCCTTCGTCTAGCAGCAGCAAAGGATCGCCGCCTGTTTTATGCATATCGCAATGGAAAATGCATCAACCAGGATGTGGGTAAAGATCAGTTTTATAAATATATAATTGAAACAGTAAAGTCGAATGCGGTCTTATCGTGCTGGTCCAAAGGTCACCAACATTATGAATCAAATCAGAAAACAGAGTGAATATCAAAATGTTGTGTGATTCTTTTATCGAGCTATTAAATCTCGATGGGCTATTTACAAATATACAGGGAGAAAGAAAATAGTTTTTTATTTATTATTATATTACGCAATATTATTATGATAGCCACTTAATATTATTTTATATTTTCAATGCCGAGGGACTAAATAAGAAAATTCGCTAAATATGTATTTCGTTAAAATTTTGGTTGGCAAAAACAAAAATACACAAAATGGCAAGCGCTTTAATAAAGTCGGAAGTCGGTTCGAATCAGTGGAACAATCAGGATATGTTCTATTTATACAGCCACTTAATGAAAGTGAGATTTTTTCATCAATCACCAAAAATTATATATATATATATATATATATATATATATATATATATATATATATATATAAAATCTAACCACTTATACAGTGTCATTTATTTAAATGCGGGCCACCCCTGTGCAAACAAAACTTGTTTTTTTTTTCTTGTGATAACAAAAAAAAATTATTTTGCAAAAATCTTATACACTTTTGTTAAAAACAAAAGATAATTAGTTATTACTTCCCTCGTGAGATTTTTTCAGATCTTTACGTTTGAGAGACTTTAGATGCCGGAAAACATGTTTTTTCAATTCCATCTGTCTGTAGGTATGTCTGTCCGTCAGTCTGTCTGTTCGCGGTATAGCTAAAAACTACTTATCCGATTTCTTCAAATTTTTCAGTCTAACATTAGCGGCCATGCATGCGAAAAATACAGGCTCTATATATATATATATATATATATATATATATATATATATATATATATATATATATATATATATATATATATATATATATATATATATATATATATATATATATATATATATATATATATATATATATATATATATATATATATATATATATATATATATATATATATATATATATCATATATAAATATATATATATATATATTGTTTTATAATTAATAAAAAATTTGCTTATTTTAAACACGCTTTAAAATTGGAACAAGTATTCTATAATTATTTATTTATTGCCCTCAAAATTACAAATGTACTAAAAAAGTAAGCAAAAAAATGGTGTCAAATCTAACAAAAAAAATTTTAAATTAAATTTTACTGGCTAATATCCAGGAGCCAGAGGCAAAAGCTATGAGAAATATACGTACAGAAACTTGTGCATGAAATAAAAACATAATTTACTTCCGAAGAAGATTAAGAAATGAAGAAAGAAAAAATCCAAAGACAAAAGACTTAAGTTACAATGCAAAAATGGATATTCATAATGCAATTTATGATTTATACACGTCAAAGACTAATATAATCCTTCAGAAACTTTTTAATATTATAGAGACCTCATCTTCTGAGTCGTCCTCAAATGGCGCAATGATCATCGATGTTATTTCGACATCTGGAACTCGTTCTCGATTCCACCAATCCCATATTAATTTCTCTGTATGTTCCACAGATTTCTTCCAGTACTCCGGAGTAATATAACTTAATGAATCTTGCCAAGAATTTGCACTTCATCTGATGTAAGACCATCGTTCACGTGTTAATTTTATTGCGTTAAACTGGCAATGGTATGGCGGCAGTCGTAAAACCTCATGTCCATTTTCCCGTAATATTTCATCTACGGCATATATTGTTGGTTTTTTAAGAGATTTTGCCATTAAAAGAAGTTCAAGTTTCAGCATATTGGGTAAAGGATTTTGTTTATGTTTTATTAGCCAGTCATAAATATAACTTCTCTTCCAGGATGAAGTAGGTCGTTTATTTAAGATTCTTGAATGTTAAGATGCATTGTCCAGAATGAATAGAGATGGAGCATCTAAATTTGGGATCAGTTGTTCTTTTAACCACTTTTCAAACAGTTCACAGTTCATATTATCATGATAGTCCATACTTCTAGATGTTGAAGAAAACAGTAAACTTGCACCTGGAAGAAATCCTGTTGAAGAACATGCATGCAAAATGATGAACCGTTTTCCCGTCACACATCCCTTTTTTTTCTCTTGACACTTTTTACATGCTCGTTCTGCCAAGATTTCGAACCACTTCCATTAGAAAATATCCAAGTCTCGTCTAAAAATACCACTTTTCTAAATTTTGAATTAACATTTTCTGTGTATTTCTTTAAAAACTGGATACGCTGACTTGCTATATGTGGCAACTCGCATAAAAATCTTCGATTACAGTCCTTTTTATATCGAAAACCCAACATTTTTATTAATTTTGACAACGATTTTAGTACAATTTCCAATATGCCTCGATTTTTTAAAGCTTCTTTTAAAACTTGAAGGGTTATATTAGTTTTTCATGTGTATAAATCGTAAATTGCATTACAAACATCCATTTTTACATTGTCACTTAAGTCTTCTGTCTTTGGCTTTTTTCGTGTATATTTCTTAATCTTCTTCGGTAGTAAATTATGCTTTTTTTCATGCACAATTTTCTGCACAGTCCTCAAACCGATTCCCAGAGCTTTTTCATGGATATTCGGTAAATTTTCATTTTTTATTAGATTTAATACCATTTTTTTCGCTTGTGGATGCAAAAATCCCGAAAATTGTTTTCTATTACTCATTTTGTCACTGACTTGCCAATCTGACTTTGTAGTGACATCGCTCAAAGATTTTTGCAACTGCTGGTATTTATATGTTTAGCCTCTTTTTTCATATGAAAATATCATAGGTCTATCTAATTCATCTTCCGGATTTTATGCGGAGGATATGATTACACGTAATAAAAGAAAAACAAACTTAAAAAGTTTGTCGTTGATAAATCGTATGACCCGCACGATAACACTGCTTTTGACTATAGTTAATTTTCTTCAATTTGAAAATGCTAAATCATATATAGGTCATTCATTTCGAAGATCGTCTGCTACACTTTTAGTCGAATCTGGGGGAGACTTGAAGACACTAAAGAAACATGGCGGTTGGAAGTCATTAACAGTCGCTGAAGGGTATATTGATGAATCGGTAGCACATAGGACAGAAATAATATCCGATTTGCGAGCAGATACATAAATTAATTAAAAAAATTTAATTTCAACACAAAAAAATTCAACTGTTGTACTGACTAGTTCAAGGAACATGTCATTCATGCAGTACACATTTAATAATTGTAGTTTTGATATAAAATAAATGTTACTTTTGTATAATAAAATATTCTAAAATGAAATAACTACCTTTACCTATGTTAAATATCTCGAATTGGTTTTCAGTGAGACAAAGATTGTACTACTTTTCAATGGTTTTTATTTTCAAGTTGAGTAGAGGTTTAATGCCAGCATATTTTGATGAGTTTGTGAGTTTACATATCAAGATTCACTTATACAGTACCAGAAGTATCAATAATTTCCACATAAGAAGAACTAACACTAAATTTTCTATGCAATCATTATTTTATAAAGGATTGAGTGAGTTTAACTGCTTACCCCCGAATATCAAGAGTGTAAGTAGTGTAAGGGCATTTAAGAGCGGTTTAAGAAAACACATTGTTGGTGCCTGACATGTATAGTTTGTTAAGTTTCAAAATTTTTAGTGTTGTCATTATTCTAAATGTTTTTTAGATATATGTAATTTATTGTTTAAGTAGGAGTCCTATTTCAAATACAGTTTCATTTCATTACATGCGTATATATATCCGCAGAAAAAAACTAATTTCATAAAAAATGATATTTTGTTACCTGTCAATTTTTTCCCGTCACAAAAAAATGATCATTTTTTAACTTTTTAGTGCATTTTTTTGAAGTCAATTTCATTTTTGTATGATTTTTTTTATTTCATCCTTTTTAGTTTTATTTAAACGAGTTTTATTGGAAAAATCACGTTAACAAATGGTCCACTGCATATTTTTTTCTGATTTAATGGTGAACGCGTAGAATCAAGACGCGACAGTAGAATATTAAAAAACTTCTTGCAATATTTTTGTAGTATTCTTGCTATGGGCAATAACCTGAATACCCCAGAAAATGTCATCCAAATCGGCGAAGCAGTTTAGACAATATGCGCGAACAAACAAAAAAAAACACAGGTCGAATTGAGAACCCCTCTTTTTTTGAACTCCGACTACAAAAGAAAATATGAAGGAAGGAATCTGAAGTGTATTTAACAATATTAATTCTAATATATTCAGAGATGTTAGCGTGTCTTTTGAAAATCGTTTAAATACTTGTGTCAAAACGGAGGTCATCTCGAACATCTAATTAAGTAGTTTTTGCTGTTTTATAAGAGTTGTTTTTCATTATTATTTTTTTTTATTTTTACATTCTAATTACTGTACGATGGACAACTTAACAATACTTTAAACTAGATGTTAAGTTGTCCTAGCTGTCCTAACCAGTTTAAAATAGGTTTGTCTCGTTCAGTTTTCGTGTATTCTACATTTCCCGTCTCAACAAACCATTGCATAATCTTTCAAAAGCGCTTCTTGTGTTTGTCTATCAAGATATTTTTCATGATATATTCTTATCACTAACAAACAATTCCTTTCACTTGCTCCTAACACATAAATCATATCGATTAACCAGTTCTTATTATTAGATCATTGTAATACTTAATTAATTAAATTTTTGGATTGAATCTTTTTTTATTAGTGATCATTTTTTGAAGTTTTAAACTTTTTAGACCCATCCATGCTGGTAACAATCATTTAAAAAATGTAATAAAAAAATAGGTGTTGAAAGAAAAACACTTTGCAATATTTTGCCATAATAAATTGAGATATCCACCAACAATATTTACGAAAAATGACCATAAATCTTGAACGACTCTCTATAGACCCCACATATAATATATTGGGTGAATGGCCAAAAAGGGAGAAATCTGAAATGTAATAATATACAGGGCGTCCCATTGAAATGAATCGAGAAAATCTGCATCCAGGATTTTTATTTACCCTGTATACCGTTATTAAAAAATACTAAAGAAAAATACCACATTTAAAAGACCACAAAATGATTTATGCTAACGCACTGAAAACAATACAATGCATCAAATGTACCTCTGATATTTTCGAAATGTGGTCATAAATCTTGAATGACTCGGTATAGATGATTGATGCTAACGCACTGAAAAAATATAGGGCGTCAGATGTACATCTGATATTTTCGAAAAGTGGTCATAAATCTGAATGACTCTGTATAGACCCCACAAACCCCATATTGGGTGAATTTTCAAAAACGGAAGAATTTGAAAGTAAAACAATATACAGGGTGTTCCATTTTAAAAAATGTAAGTTTGTTTTAAAGCAAACTTATCCTTAACCCTGTATAATCGAAAATAATTTTAGGAGGTAGCTCTCAACAGTCCCTACAACTTTCGTATAAAAAATGTTTCTCTAATTTCCACAATAACTGAGCTATTGGCCTTGAACTCACTGTCGGACCATATATATATATATATATATATATATATATATATATATATATATATATATATATATATATATATATATATATATTATATAATAACTCTACATACAAAAAATTGATATAAAGCTTGTGCAAGTGTATCTATCTCCACCTAAAAATATCCAAATAAAGCATTGTTTTTGCGGCAAGCAGAAACCTTTTCAACCTGAAAAAGTTTACTAAGGCGCATTTCTGCTAACTTTAAAAATTCAATGAATTTTTTAAACTACCACATATTAATAAATCATCAATATTCATCTTCATTTTTTACTCAACTTATATACCTATGTATATTAAAAGCTACTTAAACCCATATAAAGCTTGAGCAAGTGTCTTACCATCTAAAAAATACTTAAAAAAGCGATTATCATTTTGTAGCAAAGAAAAACATTTAAATCCAGGAACAGTTTATCACGGCATACAATTCTGCTAATTTTAAAATAAATTAAATAAGATTTATGTGAAAATAAAAAAAAATAAGCACCATGCAAGTACATTTTAATTATTGTAATCATACATACTCTGCTTTCTTAGTTTTCGTTTTTTAAAATAGGATCGCTAAAAGGAGAAAATTAATTATTTAGTGGCTATGAGTTTTAGAGCATTTATTGGAATGACAATTAAGTCAAAAAATGTCCAGCATATGACAAAAAATATACAAAAGAAAATTTATATAAATATTTAAATATTTTAAATCTGAACTAATAAAACTTTTGATACTAAGGGGGAGAGTTATTTTGTCATATGATACAAATTTCTTGACATATGTTGGTTTAAAACCAAAATATATTTTTACTTACGTTTTCCCATATAAAGTTTGCCGTTTCATCAATCATTATTCCTATTTCCCGCATTTCTCCACTATACCTAAAACGAATTAACAGTTTTTAGTAAGGCGAACATTGATGAAAACAACGTGAAATTTTTACAAATTCTGAAATTTGGGACAATGTAATTAATTTTTAAAACGGTCCTTTAGAAATTAGTTCACAATATATTTGACTTTTGGCAAAAACATAATTTCTATTATCTTTATTTCATTACAATGGTTTGAAGGGTTGTAAAAAATTATGACTTTTTTGAAAAAAATTAAAAAACACGTGACTTTGCTGATGTAATTATGATTTTTTGATTTTTATGGTTTTGACTGATTTATTCATTAAACATGGCAATAACAATTATAACAATTATTATTACGAAAATTCCCGTCCGCGTTCCAGTCAGAACAAGAAACTTCATCTGTCTTCCTAATGTGCGGGTGATGCAAATCGACCTTATTTCTTAATTTACTTTCCGCCATTTAGTATCAAGTCGCGGATTTCTTACCCCTTGTTTGAATAGTGTTTAAACATGTCTCACAGAAGTGGAGGCAGAAAAAAAAGATCCTATTTGGCAATATTTTATAGAAACGTCCAATATGTTTGAGGGGAAAACTGGAAGCAGAGCAACCTGCATACAAGCAATTTGGAAATGGATTGTGGAACCAATGAAAATCCACTGGGGGAGATGCAGAGAAAGAAACTGATAGTAGTGATAGTGCCAGTACTTGTTTAGGACTAATTTCAAATGTATATATGATAAAATAAATTAAATAATACATTACAGTATTATTTAATTCATTTTATCAAAACCACAACATAGTTTTACTTTAACAGACAAAAAGTTGAATTAAGAAATCATAGTTCTTGGGATTAGACTGTGTCAAATTGGAATTACTATCCGACGTTTTGTCTTCGATTGCACGAGGCATCTTCAGGGATCTTTACTCCACACATAAAAAAAAACAGGTGGAGAATATTGAGTAAAGCATCCCATTAAATATGTGGTCCTCTAGTCTAGTCCTTCCAGTCAAAAGATGAGCCTCAGTCTAAATAACCCAACAGGCCTGGAACTTCGTCAGAACTGACTTCAAGAGATCGATAGAAATCGGACGTCACTGTAGAAATAGATTAGGATAGTCTTAAGTTACAAGTTTAGCTTATATGTGTCAAAATATTTTAATACTGAATATGACTGAAACCTGTGGTATGGGTGGGAGTTTTAAATTACTCCTCAAGTATAAGTTAGTCCAGGTAGCTTTCCAACTGTTGAAAATAGCAAAATAGCTACAAATCAAAAGCTCTATTTTTAGATTCATTACTCATATGCCATATCTATTTAGAGGTTTAGAATTGAAATTGGTAAATTTTTTTGCACTAAGTTGAGCTCTTTCTTTAGAAGCAGAAAGATACAAATTTAATCATGTTATTTTTCGCTCTTCTTCTTATCAAATATAATAATCTGAAAAGCTTCCATTCATTTTTTGTACACCTAACTGAATTAAGTCTATTTATAAATCAGGTTAAAAAGTACAAAATATTGAAAGACACTTATAATACATTTAAGACGAATTGAATTTTCATGTGAGAGGGGAGTGGTACCTAATGCCAGGAAAGTTTCCTTAGTTAAATCTATCGGAAAAAAACAAAATACATCAATAACGAGCTATGGAGATCTTCGACTCATTAGTTTACTTTCTGTTTCCCTTAATATTGCCAGGTCAGTTCTTCATCTTCAACTAACAACCTTTTTGAAATCCAATTCTATTTTGCCTCTCAGGTAAGTCTGGATTTAGAAGGGGCTTTGGAGCTAGTGCCAGCCTTTGCGCCATTGTTGACCATTGCCTGCATGGCTTAGATCAACAAAAGCTCACTTCTTTAACTCTACCTGATATGACCAAGGCTTTCGACACCATCGATTTTGAGTGTTTGCTGGCTAAACTTTATAACTATGGAATTCGCAATGAAGTGTTTAACTAGCTGACTAGTTACCTGACTCGGAGATTTCAGCAGACTATATTGGATAATAATAACGCCAGTGGTACACTAATTTCAAGTCTAAAAGAACTTCACTCTGGAGTACTTCAGGGATCAGTACTTGGCCTGCTTTTATTTTCAATTTTTATGGCGGATTTAGCTAACATCAAACAATCTTGTTAGGTACATGTGTTTGCTGATGACATTTAATTAACATCAATTTGCTCCTAAGGAGAGCAATGGTGCTTGCTTGTGTATTAATAATGATCTAAGCTTTATAAAACAATGGAAGGATAAAAACTGCTTTTTTTTAAACCCTTCAAAATCATTGCATGTCCTTGTCTTCCTATCCATGTTTGTAGAGTTCCAATTCCTACTTTACAGTCCGCAAAAAATCTGGGACTTATTATAGATTCTAATCAGAAATTTGACAAGCATGTCAGTTCTATATGCCAAAAGGCATATCTTAGCCTCTGACAACTTCTCCCTTTTAAATATCTTCTTGATATTGAAACTAAAAAAATGCTTACTGTTTCATTAGTGATGTCTTATTTTAATTATTGTGACATTGTGTATGGTCCATATATCAATGGTGCGGCTCGTCATCAGCTCCAGAAAATGATAAATCATGCTGTTTGTTTTACAACTCCTGTACCCCGATTTTCTTAAATTACTCCCTACATTTGTGAACTCGGTATGCTTAAGCTTAATGAATTGCGTTTCATTAATTTTGCTTGATTTGTGGTTAAGATTTTAAATACTGGTATTCCTCCTTATTTAAGGAAAAAATTAACTTGTCGCACCGAAGTTCATTTGAGGGAGTTGAGGGAAATAGCTGAGCTTCTGCATACTCCTGTTCACAGGACCTCAGCACTCGAGTCTTCCTTTTTTGGCTCCGGTGGTTTACAACAGTTTGTTGCTCCTCAGGCATCTTTTTGTCCCAACAATAAAGACTAAACTAAAACAGCAGTTACTGACGAATACCTCTAATTTGCATGTCAACCTGAATACATTTTAGTTTCAATATTACTTTTTAATGATATACCATAATTGTGATTTTAGTCTAATTGAATTTTATTAGTAGAATTTAGTTTTGCTTTTGCAATCTGGATTATTATCTTTATTGTTTTTAGTTTGTATTCTATTTTAATTGTTTTTATTCTATTTTAATTATTTAAGAAAATTGTATGTTATTTGTACATTTACTTTGTCAGATAATAGGGCTAGGTTGAAATCATTTAAAATGTATCCCGTCCTTTTGTGTTCTTTTTTGTCACAATAAATAGTTTTTGAATTTGAATGCGCATTCAAAGACCAAAAGATATAGTTCAAAAGTCCTACATTTTTGTCCTCACTACACCATGATTGAAAAGTTGAAATTTTTTGTGGGTTTAAATTATCAGACATATCACTCAGTGGTTAACTTACCTAATGTACGCCCACGTCACTAACGTAGCAAATGCTACCGCCATTCCTAAATTGCACAAGTTGGCTAACGAGTATAGTCCAAACAGCCCAAAGAGTCCAGACGTGATATAAAATGCAACAGCCAATGCAAAAAACACTGCAGGGGTCCGTGCCGACTTAAAGATATTCTTGCTCTCGTTGTGGGATTTAAATTGCAGGAATGTATCTTCAATGTCCTACAAAACAAAATTGTTACCCTGTGGCAGGCAAGGATTTTTCCGAATATCTTAAAATACACATGTTGGTATCTTTATATTTATTTTTAAGCTAACAATATATTAATAACTATTAAGGCTATACATGTGTAAATTGGAAACAATAAAAACCTCGAAAAAAACTTCAAGTTAGACCAAGTTCTAAATTTAAAACTGATTAGTGAATACAACTGTTTATGTACATTTACTTGTGTCAAGTTACAGATACCATTTTTGTCTAAAGAATTACTTAATTCAAGTCTATATTTAAAGACATAATCAAGCTAAAAATAGATATCTTACCTTTTCCAATTGTTCTTTATATACAGCACTGAACTCTTCCCCACCCATTTTCTTCTTCTTGTCAAATTGCTCAATAGCCTTGTCTTTAACTCTTCTGTGTTCATTTTCAATTGTTTCTGTTTTCAAGTATGGTTTGGCACCTCCGCAGACATCTTCCATCATTTGAATGTAGACGTCTTTAGCATCAGCAACAGCAGCTAGATTATTCGCTTCAGCAGTGGCCTAAAATGTAACAATATATATATATATATATATATATATATATATATACATATACATATACATATACATATATACATATATATATATATATATATATATATATATATATATATATATATATATATATATATATATATTATTTTCGAGCCAACGACACATCAACAAACTGATGTTTATCTTTAAAAGAAATAAAGTTTAATTAAAATTTTAATCTGTATATGCTATAAGTGGTTTATATACACAGCATATCTCAGGTTCCAAATTACACTACCAAAATTCAATTTAATCAAAACAAAAGAATAATACACACCGACGATTGCTTTAATATTCGTAAACCTAACACACTTACGCAGAACATAACCCAATATTCTGGATGATTGAAAAGCCATTATTTCGATGTGTCAATCGAACATTAATTTCGAATCAAATGTAATACCCAAATCATGCACATAATCAACTTTGGAAAGGGTTTTGCCACCTACCTTATAGTGAAACAAATATTCATCCCTATTACGCGAAAAGATTATTGACAAGCATTTATTTAAATTAAAAAATAGACTGTTTTGTTAGCCAAATTCAGTCAGTCAGGAAACTACAATTATGAAAGCAAGATTTAATTTTATTGATGTATATAATGAAAAATAAGGGCCTGCAATGCGATCCCTGTGGGACACCCGAGGTAGGACTAATGTAGTCTGAGCAGTAGCCTTGAAGGGACACAAAGAGTGATCTATCCTGAATGTAAGAGTCTACCCATTTTAAGGGCACCCCCCATACCAATGAGTAAGAAGAATATTAAGGCTTACCTTGTCAAATGCCTTGCTGAAATTGGTGTGTATGGCGTCCACCTGTACTCTATTATCTAAATGATCATCAAGGTACTCAGTATAAAAGAATAAATTGGATTCAAGAAATCTTCCTCTGAAGAAGCCATACTGCTCTGATACTATTATATTCCTAACCAAATTAAAAATATATTCATAAACCAAGTTTTCAAAACTTTTCGCCAGAGCTGACAACTTGATAATTGGGCGATAATTCATTACGTCTTTCCGATTCCCACCCTTAAATATTGGAACATCTTTGCAGATTTTCAACTATCAGGAAATTTTCCACACTTTAAGGACAATTGTGGTTGTGGCAACTGTATCTTTCCAACATACTTCAAACTCAAAATGCTTTATTGTCTTAAGAAAATCTCGTTGACAAAGCTGTAGAGAAAAACAATGTTGAAACATGATATCAAGTGGAACTAAATAATGTACCAAATGGATAATAATTTACCAAAATAAAATTATATAAAATATTCAGTTAGTCATATTATTAAAACAACATATACCTATACCCATATACCTAACAAGGTGTCACACATTTAAAAAACCTAAAATATAAAATCATTACAGTTCTACTATACAAAAGTGTCTAAAATCTGTCTGTAAAGAAATCATCAATTCAATAATAGGCTCTCACACGAAGTTTTTTAACCTTTCTAAACTTCATCAAAGATGGTATCAATCTAAGGTGTTGGGCTAAGTGGTTAAACAATTTCTTACAATTATAAATGATTGAGCGTTTTATACGAGAATTAGAGGGGATAGGTAGTAAAAGCAAATCAGGGTCTCTAAAGTTATAGTTATGCCTATCTCTTAACTGACTTTGGTGTTTATATTTTTTATAAATTAAGCACAGTCTCTAAAATAAACAAAGAATCTAACGTCAATATACCATGCTTGACAAATAAAGGTTTACATGAATCGCAAACCCTTGCTCTACACATATATCGCACAGCCCTTTTCTAGAGAATAAAAACACTTTCGAAAAGTTGCATGGAGCATACCCCCCAGAAACAAGTGCCATAGCGTAAGTGCGAGTCAATTAGGGAGATGTATACGCTCCTTACAGTACTGTAATCATTTAAATTGTTTGAAATTACTCTAATAGCATAACAACTTTAAGCAACTTTGGACTTAATGGAATTTATATGAAATTCGAACATTAACTGGTTATCAATGTATAGACCTAGGAATTTATTTTCTGTTGTATTGTCTAGTATAACATCATCCAAACTTATATCATCCAAGTTACACCCAAAAGAGACTATATTAGTCTTCGTAAGGTTCAAGGATAATTGATTTGAATCACACCAACATTTAATTATCTTTATATCATTTTTAATATTCTCACTTAAGACCTTACTGTCCGTGTTATGCCAAAGTATGTTAGCATCATCAGCAAATAGGGTGAATCAGCCAGATATATTAATACCCGCAATGTCATTTATATATAACAAAAACAAAATGGGTCCCAAGACTGATCCTTGTGGTACCCCAAACTCCAATGCTTGATGCCCTGATACACGTCCCCCAAAAGAAACACACTGTATTCTGTTTTCCAAATAAGACTTAAACCATTTCAACGGTGTCCCCCTAAAACCATACATTTCAAGTTTCCGCAGCAGTATTCTATGGTTCACGCAGTCAAACGCCTTTGACAAATCACAGAAGACCGCTGCGGCAACCTCCTTCTCATTCAGTCTTACATAAAGATTTTCCAAGAATGGCTTTTTTGACTTTTTTTAAATATTTTTAATCGGAAATGATTTATTAAATATTTGAGATAATGATGTACGGAATGATTGCAAGGGATTCTCAGAATTTAGAAGAGAGCGCCAGTTTACATTATCACAAGAAAGCGAGAACCTTCGGTAATTTTTCCTTGTACACAGTCTTCTCTTATATTTAGTTGTACTAGATACCTTGAGCGTAAAATAAAATTATATGAAACCACATCATGATCTGATAGACCTGCTTGCAAAACATTACAGGTTAGTTTATCTTTAGGAAAATTGGAACAGATATAATCAATCAAGGTTGATGAATGAGCGGTATTTCGTTTAGGTTTGTCAATTCATTGGGTATTTTACTTATGCACTTTATGAAGTTTGTTCTTTTGTTTAATGATTTTTATTGTATTAGATCTGTAATAGGTAGGGAAATATTTATTTTTAGTAAACGTAGGAACATGTTTCTGTACAATTTTATTGATTTTAGCATAAAAACTCTCCCCTGGCCTAGGGAATTCTTTGTTATTGGTTTCGTACAAGTTTTGCAAATAGTCGTTTTATTTAATAAATTTACAACCGATATGAAAACACAAACAAATATTTGTTTGGTTCACTATGTGCACAAAACACTTATTTTATAGTTACACGAAAAAACAGTTTACTAACTTTTGATAAACCACGATTTTAAGCCGATTTAATCGAAACAATGTGTATACACAAGCATGTTGTTTACTCTGTTTATATATATATATATATATATATATATATATATATATATATATATATAATTGCCTAACAGATAGTTTACAAATGAACACTTACAACAAGCATTGACTTGGGCTCTGGCAGTTCGTTTCCTTCGTAGATTTGCATGTAAGATTTACAGTACTGTACAAAATCTCTAACTTTGACTTTTTCTCCATTAATTTTCTTTAGTACCAAATTCTCAGGCGATAAAATCATAGGAACCAGAATCTTCAGATTGTCTTTAAATTCTTGGTCGATTTCTGAAAGTCACATTTGAAATATAACAGATCTGGATTTTGTTGTATTTCATTTAATTAAATATATATGCTCAGACCAAATGACTTTTTGTAAATAATAATAATCAAAATATTTACAAAATAATCATTGGATTTCCAATATCTGAAGAACATCATACCTGATAGCCGACCATCAAAAGTAGGACTGGTAGCAACTTTAATCCCAGGATGGGGCATTAAAAAGCAAGCGATTTCGGAAAAACAAGATCTAATATGTTTGCGTAATGACTGCAGTTCAGCGTGTTGATGATCGCTTACTTCTAGGCGTTTCCCAAGTATTTGTTGTCCACCCACTGCACCATAGGGAGCTTCATAAGGGAATCTCCAATCTCTCACCAAAAATTGAAGCCGTTGGAAGGGAGTTTTACCTGAATCGGCTAGGGCTAAGCGACCATATTCAGTGAAAAGCTGAAAAAATGTTAATATTAAAAGGTACATAACTTAATTAAAGAACATATGTAATTTTGTCAAGTGATGTGATAAACTATAGACCAGTCACTATCCTAAATGCAGTATCTAAAGTTTATGAGATAGCTATATTTAATAGATTATATGATGAAGTTAAGCATAACATATCTAAATGCCAACATGGTTTTTTACCCAATAAATCTACATTAACCAACTTAATAACATTTTGTCAGTTTGTCCACTCTGCATTTAATAACAAAAAACAAGTTGATGTAATTGTTACAGATATGATGAAGGCCTTTGACAGGATAAAACATAGTCTTATAATTAAATTCCTCTATCAGAACAATGTAAGTAACGGCTTAATTCATTTAATTAGATCTTATTTGACTAATAGACAACAATATGTCGAAGTAAAGGATTCCAGGTCTGATGTATACACCAGTGCATCTGGAGTTCCGCAAGGTCCCAATTTGGGACCACTGTTGTTTTTAATAGCTATTAATGGCATATGTTCTGTTATGGGTAGTTCAGAAGGCTTACTCTTTGCCGATGACTTTAAAATGTATAAGGAAATAACCTCTATTCAGGACTGTGTTCATTTGCAGGAAGATCTAAGTGCTGTTGTGAACTGGTGCACTGAAAATTCATTTGACTTTAATAATAAAAAATGTTCTGCTATGTCTCTTACACTTAATAAAAATTTATTTGATTATACTTATGATATTAATGGTACACCACTTAAGGAATGCAAAAATGAAAAGGACGTGGGTGTTATACTTGACTGCAATCTGGCTTTTACAGATCACATTGTAAATTTGGTAAATGAGGCACATAAAGCAATGGGCTTCATCATCAGGTCTACTAAGGACTTTAGTGTTGAGTGTTGTCTGAAATTATTTGACAGTCTCGTATTGCCGAGGTTGGAGTATGGAAGCATAATATGGTCTCCGCAATACGAGGTTTGGATTAAAACTATAGAACGCGTGCAGCGTAAATTTTTGAAATATATGTTTTTTAAGAAATATGGATATTATCCAAAACAAGGATATGATCATAACTTATTACTGGATGGATTTAAGAGATTATCTTTAGAAAATCAACGTACCAAAATATGTCTAGTATATCTTTATAAAATTTTAACAAATAAAATTAATTCACCAGAAATTCTTTCAATGCTTCCATTCTTTGTGAATGTTGGAAATACAAGACAAAGAAAGATTTTTAATTTGGATTTTCCTAGGACAAACATTTATAAGAGCTCACCAATTTATAAAATGTGTAATTACTTTAATATTTATGCTAGTGACCTGGATTTAGACTTAATTAATTTAAAAGGTTTTACAAAACTGATGGAAGATAGATTATATGAATCTCAGACCCAGGTCTAGGTAGGACTTACGTTTTATTATTATGTATACTTTTATTTTATGTATTACTTATATGGTGTCTGTTATTGGCCTTGGCTGTTGATGCTGTAATAATAAATAAATAAATAAATATTTCAATGGTACCTGTAAATGTTGGAGATCATCCTCCTGGATGTTAGTCGATAAATTATATATCTGAACAGAGCTTATCATGGTACTTAATGCAAAAATTGTGGCACATTCCTTCACTGTACTTTTGCTATCCCAAGTACCCTGTGTGTCTAGCAAGATGATGGCAACCTAAAATAAAATAAAAAGTAAAAGTGGCAAGTACCTACACTAAATATTTGATTAGTTAAATAAACTTTCTTCAGTTTTCATAAAAATATTAATTTAACAATTATAAGTACATACAAAACACAAATAAAATCCTACATGTAAAAATATACAAGGGGTAAACTTTATCACCCATATTCATAAAGGTTTAAATTTAGACCTGGACTAACTCTGAAACCTTTTTTAGTGAATACCAGGGTATGTGTTAGTGCAATAAAATGGTATGTTCTTAGCTGCCAAAAAGAACTACTGAAAGTTTTGTCGATAATAATAATGTAATGTTTACAGTTCACATACACTTTATCACTGTATAATCAATCAAAGAATCTCCTTTGGAGAGCGCTAGCGTATCATCCCCCATCAATGTGAACTCCTTACTTTTTTTTAAGAGTAGAGAATGGATAATGTCCAACGTTGAGTATTGTTAGGGAATACAGAACATATTCTTCTGTACAAAGTTTATGAAAGATCTTGTAAAAAATATTTATTAAAAACAAGAAGGAACATTTTGAAATCAACCATTGTTATACTCCTGATATATTTTAATTCATTCATACCTTTTCTCCAGTTACAAGTTCAGTAAGAAATACTTCTGACCACATCAAGATTCCTGTGGTATCACGCTCAGAACCTCCTCTCCATGAAAATCCTTTCAAAGGAGCATCTTCCGATCCTATCCAGTCTGATGTATTCTGTTTATGGACATACTAAAAAAAAATACAAAAATTTCCTTCTATATATATATTATATATATATATATATTTATATATTATATATATATATATATATATATATATATATATATATATATATATATATATATATATATATATATATATATATATATATATATATATATATATATATATATATATATATATATATATATATATTATATATATAATTTTTCTTGGTTTGAGGTCAATACATTAACAACAAAATTAGTACATATTTTTAAACATATATTTCGTTTCTAAGGTGACGTTTCGACCATAGTTTTGGTCTTTTTCAAACCTAAAATTTGTTTAGCACTATTTTTTTAAGTTTATAAAGTATTAAAAATTTAGGACTTACCATAGAACGTAAAATAGTTGACTAAAAAGTATACATAATCCACATATCTGACATATACTACACATATTTAATTTACATTTTACGAATATTGTGGACGTTTATTACAGACAAATTACAAGCGACTGAGCGAACACTGTTATAGTAAAGATATATACAATTTATTTAGGTTGTTTATGTCTTTTTTGTCATTTATGGCGTTTTTGTTTTTTTGAATTTCAGCCATCTCAAAAAATTCTCTTTTTTTCAACTGAGGTTCGGATTTTTGAAGTTGAAAAAAAAAAGAGAATTTTTTGAGATTCAAAAAAACAAAAACGCCATAAATGACAAAAAAGACATAAACAACCTAAATAAATTGTATATATCTTTACTATAACAGTGTTCGCTCAGTCGCTTGTAATTTGTCTGTAATAAACGTCCACAATATTTGTAAAATGTAAATTAAATATGTGTAGTATATGTCAGATATGTGGATTATGTATACTTTTTAGTCAACTATTTTACGTTCTATGGTAAGTCCTAAATTTTTAATACTTTATAAACTTAAAAAAATAGTGCTAAACAAATTTTAGGTTTGAAAAAGACCAAAACTATGGTCGAAACGTCACCTTAGAAACGAAATATATGTTTGAAAATATGTACTAATTTTGTTGTTAATGTATTGACCTCAAACCAAGAAAAATTAGGATAAATATATATTGAAAAAAAAGGTCAAAGAACACAAAGCAAAAAAAAAATATATATATATATATATATATATATATATATATATATATATATATATATATATATCATAAATTACTTTTATATTAAAGTTTTCCAGACTGAATAAACAAATTAAACTTGCAATACTGAGCTTTAAGCTGGCAGTAAATATTCAAAATGAAAATTTGATGAATGTAACAGATTTTGATACAATATTACGAATATTTCGCTGCATATGTGGTTTGGTGCTGGGTGAGCACAAGGCTAGGAACTGGAGGTACTAGGTGGATCGGTACTGGGTTAATGCCAGAGCATAAAGCGCAAACGCATCATCTTTATCTGACTGTTTTCATTTGACAACAAAAACTTATACTTATTTACTTCTCTTTATTAAATTCCTTAGAAATCTAATATGCAGATATGAATTGTATCAAAAACTGATAAATAGTCATACAACATTATATACATTAATATATAATATTAAAATGTTTATACATTTTGAAGACATTCACCTAGATTCTAAAATTTTAAAAAAATACCTCAAAATGCCTAAACAAGTATGATAAAGGCATACAATTTACTAGTTCTATTTATTACTATGCCCCTCAATGGTAAGGTGCTTGATTTGTGGTATTTATTGAAAGTGCCCCTCCAGTCAGTTGTTGATTGGAATACATACATCCCCATGTTCCATGCAGTGTCCTATTTAAGGGGAGGTTTGGTTTGGGATTGGCTAGAGTCAGTTTTTCTTTAAAAAACTAAAATAGAGTAATCACTTTTTTTGGGCTGTTGAAAATTTTTCATTGTCCGAACCCCCCAAGTGATGTCTATATATGCCACCAGTTCCATGTGTGCTCGTGTAAAATGCCCATTTTGAACCCATTTATTTTGACATAGTCTATCTCCTCTGGCTTCAGCCAACGTTCTGGTAAGACAGTATATCCTGTTGGTGTTCTAATGTATTCAGGAAGAGTTTAATTTCCTTGGTTTTGCTACAGATATATTGAATGTTTAGATCTAGTACACTCAGTTCCTCCTTTAGTCCTTTCTTCCTCTACCCATTCTGCTTTCCTTCCACTGAATGATTCCTCTACATTAGTTTTTAGCGAAGATGAAGAAAGTGGTTAACAGCAACACCTTTTCATCAGATTTCTGGAATCATGTTGTTAAAGCTTGATTATAACTTGTTTTGAAGAGCTAATATTGATGTAAATTTGTGTTCTTATTTTCAAAATTATCAGAAACAGCCATCCTTTGTTCCATACCTCAACTGTATTAGACAAAGACACCTTGCTGAACCTATGAACCATAGTGACACAGAAATTGGTTTAGGAAGTTTTATTTTTTAAAAATCACTGAATCAATCTCATCTTTGTGATGTTTACAAATTTGCGACATTCTTGACCACTCACTGATATAAATGTCCAAGCAGTCCTAAACTTTATTCAATCACACATCTTGTGGTAAAATTAGCTTCTTTCATTCTTATTGTTCGTGCCAAGCATTTAAAAAATGGATATTTTGCAACTAAATTTAGAAACTTATTTTTCTCTACCAAATTCAATTTTCTGTATTCCAATTCTTGGGTAACTCTTAAAAAGAGGTCCTCACGCACCAACTTTTATTTTGTTGTTTTCAGCTACATGTTTACAAACGGCATTTTTCTGGGGCGCCACCTGCATTAAACTCTTTAGATAGTACTTCACTTTACACTTAAGACACATTCAAAGGGTACCACCATTTTATCAAAATGGAAACATAATATTTTCGAATTTTTATTGTCTTCGGATGACTGTAATGCATTAGTTATGGCCATCTTAAAAAAGATTTTAATAAGGTTATATTAAAATATAAAAAAACATATTTACATGCAAACCAGTTTTTGTGAAACATAAAGTTTTAACATTTACTTGCCTTTTAATACTTGAATCTGTATCTCTCATACATAAAAAACATGGATATTTACAGAAAAGGTTTTTAATACTAGACAGAATTTGAACCTCCAACTTCCTATCCCCAGAACAACCTTAGTAAAACATTCAATTTCATATGAAAGTAAAAAATGTACAATTACCTTCCAGAAATATTTAGAAATATAGAATGTCTTAAATTGTTTAAAAAAAAGTAAAATGTAGCTTGGGGGCAAAAGCCTATTATAACTTGTGAACATACCATATATTTTGTTTTTTTTTAGTACTCATGTATTTTAGGTCCTATGGCTAAAATCTGTACTTAAAAGCTTTTTGTCACTTTTCTTATACCTTTAACGGTATATTTTAATATGGTAATATTTGTGCCTTTTTGTATGACATGTAGCTACTTAGTTTATAATGTATATTTATTTATTTTATTTATCCAATATTTTTATTTGTATAGAGCTTACTTTGTTCACAAGGACTATATGTTTATTTAACAATAAAGTATATTTGAGTTTGAGTTTTATTTAAATTCATCTACATATACTTATATGAAGAAATATGTAACATAAATGACTTGTATATACTTACCCTCTGTATTTATATTCATAGAAAATTTTTTCAAAAGAAATTTGTAATGTTATTGAATCTATACCATCAAACACTATTGATTACCAAACGAGGGCATATGTTAGTAGATATTTAATGATACCAAACAATTATTAAACTATAAACTTGAAATTTGTAGAACACTTGGTGCCAAAATTCTATAACACTTTGCCTAGACAAATTAAGGATGCTACATTAAAATCATTTCAAACAGAATGCAGACATTTTATTGTGCAGGACTTTGACAAATTTAAGAACCTGATTAATTTATCAATTTGGACATTATTATTTATAAGAAAGCCTTTCCCTTTCATTTACAGATTTTAACAGCCACTTTGAGTTTACTTGATGCATACTCTTTATCATGCTAGTTAAATGATTAAATAAAAATAAATTATAAGAATTCTTTAAGAATATTAAACAAACATATTGATTAAATTTATTTAACATAAATAAGTCAACCCATTTATTTTTCATAATGCTTGGTTATATTTTAGTACAATATTATATGTACATAAATATTTGGGCTATGTAAATTCCCAACCTTAACATTTAATTGTCATAATACTTAGTTAACTCTTTGAGGTACGGGAATTCGGCTTAAAAAAAACCCTAGCGGTACGAGAAAAAAAAACATTTGAAAAATATACAAATTGTGGTGTATTTCTTTCAAATAAGTATATTGGAACACTAATACACATATATAAAAATATACATATACTGCAAAAGTACTTAGATTGGGTGGTTTATTTCTTACATCACCATACTTTAACAAAATTAAGAATATCATATATAAATAAACAATATATTCTAAAAACATATTAAGTTTTAGCATGATAAGATTGGAAACAAGTTTTGGTTTTTCCTAAACATAATGGCATGGCGCAAACACTGCATTGCGAATTGGTACGAACATCTTTTTTTTTCGAGCTACAATAAGCACATCTTTGACGAGTGGTTCTCATTGGCTGATGTGCACTTTCTGCTCTTCTAACGGCGGTCGATACTGTGGGCTTATGAGAACTAATGGCGACTGATAATTCCGTAGACATGTTTCTTTTGTCTAATTTTTGAACCAATGTTTTGGCAACTAAGCCTTCTGAAACCTGTCTTCGGAATTCTTTGAGAGAAATTTTAGCATTTTCTTTATGGTATAGTTTATATATTATAAAGGCATTTGTTATTGCCGTATCCAGAAAGAAAAAGAATATGCGATGCCACCACTTGTGGCTTTTTCGATCAAGCCCATAATATGATCGCATTTGATCGAATTTGTCCACAAAGTTCATGTGTTTATTATAATCACTAAGTAAAAAAGGGCAAGGAATATGCATCGCAGTGCCATCTTTCTCTTTCCTTTTTACTTGAGTAACAACTGTAGGGTCATGGTAATTAGATAACATATGCACGGATTTCTTGTCACGCCATTTCACAGCACTCAATCCACTATCGCTTATAAACCATTCATACTCCCCTCTTTTTAAATTTTTATCATTAGTGAAATTAGGCAAATTTTTTCTGGATACATTTACTGTTCCACATGCATATAGTTTTAAGTCTAAAAGATCCTCCATTAGCTTTACGGATGAGAAAAAATTGTCAAAATATATTTTGTGATTTTTTTTTTCAATTGGAGTAGCTAAATTCTTAACGACTCGGGCCCCCAAACTTTTTTCTGTTTGATCCCCCATCTTCCCTGTGTATATATCAAAATTCCAACAATACCCTGTTTCATCCGCTAAAACCCACACTTTGTATCCCCTTTTTATGGGTTTTTTTGGTAAGTATTGTTTTAGCGAAGATCGCTCCTTAAATTTTATCATTGACTCGTCGACGGCGATATTTTCATGGGGCTGTAAGCATGATTGAAAATTAGTTTTAAGGTGATTGAGAAGGGGCCGTACTTTATAAAGTTTATTATAATTGGCTGAGCCACGTGGTGGCATTATGCTGTTGTCATTTAGGTGAAGGTTCGAAAGAATCCAACCAAATCTATGAACTCTCATAAGCTTACTTATGTAGGGATCATGAAGGTCTGGTGAAGAACTCCAATGATCACGGTAACTTGGGTATTTTTTAATGCCCATAAGAATATTTATACCCAAAAATGTCTTGAGTTCGGCAACATGTGTTTGAGTATATGCTTTACCCTTGGTTTGAAATGTTTGCTCTGCATAGAGATTAGTTTGAAACACAATATCAGTCAAAAGTTCGTCGGTAAAAAAAAGATTAAACGCCTCATAAGGATTTAGGCTAGCACGATCTCGAATTGAATTCGACAGACCGACATCCGAAGTGAATGGATCAGGAGTCTTCATAGTAGAAACACATTTATTCCAAGTAGTGACCAAACTTTTTTTCCATCATTTTGCTAGAGTAAATAGCGGTACTAAATCCTCTGCATCCCATTCATCTGAAGAGGAAGACTCTTCATACTCAGACACCACAATTTCGGCAACCTCGGGATGATCAAACATAGCAGCTGAAGAACAACCTTCACTTTCTGACTCGTCACCCTCAGCCTCCGAGTCACAATCGGAAGGGATTGAGGCACAATCATTTTCGATTGCATCTATTTCATCATAGAGTTCATTTTCTGTCATGCCTATCAAATTGAAAGTGAGTAGATCCTGCCGTCGGTTCATGTTTCCAACTGTACGGTGGTACAGTTTTTAAACACTAAAAGAAACCAACAAAACTCGGAGTTCAAATATCACAAACATCTAACATGTATATTAACTCACCTTTATAGTTGGTTTTTACATAAAAATCATAAATAAAGCCACTTTTGAATAAAAAACAACACTTTTCTCATAAAAACAATAACCTCAAATCACTACGGAGCACGTGAAACGTAAATAACCACACAAAATCGTGAACGCAACCGCCAACGTTTCAGGAATTTGCGTCAGGCGATGGATCATAAGCCAATCAAATGCGGGACGGTTATTAAACCGACATACACAACAAAAATAACTTTGATTTAAGTGGTACGTTTCATCAACCACCATGCTGGAAAGGTCAGCAAAAAGGTGGTTCAAATTGTCGACCAAGGTACTTCAAAGAGTTAAATCTTATTTCTGTGTATATTTATGTACATTGTAGACCAAGTATTGTATTTGATTTGAAGGCTGTAGGTACCTGTGCAGACACCAGAGCTAAGTCAAGTGCAATATAAACATTATTCCCTACAAAAAACAATCTAACAAAATATCTATTGTAAAACAAGATACATAATATATTTGTAATATTCATAATGGTGAAGGCAAATATAAACCTGAAAATTTTATACTTTTTTGATATTCTTTTGAAGGATTTTCATAAATTGGACATTTCTGAACTTAACTAACTTCGCAAAAGTCAATTTGTTCATCTGAAAAAACACTTATTTTATTCTTCTTCTTGAGGAATATTTTTTACTGTCATTTGTGGAAGTTTAAAGTGTGTATGTTGTTGCTAATAACTAAAATCTTACTAATCTTTATTGATAATAAATGTGATTTTTTGTAAAAGTTAGAGAAAACATAAATAACTTAAATATTTTCTTTCTATTCTGAAAGTGTTCTAGCCACATTTTAAAAATGACAAGCAACTGTCAAGTCTAATAATAATAAATAATAATAATACATTTATTAAATTCATACAAACATACATGAAATATATCAAACACATAGATTAATATAAATATAACAGTAAAATTAAATAATAAGGACAAATAGAATTGAGAAGGAAAGTAATAAACGTTGTGAAACCACAGAAGCATGTCTTAAGAACGCTCATGAGTGGTGGACTTAATATACTTATAATAATAAAGCCAAAGTAAACAAACAAACAAATAAACAAATAATAATGTAAATCCAATACACATTTTAAACAGTTTGAATCCAAATCGAGAATATGTATTATATTGAGAGAAATAGTTTGTGTCACTATCGAGAAAGCAGTCAAATTCGGGGATTGAGATTAGCCAAGTGTAATAATCATTTATTATATTAGAGTTTATGTCTATTTTAGTGAATTTTTGTTTATAATGATACCTAAAACTAGATATTTTAAATTAATTAAGGTATTAACGGTAAGTCTGTCACTGTCCAGTAGCCAATTGTGAAGCAAACACTTAAATTTTTTAAAACTTTTTATCGATTTTATGTTATCAGGTAACATGTTGTACAGTCAAGGTGAAAAATAATTACACGATCTTTGTCCGTGTGTTTTAAGGGTAGATGTTAAATACGCAGCCTTATTTCGAGTATTATATGAGTGATCACTATTAATAATTTTAATATTGCCCTTTTTTATGTTTTTAATTATATTTAAACAATATATCTGACGAACATCAAGAAGTTTACTCTCTCTAAATTGCAAATCTGTTGAATAGGTTTTGGGTTTCCGATAGATAATCTTGATAAGCCACTTTTGAATTGAATTCAAATTTTCAAGATGGTTTTCTGACACTCCGCGCCAACCTATTATGCCATAAGAAAGGTGAGTTTGAACCAAGGACATATACAATATTTTTAATTGGCCCGTATCAAGAAAGTCTCTTAAGTAAGTAAATTTTCCCAGCAGTCCCCTTAATTTATTAACAACATTTTTGATTTGCAAATCCCAATTAAGATGACAATCAATTTCTATCCCAAGATATTTTATGGAAGAGGTTTGAGGGATATCTGTATTGTCAACTTTTAAAGATCCTAAATTTGGGAGATAATTTTTATACGATGTAAATGGTATGTATTTTGTTTTTTCCAAATTTAAGGGTAACTTGTTTTGTTGGTACCATAATTTTAAAGCTGTGATGTCATCAATTACCATGTTTTTTAGTGACTGCCAGGTATTCGCCCGACAGAACAATACGGTGTCATCTGCAAAACTGATTATAGTACTTTTTGTTTTTAATTGAAGCATATCATTTATATATAGTATGAATAGAATGGGGCCAAGAACAGTACCTTGCGGTACTCCATATTCTACAGTTCTTTCATTACTTTGTATTCCATTTATGTCCACATATTGTTTTCTGTCGGCCAAGTAACTTCTAATCAAATTAAAAACTTTTCCCCTCAGTCCATACCGTTGCAACTTTTTAAGTAGCCTTTGATGACATACAGTATCGAACGCCTTTGAAAGGTCTACGAATATACACATACAAGGGTCAGTTGAGTCAAGGGCATCATAGATGTTAGATGTTAGGATATGTATGGCATCGTTTGTTGATTTTCCCTCTCTAAAACCATACTGGTTTTCAGAAAGTATTTTATACTTATTTAACAATTTAACCATCCTAAATTTAATAGCCCTTTCAAATATTTGAAAAAACAGAAAGTACAGAAACTGGCCTATAATTAATAATCCTGTCTTTTTCTCAACTTTTATATAGTGGTTTTATTATTCCAATCTTTAGACATTATGGGAAACATCCGATTTCAAAGCTTTTGTTTATTAAAAATGTTAACGGTTTAGATATTTGACACGTAATTTCCTTAAGTGTTTCGCTTTTGATTCCATCCCAGCCAGGTGTATTCTTTGTTTTTAAATGTTTTATTATTTTTTCTGTTTCCTCGATTGTAACGTCGGTTAACACCATTGAATTTTCCATGTTTTCAATTGGAAATAAAAAATTTGTTGGGGATTTAATTTTCTCTGCTAGGGTTTTTCCCAAGTCACTATAATGATTGTTAAATGCATTTGAAATATCTTTTTTATCAGTAATAGTTTATTATCGATACTAATTCGTTCAATACTTGTTTTTGTTCTGTTTGTCTTATTGCATATTTTATTAACACATTTCCACAATGAGGAGGACATGTTTATACATTTGTCAAACTGAGATTGTATATATATTTTTTTTGCTGATTTAATTATTCAACGTAAGTTGTTTTTGTAGACATTATACCTAATCTTTAACGCTACATTTTGTTGATCTTTCAAAAGCTCTTTATATAGTTTGTTTTTTTCCTGAATAGATTTTAAAATTCCTAATGTCATCCATTCTTTCTTAACTTTGTTTAAGATTTTGTTTTTAATTATTTTAGTGTTTTTATTAATCTGGAAATTTATTTTTTCTATAAAGTTTCATAGCATCGTTAAGGTTAGACAGGTTGTATATGTCTTCCCAGCTCTCTTTTTCCAGATCACTTCGAAGTGCTATATAATTTATATATTTTTTTGTAATATTTTTTTCACATTCATAAATGTCTTGTTTGAAGGAAGTGACCAAAGCAATTGGAAGATGATCTGTAATGTCTGTGTGGAATATAAAAGAATTTGTATTATTTTTAAAATTATTTTCTCCTTTTACAAAAAAGTGATCCAAGCATGTACCTGATTTTGGACGAGTACTTTTGTTTACGAAAGACGTAAATTTGTGTTGAGCTAAAATATTTTTATATTCCTCTAGGTGTTCAGCATCACTTAATAAATTGATATTAATGTCTCCCACTATTATGTGATATGTATTCATATTTGTATTTTTTAGATAATTTAGCAAATTAGAGTTAAATGCTTTTTCGTTTACTGATGGAGACTTATAAATTCCTGTCAAAACAATATTTATATTCCTTAAACTAATTTTAGTTTCTAAAACATTAATTTCCTCAAATTTTACAATGCTGTGACTGTATTTTAAATGTGATTCAATGTACATTACAATTCCATCATTTCTATTTAATTTCCCGTGGTTGTACAGTTTGTCGTAGCCGTCCAGATTAAAAGGCGATTCGTCTAAATTTGTTTGTGTAAATGTTTCTGTTAAAACTATTATTTCAAAATTAGAGTGTATACTATTTAAAAATTAACACAATTTATCAAAATGTTTGCCTAAGCTACAAATATTACAATGCAATATTTTAAGACTTGTTTTATCTGAATCATTAAAATTTTTATTATATAGGTTAATATCATTTATAATTTGTGTGTCAGGAAGCTCTGAACGAAAGTCTTTAATAAAGGAGTCCATTTCTGAATCTTAAACTAAAATACTAAAAATACCTTTTTGATAACGTTTTTCATTTTTTGGTAATATCACGTTTTGGGTTGGTTGTTTCGCTTCCCTTGGATCCCACTCAAGTGACTCTGGCTTTTAAAGTTTGTAATGATGACACCCTTGAAGATGGGGTAGACTGGTTTCCACCTCTTTGTACAGCTGAATCAGTTTTGGCTCCAAAAACGTCGTCGCAATCACTGTTTATGTCTTTTTCTAGTGTTGGTGTTGGGGGGGCGCTATTGTTAGGAAACAACTCTTCTTTATTTACCAAATTTAGAAATGCTTCTTCGTCACTGTTCTTTAAGGCTTCGGCGGTAAAATATTCACTATTTATAATTAATTTATTTTTGTAAATTCTCGCAGAATAATTTTTTTCTCTTGCAATTTTCAAATTCTTATAAAGAATCTTATTTTCTTCTCTTTGACTTGGTGTCAAATCGTGGGCAATACTTATTCCTGTATTTTTCAAATTTCTGGACTTTTTTAATATTTCGGTTTTTTTAATTTCACTAGTTAGTTTTACTAGGATTGGCCTTTTTCGTTGTTGTTGCTTCTTACCAATTCGAAAACAATTATCCAAATTTGCTTTACTGAATTCGATTTTCAGCTTGTTGCACAAAAAATTTGCTACAATATCTTCTATACCTCTATCTTCTGTTTCTTCAATTCCAAAGATCACAATATTTTTTCTTTTTTCATTCAAAATAATGGTTTCTTTTAATTTAATGTTTTCGGTATCTAGAGCTTCGATTTTTGTTTTTAGAGCTTCCACTTGTTCTCTAAAGTGTCAAATGACTCAAAATATACTATACAGATAATGTTGCCATGTTGCAATCGTTATCCCTAAGCAATTTTTCTCAAACAATTTATTATCGATATTTTTTTTATTTAGGTCAATCAATACCCGATTATGAAGAGGTTGGGTGCAGAAGAGCAGAAGCACTAGGTGAATCGGTACTAGGCTAGGCACCATAGCAGGAAGGCAACATGATTAAAGCTGTAACCCAAAATTTATTTATTTATCTATGTAACTACTTTACATTTTTTTTTATCTATATCACATTTTTTTCAATAGCCATATACATTTAAAGCTATCTCCGAAATCAATGTTCCTTTTGGTTTGCCCAGGTTAGGCCCTTTTTGTTTGGATTGGTGCAAAACAAGTTTTATTGCACAAAATATATAAAATTATGTGTACAGAAATTAGCAACATACTTACCACAGAGATCTAGATATATTTTAGAAAGATCAATAGCAACACTGCAATAATTTTGTTGCTGTATTCTGCAAAAATGTTGTGACAAAAAGTTTTTGCTCTGAAAAGTTGTGAAAACTGTGAGGTTTTTTAAATTTTAAAATTGGAGAAATGTGAGTTTTTCAAGGAATTTTTACTTTTAATTTACTCTATACAGCATATGCTATCGTTGAACAAGAAAAAACCTAAGGTTTACAATATTTACAAGCTGAACTAATATTAAGAACTTATAGGGAATACCAGTTTTAAACTTTGAAATGTATGCAAGGATTTATTTTTGACTAGGTGATCCGATAAATATACTTTATCAGTATATTTAAAATATTGTTTTCAAACATGCTTTAAGCCAAGCCATTTAAGAATAGCCGATTAAATATACAAGATTAAGCTTGAAACTTGCTTGGAGCACACAAGTCAAGCCAGAAATATTTTAAAATGAAGTATGGTGCTATGTCATTATTGTCAAATGCCACTATTTTGACTTTTCACTCTGTTTAATTGTGTTTGTTTGATATTGAAAAGGAACTTGAATCTCATAATTACTTATAATTCCAGTCTTATTAAAACACGAAGAGAAATCCTTAAGTTGCCTTAGCATTTTTTGTTTTTTCAATCACACTGTTTTTTAGAAGCAGGCAACTGTATTTACCTAAGCTTGAAGGCAACATCAAACTAAAATTCAAGCCACGTTAACAGGGTTCTTAACAATTTTGAATTATCAAATTCCCTGACTTCCAGGTTTTCCCTGACAATTTCACGGAAATTCCAGGTTATATTTTGAGAATTTATATTTCTTATGAAAAAGCCAACAAAACTAATGAAACTAAACTTAAATGTAATTGTATAAAACATATAAAATATTAAATACTTTAGTAATAGAGCAAGCAGGATTACTTTAACTGGAAGAGAGATACATTTTTAAAAGGATATTTTGTTCTATTTAAAATTAAGTAAAAAAAATGCAGTTATAGAAAGTATTTACAGACAAAGAATTAACATATACTTTTAAATTTTTCGTCTCAGTTCTGATATTTCTAGTTCCATAGATGCTGCTCTCTTTTCTAGTTTTTCGTTTTTATTTTCTAAATGATAATGTTCACTTTCGGCTTTTTTTTTTTTTTCGAGATCAATTTCTATTTCTTTCCCTTTTCAGCGATTCTGATTGCTAAGGGCATCTTCGTAAGTTTTGTAAGCATTTTTAACACATACCCTCATTTTGTTGGAAATATTAACCCCGACTCAACGGTGGAGTTTCCATGAGAAAGGTTCAAAATTAACTTAATAACATGCCAAAATTTTTAAAGTAGTCATTTTGTCCCAAGAAATTGTAGAAAAATGTACCTAATCGAGTAGTTTGATATGTTTTCCAAAGCTTATAAATTCGGTATCTATTAGAGGCTGGCTATACCGTTGACGTTATATTAACTTCTTTATTGGATTTATCAAAAATGACTGACATTCCGACAAAAAATAAGTTTGTCCTTTTCAGGAATATTTAGGTCTTAATGCTTTTTTAGTGGTAAAACCAACATCATTCTTATTAGTTGGTAAAAGAATATTTTTATTATCAAAATTTAATTTTAAAATTTGTTGGAGACTTGTAATAGTCAAAGTCAAAAACAGCTTTATTGTATCTAAAGAAAATCTCATATACAAATCACTTAAAACTAAAACTAAATTAATGTAAAGAATTATCTTACAATCAGTCACTATACATATATAAAAAAAAATATGAATCATAACTAATACAACAATTATTAAGTAAACGATTCATTAAAAAACTTGTCAAATGTACAGTAGGCCTTCTCAATCAATGATACAACCCGAGAACTACCCGTTGGGTAAGTTCGGATTCAATTTCTTGCACGAATTTGACATAAATAATAATAATAGTTTATCAGACAACAAAAAGAACCATACATTTATTGCTCTGATTTTGTTTAAATGGTTCTAAAATGGCGGCAATGTGTGAAAAAAATGTGAGTCTTGGTCTTTTTTGTCTTAGTAACTGAAACATTTGATGGAAGCGTAGTGGCTTTATCTTCCATCCAAATTTTAACGGGAGATAAAATATCCAAAGCCCTTTCATAACCTCGAACATTTTCTACTGATCTAATTTTACAACAGTTATAGTGGAATTTGTCACAATTTGTAAGGGCTATAAAAGTAGCTCTCCTGACAGGTGAATCTTTTAAAACATAATATGTTCCTATTAGAAAGTCACACTACTTAAGCCAATTTTCTAGTCATCCGAGTTACTGTTATTGTGAATAGTGCCTGCATGCGAGTCTGAATATAGGGGATGGTAAATAAATTATATATCATATAGTATAAATGTTAAATATAATTATAGTTATATAAATGCGATGAAGTAATTTTAGATAAATAAAATCAAGCAATGCTGGTAGAAATATTAATTTTATTATTTTTACAGGTTTAGTATAAAATCCCCTGACTTTCTATAATTGTTTGTAAATTCCCTGACTTTTTCCTGATTTTTAGTCAGATTTCTGAATTACCTGACTTTTCCAGGTTTTCCAAGTCGTTAAGAACCCTGGTTAAGTCAGCTTCATTTAAAATCTGACTGGAAAATGTCAATATAAATGCAGCCTATGTTCATTTGTCACAATATGTTTATTCAGGTAGCGCTTATGTGAGGCAGCAAAAACAAGAATTTAACATCACTCTCCTAAATGCCTACTTGAAACAACTGCTTACTTAGTGAAGTGTTAACCCTGCTACTCACTATTTGATTCCATTCGTTCATTCAATTTGTCCATTTATATGAATGATTGAATATTTCACCCACATATTCGTTCACATTGATTTCATTCAATTTGTCCATTTATATGAATGATTGAATATTTCACCCACATATTCGTTCACATTGATTTCATGCATTTCAATGTTTGACAATACACACAAAAATAAAAGATTTGATGCGGACAAATGGTTTGCCAAAGTTAAAGTTTACTTGATTATTCATCCAATAAGTCACAAGGACAAACAGGGCCCTTCACACTATGCAGACGAATCAATGAATGGACACCAATAGTGAGTAGGGGATTTTAAGGAGCCAAAAATAAATAAAATATAAGATTTAGAGCAATAATAAAACTTATCCATAATGGAAATTGCAAAATCAAACACCACTTACCTTAGAATTCATATACCGCAAGAAGAAATCAAGCAAAAATGATTTTCCATGTCTGAAAGCACCAGCAACAGATATAACTACAACATATCGGTCTTTAATATCATCTCGTAAAAGCACCTTTCTTAAAGCATCTTCATCCAACTTGAAAGAATGATCATCACTGGCAAGAATTATTGGAACAGCATGGGGTTTAGTCATTGTATCATCAAAATCAGGAACATCTGAAAACAATAATGAAAAAAAAATCTTTCAGGGAAATTAAAAAAAAAACACTGTTCTTGAACTTATTGCAAGACACTCAGTTCAATGACAATGAACAACCTTGTCTGTTTATTAATTAAAAACATCTAAGGATTCAGTTACAAATATATTTTCGAGATATGTCCCTCAACGCCTAAAATTAATAATAAGTCAATTACTGTTATTTATAAATAGTAGAACCAAACGAATTATAATTATTGTTTTTTTGTGTTGTAGTCAAGACCACACATGTTAAGCTAATTTTAAATATTATTCTTTTACCTTCCACAGTAGATTCATTTTCAATGTTTATTTTTCCACGCTGCCTCAACTCACTCATGGTGTAAAAAAATAAAAATTATTTAAATATAAAATCTTCGGAAATTCGACTTATTTTCCACTTGCTATTAAACTTCTACTTTTTATTTTACGCATACAACCACAAACAGTACAAATTTCAATTGACTGACATACATTTGACAGTTATGTGACAAATTGTAGTGACTGGACTGGTAAGGAGAGACACATACATTTATTTTAGTACTCTTCTTGACGTCATGAACGTAGGGGTTCCGTAACATCGTTGTATAAGCCCCGTTCATACAATGGTAGGTAGCAGTCAAGTGGGCAGTGGTGTAAAATACGTAATGTAAAGTACGTAATCCCCGATTGCGTCCGATTAGTGTTGACGATAACCGGCGGATTGTAACAACCGGGTACTCGGCGTTCAAGCGGTTTCAGTAATCGAGCGACTGTTACAAAACTTTAGCTTGTAGTTAAATATTGCTGCTCGTGCTCGCACCCCGTATTGCACTGTGTAATTCAGAGAGATACGATATTTCCACTTGTCACACGGCTAATAAGGACAAGAACGTCAAGTGATGAACTATGTGACGTTTATTACTTTTAACTTTCAGTACGAATCACAAATTAAAACGTTGTCGGTTGATGACGGGAGCGCAGCGGACTGTATTTTTTGTAAACCACACACTTTACATTCAATCACCAGTTAGGTAGCCAGTCTACAATCGTTGATTCTTTAAACAAGGGTCAAACGGGTAAAATCTTTTAGCCCGGAACACAATGATAGTTACGTCATTCGTTTCCGTCCATTTACGTTAAACTTAATTTTTCTTTCTGTATTTTTCTGTGTTTTGTTAGATATTTTTTTGAAATATAGGATATAAACGATTATATTTAGTTCCAACATTAAAATTAACGCCCATTTTTGTACCACAAATGTGTAGTTAAGTTTCGGTTTTGTAGGTTAGCTTTTACGTGAAATGAACAGAGTTGCCAGTTTTTAATTGACAGTGGTCGCCGAAACTCGCTAGAAGTCGCCCAAATGTCGCCAATCGAATAAACAGCGATACAATTTAAAGCCGCGTTTATGCCACATCGATGACTTGACCACGCGCATTGTTAATGTCAGATTTACAACACAATATTTTCGTCCATATTTGCTCTATTTTCCCATAACAAAATTGTTATCGCAAATATCTTGATATGGATCAGCTCTAATTAAACCATCACCAGTCAAAAATATTGAAGTTTAGTATTTGTAACCCAGACCCAGAACATGCTGGCATTCCAAATTTACCAATAGAAAAACTTTAAATTACACAATAGTAAACATATCACACAAACACACAAATTACCTGTGTTTTGTGTATAAAACTTAAAATAATAAATTTAAGTTTTCAATAAAAAAATCAAAAAGGGAAAATAAAATCCTAATTTCAAAATTAATTTCCATTTCTTCTTTTTAAGACCACAATGAAAAGGCAGGCATCAAACTAGGGATGGTTGCTCGCGATGGAACTAGTCTATTAACACAATAACTGTCATTGAACTGGTTTAGATGTTTTCTAGCCTAAAGAGAGGGAGATTCGACGTGTGTCGGGTTTAAACCCCTATTAAAAGTTTAGGTTTTTTAATTTTCACAGTCTGATGAACTTGATCCAAATTAAAATGTCAAATGTGTAGGTAAACCACGCTTTAAATAATGCCGCCCATTTGGGCGCCAAGCCGCAAATTCAGAAATTTAGTCACCGCGCCGGGTCGAGTCTTTAGTCGCCCATTTGCCACAAGTCGCCCAAACTGGCAACCCTGGAAACTAATCCCGAAGCTTCGTTGTGTTCCGCGCGTAATACATTTCAGTGTATAATTGGCTCCATAACCAATGATTAAATAAATAAGGCTTTTAATACAAATATAACGTAATAAACTGAGTAATATATTTAAGTTCTTTCTCAAATTGAGAAAATTTTATGACAATTACATTTTGTTTTTTTTGCTGGTCAGCTTGTTTAGAGTTATTGATCGTTTTACTGACACAAGAATGTTTGTTACCGTTTAAAGTCATTAGAAAAAAAATTACAGGATGAGTACAGGAATTAAACCTATCTTCATAAGTAATAGGATCATTCTATATGGTACCAGCTCTGATGAAGCACCCTCGTTTTGTGTACAAAATGGACATTATATTTTGTATCTGGTATGGAATCCGCACAGACAAATATAGGAAAATGACAAGAAAACTTCTAGAGAATAGCTTATCTTTTTATGTTTTAAAATACCGCGATTTTGCCTCTCAAAGTCTCAACCTCTCCGTTTTGTTGCGGCCAGTATATTATTGTATGAAAATGCGCTTTTGAATTTTCTTGGCAATAACCCATGGTTTTAATGGTAACTCCTAGTGTTCGGCAGTATAGGCATTGATACTAATATGCAGCCTTTGCATGTCCTTACTAGCTAATATGCAGCTTTCGCATGTCCTTACTAGCTTTTCTGCGCCGCTGTTGATTTAAAGCCACTGTAGTTTAGAGCGCTATTTACATTTCATGGTGACATTCCAGGATATCCTTTGCGGGTTGCCAATAAAATTTGTTGTCGAAATTTTGCTGATATCATATTTTTGGTTACTCTAAGAAATATACCGTCATAATAAAATATTTCTGGCTCAAAAATTTTATAAAAACCTCACGTAACGATTTAAAGACTTTTAAAAGTTCTTCGTCTAGTTTGGAATGATATTTAAATTTGGGCAGTGAAACTACTTTGGTACTTGAATATTCTACAAGTTGGAGAACATTTTCTTCTTCAAATGGTGTGGAAGGAACAGATGGGCAAAGCCTTGACAACGAATCGGCTATGTTTGTTTTCCATACAAATACATTTTGAAATACTCTACAGCCCAAACCAAGGCTCAATCTTCCTTTTCGGTCTGGCAATATCGTTTTTCACAAGTCAAGCTTTTGTTATCATATGCGATACTTCTGGGTCCTCTATTGTTAAATTGGATTAATATGCACGCTAACTCAACTGGGCTAGCATCAGCGACCACTTGTGTTCTATTTGGAGTAGTAGGATTGTAGTACCCTGATTTTTATTTGTGTTAAGCTTTGTTTGATTTTTTGGAATGCATCTTGTTCGATTTTACAGTTTTTCTCTATTTTGCATGTTCAATTCTCCTTTGGCGGAGTTGGATTACTATATCTTTTAATTGAACACGTAATATCTTCAACGCGATAGCCATCCCCTCTGAGAGCTTCGCTCAGTTTCCGAAGTTAGGGAATCTTGATCAGAAATCGAAATAGCTCTGAATGCAAGTGAGTTAATAACAGATTTCTTTTGTGCTGGATGGTGATGGGAATGTGCATTTAAGTATCTATTTGTATGCGTCTGTTTTCTCTACACAGAATGTGCTAATGTACCATTTTCCTTCCTTTGAACACATATATCTAGAAAGGGAATCGTTCGATTATATTCAATTTCCATTGCGAACTTGATATTATGATGTTGTTGATTCAGGTGATCCAGAAATGTGAGGAGATTATTCTGTACATGAGGCTAAACAACAAAAGTATCATCTACATATCTGGACCAGTGTTTTGGTTTTAGTGGAGCGGATGTTAAAAGCAATACCCTAAAAGGCTTCCACAAAGATATTCGCTACCACAGGTGATTCTGAATCTCTTCTAGTGTATTTAGTGTTCAGATCTCGGGGGGCGAATAAATATCCCTGAAGATGTCTCGTGCAATCGAAGGCGAAACGTCGGATAGTAATTCCAATTTGACACGGTCTAATCACAAGAACTATAATTTCTTACTAGAAAAGTGATTTTTACTACAGCATCTAGTACGTATTTCTTTAAACTTAGTTTTTATATATTTTTTTTAATACGTTCACCTGACTGATTTTCCTAGCTCTCTATTAACTGTTTCCAGAGTTGTAGCTTCGTTCACTACTTGTTCCAGGGTGATGGAATCCCCTGTAGATAGGATCTTTTTCTGAAGTTCAATAGAATTGCTTTTTTCTACCCTTTAGTCTATGAGACTTTTCATCTATATTTGTGAATTTATATTTCTCAGAGAGTCTCAAAAGTTAAGATATTGGAATACCTACTTAAATCAGGGTCGTATAACTTAAAAAGATCTGCGGTTCAATTTTTTTTCACAGACCATTGAATGGTGAAATATAGTTGCGATTTCATCAAAACAAAATTGAACATTTTTTGGGAAACTTGCATTTAGATGTAAATGATGGGATGGTCTTCCAACAAGATGGTGCTCCAGCCCATATTTTAAGAGCTGCAATGAACTACCTCAATAAACGATTTGGGGAGAATTGGTTGGGTGCTAATGGTCCAATCCGGTAGCCAGCCAGGTCGCCCGACTTGTGCCCAATGGATTTCTCTATATGGGTTTTTCTCAAAGAAAAAGTGTGTACATTTCCTCCACCATCTTTAGAGATCCTAGAAAATCGAATAAGACAAACTGTTGATATGTTTCGGAAGAGCACTTAAAGAACTTACTTACTGAAAATATCAGAAGAATTCAGATTTTGAAAGGAACGTTATATGGTCGGACGAAGCACATTTCAGTAATTCTGGTATACTCAATAGGCACAATAGTAGATTCTGGTCCCAGGAAAATCAACACCAAATATTTCCAGGAAGGCGGAGAGAGGATAAAAATATTTGATTGAACGAGGTTTTTTAAATCCCAGTTTATTTAATGTAATTTTTGAAAATAGGAAAATTGTTTAAAATGAAATAAATGAAACCAAAACTTTTTTTAACTATTGATTTTTTATGATTTTCAATTTAAAAAAATTACCATTTGATATTTAAAATATTCGATACAAGCCAAGAGAAAGAATTTCATTTGAAAGAACTTCCTAATAGGAGATGAATCGAAATTGCAGGTTTCATAAAAAAATCAAAATGCTTCCTTTATTCCAATGAAATTGGCGTTTCATTGGGCTGCTTGACGAAAACTAGATCGATGACGTCACAGAGTCTCCATATTGATTTCAGAAACAATGCGCCGCCATTTTGAAAACAAATGTCTACTAGTTATATGACTTTGAAAAGGAAATTTTTCGCGCTATCGAATGACGTAAAAATATATATAAGGTTCTCTTTAAAATTCTCGACCTAAGTCTATTTCCGGTTACACCCGAATGTCATTTGAAAGAACTGCTCAAACGGATCCTAACAGGAGATGAATCGAAAATTTTGCATGTTTCATCCAAAAATAATCAAAACTCTTCCTTTATTTGTTGTTTTATTAGGTTGCTTGACGAAAACTAAATCGATGACGTCACAGCCATATTGATTTTAGAAACAATGTCTCCTGCGCCGCCATTTTGAAAACAACTGTCTACTTGTGATGTCATTGAAAAGGAAATTTTTTGCGTTATCATAAAAATATATTTCCTTTAAAACTCTCGACCTTCTAAACGCTATATATTAATATCTTTATTAAAAAAAATTATTTATATATTATATTCTAAATCATATCTGTCATCATATATGTGTCTTTTTATAAAAGCAGTAAATTTTGAATTGTAATTTTAGTTTTTGGCGTTTGGTAATAATAATATTATGTGCATTTAACTAGTTTTTAGATCCAGCCGAAAATGATAAAAAGTATTTAAAAAGAAATGATTTTTAAATAACAGTATTTGTACAGTTTTTTTTTGGTATAGCAAAGCATCTAGAAATCCTTATTTTGGAGACAAATGGTTCTTTAATAACGGAAAATCCCCAAAAACAACGCCCTCGGTCACGTCAATACTTAAGCTGGCACGAACAATAAAAGGGTCCCATCCCCCTAAAATGTCCGATCAATACTCCTTTTCCCTTTGCCACCAGAGGGAACGGCGGTATTTTTCCACTGTTTTATTGCGCCGAATTCATGTATAAAATTATTTTGCATTTACTCATAATAATATAAGTTGATCAGTATCTACAAAGGAGAACTTTTGAAGTTTTTATTATAATCTCAAGTACAAATTTTAGATCAGAAGGTCTTTAAGACACTAGCGAGGCGAGAACTACACTAGTTAACACTTCAACACTTATAAATGCATCACTGGTTTTTAACGTTAATTTCGAATGCATATATTTATGTTATTATTATTGAATTGTTTATTTAGCTTATAAAAACTAATTACCAAATATACAATTTTGAAGTAAAAAGACAAATAAATATATGCATATGTAACTAATGTTCCACTAGTATAGTAAGTTAAACAACTTAAAACTACATAAATGAAATTAAATCAAACTACTTATAAAAGAAATAACATGTTTACAAGTCAAAAAGAAAACATTTAACACAAGAACAATAATTATAATAATAAATCTAGTCGTTCCACTAGTAATAGTGAAGTCAATTAAAAATAAATGAAAATCCATTAAGTTAAACTAAATAAACTACACAGAACTAATTTTAAAAGTCAGAAAAAAATATTTAAGACAGAAACAACAAATATAAAATAAAATCCAAACTAACAATAAATGCCACTCAAGGCATAACACATAAATTACATTTCTCCAAAGTATATGCCTTGAGCTGTGTCTTAAAACAATAAACAGATTGACAATGTTTTATGAAATCTGGTAGGTTATTAAACATATCAAATCCCTTGAAGAAAATAGAGTTTTGACCCATTCTTTTATTTCTAGGCGCAATAAAGAAGTTATTCTGCTGCCTAGTGTTATAGCTACCCAAGTCATTATTATACATAACCTTATTGCACAGATAAGGAGGCGCACAACCAATCTTAATTTTAAAGATTAGGATTAACACATTTAAAGTTATGTATTCAGACACTGTAAACATTCCTGCATTAATTTAATTGGTGTATATTTGTTACATGATAAAATTATTCTCATAGCTCTGTTTTGTAATTTTTGTAAAACACTAATTTCATTTTTGTTTAGTAAATACAGAATACTTGTACAGAATTTAAAATGTGGAAGAACCATTGTATTGTATACAGTGAGTTTTGCCCAAAATGATAAATACGAAGCACACCTTGATAAATGATTAATATTATAGCTAATTCTAGATATTACAGACTTGGCATGTTCTTTAAAGCGTAACTGTGCATCAATAATTATTCCTAAATATTTTATTTTTTTAACATGTTCTATGGAACAATTACCAAATTACTAATTGTTTAACATTCTTTTTAAACCAGATAGGTTAAGCAAGAAAATGTCAAACTCAGAAAAGAAGCTGTTATAGTTACATACTAAACGGTTAATGAAGGCAGTTTGGCCATAGTTGGTTCTATGATGTTGTTCGTAAAATAATTGAGCTTGTCTCGTACGCCTTAATGGAACTAAGAATAACACTAAGCTTAATAAATTACTGCAATCAATAAAACCGTTAATAAGTTTGTAAAGAAATAGCAGATAAGCATTTCTGCGTCGATGCTCCAGACTTTTGAAACCACAAAGCAAAAGCCTGGTTTCATATAGTATATTATGATATGGAAAATGGTGTTTATATAGTAAGTATTTAACAAATTTATTTTGAATTCGTTCTAGTATATTTACATGACAAGCATAAAATGGCGACCATATTACTGAGCAATATTCTAAAATGCTGCGAACCAAACAATTGTATAAACAAATAAGTGCCTTCGTGTCATAAATATGTTTAGTGGTCCTTATAATAAAACCAAGCATTCTAAACCCCTTCAGAACAATGCTATCAATATGAAGGTTAAATGTCAAGCCGGTGTTAAAAATTACTCCCAAATCATTAATGGATGATACATTTTCAATATTTATATTATTGATAGCATATACTAATCTGATTGGATCTCGACGCTTATAGAAGCTTATAGATTTACATTTCGATGTGTTAATTGTCAAGTAATTTGAATTACACCATTCGTTAAATCTATTAAGATCAGACTGCAAACATTCAGAATCAGGCTTTGCAATAGTAAAAAATTTTAGGTCATCTGCATACAAAAGACAATAAGACGATTTAAAACATGAAATGACGTCATTCATGAATAATAAGAAAAGTACAGGCCCCAGATGAGAACCCTGTGGAACGCCTGATGTTACAAACACTTCACGTGAGACAGAACCAGGCACCACTACCCGCTGCCTACGCTGGGTCAAATATGATTTGATCCATCCGAAATAATTACCAGAAATACCCATTTCAGATAGTTTGTGGAACAGTAGAGAATGGTAGACGCTATCAAAGGCTTTAGACAGGTCAGTATAAATGCAGTCAATCTGATGTCCATGGTTAGTAGCAGTTGAGCGACCTCTGAAAAAACCGTGCTGTTCAGGTGCAATGTAATTTTTGAAAGTATCAAAAATCTCATCAGGGAGAATAGCCTCAAAGAGTTTAGGTATGACGGAGAGTAGTGATATTCCTCGATAATTGTTAATATTCATTCTGCCACCACTCTTAAATATAGGAAAAAGATTAGAATGTTTCCATGTTACAGGAAAATAGCTGGCGTCCATTGACTTTTGAAAAATAATCATTAGTGGTTCAACAAGTGATCTGCAACAGCTCTTCAGTAAAGCAGGTGCTATGCCATCTGGTCCAGCCCTCTTTGAAACATCCAAATGCATTATTTTATTATTTGTTTCTTCATGTGTAAATGTATGGAATGATAAGGTAGTAAAAAATTTAGTTAATTCAAGATCTGTGTATGAGCAGTAGCAGGATTGAAAATGCGAAGCAAAGGCATTTTCTACATCATTAGCATTATTGAGTGATTGATTGCCGTACTGCATTACTCTGGGTAGGTTATAAGTACCTTTTATACTATTGACATATGACCAAAAATGTTTGATGTTTGTAGGGATTAAATGTTCAGTATTACTAACAAACATTAAATAACATAAATCAGTGCGAATTTTGACCTCGCGTCTAATATTTGAGTAGACATCATAATCACCCTGTAAACCAGACCTCTTGAACTTCTTATGAAGCTTATTTTTCTCAACGACAAGTCGTCAAAGTTCCGTGTCAAACCAGGAAGGGTATTTTTGACTTTTAATGGTTTTTTGCGGTACGTAAATATCTATGCCTTTAAAGAGAGCATCATAGAATTTCTGGATCTCCACGTCAATATCCGAGATAAATGTTAAAAAAGACCAGTCGGTTTCACTATAAAAATCATTCAGGTCTGTAAAATTCGCCCGATCAAATTGGTAAAAGCTGGATTTATTGACATTTTTCGGTTGGGAGAAATGACGAATATTATAGTAGCATTCTAGGGCAGGATGATACGGATCGACGTCAACCAGAGGCTCGGAACAAATCAAGACTGATTCTTCATTAAGCTCTTCAGCAAAAACCAAGGCCAAGATTCGGCCAAGACGGTTTGGGTGTGGATTGATCTGCTGTAACTCAAAGAAAGACATGGATTGGGTTAACGCTTCTGCGGCTGGTGAATGCAGTTCCAATGGTATTAAAGTATTATCTTCCGTTGACCAAACAATTTGAAGAAGATTAAAATCTCCATAGATAACAAACTTATGATTTTCATATTCGTTACTTAAGGATTCGCAGGTATTGCAGAAAGATTGGTAGCAGTCTAAGGACGAGTTCGGAGGAATATATACACAGCAGATTATCAGATTTGTCCTATTGACACTCAGCTGAATCCAGACATCCTTGTAGGAAGCATTTATTGGTCTGCAAATACAACAGGCATGAAAATTATTAGAAGTGGCAATAAGCACTCCACCACCCCTTTGACAGTTCAATTCCTTGTAATTCCTGTCTCTACGAAATATGGTGAATTGTGAACTAAATAGTTCAGAATCGGAAAAGGTACTGTTCAGCCATGTTTCAGACAGGATTATAATATTAAAATTCTATTCGTTTTCGTTCTGAGACCCCTGACATTCTGATAATATATGGCAAGTTTGTTTCGTTTGATGACATTTAAAAATTTTGAGTTGCATTATTTTGAATTGTGTTATCAGTACTGACGTTGTCCGTATCATGCTTACATTGATTCGTAGTGGGGTATTAGAGATAACATCCTGAGGTGCCTTTAATTTAGTACATAGGTGACTAACTAAACTAGACTGGTGAAAAGGGCTCAAAATTCCTTTTGAAGTATTACAGAGAAGTGGTAAAAAATATACTTTTTCGTTGTTTCTTTCGACAATATCCATAATGGTACTGCTGTGCTCCTCTATGATTCTGTTTAAAATAGGCCTGTTCCGATAACGTGGAGGACTAACGAGAATTAAATTAGTATGGCGACAGGCATCAAAAAGAGCTCAAAACTATCTGTTTTTATTGCTTTTTCTTTAACAGCACTCTGTGGTCCCCAAAGTATTATTATATAATCCTTTTTTGTAATTTTTTTAGCAAGAAGAGAGCACAGATTAACTGTCTCATCAAAATACATTCTCTTCTGCCATTGGCAGTTAATGTCGAGATTGCCAGTTGTATAATGTTTGATTAGGTTTAGGTTAACAAAGCCGCGAACGTTCATATCGCCTATTACCAAAGCCTACCGTCTTCTTACAGAACGAATCTCAGGCGACATTTCTGCCAAGTTTGTCTGTTCTTTAGCATTCTAGTATCATTCCTTGACTTCGCAAGCTCTACATCCAGGGGAGTCAGCGCTCCAGTATGCATTAACTTAGATCTTGGCCTTTGCAGTTCGCCGCTGTAAGTTTCGTTTTCAGCTTCTAGTGTTCTGATAGAAGTCACCATATTTTGATTGAGTACATTCAGTTCCAGCAGTTCACTCCTTAATCTTGCTAGGTCAAGATCATTCTTATGTGAATCCTCTTCTATTTGTGCATTTTTCTGAGAAAGATCAATAATTTGAGTATTTAGTTTAGAAATTGTATATGTAATTTCAAAATGGAAAATAACGTAAATAATAAAAATAAGACCTTTTGAAAAAGCTTACTAAGATGGGCGAAACGTCAAGGAAATAGCAAGTTTCATTAAAAAACATAAACCTATACCCAAGAAAACTAAACACTATATTATATATATATATATATATATATATATATATATATATATATATATATATATATATATATATATATATATATATATATATATATATATATATATATATATATATATATATATATATATAAATATATATATATATATATATATATATATATATATATATATATATATATACAGGGTGATTCTGGAGGAAATATAAATACTTCAGGTACATATTCAGAACCAAAAAATAAACATAAAAGTCTATATATAGTTGGCGCATTACCTTTCTGGAATGACGTCACGCTGGTTTCAAATAACGTATTTCTTATATTATTTATATTTCAGCGATGATTCCTAACCTAAACGTATGCAGTGATGTAGATAGGAGGGGTGCGTTCAGCACTGGCTAAAGCGAATTTAAAATTGGCATTTTCTGTACAGAAAGCGCTGCAACTTGTCGAAAATGGCTGGCAAAAAATTAACACTCTCATTGCCATAAAAAAACCCTCATTTTGCACACTTAATACAAAAATAACTATTATAACTTCAAAAACTAAAATTATTTTGCAAATAAGACTTTACTAATATAAATTCTTTCATCTTAGTCTTATTCTTTGTTTGCAATGTAATAAATTGACGCCAGTTACCCATTTTCATCAAAATTATTTTAATTCTCAATTACAAGACAATACTGAAAAAATATTAAGAAAAGGGGAATAACGAACGATGAATCCTTTACCTCCAGAATGTTTCAAAAACAAAAAGAGGTAAAAACAAAAATCACAGATTACTTAAAGAACAAAATAAGAGATATGATCTATTGCGTGTATGCTAAAAATGAATATGTTACAATGCAGACTTTGCTTTAAAAACTAAAAGAGAGAAATTAATGTATAACTAACTAACTTTAAAAATAAAAACTACTCCCCTTCACTGTCTTCAGAATCAGAACTAAATTCTTCATCGTCACTGCTGTCTTCGTCGGTACTAATTACAAGTGGCGCAATGTCTGAAGCATCACATATCTGTATTGTCTTCCAAGCTTCTTGGATTACCCTTTCTGTGTGGCTGACATAATTTTTCCAATGCTCTGAAGATACTTCATTTATCGCTTTTTCCCACATGGCCAAAACTTCCGATGGTGTCCCCTTCAGACTAGCAATGTATTGGTCGTATTTCCTCTTACACTCAGACCATACCATTTCAATAGCATTAAATTGACAATGGTATGGAGGAAGTCTTAGTATTTTGTGGCCCAAAGGTTTCACATATTCGTCAAGGTAGAATGTTTTTTCAATGTTACAATTTTTTTCTACAATGCTCCATATTTCATCCTTCATGGCCCTCTCTGGGAAGTCAATGTTCTTTTCTTTTAACCATCCAATCAATCTCTGCTTTGTCCATGATTTTCTTGGAATATCCTCTAAAAGGCCGGAATGATAGCTTGCGTTGTCCATCACTATCAAACTTTTTGGAGGAAGATTTGGTACCAGCTGATTTTTAAACTAATTTTCAAAATTTTGCTTGTTCATATTGTCATGATAATCTCCGCTTTTTAGTCCACTTTTAAATATTAAACTGGCCCCCTTAATAAATCCTTCCTTTGATCCAGCGTGAACTACAATATATCGATGACCTTCACTAGCTTTTTTAGAACTTGTAGACATAGTGTTATCCTGCCAGCTGTTTCTAAACGAACCTTTACTAAAAATCCAAGTCTCATCAATAAATACGGTGGTATAAGCATCTTGTCCTAGATTTTGATTTTTGACATATTCCCTCAAGAAATTGATTCTCTTGTGGACGATGTGGGGCAAATCCATCAGGTATTTTCTATTATTTGATTTCTTCCACTTAAAACCAATTCTTTTTACGTATTTTCTTAGCGAGGTGATGGAAAAATTAAAATATTCATTTATCTCTTTTAGTTTTTTAAGCAAAGTCTGCATTGTAACATATTCATTTTTCGCATACATGCAGTAGATCGTATCTCTTATTTTGTTCTTTAAGTAATCTGTAATTTTTGTTTTTACCTCTTTTTGCTTTTGAGACATTCTGGAGGTAAAGGATTCATCGCTCGTTATTCCTCTTTTCTTAATATTTATGATTGTTGTATGGCTAAGTTTTGTTGCATTTGAAGCTCGTTCAATTATATTATCAGTTTGCGGAAGGATTCCATTTTTAGCTTGCTCTTTTTCCAATTGAAAAAAGATATTCAAAACTATTAGCTGTGATTGCTGATTATATCTTCGCGGCATCTTGCAAAAGTTTAAAAAGAATCACAACAAATCAATGTCAATTTTGACGAATATATTCTGAAAGACACATAACCAAAACCGGCATTGACTGTTGTAAAGAAACGACAATGAGTTTTTTCAAAATGTTTTTGTCACTGTCAGTTAACATAAATCAAACAAAAATAACCAAAAATGACGTCATTCCAGAAAGGCAATGCGCCAACTATAAATAAGTGTCCGCAAGGCCTTAGTTCTCGAGATACAGGGTGTTAAAGTTTTTATTTAATTTTCCTATTTTTTAAATAAAATCTATGATAATGTAAATAATGGAGTGAAAATTGATATACGGGGGTTTTTTGGTATGACAAATTCGAATCTAATATTAGTATTGCTTTTACTTGTAGGGGACGCCACCTACGTGTCTTTCTACTTCTTCGAACAATCACAACTTTTTGGTACAGTCTTGTATTACATTTTTGAGCAAAACAAATTATTCCCTTGCCATTTCTACGTCAAAAAGGTATACCTGTTAAAAGTGGATACGAGCAACCGTTTTCGAGATATTTGGATTAAAACAGTTTCGGCGCATGTGATTTTTTTTATCAAATTCACATAGAGTATGCATGTATTGTAAAAAAATAGAAGTGTGCCTTGCCTGCAGAACAACTGCTGGTTGGTGTTCTCATCGTTTTTCCTGTTACTTAGCAATAGTAATGTCTGTTAATAATAAGATCAAATTTTGTGCTGTCAATTTCTGTTCATAACTTTTATTATCTGACAATAATCATTTAAGAAACTTTAGATCTAAATACGTCATTATGCCTGTGATATTCTCGCATCGTGAATATGCAGATATGATATTCGTCTATAGCTTCTGCAATGGGGTCGCAATTCAAGCAGTCGCGGAGTACCAGCGTCGTTTTCCAGATAGAAGGGTGCCAGATAGAAGAGTTTTTCAACAAGTTTTCACTACTGCTGGAAAGTGGAAATCTGGGATGTTTCTAAGTGCGAAAATTGTATCTGAAAGGGAATCGGGACCCAACGTTGAAGTAGAAGAGGCTATACTCAATGCCGTCGAAAATGATTCAAGCATAAGCACTAGGCGGACTGCAGATACTTATCAAATTACACAATCGTCTGCTTGGAGAAACCTTTACATTAATTGTTTATACCCATTTCATTCACAACTGGTTCAACATTTGCAGGAGGGTGATTTTGAGTTGAGAATGCAATTCTGTAACTAGATTAATGAAAATCGAAGGTTGTATAGGTATGTTTTGTTCACTGATGAAGCACAGTTCACGCGTGATGGTATAAATAATCTTCACAATGAACACCGGTGGTCCTATGAAAATCCTCACGCTACAGTAGAACATAATTTCCAACATAAATTTAGCATTAATGTGTGGTGTGAAATGTTAAATGGTCATTTAATTGGTCCATTTATAATCGACGGTAGTCTTACAGGAGAAAAATATTTAAACTTTCTTGAAAATCACTTGCGAAATCTACTAGAAGATGTTCCCCTTAATGTAAGACAAAACATGTATTTGCAGCATGATGGAGCCCTTGCACACTACAGTTTACTTGTAAGAGATTTTTTAAACCAAAACTTTCCAAACCGATGGATTGGTCGGGGAGGTCCGCTTAATTGGCCACCTAGATCGCCAGACCTTACTCCTTTGGATTATTGTCTTTGGGGATGGTTCAAATCACTGGTATATTCCACTAAAATAAATACAAGAGAAGCATTATTGGATCGGATCGGCAGCACAAACACTAAGAAATGCGCCCGAATGTATCCACAGAACAACCCGAGCTATACACCATAGAGCTGACCTGTGCTTAGGAGCAAATGGTGGAATTTTTGAAAATTATAAAACGTAACCTAGATTTTATTAAAAACAACTTAATAATAACAATTTTAATAAAAATTAAATACCTTTTGTTTAGTTTATGTCTGAGGCACTGAATACACACCTCAAAAAAATGTGTTAGTCTTTCATTTCAAAGCTTTTGTGCCAAGATGCGTTTAAATTTGGACAAAATAACAAACTTATAAAAAATTACATGCGCCGAAATTGTTTTAAATCCAAATATCTCGAAAACGGTGGCTCGTATCCACTTTTAACAGGTATATCAATTTTCACTCCATTATTTACATTATCATAGATTTTATTTAAAAAATAGGAAAATTAAATAAAAACTTTAACACCCTGTATCTCGAGAACTAAGGCCTTGCGGACACTTATTTATATAGACTTTTATGTTTATTTTTTGGTCTTGAATATGTACTTGAAGTATTGACATTTCCTCATGAATCACCCTGTATATATATATATATATATATATATATATATATATATATATATATATATATATATATATATATATATATATATATATATAATAAACATACATACATATATATGATATATAAGAATCAACTTTGACAATAAATCATATTTTTAATTGAACTGAATTCATTATAAAATAAACGAAATATTATGAAGGCAATTACAATTTTATTTCGGTTCGAAAAAATAAGGTATTTACCTGTTACTTCAAGTTTGAAATGGACTGCACTTGACATCCCTTGGCATGATTATGACATGATCATGACGATATCTAAGCACTAAATTTTTTTACATGGAAATTTAATTAATGTTCTATTTAAGACTTTAATGGTGAGAGAATTCTAATGAGCTTTAAAATTTCAAGCGTAAGCAGGGTCTATATATTTGATGTGGGTTTATTGGGCCATTTTGAAATAGCTCCGGATTTTATTGCACATATAAATAATGAAGGTAAGCTAAATGCTATTTGCGGTTCTTTTGTAGAAAGTTCTGCCTTTTCTACTTAGTAATAAGTTAAACAATGTGACTTAATATTGTCCTTTGCGCCATGTCCTTTCCCAGTTGCTTCTTAAGTTTATTTGGTCCATTCAATTCAATCGTCTCTTTATTTTATATTATCAATATTCATAGCTTCCAACATTAAACAACACATCAATGTTAATTACGCTAGCACTATAAATAATTAATAATAGCACAACAATAGAAAATCCTAGATTTATTTAAGTCTCAATTATCCTGAAAGAACATATTATAACTTTGTTGACATAGGGTTAAAAAAACTACTTAAAATGATATTTGTTTCGTTTTCAATGCATAAAAATAGCTTCGAGAACAAGAATTCCTGCCAGTATGTAAAAATAATCAATGATGTTAGGTTTATAATATTTTAGTTTTTCGCAAGAAGTTATCTATATTTAATTGCATAGCAGTGAGTACTACATTTTTCATTTTCATTTTTTTTTTTTTTGAAATATTTTTAAAATCTTACTCATTCAATATAGAAAAAAACATTTGCTCCTTTCGTATATCAGCCTCCAAGAAGATAACAAAGATTACCGAAAGCTTGGCGTAGCTAAAAAAGCAATTTAAAACCAACCCTAATCAGGACCGATACCCCATATATATATATATATATATATATATATATATATATATATATATATATATATATATATATATATGTATATATAGGCTTAGTCAGATGTCTGGAAACAGTCCAATATCTCAAAAACCACTCAACCGATCTGAAACATATGTGATGATTACCGAATTCTCCCGACCCTTTCGTGCATACCGCAATGTTGTCAGATTTTCAGTTTTTCGGCGAACTAACCTAACTTTTTTTTTTTCAACTCAAATGATATGTTTTTTTTAAGCGTGATTTATTCCTTGTATATACCTTTCTGAAATAATCCAGTTTTAGTTTAGTTTATAACCATAGAGTTTAGGACATCTGCTCGATTTTTCCCATGGTATGATTTTTTGTTGAATTTCGGGGTTTATTGGTGAACTTTTTATTTTATTTTTAGTTGTTTTTTCTAGGTAACTTGTCGGGTCCCTTGGAACAGGCCTATAACAATTGTCTAGTAGGATATCCTGCATTTTTTGTACGTAATCTTGAGTAATCATAACCACAGTTGCGTTTCCTTTATCTGCTGGAAGGATTGTGAAGTCTTTATTTTTTCGAAGGGTTATTAGGGCCCTTTGTTCAGTGACATTTAGGTTTTGTTTTGGTGTTTTGCTCGATCTTAAAATTCTTGCCACCTCTTGCCGAATTTCCTCTGCTTTTGTTTCTTCAGAGGAGTCAAGAACAGCTTCCACTCCAGCTATTATTTCTTCTTAGGAGGAGATATCGCAAAATTAAAACTCTTACTCAGTACAGATTTTCCACTTTCTGAGAGCCTGTAGGATGATATATTACGTACTAATTTCTCAATGTCTACTGATGATCCTTGTGGCTGACTCGACTTTCTTAGAAGATCGTCATATTTAGAAGAATTCTTAGGAAACACAACATACAAACAATACACAAGCCACAAACAACTATAGGTAAACTACTTGATAACCCAAAAGATAAAATCAAACTGGAAAACCACGGAGTATACAGTCTTCCGTGCCAGGACTGTGAAAAGTTGTACGTGGGGTAAACTAACAGGCCAATATCAGCAAGAGTGGAAGAGCATAAACTCAGCATCAGAAATAAACAAACAACCTCAGCTTTATTCCTACATCAGCAGGAAACCGGCCATAAAATAAATTTCGATGGGTGTAGGGAGATTGCCAATATAGAACATTATAAGACCAGAATAATCCGAGAAGCCATAGAAATTGAAAAACAAGGTGATTTGAATAAAAGGAAAAAATCATTAAAACTACCACCAGTATGGCAGACAATAATCGATAAATCTAAAATCGCAAAAACTCAAGCGCAATTAGCGCAACAACAACAGCACCATCGGGAAAACATAAATAACGACCAACGCCTGCGCTGATATAACCTTCTGCCCCGAGTGGGGGTATAAAAGGAAGCGTCGCAGTCAGCAACACTTCAGTCTCTATTCGGACACGAGAAAGAAAGAAACGTCAACAAAACTGTTCTTTTCAGAACGACAGTAGTGAACGGATGTACACCCGGAATGAAAACACATTGTATTTTTCCAACCGTGGAGGACTAAAAATCAATATATATATATATATATATATATATATATATATATATATATATATATATATATACACACACACTCAGACTATTTTTTTGAAATTACCATTCTTCATTACTGATTGTTGATTGTTCGTCTTCAAAGGTATCTTTTGGATTAAACTGTCGATGTGAACAACCAATATTCTTCATTACTTATAAAGATTATGCAGAATAATGCAGTACGAATCCCGATTTTTTTCTAGAGGCTAGTTGGCTTCTTTAGTTTTAAATTATTGATTAGATTCGTAAAAACGTGAACATTGATTAAAAAATTCAAATACAAGTGATAGATTATTTTTTATTTTTATTTAAGTTTTAATCATCTTTTTAGGTCATTTTTAGCCCTTTTAAGCATTATTTTTGCAAACAACAACATTGTAGGTGTTTGAGTCAATTACCGCAGCAATACAAGAAAAAAACAGAATCGGGGAAAAACAGCAATTCTCCAAAGAGACCTATGTTACTTTGTTTAGCAACTACCGGCATTTTAGGGTATTATTTCCTTAGTAAGTAAAAATACTATTTAGGTATATTATTAATATTAGTTCACAAAAGTATATAGGTATACGTTAAACATATTAACTAAGTTTAAAATAATTTTACAAAAACTTGTGACTATTTTAACAGTCAACAATCAATATAGCGCAATAAAACTTGTCAAGTTGATAAATCACACAAAGTGCGACATTTCGAAACGTTAAAATAGTTTATTTATACGTCAAAACAAAGTAAATATTGAAAAAAATTACTACTAAGGACTAAGTGAGCAAAGCCAGCTTATTATTTTTAATATATTAGCTTTTTTTGAGCCAGACAAAAATGGAAAAGAATTATCTTCAACAAGAAATAAAAAGCATATCAAGATAACCGACTACTTAAAAAGTAAGATCCGGGAGGAATACCATTTATCGCATGTATGCTCAAAAAGAATATATTACCATAAAGTCTCATTAGAAACTAAATGATGACATGTCCAATCATTTCAACTATTCTATTACTTTTGTGCAAAAATGGGTAAAAGAAGTTGGCTTTTGATGGAAGAGAAGTAACAACCGCAAGTATCTCGTGGATTTACCAGATGTTTTTAATATATTAATTAAATTTTTGAGGGAGTACACAAAAAATATGGAATCACTAGTTTTACTTTAGTCTTCCTTGATGAAACATAGATATTCAGTAAAGGACCTTCAGTAAAGCTCTTCAAAAAGCGGTGAAGATAAGTTTATGGAGCATTTTGACTATATTAGTTTTTTTTAATTTAGTTTTCTTGTTAATTTTTGCTAATTTAAGGTGTACTTTTAACCCAAATCATACAAAAACTAAGTTTATTATAGACAACTTTTTAACGGTATTTTAAAGATAAGTAATATAAGAGTATGGGAAAGTTATTATTTTTATTAAATAACAAAAAATAGAAATGTTACAAGCTATCGAAAATGGCTAAAAATAAAAAAAATTTGGATTAAAATAACTTTTTCACATCCCCCCAATAATCAGGATTATAAAACTTCAAAGATAGTGTAATTGAATTGATAAACACGACCAGGATTTGTGTTTTGTTGTAATTTTGATCAAAAGAAAAACATGAATTCATGTGATGAAATGTGGTAAGATGAATCCATGTTCGTAAATATACTAGACTTCTAAATTATATTAAAAAAAAAACACATTTTTTTCTTTTGCTCCAGTGGTAAAACTGTTGATTTGTTTAGGTTATAGATACATCGTCGCCAACGCCGGCAATGAGAACGGGTTTATCAAGGGAGCTAGTTTTTGAAAGCGGGACAAAAAGTGGGGACTACCACGATAGTATGAACCGTCGAAAGTTCGAAAAATGGTTTAAATTAAAAAACTTCTCCCTAATTTGCAGCCAAATCATTAATTATCACGGACAACGCAAGTTGTCCTAGTAGAAGACATACCCCGAAAATCCTGGACAAAAAAAAAAAGATTTTATGGCTTTCCGAAAAAAATGTTGCCTTTCCACAGGCAGCAATGAAGGACCAAATCTGGGATTCGAAGTACAGAAAAAAAATATTTTCTTGACGAATATGTAAAATCTTTTGGTTATATGGTTCTCCGCCTCCCACCATACCATTGACAATATAACCCAATCGAAATGGTTTAGTCAGAGTGCAAAAAAAAATATGCCCAATATATTTTTGCCTTAACAGGAATGTCCTCTGAAGTTTTGGCAACATGGGAAAATGTTCTTGGCGAAGTAAGCGCTGATCATTGGCACAGCTACATTCGGTACACCCAAAAAGGGATTCTAGAAGCTTGGGAAATCGTCAGAGTATGCGATACTTCAGATATAAACCGCATCATAGTGACATGAGAGCGACGATCTGTTTTCTGACATTGACGATCTTTGATTTATATCGTTTACTAATTAATTTAAAAATATTTTTTAAAGATTTTAGTTTTAATAATTTTGCTCCAAATTAGGTTTCTACGAAAGCGTAGAAGGGCCACAATTTTTTAATTTTTGTTTTTGTAACAAATTCCGGCTTCTATCTCGGAATTCCGACTTCTAACTCGGAATTCCGACTTCTATCTCGGAATTCCGACTTCTAACTCGGATTTTCGACTTCCATCTCGGACTTTGTATCTCGGAATGCGTTGTAATTAATATACGACTGCTTATAAGGGCAATAACTTTTTTATATTCTTTTAACGTCAAATGAAGCGTTCATTCTAAATGAAATTAATATTTTAATTATAGGGATCAGGATGAAGCTAAGTAAAACTAGAAGAATTTTATTAACTGTGCATAAAGTCTTGTACTTTGCTTTATCTTTTTCATAGATAGTAGAAATAATAAAACGCCATTTAGTAAGAACATCTGATCCATATTATGTTAAAAAGATGCAATAGCATGGAGGGGGTGCACGCATTTTCAGATATATATATATATATATATGTATATATATATATATATTTTTTTTTTTTTCAGATTTTAATATATGCACTGTACTGTGGGGGCATATGTCTCCTCGCTCTTCATCAACGCGTATCGTCATTTACCAACTATTTACTATTATACATAAAATTTAAATATAATTTTTATTGTTTTTCTCTTAGAAGAAAAGAAAGATATTTGTTTAAAAAAATATCTTTTTTTGAGTAAATAACTAGCATCTATGAAAGGTTTATGCATCCTCTATTAAAGTAACTTATATTTCGTTAAACGATTATTCATTAATCTTTATTTTTCGACTGGTTATTATTCATTCAGATTAAATTTCATCAAAGTATAAGAAATTTTAGGCAAGGACTTTTTTAAGCAAGGACAGGAATATAACTAATCAGTTACATTTTATGTATGATACAAAACATAATAACCAAAATAAAGTCAGAAAAACCAAATTTTCCTGATACCTGTTAGTGAAAATAATACTCGAGTAAATTTACTTGTTTTAAAACGCTTTTATTAGTTTCATTTGATTTTCACCCACTTTAAAACGCCAGATTACAATCGATGACCATGCAATCATTTGATAAGTTTGTCCCATTATCCTGAACAGAATCGTAAGGATAAAAAAAATCATCTCGGAGAGGGACCCTGGGAAATTGCTACCATATAAAAGGAAGGCAGCAGGCGCGCAAATTACCAATTTTCGGCACAGGGAGGTAGCGAAGAAGAATAAATTATAGTTTGATAAAACTAAAAAACACGCTCTAATAGTAAACGGAACTAAAAAGAAAAAAAACTTTTGTAAAAAAACGTAGAGTGCCTTTATGCATATCATACTGGCTTTACTTTCAGAAATTATACCGATAAAATATTTATAATAACTGATATCAGACCCACGCTGTTTTCACAATGACATTAATTTTCTTGTTAATCACTTTATTCTCGTCAAAAGGGGTTTTTTTAGTTCAGTTTACTATTAAAGCGGGTTTTTCAGTTTTTTAAACTATACTTTATTAGAATTCTTCCACAAATGATGACATTGATATTTTATGAAGTTTGAAAACAAACATTGTTTCAGCAAAAAAAAATTGTTAGCAAATCACATCCTCATAAATCAAGTTTCCGTTGTAGGTCTTATTTCTAACTTTGTGGAAGGATATCAATCTATCAAAACAGGCTACAGGAACACAGTGAAAAGTTAATTATAATTATGATTGTTTCTTCAAGCACCTTATTTTCTTTCTTTTAGCTTTATCTATTAAGTAAACCTCTTTACAAATAAAGCGCATTCTATTGACAGGGTACAACACAATGATCGTAGTTGTAAATTTTTTTCGTGTTGATCACACCCAACAAAAGGAATAGGTATTTATTTGTCCAAAATATCAAAATGTGTACCTTGATATACGTGGTTTGCTGACAAAACATCTAATACAGTAGACTTAATTACTGTTTATAGACTCTTTGACTAACATTCCCAGTCATTTACATTTTTTATAATTTATTAAGTTTCATTACCCGTTTTGGATCTTCTTCTATTTGTCATAAAAGTTTGTAATAGACACATCATTAATATATTGGAATGACTCGGCAGGCCGGGGTCTTCTACCTTTAAGAACCTCACTGCATCCTATATATTATTATTATTATTAATAGACCTATTGGCAACAACTTCCAATTAATATTTTGACTACCTAGTTTTGCCCGGGACCTGGAATAAAAATAAAAAAATTGTGGCCCTTCTACGCTTTCGTAGGTTTCCTATTGTTTCACTGTTTCTTTCTAAAATTAGTTTATATTGCATTTAAAATATTTTGGAATGTCCTTATGCCCTTGTTAATGATACTTCTGAATTTTTTGTCCGATTTTAGTCAATTTTTACCCAAATTAAATATCCATCTTGTTCTTACTTTCGTGAGAAAGTTCTTTTTTCGAATGCATTTTCAATTTCCAAGAAATTCTTGTTTTGTTGTTTTTCTAGCTAAAAAAGGATATTTAGAATAATAGGCCTTTTGCGTTTTGTTGTTAAAAATGCATTTTTCCAACTTTTTTACACCAGAAAAGTTTTGGCTTTATTATTATAAAATAGGTTAATATAAAAATTTAGAATAAAAACATATTTTGTACGTTTTTTAATTAATAAATCCCATTTCATACTCTTTTTCTTTCTTTATTTAATTATATAATTATATATAGCCTAGCTTGTTGACATGTAAAGTTATTAAAATTAGCATTTATCATTTTTAATGGCAGTCACACACCAACACGATCTTGGACGCGATCATTGCCACCGTGTCGGCCAAATGACAGCATAGGATCCCCACCGTGATTGCTGCCGAGAACGCTTTCCTTAAATAACTTGGTATAATAACCGTTAACAGCTAAGAAATACGTTATTTTTGTGCTGTCTTTACGTCACTGCATATCCGGAATAATTCTACTATAGATGTGTAAGTTATGTATCGTAAAAAACGATTCAGTAATTTACCGTTCTCAGGCCCAAGATGCCCGTCTGTGCATACAGGCGTGTTTTGAAAAATTGTGTTTATTGCTGGAATTGATCCATGGACTCTTATTTCATAGTCAATTTTATGTTGCCCTCTGTTAGAGAAATAATATATGTATTTTGACACCAAAAGGGCAAACTATATAATACTTTATAAAAAAAAGCATTATTTTAAATAATTTTAATTTTCGCTTATATTATTATTATCATAATTACATTTATTTCAGGTATTAGTTGTTGTTACATATACACTCTTCTTTTCTCCTATGGTATACTAAAAAATCTGTTTTAGTTCATGAAAACGAGCGAAGGAATGTATACGCAGCAAATAAATGTAAACCTCCCAAAGCCGGAGACTGGCGAAAAGATTTACCAACATATTCTATTGAGGAAGTCAATCAACATGACACAGAGTAAATATAATTCACATCTTAAGTAAATTAATTATTTATTCTACCTAGACTTTTTATGTGTTAAAATATCTGCGTTGATATGTCGAGAGCATGCATATATGATAAAAAGTGCGGGACACGAAAGAAAACCGGGCGGTCCTTAAAATAAACGTTCATAGTCTTAAGCAAGCGGAAAAGTAAAATTTGTGTACGCAAATAAGTTTTATGTTATTTTATTTGTTGTAATAGTTTGCCGTTTCACCTATAAAGTGCGCCAGCTAAGCGGTACGGAAAATTAATCGAGGATTTAGTAAATTTCGCACTGGTCCACTTGTAATTGGGAGGTGCCTAGAGTCTCCATGCACTTGTCGCTAGAAGGTTCAAGCTATTTCCAGTGGCGCCTATACATTTCGACCATTTGTTTTCATTTCTATATAAATGCGTTGCGTTGAATTTGAATTATTATTTCGAAGTAACGATGACGAGCAAAAGAGGAAAAACAATTCGAAGCGATGCACGTGAAGCTATTGCGAGCGTTATAGAGGCCTGTACTAGAGAAGCTGAAAATAATAGTTTGACTATTCCAATTCAAAATCGAACCGAACGCACTGCATTTTACACTGGTGTTTCGAAAAGTAGTGTAAGAAAAATTCAAAGAGAACATAATGATCGCTCATGTTCTACTTCACCTTTAAAATATCCTGGTAAAAAAAGACCCCGATTATCACAAGAAGATAAAATGGTGATTTTCAAGTAATTCGACGAATAATAGAGCTATCACTGGCGGGTGAAATATCTATCAACTGTAAGGCAATATAGGCAAGGACGCAATATTATGACAGTGAACAAATGCTGGCAAAGTGAAAGTGTTACAAGGGTTGTCCAGGGAATCCGTTCTAGTAGTCGCTTTATTATAGTTCATGCTGGTTCAGAAGCCGCATTTGTTCCAGGTGCTGCTTTAGTTTTTCGCTCGGGACTAACAACTGGAGAATCATGGACAGATGAATAGAAATAATTTTGAAAAGTGGTTGCTCGAGAAGCTTCTACCTAACATTCATCCCAAATCATTCGTGGTAATGGATAATGCGTCTTATCATAGACGTAGAAGATAAAGTGCCAACTTAATACTCTACAAAAGCTCATATGATATCGTGGTTTAAATCGAACAATCTTGTATGTGGTCCAACGTGGAGAAAATATAAATTGTATGAAGTAATATCAGCCAACAAGCCTAGAGAAACAAAGTATAAAATTGACGGTCTTTTACGTAACCTCGGTCATACAACATTAAGGCTGCCTCCATACATGTGTAACCTCAACCCTGTTGAACTCTCAATTAAAGATTTAAATAAAATAACATTAGAAGCCATTAAGCATGTTCGTTCTATTGAAGATAAATACTGGGAAGTAGATGGCAAAATTGAAATGGTTATTGATAATTTAGTTATTACACTGGGATCTTCAAGTAGTGACAACTAAACCTCATCATTTTCAGAGGAAGACAACGATTTAGAAGGAACCGAACCATTAACCGAAACCTCAAAAACGGCTTAGTTTTTTTTCATATATTTTGTAAAATTGTTCATAAAGTAGCTGTCAATAAACTGCTTCAAAATAATTAATTTTCTGTTCAATACCGGCTGTCAAAAAATATCTAATATTGTAATTAATGTTTGAAAAACTACAGAACTTATATTTTTCCAAAATTAACACATTGTAGCTATAGTAAGGGAGCCCGCACTGATTCCAGTGAATAAGATTTATCAAAATTTTAACTTATAAAATTCGGCTTTGGGCTATTCGGGTATGCCAAAGTGACCGTTTGTCTCCATCTGTCATATTACTTTGTGCAGGGGGCGTCATTGTGAAGTACTATACAGGGCGTTTCCTAATTGCGTGCTGATGTTAAAGGGGGGTGATTCTTGGACCTTTTTAAGAAAAAAGTTTAATATGAACCTAAAAGTCTTAACTTTGGAGATACAGGGTTTTAAAAAAACATTTTTTTAAAATCCTAATTCTGATGCTATTATAGATAAATAACTGTGTGAAATTTGACACACGTCTTTTATGCATAAAAGGGCATTTTTTATTAACAATCAATTTTCTACCAGTAGCGTGCATATCTAATTAATCTGGGTAAATCCGTACGCTCCTTAATGCATAGAAGACGTGTATCAAATTTCATGCAGTTATCTACAATAGCATCAGAATTGGGATGAAAAAAAAATGTTTTCTTTTTAAACTTTACCATCCTGTATCTCAAAAGTTAAAACTTTTAGGACATAAAAACACACCCTTTAACATCAGCACGCAATTAGGAAACGCCCTGTACAGTACTTCACAATGACGGCCCCTGTATAAAGTAATATGACAAACGGAGACAGACCACTTTTGGCATACCCGAGTAGCCCAAAGTCGAACTGCATAAATAAAAATTTTGATAAATCTCGTTCACTTGACCTGATGCTGGCTGCCTCTGTAAAATCTGGACTTGTAAATCGTTTATCACTATACTGGGTGGTCCAATAATAGTGGACGTAGGCAATAGCCCGGGAACCGTTTATGACAGAACTCGAGAAAAAATATATTTATAGGTAAATCGATCAAGAAAAATCAAAATTAAATCATTTTAAAATTCGAAAGTGTGCCGTTTTTGCAACACAAAAGAGATATAGAAGTGCGGTGCACGAAAGAAAACAGACAAATATAGATAAAGGTTCATTAAGCATAGTTACATTTTTTAATTATCTGAAGTGCGTATAGTCAAAAAGGAGTGCCATATTATTTAAAGAATGATGGGACACCACTGGTTTAAAGAAATTTCTTGGCCGCTCTTCCTAAACCGATTGACTCCGCCCGGTTTTCTTTCGTGTCCCGCACTTTAATGGACTTTTCAAAAACTCTGACATTACATACAGGGTGTTAGGGGTTTAACTACAAATATTTTAACACGTGATAGTATGGACCATTTTGATTAAAAAATGTTTAAATAACAGGGTAATTTCCTTACCATTTCTGAGGAAAACGGAGTTAAAGTTGTATTTTGTTTTATTAATTTTTAAGCACATCGTTCATTTATTAATTTTATTATGTAAAACAATTAATTATACGATTTTCTTCAAAACGCCTACAAATATATCTGAAAGTCGGGATTTGAAAACCCTTTTAAAATGTATACGAATATTGAATATGCAGACTCCGTAAATAAGAAACATATTTATGGAGATTGTAGACAAACATACCGGGAAAGGTATCCTAACAGGAGGTGTCCTAATGACAGAACGTTTGTGGCGGTTTTACAAAGAGTTCGCGACACGGGAAGTGTAAACGCTCGTCAAACTAATCGGGAGCCTGAAAGGCAAATAGCACCCGAAAACGAGAAACATATTTTAGCCCGAGTGGAGGCAAACCCTGGTTTGAGCTCTCGGGAAATTTCGCGATAAATTGGATTTTCTCATTGGACCATTCGTCGTACCCTTCGTGAAAACCTTCTGTACACTTATAATGTGCAAGTCCAGGCTTTGACTTTAGCGGACTTAACCCGAAGAAGATAATTTTGCCGGTGGTTTCTCCGAAAAAACCAAGAACACGAAAATTTTACTTTAAACATACTGACAACCGATGAATGTTGTTTTACGAGAGATAGAGTTTTAAACGATCACTTATACGTGGGCTCTAGAAAATCTGCACACGATTCAACAAGCCCGATTTCAATACCGGTTTTTAATAAATATTTGGGCTGGAATAATCCACAATCGGTTAATCGGACCTTTTGAGCTACCAAGGCGTTTAAGAGGAGAGGCATACCTCCAGTTTTTAAGTAATGACTTGCCCACTCTTTTAGAAGATATTCCTTTAGCTCAGCGAGCCAGTGCCTGGTTTTTTCATGATGGAGCTCCTTCCTACTTTCATAGGAATGTGTTACAACATCTGGATAATACGTTTGATAACACAGGGTAACAAAATGAAAACAAAAATTTGGTGCCGGAAATCTAACATCTGATTTTAGATGTTTTTAATGTGCTGATTCCAAAAATGCCACCAGATTTGTTCTATCAGCTCTAGTTTTTGAGATACAGATTACAGGTTAATTGATATATTTTTCTGATAAAGGACAACACATAAGGAGATAAATATGTATAATCGTCAAAATAGAAATTTCCCAGAATCTAATTAACCAAATGGATACCTGGAATTGTCCCTGACCCAATGTTCCTATACTAGGAACTACTCAATACACTGCTCTTAATTACTTTTATACCTGTAATTGCCTATGACCCGATCCTTCTATACCTGCTTGGCTGCACTCGATTTAGTATATTACTGATTTTTCCCAAGTAGAGTAATGCTATCATTTTGTGTAAATTTTTGGTCGTTTTGTAGTATCAAGACACTAAACTGAAACAATGGCATCCACAAGCAGACGTACCTGTGTAAATCATCCCGATGTTTTTTGTTGTGTGTGGTGAATACACTTTGAAAGAGAGCAGAAAAACGACTTTGTGAAAAGAGCTTATCTTGCCTATTTTGGCGTCCATTTATCTATCCAACAATCTATTTCTTAGAAATGGCGATGTCTCCAACGGCGTTAACACTAGGGGTCAAAATAATTTGGTTATTCCAAATCATCGCACATCCCTTTTTCATAAGGGCCCCCTCTTAAATTGTATAAAGGTGTATAATGCTTTACATACCAATATAAAATTAATTCAGGGAAAATATTCATTTAAGTCCCATTTAAGGGAATTTTTAATTACGAGTGAATTTTATAGTTTGGATGAATATTTTAATGTATTACCTGCTTATGTTTATGTACACTTATTGATTTGTTTGTTTTTTGTTTTGCTTTGTATTATGTATAATGACCTACCATATTATCTTAAGTTTCTTTTTTGTAATCTGTGACGTTGTCTATGTTCATTTTTGAATGTTTTATGACAATAAAAGTATTATTATTATTATTATTATTATTATTTAGGAGATCAAGATAAATCTTGGGCCCCACATTTCATTTGTAAAACATGTGTTGAACATTTGCGGCAGTGGACAACTGGAAAGAGGAAGTGCCTAAAGTTTGGTGTACCAGTGGTTTGGAGCGAACCGCGAAATCATCATGACGACTGCTATTTTTGTCTCGTTAATATTAAAGGCATAAATAGAGACAATAGACACAAATGGACATATCCTGATCTAGATTCTGCAAGAAGGCCTGTAGCGCATTCGGAAGAAATACCCGTTGCATCATTCAGCAGTTTACCCGAACTGACAGAAGATTATACAGAAACATCAACGTCTGACGAAGTTAAAAGAATTAAATCAGAAAACGACAGCGAATTTGAAGCAGATTTAGCAACTCCGCAGTGTTTCAATCAAGAAGAACTAAACGATCTTATAAGAGAACTGAATCTCTCAAGGGAATCCGCTGAAATACTTGCATCCAGATTAAAAGAAAAAATCTGCTTTGTCAAGGTGCTAATATTGCATTTTATCGTAAAACAGATAAGGATCTGCTGCCTTTTTTCGCTCAGGAAAATGACTTGGTATTCTGTAACAATATAAAAGGGCTTTTAGAAAAAATGGGTTTGTCTGAATACACACCAGATGATTGGCGCCTTTTTATTGACAGTTCAAAACGTAGTTTAAAATGTGTTCTTTTACATAACGGTAACAAATATGGCTCAATTCCTATTGGTCATTCTACTACCATGAAGGAAGAATATGAAACAATTGCATTAGTTTTGAGAAAAATTAAATACGAAGAACATCAGTGGGCAATTTGTGTTGATTTAAAAATGGTTAGCTTCCTCCTTGGACAGCAGAGCGATTATACAAAATATCCTTGTTTTTTGTGTCTTTGGGACAGCAGAGCTAAAAATGAGTACTGGGTTAACAAAAATTGGTCTTCAAGAGATATCATAATTCAAGGAAAACAAAACGTGATCAACGAACCTTTGTTTTTAAAAGAAAAAATCTTACTTCCGCCCTTGCATATCAAGCTAGGCCTATGAAGCAATTTGTGAAGGTTTTAAATCGAGATGGAAATTGTTTTGGGTATTTGTCACGTAAATTTCCTGGCATTAGCACGAAAAAACTAAAAGCTGATATATTTGATGGTCCTCAAATAAGGCAACTTGTTAGAGATCCACATTTCACCACATCCATGAACGAGACTGAATCTAACGCTTGGTGTTCATTTGTTCAAGTAGCACAACATTTTCTTGGCAATCATAAAGCAGAGAATTACGTAGAATTAGTGGAAACTATGCTTTCAAATTTTAATATCCTCTGCTGTAACATGAGTATAAAATTCACTACTTCCACAGCCACCTAGATCGTTTTCCAGAAAATTTAGGTGATTGTAAGGAAGAACAGGGGGAAAGATTCCATCAAGATATTAAAACTATGGAAGATCGTTATCAAGGACGACGGGATAGCCACATGATGGCGGACTACTGCTGGAGCCTTCAGCGAGACTGGCCTAGTAAACTCCATTCTAGAAAGTCGTATAAAAGAAAATATTTATGTGATTATTGACTAATGTAATTATGTAAATTAAGTTTTTGCAATAAATATTTAAATCCATGTGTCTTTGTTTTTTTAACTGGCAATAGTAATATTATATATTATAACAGTTAGAACGTAAAAAATATACACATTTTTTTTAAACTAGATCTGATAGACAAAATCTGAGAACTTCTTTACATTCTGCATCCAAAAATTACCCAGGAACAGTTAAAAAATCGCAGGCATCAAAATGTGTGTTGGCCTGTGTAATAGGTGGATAGGTCGAAATGCCTCAGAACCTAGAAAATGGCTTCCGAGGTCACCAGCCCTAAACCCCCTTGATTTTTATTTTTGGGGCCACATGAAAACATTAGTGAATAGGGTTGAAATTGAACATGACCTTAAAAACCGCATTTTTGCTGCAGCGGATCATATTAGACAAAGACCTAACGTTCTTAAATCTGTTCAAGAAAATTGTCATCACATTGATGTCCAAGCAAATAGCAGTGTTGCCATGTTGTCTTGGAATTAGTTGAAACCTTCTCCAAAATTAAACCCTTTCGAATTTGCCGATGGTTTATAAAAAATATTTTGTCTAAATTGTTCATACTATCCTATGTTAAAATGTTTATAGTCACACCCCTAACACCCTGTAGAACGGAAGCTTTCACGGCTTTGCTCAATTAAGAAATCATGGTTCTTCGGTTTAGACCATGTCAAATTGGAATTACTGCCCGACGTTTCGCCTTCAATTGCACGAGGCATCTTCTTTTGCTACACGAGATCTGAATACTGAATGAGCTCGGAGAGATTCAGGCGGGCTTTTATACCCGCCTTGTGTTCGCTGAATCGTGACTCTGTGTTAAAATCGGTTTCCACGTGTGATGTCGACCGTAACCTATATCTCTATTCAATAGATTGTCTAATTTTTTCCTTTATAAATTCCTGGAATCGACGCTAAAACCTTGTTTTCTTTTACCCTTATAATATGGCCAATAGTATGTGTTCAGTTTTCAAGTTCCTTTATTATTTGTAAGTGTGCAATAGATCTCTATTCTAAGAAACTCGCGCATATAAACCACTGATTTGACCAAAAATTCAACTTCCCACTCTTGTAAGACCTTTTCGAGAAGCACGAGCGTTCTTAAATATTTTTGACTATTTTAAAAATCTCTCGTCTGTTTCTTTTGAACAGCTAGTTACAATTGTTTGGTGTAAGGCACCCTTATGGTGAAGTAAAGTACATTTATTAAGTGCAAATTTAGGCAAATTACGTTAAGCCGTTCAGCGAGACCAGAGGTACCTCACGAAGACTCGCCCAATCCATCACCAGTTGTGAACCATCCCTTTTGGATAGTTGGGTAAGTCATTTTAGTGGTTCCTTTTTCGTTTTTTTTGAATAAACGTATTCTATTGCCACAGCACAATTAAATTTATTTAAATTAACAATTAATTAATATATTTATAAACAGTCCACATTAAATCTCTCCTTTAGTCTTTTACTGAGCATCGAAACTATTCATTTGGTCCTGATCGACCCGAATTCTCCAAAAAATTCTATTATTTTGTCATATTTTTTTAAATAAAACTATACTTATTATATTGAAATTCTATTATACTAAAATCTCTAAATTTTTCTGTGAATAACGCTATTTTCTGATATTTAAATTTATGGTAATTTTCCGCCTTTATTTAAAAATCTGCATTTAATAATTTCTCAAATAAATTCGTATTCCAATACGCCATATTTATTTATTCACAAGACCGTTCAAATATCCACAAAAAAAAGGGTTCACTTTTATATCGCTATCGATATTGTTAACAAAAATATGAAATCTTGATTCTTGATTAGAGTGCTGTTGTACGATAACGTTATTTTCTGTGGTACGCTAACTATCTTGGATGTTTAACTGATTTTTGCTTATATTATTATTGATTTTTTTACCTTAAAGCTGTTTTGCTTGTATTAATAAGCTAGAATTAAATTAATTCATATTAATAAGATTCATTAATTTCCTTATATAATAATTAATCAAATAAACTCTAAAAAATGGACTATGCCAAAAAACTTAAAAAGTTTAAATTTAATAGAAATTCCTGCATGAATGAAGTTCAATTACTTTTATCCTTAGGTAGACGCATTCAAGGTGATCCTAGCGTAATAAATTTATTTAAAGTTAGAGCTGGAGAAATCAACAATATTCGAGATGAATTCCTTCAGAATCACAATGACATTATTTCAGTTTTATTGAACGATGATGACGCTGATCTTAACACAGAAAATATAATACGAGACGGTTTTCTAAGTGACTTTTTTACTGTAAAAACAATATATATGGAATTATTTGATCCCGATCAAAATAATGACCCAAATGTCAGCCAACAGAATAGTACTTTTAACACTGCATCGCAAGTTAGACTTCCAAAAATTGTAATTCCGACTTTTAAAGGCGATTTTAAAGCTTTCGTAACTTTTCTTGATCTATTCAATGCGTTAGTGCATACAAATAATTCTTTATCTGACATAGAGAAATTTAATTATTTAATTTCGTCGTTGGATGGTCCGCCTTTATCCTTGGTTCGTACTTTACCGATGGTAGCCACCAATTATCAAATAGCCTATAATACACTAGTAGAACGATATTCTAATAAAAGACTTCGAGCTCAAGAGCATTGGCAAATGATTGAAAATGCAAATTCTTTATCTTCTAAAAATTCTGTGGGTCTTAGAAAATTATTAGATACCTTTTCCGAAAACTTAAGCGCGCTTAAAACTATGGGTTTTCCTGTTGAGGAGTGGGATTTTATTTTAGTTATGATGCTTCTAAAACGTTTAGATCATGACACTGCAACTAAATTTGAACTACACCATGCCTCAAATGAAGTACCCAAATTTAAAGATTTAATTGATTTTTTGGAAAAATGTTCAATAGCATATAATACTTTAAACTTATCTGCAAACAAGCCGCTAAAGGTAACTCATTATAGCAATAATCGTAACTTTTTTCTAGATGATTCTAATAAACAAAAACTTAATTGTACTTTATGCAAAGACAATCATCCATTGCATAAATGCCAGATATTTTTAAAAAAAGTTCCTCAGGAACGCTATTATTTTTGCCGTAGTAAACATGTTTGTTTTAATTGTCTGAGTACCTATCATGATATTAAAACTTGTAAGTCACTGATGACTTGCAAAACTTGTAATCAACGCCATCATACCTTATTGCATTTTTCAAAATCTCATTTACAAACACCTAGCCTCTTTCCTGGTAATTCTCAAAACAATGCTCTCGGCATTACGCAACCTAATTTACCATCATCCCCAATGTCCCATTTGGACAATTCTATAGAGCAACAAGTTTTGCCAAAAAATGATGATAAAAAACTGCAAACATTTTTTGTAAATAATACTCCTAAAATTTTATCTAATCTTAAAAATTCAAGTTATTCTTCTTTTGTGGGCACTGGTGTGCAATCTCACCATGACAATGTTTTGTTGTCTACAGCTCGTGTCCATGCTTTGGATAATCAAGGAAATTATCAAATTATAAGATGTCTACTTGACTCAGGAAGTATGTCATCTTTTATTACTCAAGCCACAGTTACTCGCTTAGGTTTATTGTCTTCTGGTGGAACTTTTGAAATTAAGGGACTTGGGTCTATGCAATCCAAATTCAGTAAAGGCATAACAACCTTGACTTTGTGTCCAGTTGATAATCCAAATATTGTTATGCATACGGATGCTATTATTGTACAAAAAATTTCGGATAGTTTACCTTCTGAAAAAATTAATGTTCGAGATTGGTCACATATTCATAATTTAAATCTTGCCGATCCAAATTTCTTTTACCCAAGCAGAATAGATTGTCTCTTGGGAGCTGACATTTTTTCTAAAATATTACTGGGAGAGAACATAACGGGATCTGATAACAGCCCAAACGCTATTAATACAATTTTTGGATATATTTTAATGGGAAAACATACACAAGGCTCCTTTAAAATTCCTAAGATTGTTTCGCTAGGTTGCATCCCTTTGGATTCTCAACTTGAATCCACCTTAAAAGAATTTTGGAAAATTGAGTCTGTGCCTGTTGTATCTGTTCTTTCTTCAGAAGATAGCAATTGTGAAAGTCATTTTTCTTCTACGCATTTTCGAAATCCTGATGGTCAATATGTGGTCTCTCTTCCGTTCAGGGAGGACAAGCCAATTTTTCCAGGAATGAAAGATCTGGCAATCAGTAGATTTTCTTCTCTTGAACGTAGACTGTTAAAGCAACCAGACTTGCATTTAGAGTATTGTAAATTTATGAAAGAATATTTGGATTTGGGGCATATGGAGCTCATCTCTGAGCCTGTAACACCTCTTGCTAGTTATTATATTCCACATCATTGTGTACTGCGGCCTGATAAGCCAACGACTAAACTCAGAGTTGTTTTTAATGGTTCTGCCAAACTCCCTAACCAAAAATCATTAAATGATTACCTTTATACAGGTCCCAAACTGCAACCCGATATTCTTGATATTTTGTTAAACTTCCGAATCCATAAATATGTTCTTTGTGCTGACATAAAACAAATGTATCGTATGATACAAATAAATCCTAGTCAACTTGATTATCAACGAATTGTTTGGCGCTTTTCGCCTGAAGAACCTTTACGTGACTATAAATTAGTGACAGTAGTATATGGTTTAAGACCTTCTCCCTTTTTGGCTCTACGCACTCTTCGCCAATTGGTTCATAATGAAGGTCAACACTTTCCTTTAGCTTCAAATGCTATTCTTCATCAAACCTTTGTTGATGACATTACGTCTGGTGCTTCCTCCTTTGAAGAAGCCGTCTTATTAAAAGAAGAACTTATCGCCCTTCTCAAAAAGTGCAAATTTGAACTTCGAAAATGGTCAAGTAATGCCCCGTCATTACTTAGCAACTTACCCCCTGATTATCTTAATCCAAACCCTATCTCATTTGATACAAAACAACCTGAAGCATTAGTGAAAATATTGGGCTTACAATGGAATGCAAATCGAGATTGTTTTTTATTTTCGATACCCCTTTTGGAACGTCAATGCACAAAACGTGTTTTACTATCTGAATTGGCTCGCTGTTTTGATCCAATTGGTTTTCTTGCACCAATTACATTTTACACAAAGGTTCTTATACAGAATCTCTGGTCACTTGGTTTATCTTGGGATCAGGCTCCTCCTGAGCATATTATTCGTAGTTGGAAACAATATAAAACAGAACTACCTGTTCTTGCAAAGTTAGAGTTTTCAAGACGCATTTCGTCAGATTTCAATAATTGTTCTTACGAGTTACATGGCTTTTCCGACGCTTCCTGCAAAGGTTATGCTGCTGTTGTGTATGTTCGGTGTACAACTCCCACCAATTTAATAAGCACACATTTTTTGTGTTCCAAAACAAAAGTTGCTCCCATAAAACCTATTACAATTCCCCGTTTGGAATTGTGCGGAGCTGTGCTTTTAGCAAAACTTCTACGTTATGTTTTAGACGTTTATAAAGATACTTTAAAGTTTAAAGCAGTTTATGCCTGGTCTGACTCTCAAATTGTTCTGAGTTGGATACATTCTTCTGCACATCGATGGAAAACTTTTATCTCAAATAGAGTTGCTTATGTGCAAGATAAAATTTCTTTGTGGCATTATGTTCAGTCAAAATCAAATCCTGCTGACATTGCGTCACGTGGATCGTTACCCTCCGAACTATTGAATAACAAATTGTGGTTCTCAGGGCCAGATTTCCTTCATAATAATTTTGAGCAATATCTTGCTGATTCAAAACATATATCTGTCGACCCCAATTTAATTGAAGTTCACCATTTAGCGGAAGAAAAGAAAACAGTTTTTGCTGTATTTTCTCCAGATGATAATTTTGTTGATTCTCTAATTGACAAATATTCCTCATTTCCCCAAATTCAACGAATTTTAGCCTATGCTTTACGGTTTATCAATAGAGCCAAACGAGTACAACCCAATTTTGTTGGTCCACTTAATAACAGTGAGTTAAACACTGCATTAGACATTTTAGTAAAACGAACCCAGCAACTTTATTTCGAGGATGAATTTAATTCTAATAAATTATCAAAACCTTTTCGGAAACTAGGCGCTTTTATTGATAAAACTCATATTTTTCGTGTTGGTGGACGACTACAGAATTCTTCATTATGTTACAATGCCAAACACCCTATTTTGCTTCCAAGAAAAGCTCGTTTAACTACATTGTTAATAAAATATTATCACGAAAAATATTTTCATGTTAGTGTAAGCACATTACATTATCTTTTAAGTCAAAATTTTTGGGTTTTGTGCCCAAAGAGAACTATACGTTCGGTTTTGAGCAAATGTGTCAAATGTTGGAAAACAAATCCTACGCCTTACCAGCCTCCTATGGGCAATTTACCTATCTCACGAATTACACAAGCTAAAGCTTTCTCCTAGTCTGGAATTGATTTTGGGGGTCCTTTCCAAATCACAATGGGACGATATCGTGGAGCAAAAACCCACAAGGCTTATATTTGCTTGTTTGTGTGCTTTGCGACAAAAGCAGTTCATTTGGAATTGTGTACAAATCTTTCTTGCGATTCATTCTTGGCTGCTTTTCAACGGTTTTTAGCTCGAAGAGGCAGAATTGAGTGCCTTTATAGCGATTGTGGCACTAACTTTGTCGCTGCTGCAAAAGAAATTAAGAGTCTTGTTGAATTTTCAGCTTCAAAGGAAAATATTAATTGGTCTTTTAATCCTCCATCAGCCCCACATATGGGCGGGTTATGGGAAGCTGGAATTAAATCCGTGAAATCGCATTTGGCTCGTATCATTGGCGATCAAATTCTTACGTATGAAGAATTTTATACTGTCCTTACAGTAATAGAAAGTATTTTAAACTCTCGACCTTTGACACCTATTACTTCTGATATCGACGATATAAACGCTTTAACGCCCTCACATCTTTTAACATTGTCTCCTGTGTCAGTTTTACCCCATCCTGATCTTCTACAATTGCCACTGAGCCGTTTGTCACGATACCAACTATTACAACGTATACACCAAGATTTTTGGCGACGTTGGCATCGTGAATATTTGCATACGCTGCAACAGCGAGGCAAATGGTTGGAGCCTGAAGATGTTCCAGCAATTGGAACATTAGTTATTATAAAAACTGAAAATCTCCCAGTTTGCAACTGGCCGTTGGGTCGTATTACTGCGGTCACTGTTGGGTCTGATGGTGTTGCTCGAGTGGCCACGGTTAAAACAAGCACTGGAGTATTTTCTCGGCCTTTAGTTAAATTATGTCCTCTCCCGGTGGATGACTAATTATTAAGTTTTTATTGTTTATGTCTCATAAGATACATTTATTTTGGGCATATATAGTAATATATACATTAATTTTTATATTTTTCTTACAAAGATATAAAATAATTTTTTTTGTGTGACATTTTATTTTGGAAAATGAACTGTCTTGTGTAGTAACAGTTGTGCGAATTTATTTATTTATTTATTTATTTATTTATTTTTTTTTATTTTTTTTTTATTCTACTATAAACATATTTTGCTAAAATGTATTTCTTCCAAATACATTTTGGTCGGGCGGAATGTTCAGTTTTCAAGTTCCTTTATTATTTGTAAGTGTGCAATAGATCTCTATTCTAAGAAACTCGCGCATATAAACCACTGATTTGACCAAAAATTCAACTTCCCACTCTTGTAAGCCCTTTTCGAGAAGCACGAGCGTTCTTAAATATTTTTGACTATTTTAAAAATCTCTCGTCTGTTTCTTTTGAACAGCTAGTTACAATTGTTTGGTGTAAGGCACCCTTATGGTGAAGTAAAGTACATTTATTAAGTGCAAATTTAGGCAAATTACGTTAAGCCGTTCAGCGAGACCAGAGGTACCTCACGAAGACTCGCCCAATCCATCACCAGTTGTGAACCATCCCTTTTGGATAGTTGGGTAAGTCATTTTAGTGGTTTCGCCTTTGACTCCATCAACTCTAAGTGGTAATTGCGAAAATATTACTTAATACTTTTTACTTTAACACATTTTATATGTGGTTTAACTTTATTTGGTAATGAAAATTTAATTATGTTTTAGATCTTCAAATGAATATTTCGATGTCTGAATCTAAGGAATCAACTCAATGCCCCAAAATTTCTATCATGGTAGCATACTGAACTGCTGCCTTCACTGACCAACATCTGGGATCAGCATATTTAGGGTAAACTTCACTTTCTCCAATAGTTAGAAACATAACTGGATACTTGTTTTGTTTTAATCTAATAACCTGACAAATATCCGGATTGAAACAGGAGAAGATAATTCTTCGTTCTCCACCATACCATAAAGTCTTCGTGAGGTACCTCTGGTCTCGCTGAACGGCTTAACGTAATTTGCCTAAATTTGCACTTAATAAATGTACTTTACTTCACCATAAGGGTGCCTTACACCAAACAATTGTAACTAGCTGTTCAAAAGAAACAGACGAGAGATTTTTAAAATAGTCAAAAATATTTAAGAACGCTCGTGCTTCTCGAAAAGGTCTTACAAGAGTGGGAAGTTGAATTTTTGGTCAAATCAGTGGTTTATATGCGCGAGTTTCTTAGAATAGAGATCTATTGCACACTTACAAATAATAAAGGAACTTGAAAACTGAACATTATGCTAGTGTTCAGCAGCAGCAGATTGAACAATTTGTTTCTTTTTAATACATGGTTCATGTTCCTTAAGTCTAGTGGATATATATTGAGGGTCATGTTTCTCCCTATAGGTTTTTTATACTTAATAATTTAAAAATTCTTTTTACGAGGTGTAGTTTTTGAACAATTAAGTGGTCAGTTGGTCGACATTTTCAAATGAGGCACTAATTTTACATTTTCAAAATTAAAAAAATATTTATTATGTAAAATTCAGCATAAGAAACATACAATAAGAAAGCACAAATATACACAAAAGGACAAGGTACACTGTCTCCAGTGATCTCTATAACCAGGGGCGTGCAGTCCATGAAAGCAAGGGAAGCAGTGCTTCCCCAAAAAAAAATTATAAAACATCTTCTAAAATGCGATTTTTTAAATAGGAAACTATTAATTTAGTTTATATTAAAAATGCTAAAATATTATCTTAATTATCAAGCCCATAATAAATGTGGCCTTCACTCCGACCGAGCCACAATAGAAATCGAATAGAACCTATGCGGGCCGCTAGCTTCTCTGCAGCCAAGTCCTGTATGCTTGATTTCCTGTGAATCGATACAGAGATTATTGAACTTTCCACCGGCTGTTTGCAATTTTTGCATTTCAGTCGCGTGCTTTAAGTGGAGGCGGAAGCTTTCGTTGGAGTAGGTTCTTTGTTTGAACGGCTATCCGTGTGTTGTGTGATACGTACGTCGCGTCGTGCATGGTGCGATATGGAAGAAAATACGGACGTGGATATGCAAATACCGTCAACTTCGGCTGTCAGTAATAACGTTGAATGTTGGAAAATTTAGTAAGAAGAGTGTGTGTGAATGTGTGGTGTGTGCCTTAATAATAAAGAGATTTTCAAAAATAAAAAACTGTATTAGACATTTTTATCCGGAAAAACAATACGAACAATTTAAATGGCTAACAGGGTGTGAAAATATAAGTAAATTATTTTGTTGGCCATGCGTTTTGAAAATGAAAAAGGTCTCTGGAATAAAACTGGTTTTCCAGATTTAAACAATTTCTATAAAGCTGTAAAAAGACACATTATGTCCAAAGCGCATAAATATAAATAATAATAAAAATAGATAAAAATAGGCAAATATTAAGAAGACTTATCAATGTTGTTTGTTTTCTCGGACAGCACGAATTGGGATTTAGAGGTCATGACGAAACAAGGGTTTCTTCAAATAGAGGAAATTTTTAAGAATTATTCATTTATAGCAGTCTAGCGTTTTTCGCGGAACCTCGAATCGAATCCAGAATGATTTAATTTCCGCTGTTGCAACCATTATTCTAAAAGAATTAAGCAGGAGATTGGCGAGGCGCGGTTCATTGCTATTGTTCTGGACGAAACAACTGATATCACTAATTTTAGCTAATTATCTATAGTAATACTCTACGTTAAAACAGACGGAAGTATTCAAGAGCGATTTTTAGGTTTTCAGAATGTGTCCGAAAATCGTACAGCAGATGCATTATATACCGTAGTTTATAACGTGACTAAAGAAATTAATGGAGAGAAAAAATTAGTTGCTCAAAGCTATGATGGAGGTGCAGTGATGGCAAGACCATTAGGGGGTCTGCAAGCTAAAGTTCGAGAAACTTTCCCAAGTGCTGTGTTTTTCCAATGACTGTTTTGCTCATAAATCAAATTTAGTTTTATCCCTGTCCATCAATCACATTAAAGAGTGTAAAGTATTTTTCGCTAAGTGGCATGGCTGCTTTTTTTTCCAAGTCGACAAAACGTACACAAGCTTTGGACTCCATTGTCCACAAACGATTGCCCAAAATAGCTCCTACTTGGTTGGTCTATAATGGAAGACTTGTGTTAACAGTATCTGAAAATCGTGAATCACTGATTGAACTATTTGAGAATATAATAGAAAATAATAAAACGTGGGACTCAGAAGCAATAAATAGTTCGAGGGGGTTTTTGGACTGTTTGAAACGAGATTTTAAATTTAATTATTTGTTGAACATATTTTCAGAAATATTTCCATTCTCGGACAATGTTTTTAATATATTACAAACTAAAACAAATGATATTGCTTTTTGCCTAAAAAAAGTGGATGATTTTAAGTCCATGTTAAGTCAAAAAAGAGATGACTTTAACCTATTTTGGGAGAAAACGATGACGTTAAATGTAGAGCCAAGCGTCTTCGAACAGACAAGGTCGGAGATGTTCAAACATCACACAGACGCCTCTTTTATGAAATAATCGATCAAATTCAGCAACAAATAAACTGTAGATTTAACGGTTTAAATGAGTTTAAACTCCTCTAGCTCTGCAATTTTGATGCATTTAAAGGAAAAACTTTTCCAGAAGATGCGTTTAAATCTCTTCTTCTTCATTATGGCCAGTTCTTCGACCGAGTGTTACTGCGATCTGAACTAAAAGTGATTTACGAAACTGATGACATTAGCGCAAAAACTAACGCTAAGGAACTAATGCAATTTTTAAAAGAGAAGGAGCTGGAAGATGCCTACACCGAAGTGTCGAAATTGTGTGAATTAGTATTGACAATACCTGCCACAGGTTCATTAGTAGAACGCAATTTTTCAACACTTAAACGTATAAAAAATTTCGTGAGAAATTCAACGGGGCAGGAGAGACTTTCGCATACATCGCTGTTGTCCATTGAAAATAGACTTCTCCAAAATATGTCGAAGCATCGACGTTTTTATGATGACGTCATTGACGAATTTGTAAAAAATGGTCGAAGAATCGAATTACATTACAAATAGGTAAGTTTCCAAAAATTGCTTCCCTTTCTTAAAATTTCACCGCACGCCCCTATCTATAACCTAGCCTTGCTTTTAAAGTCACCACCTATAAACTAGATATATACGCAAAAAATAGCCATTAAAACAAATCAAAATCACGATTTATTATCACAGGCAACAGAATTTCCTGCTTCAATTTTGCTTTTAAAGTAGCCTTTGTTACATTCGGTATATTTTTCAATGCATTAGTGACAAACGGAGCCAGAAATGAAAAACTGGATTGAAAAGCCATGGTTTTATGAGACGGAGTATTAAGAGTTTCGCGCACCCTTCTCAGTTCTCTTTGATGAATGTCAGACCGAAGTGTAAGTTTAGCAAAAAGATACTTGGGTGTTTGAGCATTCAGTATTTGACGTACAAACCAGGCCAAGTGAACAAATCTGATCTCATTCAATTTATAAAAGTTCAGACTTCGAATATATGGAGAAATATGTGCAAAGCGTGGAACATGAACTATAAAACGTACACACTGATTTTGCATCTTTTGCAGTCTCGAGCGACTTTCATTTGTTGAACATGGGTCATAAACCACATCAGCATAATGAAAATGAGAAAAAACGAGAGAGCTAAGAAGCATTTTTTAGTGTCTCTATCCAGCAAGTTCTTAAAAGGATAAAGCCTCTCGACAAACATCCGAGACATGACTCTCAAATTTCAATCTTGAATCAATCGCCAGCTCTAGATTCTTAATAGACTGGCTGAACTCGATCACCTCTCCATCCACCAGAAGCTCAAGATCACCGACCTTTTCGAGGTGATAGCTTGAACCTATCAACATGTTCGATGCATTCAACACAAGTCCGTTATCCCTTATCCATTGTTTAACATTGTGAAGATCGTCATTAAAGGGGAACTGCACGCAGTAATAACAAACAAACAAACAAACAAAAGTATGCTTTATTGCCGCAGAAAAATCTTACAATTTTATGGACAAAGCAAAATATACCTAAAAATAAGACATATCAAAACATTAATCGAAAATAATTTCGACAGGTCAGTGCTTTTTTTTTTTTAAAAATGTAAATTATCAATTTACCAAATCGTAAAACACACGTTAGAATATAACATAACATTGCAAACAGTAAATGAATCATGATAACCTTATAAAAGTAAACAAACACACATGTACGAGGTAAATAATTTCGATGACATTGAAATCAAAATTGCAACTATGAGACCTTAAACAACTCTATGTTATTATAGTTATACAAATAATTGTGATGTTAAACAGAAGGTATATTGAACTAGTGTAGAATGTAGTATACAATTACAAATTATTTTTAATCCAATACCTAACAAAAATAATTAAGTTTTAAGTGAATGTTCGACAGTTCTTTTCCCTATATAATGATTTACAAAATTCTATGCTACGAGTTAGGACATGACTCACAAAAGATTTAAGTAAACAAGCGAGTTTAGTGACAATTTAAAGAGACTTACTCACTGAAAAAAAAAATCATTAACGCTGTAAAATGGTCTCTCAATGAGGTATGCTTTGGTGTTTTTTCGAAATTGTGCAAGCATAGGGATAGATTTTAAATGTACTGGCAGATTGTTGTAAAGTTTTATGGCGTTGTAAATAATTGATTTTTTTATTAATTCTGTGGAAGGAATGGGAAGATAAATATCATGCCTAGAGTTTCTGGTAGGGTATACATGTTGTGGCCTTTCTGGGAGGGTGTTATGTTTTCTCAGCAAACATACCATTTCCAAAATAAGTAATGCAGGAAGTGTTAATATTTCATGTTTTTTGAAATAGTATTGGCAGTGAGCTCTATTATTTAGACCAAACAAATAACGAATGGCTCTCTTTTGAAGCATAAAAATACTACGAAATTGCTCGGTGGTACAGCAGCCCCAAAAGGGAAGGCCATAGCGGAGGTGGGATTCAAATAAAGAGAAATAAGTAAGTCTGGCAGAAGGAACGTCTAGTTCTTTTGAAACTGATCGAATGGCGAAGCAGGCGGTAGAAAGTTTTTTAGTTAAGGTGTCAATATGATTAGACCATTTTAGGTTGCTATTTATATTTAAACCCAGGAATTTAACCGACTCTACGTATTCAATATTGCTGTTATGTACCTGAAGTGGTTGTAAAGTTCCCTTATAAGATAACGCCACCGTTTTATCGACGTTAAAACAAAGCATATTGGAATCGGACCAAGCCTTAATTATAACCAAGTCTTTGGAGATACTAGAGTGTAAAGACCTTGTATCAAAATCACTCCATGTTATGCTTGTGTCATCAGCAAAAAGAGAGATTCTTCCATTAATTTTAAGGTTCGTGATATCATTAATGTATAACAAAAAAAGAATAGGTCCCAAGACTGAACCTTGAGGGACTCCACTTGTAATCAACTTACAATCAGAATCGGAACCATTAGCCCTTACAAGTTGTTGCCTTTTTCCAAGATAAGATTTGAACCAATTTAAAGAAGTAGCACGAATTCCATAAAAATTTAGTTTGTTTATCAGAATTTCATGACTAACACAATCAAAGGCTTTCGCATAGTCACAAAAAACTGAGGCAGTTGGGTGGTTGTTATTGAGAGATAAGTAGACGCCTCTGGCGTCACTGGTGCACTTGTTGGGTAGAAATCCGAACTGCTCCGGGGATATTATCTGATGTTTCAGGAGAAATGGCATAAGACGGTTCTTCAGTAGCCTTTCGATGATTTTTGATAGCACTGGTAGTAGTGCAATTAGGCGATAATTGCAAGAGTTAGTTTTTTCGCCGCCTTTATGAAGTGGAATAATTATAGCTGTTTTAAGGCAATCAGGGAATACACCTTTTATAAAGGACTCATTTATTAATGTTGTAAGGGCCTCTATGACTGGGAGTGGCAAGTTCAGGAATATTCTAATTGATAGGCCATCAGTGCTACACGAAGATTTACTTTTGATATTATGTATTACCTTCAATAGTTCTGTGTTGCTAACGGGACTTAAGAAAAAGCTATCAGCTAAATTTTTTGAAGGAGGGAGAAACGAAAGAGGGTCCAAACTTGGCGAGATACTAGAGGTAACATTTTTGCTTACATTAATAAAATAATCATTTAGATCATTAGCCCCTGGCAAGATCTGAGTCACAGGGTTTGATTTGTTTCTGAGGTTATTGATGAAGGACCAGATTTCTTTTGAAACGTTATTAGAGTTTGTTAGACGTTTTCGGTAGTGTAATTTTTTTGCTGACTTAATAAGAGTAGTGTAGATCCTCCTATAATTAGAGATATAGTCGAGAATAAGAAAGGAGTCGGTGAATTTTTTTATATATGAGAGCGAGCGCATATTTTTAGCAGAAATTCGTATTCCTTTCGTGGTCCACGGTTTATGCCGCTTAGGTTTGATATTCTTAAGCGGGAAGGCCTTGTTAAAAGCACTTAAAGTTTTATTTAAAAAAGTTCTGAAGTTTGTGTTGACATTATCAGATTCAAAATTCCAATTGGTGTTAAAGCAAATATTATGAAATACTGAGAAATTTGCGGCCGAGAAAATTCTGCCCCGATGGCGAGATCTTGGTAAGGGCCTAATAGGTAAACTAAACCTGGAAATTACCGCCTCGTGATCGGAAAGACCTGAGTTATAGACCTGTGATTGCACCTCTGATGGAGAAAAATCAGACGCCATGTAATCGATGATAGAAGAAGAGTTTTTTGAAATTCTAGTTGGCGAGGATACATGCATTGAAAGACCGAAAGAGTCGAATATAGAAATTAGATATTTCTGGATGGCACAAACAGTAGCATAGTCAATATTAAAGTCCCCGCATAGAATTTTTTTACCTTTAATCGGTAGGCTGTCTAGCAAACTTACCAGGCTATTTAAAAATGATTGTACATCAGAGTTTGGTGATCTATAAATACAAATTACATAAAGATCAAGGTTTTGATTATATACTATAGAGAATTCAAAAGAGCTATCCGCTAACAAATGATCATATTTAGATACCGACATGAAATCTCCATTTAGGGATAGAATCAGTGTTCCCCCATGAGCTGAGTTTTTTCTGTCATATCTAGCTACTGTGGTATACCTCTCAATATAAAAGGGTTCGTTTAGATTCAGCCAGTGCTCAGTAATTGCAACAAGTTGGGGGAACTCCAATTCTTCCAGAAATAGGTACAACTCGTCAGTTTTATTTCTTAGAGAAGCAATATTAATTAGAACCATATTAAGACTAGTAACAACAGGAAGTTTTGAGGAATCTAGTTCCTCAGGACACGTCGTGTTTTCTAAAAATTTTTTTTGGGAGAATTGCTGGTAAAATAGTTTTTATGGCATTCTCTGGTCCTCTGAAGATGAATCGATCTCTCCGAAGATATGTAGGATCCATAGGCTGCAAGATCCGCTTCCACTTCTGCTGCGTTAAATCCGTAAGCAGCATGAAAATCGAAATATATCTTATGTAGGGTTCTATAATCTATAGGAATGCCTTCAGAAGCCAAAAACAGCCTGATGCTTGTATTTGTAAACCCTTCAAAGTGAATTGGCGCAGGTTGGTCGTGCAGGAAGGCGAGATATAACTTGAAGGCCTTTAAAATGGCTGGTTCTCTTAGTCTAGACATGAGGAAACGGTTATCAGAACTTTTTTCGGTTCGCGTAAGCTTCACTGTTGGGGGAGACATTGGATCAAAAATAGGTTCTTGGTCAGTAGGAGCTTTCTTGGAAAGACTGTAGCAGTTGTCGCTCAACAAGACATTTGCTTTGCAGGCAGCAATGGCCTCTTTGTCAGAAGATATTATAGTGCCCTTTTGAGAAATTGGAGAGGAGACAACCAGTGAACTGACGGAGCTCGAGTTGGTGGGCAGTTTTTTCGGTGTGGAGGGAGGTGGGAGGTTCGGTGTAGATTTTTCTGTAAGTTCGGATACAGCTGACCGTTTTATTACTACGCCATGTGGCCATAGATTGCTGTCTAAAAGCTTTTCAGCTGACTTTTTTGACTGAGTTCCAATTTTAAAATCAATATTTGAGATATGATTGATTAGGTGGTAGCATCGAATAAACTCTGTAGTCCCAAGCTTTTCCTTAACGTAGTGAACTATGTTGTTAGGCGTAAACCCTGCAGGAAGATTTCTTACGACTACATAGTGCCACCGTTGTGTATTATTACAAGCCAGCTTGCTGGAGCCTTCAGTAGTACTGGGAATATCCGTAGGTGTTACCTCAGTTTGTGTAGAGGCGGTGGAGCAGGTAGTTTCCATAGTTGGTGTAGGCAAGGGTATGGTGGTAGGGTATGTATTTTTGATATGCTTACACTTATGTTGGCTTTCATATTTGGAGTATAACTCCTTTACCAAGTCAGTTACACAAGTTAGGTTGCTCTTAATGTTAGCAATACCTGCTTTTAATTCAATTGAAGAGGAGTCCTGTACTTGGATTTTTATCACTTCTTCGGCATTGTTGAAGAGGATTTGGGAAATATTGAAAATATTCTGTTCCATATCCCTTAGAGACTTTAATAACATATCTGGTTTGTAAGCGGAAAACTCCCTCGAGAGATTATGGATATCGTCAATTTTTTCAATGAGATCCCACCTGGATTCACTCTTCACTAAAATGTCATACATTTCAGAAATTGTCGGTACACTACTTGACAATTGAGATACACGGTTTGCGACTGAATCAAAAAGTTCATGTGGAATCAAATTTTGAGATACCTTTGTGATTTTATCGTTGAGATATTTGAAACTAGGGGAGTCGCACAGGGCGCAGAAAAATCGGAGGTGGGTTGATTTTTGTAATATCAAGATTTTTGTGGTAGCCTTGTCAAGGCCCGTGCAATTCATGCAAAAAGATCGTTTACACTCGCCACTACAACGAAGTTTATTGTATTTGTCTTTCTCTGAAAACTCTTTACGGCAATTCGAAACAAAAATACACAGCGAAAACAAAACAGAACAAACACACGTACTGCGAAGCAGCTCGACTGCGAGGAACGCAATATGGATCATTTGCAAGCCTTCCGCCGCTGCAATATTATGTTAAAACTATAAGAGATATATATTAGTTTCAATGTGATTTTAATAGGGAAATAAATCTAAAGGCGAATTTTTATAAAAAAATCAAATTAGAGTTTTAAAATAAAAGTAGATTTGTCCATTTTCGACCATTTTTTGACCAATTTTTGACGCACATACCTTTGCATATAATTTTTTTTCCACAAAATGGCTCTTTACCGCCTTATATTTATCCTTTGTCTACGTAACTGCAAAATTTGAAATGGTAAATCGTACTCATATCTTTGTATTTCTGCAGCGCGTGAACCCTTTTGAACCCATTTTTAACCGATATGTAATTTAAATTACCTATACGTAACACATTTTTTTGAGGTCGGACGTGCAGGAAGTTTTTTTTAATGCGTAGGTACCTTTTCATCTTACTTTCAACTCGACTAGACCTTGTCGCTGGTTTTTCACTTTTTGCGTGCAGTTCTCCCTTAATTATACTTCTTGCCCGATCCTTTCCATTAGGTGAAAAATCAAATAAGAGCTGAATATCATCAGCATAAAGATGGATGTAGCAGGATTTAGGAACAGCAATGCCAAGAGAAAAAAGTAAAGGACCCAGGACCGAGCCTTGCGGACACACCAGAGTCAATTGACCTTAAATTAGATTCAGCTATAGTAGTATGTGAATTGAATATAACTTTTTGTTGGCAACCAAAAAGATATCCTCGCAACCGGTCATGCGTACAACCACGAATTCCATAATAACTCAGCGTGGCCATAAGACATTCAAGATCTATTGAGTCATAGGCCTTCGACATATCCAGGCAGGACAAAGAGGTGACTCGCTGTCGGTCAATAGCACCCAAGCAATTATCGAGAACGTTGCACAAAACAGTAATCGTTGCAAACCCACGACGAAAGCCAGATTGACAATCTGGTATAATTTCACTCTCATCAAGAAAGATAGTTAATGGCCCATGCAACAACGATTGGGCAATCTTCAAAGGCGCTCAATAGTACCAGAAGATGCCTTAGGAATTGGTTTAACAAGGGCAAGTTTCCACTGGTCTGGAACAATACAGGTTAAGAAGGATACATTGATGATATGTGTCAGCGGAGCCGATACATAGTTTAGCGACAACTGAAGCATCTTAGCAGAAATACCTTCAGCACCAATGGTATGTAGCTTTTGCTTTAGAATAAGTGATTTGATCACATCGATAAAACCAGGAGAAAAATCAAACTGAGAATCTGAGAATATCCCACACTTAAAACTGTTCATGTACGTCGGGTCAGCAGGAAGACGTTTTACTGAATTACTGAATCAATAAAAAAGTTATTAATTTTATTAGGGTCACAAAGAAGGGAAGGTAGTATTTGTAAAGGTTGGCCAGCTCCGTGAATATCCCACTTACGTAAATAGGACTATAGTAATTTGGGACTATTTCTACATGGCCTGAGAGTTTGAGAAAAATATATTCTTTGTTCTGTTCTAAGAGCGGTGTTATAACATTTCCCCAAAAAACAGAAATATACCTCGTGACTGGCCAGTCCAGATCTTTTATACCTAAGTCATGCTTTTTGCTTAAGGGTCTTTATCCTGGCCAGGGTATCAGTAAACCAGGGCTTTTTACGCTTCCTAGGGTTGTCCCTTATGCAAATAAGGGGAGCGTACTTATCGAAGAGGTCAAGTATATGCGTTTGAAGGTATAAAAATTTGTTATTTATATCCTTCATTTTGTACATTTCAGACCAGTCAATCAAACCAATCTCATGATAGAATTCTGTTTTATTCAAATTTGTAAAATAACGGACAAACTTAGCTACACTTTTAGGTTTTTCAAAAGACATATCTATAGTGCATTGGACCATGTTATGGTCAGCGAGAGAAAAGCAAGAAACGTCTGCGCTAACAACTTTAAAAAAAGCATTTGTAACAATCACATCAATAAGAGATTCAGAAAAAGCAGTAATAATATTAACTTCAACTATCAAAATCTACGTCTGTTACAAAAGAAGCTTAAAATGCTTTTTGACTTCTATTTGCAGACTCATTATAATTTAGCTGTTTCATTTTATTGAATTTCAGTTTATTTTAGCTTGCAAATTTTTACTTTTCTATTTGTTTCGTACCCTGTATATCGAATCACGTATATATTCCAATCGATCACAATTTTAATATTTTTATGAATAAGTTTTTTTTTGTTTAAATCAATAATTATAAAGTTTTCCACGTGCTAACTAAAATTACACAGACCCGTGTAATGTGTATACGATATTTAAAAAAAAAAATCAGCTCTGATTCAAGGTAAGAAAAATAATCGTACAAAGAGAATAAAAGAAATCGTCGCCTCGAATTTTCTCCCTGACGTAGTAACATCACATCCCTTACGTCAACTTGGCAATCTGTCAATTGCAGTAATATTCAGTAAATTATGTTTTAATAGACCTATTATAAAAAAAATACGTTAATATAAAGTTTGTGCTTACAGTTTGCCACACGATGGTGCATTAACTTGAAGACAAAATATATTTTTAGTTAGGGTCTGATTAGGGGCTAGACTATTTTTTTACTAAAAATACCTGTCACGTTTAAAATCTAAGAACTAGCTCCTGTAATCAAGTTTGTATATATACCTGTTCAGTATCGATGTGATAAACGATTATGTATTAGAATATTGTAAAATTTGAATGACAAACAGATTACAAAATATATAGATTTTTATGCAAAGTTAAGTCTTAATGAATATTGATAACTTGCGACTCCAATAGTCCAGTGCTCAAAGACCATGAAACCTCCGAACCTGTCCCCACCTGGTTGAAAATTGGTAAAGAAGTTAAGAACTCGACCATTTATTATATGAAAAACGTTTACGTAACGTGAGCATGTAAAGGATTTAACTCTAGATGGTTGAGAAAAAAAGCCTATTACCCCTCACCCTTTTTCCTTCAAAAACCATGCCTGTACAGAATAAAAACGAGATATTACTAAAATTGGCTGTAAATGAATTTAAAACTATACGTGAATCTGTTTTCTGGGAAATGCGACCAATCTGAACCAAATTTCTTTAACATTCCGTTTTTTAATATAGCACAAGTAATCACAAAACATACAGAAATCAACGACACTTTATTACACCTATAAATACGTTAAAGCAAAAAATAAAATTAATTCTGAATCCCCCGTATATCGAAGAAAGTAACTACGTCATGTTTAATACGACTCTCTCTTATTATTAATTATAATTCCTTTTGAACTAAACAACAAATTAAAAAAAAGGTTTTTAAAAATGACCTAAAAAGTGACCCAAATAACTACAAGCCTATATCTATCCCGCCGGTTTTTTCAAAAATAATTGAGAGATTTATCTACGATAAAGTGGAACAATTTTTAGAAAATCAGAATATCTTGTTTTTTGATCAGTACGGCTTTCGCAAATCCAAGAACACTGAGGTAGCAGCAATTGATTTAGTAACACAAATTCAACTTGCTTTAGATAGACATGAAAAATGTTGCCTATTATCCTTGGATTTGTGTAAAGCTTTTGACATTATAGACCATAAAATATAGCTTAAAAACTTGTTTCATATCGGTATAAGAGGTACTATATATAATTGGTTCCAAAATTATTTGTTGGACCGAAAGTAGTTTGTTCAGATTGGCAAAAATAAAAGCAGTCATCAAAACATTTTGTGTGGTGTGACTCAGGGATCTATAATGACTTCAATTTTATTTTTAATATATATAAATTCTGTATCTCTGGTAAATTTAGAAGGCTCCATTAAATTACTTGCTGATGATAACATCCTTCTCTATACTTCAGATAATTTTGCAAAAATAAATGTTGTTATTAATAAAGATCTAAATTTAATTACTAATTGGTTACAGGCACAAAAATTAACTTTAAACTTTCAGAAATCCTCTTTCATGTATATATCGAATATTATTCAAAATACAAATATTCCCCTAATAATTTTTTCTAATAATAATCAAATTAATTATTCAAAGTGTATTTAAATTTTTAGGCTTATTTATAGACCAAAATTTAGCTTGGAAGCAACATATAGAATATTTAAGAGTACAAATTCCTCGAATAGGAATCTTGTTTAAAATTCGTAACTAACTTCTCTGATATTTGTCAACATCTTAATTTGTTAAAATATATATATATATTTAACAATAAAACCATTCGAAAAATTACAAAATACGACAATAAAATTAATTTACCGTTTACCATGTCTGGAGACCACCATTAACCTATATAAGCCTAAAAATCTTTTAAACATTTCTATGACGTATGAAACTAAATTATGTATTTTTGTTAATTCATCAGCTAAACATAAAAAATACAAATTTCAAATTTTATTAGATAATAACATTCATGATCATAATACAAGACAAACTGATTATTTCTTCACCATAAAATGTAAAAGTAATTTTGGCAAACATGTACATTACACAGTGGGGTAATTAATACAATCTTCTACCAAAACGGTTAAAAAATATTAATAAAATTGATACTTTTAAAAAACACTTAAAGAAATATTTTTTGCGGAATTAATATCCTCAAGTTTGATATATTCTTTAATGTTTACAGTTTTTAATTTATTTGTAATTTATAATAATGTTTATACGTTTATCGGCCGGTGGCAGAAAGCTCAATTGAGGTTTAGAATGTTTAACGGAATGTCAAATTTAACAGCGAGTTCCTAGATTTCTGTGATTTCTGTGTTAAATATTCTAAACAGCAATTGAGTTTTGTGCAAGCGGGGGTAAGTGTTTTATATTAGTTATTAATTAGTTTTCTTTAATATGTACAGTTTTTAATTTATTCGTAATTGTGTATACATTTTTATATCTTAACCAAACCATTGTATTCTACATTTTGAGGCATGTCTATCTTAATCCTCCTTGTGAATAATTTTCAAAGCATATTCATTTTAGTAGTCTCTCAAACTATCCGAGGAGATATTTGCATAATCTGACGTCAGTGAAAACCACATCTGATACAGCCCATTTTGGAAAAGTGACTGCGTTTTTTTTTCGAAATTCGGTTTTATCTAATTTTTCACCTCGGGTAAAAAATATAAATCCCTGTCATCTAATAAAAAGATGCAGCTTTTCACCCACCAGTTGGTTTTTACCCCAGGAGGGGCTTTTTGGACGACAGAGAAGAAACTCATTTTTATACGTACATCAAAAAGTCCTTAAATAACAACTCATCTCTGAAACACCCACATAACGGAAATATAATAACAGATCCCCTGATAACAGAGAAGTTCCTGGCTCCAGCCCGACTTTACCCCAATATAACAGATCACCAGACTCCTTTTCCACTCTTAATATAACGGAAGATAAAATCCCTAAAGCCATAGCCAAAAAAGAATCCAGCCCAGGTCCTGATGAAATTTTCTTAATAAAATACGCTCAATCCATTACACCACCACTGACCATGATTTTGCAGGAGCTTCTGGATCAACAGACGATGTAAAAAAAATGGTCTCAAGCACATGTAGTTCCAATACTTAAAAAAGGAGATAAATTTAACCCAAAAAACTGCAGACCAATAAACTTGGCTTCCAATTTGTGTCAGATCATGGAAAAAATAATGGCTCCAGAAATTACCAGTTTTCTTATTAAGAAACAGAACAATCCCCCTTACCCAACACGGAATCCTCCCCTAGCGATCTATCACAACCAACCTGCTGTCACTGCCTGGACTCGAGAGGTAGACAATGGACACTGTGTATCTCGATTCTGAAAAGGCATTTGATAAGGTGCCACTAAGTAAACTATTCTACAAATTAGAACACTTCAGAGGTAAACTACTTGAATGGATTAGTGCTTTCCTAAATAATCGAGTATCGCGGGTAAGTGCAAATGACCAATAGTCAAAACTGCACAATGTTATTAGTGGTATACCTCAGGGCTCAGTTCTTGGTTCATTGTTATTCACAGCATACATCAGTGACTTGTATCAACTGATAAAAACAAACATTTCTTTTTTTTGGTGATGATACCAAAATCTGTTGCAATCCGCAGCTAGAGCTGGACAGCTTCTTGGAAGACCCCAAAAATCTCGATATTGACTATAAAATTGCAACTCACATTAAATTCTGAAAATGGCATGGTTCTTCATATTGGCAAGAATAATCCGATTCTGATCTATCATCTGCACAACATCAGTAATAGAACAAAGGGATCTCGGAATAATTGTAACCAATAATCTAAAATGGGAAACTCACATATCATCAATTGTGAAAAAGGCCAAGTCTCATATTTACTTAAGACAGGGTTTTTTGTGACAGTTTAGTATCCTCCGTGACCAAGATTTACGAATCCTACATCAGGCCAAAATTGTTTGCACATAGCATTTGGAACTCTTATTTCATAAAGGATATTGAACTGCTGGAGAACGCTCAACGTAGAGCAAGAAAAATACCTACTGAGATCATGAATTTTTAATCTACTAAGAGACTGGCTAGATTCAGGATAACAACCTTAATATTATTATTATAACAGCAGTTATAACTTTATAACAGTCCGACCTATATACACTTTACGGCAGGATCCACAGTTTAATTCACAAACTCCGGATTTATTATTATTACCCACCTTGTTGTCTCATAGTATTCCTGTGGTTGTATTATATATTGACGGGATTATATCAAGTCAGTACAAAAAAACACAACTATTGTCTATTACAAAATGATCTAACGATGCTACTTGTTTTCAAAATGACCGCTTTCTGGATGTTCCTGTGAATGTCTGTATTAGGTCATTATTGAGCCAAATGCGTTGTAAACGTTGTTGGGGTGAGGCCTGTTACTAATATGCCGAGAGGAACAATGAATAGCCTTTTTATTTCCATTGCCAAGTCGGTGTATTTCGCAATCTTCTCACTGCATTTCGCTTGGATGTTCTCGTCATTGGGGACAGCCATGTTAAATAAATAAGTGATCTTTTCTTTTTTGGATTGAAGAGTGATATGGGGTCTATTTGCGGGAATTGTTTTACCTGTGTGGATGTCCCAGTAGAGCTTGTAGTCTGCGTTTTCAAGTATAGATGTTGGTGTTTAATGGTAGTAAGTGTCTGTGTTCTCCGTTAGTTTGTATATTGTGGCCAATGCTTGATGAACGACCTTCGCTGCAGAGTTGTGTCTCGCGGTGTATTCAGTTCCGGCCATTATTCTACTTCCACTCGTTATGTGATCGATGGTTTCTCTCTGCTGGTTGCTATGACTTTGTCCTGGATGGCAAGCAGAAAGCCTTCTATTTCAGGGAACAGCTGCCCTTCTTGAAATCACGTATATGAGAGCTTTTTATGTATGTGGTATCTGTGTCTTCCGTGGAGTATATTTTCAGACCAGGTGTTCATCTTTTCTTGTCGTGATTGAATGTGACTGTGTGCGTCTGCTGCTTGGATCGTTTGAGACAGGTCGAGCAGTGTATAATTTTCGTCTGCCTTCACTATTGCCTAGTGGAGGTTAGTTTGTTTGTTGTGGAAGAATTTTCTGAGTTCGTAAATTTGTTTTCTATTTACCGATTGTATATCTATAATTCTCCTCCCTCCTTCTTTTCTGTCGATAGTGTTGATGTGTCCTTGCATACGTTGGGATGTAACTTCCTGTGTTTAGTGAATTCGGAGTGTATGAGAATGTGAATGTTTTCTATGTCTGTGTGCGACCATTTAATGATACCAAACGAATACGTTAGAATAGGTATGGGGAAGGTGTTAATAGCTTTCGTTAGATTTCTGGAGTTCAGTTTTGTGAGTCTGGTTTTAAATTCCGTCTTGAGTTCTGATTTGATATGAGTGTGGTTAATTTTGCCGCTTTGATGGAAGCCTAGGTCTCTGCATGTTTCTTCTTTGAGCATGTTATCTATGGTTTCATTGTTGATTGTTTCCGTCGTAGGGTGGTCTTTCCACTGGCCCTTGTTGATATGAAGTAGCTTGCATTTACTTATACCAAATTCCATGTTGATGTCCAGGGTAAACGTTTTTGTGATTTTAATTATGACTTGTTGTCTCACAGTATTCCTGTGGTTGTATCTTATACTGACGGGATTATACCAAGTCAGTACAAAAAATAAAAATAAAAAAAAGGAAATGGAAAAAAAACAACTATTGTGTATTAAGAAATGATCTAACGATGCTACATGTTTTCAAAATGACTGATTTTTGGATGTTCCTATGAATGTCTGTATTAAGTCCTAATTGACCCAAATGCGGTGTAAACGCTGTTGGGGTGAGACCTGTTACTGATATGAAGAGAGGAACAATGATGACTCCTTCCTGTTTCCACAGCCTTTTTACTTCCATTGCCAAGTCGGTGTATTTGGCGATCTTTTCACTGTATTTCGCTTGGAAATTCTCGTCGTTGGGGACAGCCATGTGAACTAAATAAGTGATTTTCTCTTTTTTGGATTGAAAGGTGATATCGGGTCTGTTTGCGGGGATTGTTTTATCTGTGTGGATGTCAATGTCCCAGTAGAGCTTGTGGTCTTCGTTCTCAAGTATGGATGTTGGTGTATAATGATAATAAGGGTCTGTGTTCTCCGTTAGTTTGTATGTTGTGGCTAATGCTTGATGAACGACCTTCGCTGCTAAGTTGTGTCTCGCGGTGTATTGCGTCCCGGCCATTATTCTACATCCACTCGTTATATGATCGATCGTTTCTCTCTGCTGGTGACATCTCCAAAACCTCTCGTCTCCAATGGTTGTGTCCTTGATGATGTACTTTTGGTAGTTTCTGGTTGCTATGACTATGTCCTGAATTGCAAGCAGGAAGCCTTCTGTTTCAGGAAACAGCTGCCCTTCTTGTAACCACGTATATGAAAGCTTTTTATGTATATGGTCTTGCTTTATTTGGTATCTGTGTCTTCCGTGAAGTGTTTTTCAGACCAGGTGTTCATCTTTTCTAGTCGTGATTGGATGTGACTGTGTGCGACTGCTGCGTGGCTCGTTTGAGATAGGTCGAGCGGTGTATAATTCTTGTCTGCCTTCACTATTGCTTTGTTGAGGTTAGTTTGTTTGTTGTGGAAGAATTTTCTGAGTTCGTAAATTTGTTTTTTATTTAGTGATTGTATATCTATAATTCCCCTTCCTCCTTCTTTTCTCTCGATGGTGAGTCTTTCCTTGCATGTGTTGGGATGTAACTTCCTGAGTTTAGTGAATTCAGAGCGTATGAGAATGTGAATGTTTTCTATGTCTGTGTGTAACCATTTCATAATACCAAACGAATACGTAAGAATAGGTATGGCGAAGGTGTTAATAGATTTCTGGAATTCAGTTTTGTTTTTAGTAGCTTTGTGAGTCTGGTTTTAAATTCCGTCTTGAGCTCTGATTTGATATGAGTGTGGTTAATTTTGGTACTTTGATGGAAGCCTAGGTATCTGTACGTTTCTTCTTTGAGCATGTTATCTATAGTTTCATTGTTGATTGTTTCCCCTGTAAGGTGGTCTTTCCACTGTCCCTTGTTGATATGAAGTAACTTGCATTTACTTATACCAAATTCCATGTTGATATCCAGGGTAAACGCTTGTGTGATTTTAAGGAGTTCCTTTAGCTGTGCCTTTGTGCTTGTAGGTTATTTTTTTGGTGTTTAATTTGGAATCCGAAGTTTGTGTTATTCAGTGTGTTTGAGAGTGGATTGAGACAGAGGCAGAACCACAAAGCGCTGAGTGAATCTCCCTGGAACATACCTCGTCTGATGTAGATCTCTTCTGTTTCGATGTGCTCTTTTTGTGTTCTCAAGTTGATTTTGGTTTTCTACTTTATATAATTCTAGTACTCTGGTTAGCCAACTGTGGGGTATCGAATCAAAGGCTTTTTTATAATCTATGTAACCAGTATGAAGGTTTCTATAATTTTTCCTGGTTTGTTCCATGATGACGCTGTCTATAATGAGCTGCTCCTTGCATCCTCGGCTGTTTTTCCTGCACACTTTTTGTTCTTCCGTTATAATGTTTTTGTGTGATAAATGTTGTTCTATTCTCCTGGTAATTGTGGCTGTGATGATCTTATATAGGGTTGGAAGGCACGTTATAGGTCAGTAATTTGACGGGTCCTTATTGTCTGAATTTTTGGATTTAAGGTATGTTATTCCTTGGGTGAGAAAACTGGGGAGTGTGCTAGGTTTTAAAATAATTTCATTAATTTGGCGAGTGAGAGCTTCATGTGTGGAGGTAAACTGTTTATACCAGAAGTTATGAATGTTATCTATTTCAGGACATCTCCAGTTATGCGTGTATTTGATTGTTTCTGCAACTTCTTGTGCTGTCATTGCAAAGTGCTCTTGTTCCTCTAAGCCCTTGTGTCTGTCTTCTTCCGCTTTAACCCATGAAGCGTTATTATTGTGTAGTTTGTTTTTTGGTAGAACTGTTTTTCGCTTCTTCGAAACAGGTTGTTAGCGTCCTTTCTTTCATCATTATTATTATTATAATTTTATAAAGTTTTCTTAACATATTTTTAAATATATATATTTCTTAACATATTTTTAAATAAATATTTTTAAAATATTTAAATACCAAACACAAAAATATACAATTTACCATAAATGACAATCAATGCTGGGTTTAGCACAAAATTAGCAGGATTTCATAGCATGGTACACAGATTAATTAATATACCTTTAAACAAAGAAAATTTTCAAAGAGTTACACCTAATTCAACAAATAGGAGTTAACAATGAATATGAGGCTAAAATAATTGATAATATTTTAAATAAAAAAAACTATTAAAAAAAACACTTTCAGAAATTTACCTTGAACCATCTAAAGAAAAAAATTATTTATATCGGTAAACCTACAGAAAAGGTGGCTTCTATATTGCGTAAAAAGAACATGAAAATTGTATTTAAAGGAAATAATAATTTAAGTAAATTTATAAAAAAAGAAAAAAACAAAAAAAATAATAAATCTTGGGTTTATAAATTAAACTGTGGATCATGCCCAAAAGTGTATATAGGCCAGACTGGGAGAACTTTTAAACAGAGATTAGCAGAGCATAAAAGAAGTTTTATTAAAATGTAACGTTACACTTTTACGGTAACTAATTATGATTTTGCTAATTATATTTTGTCATTTACCAAGATGTCAGGAACTAAGTTTTTGGAAGTTATTTAGATTCTTTGACTATTTTCATTATTATAAGTACTTAATATTGTATGACTGACAGCTTGGTATATTATATACATTTTATGTTTTATATTTACAGATGCTGAGGGTCTCGTTGTTGAAGCTTTCTTTAATGCCCACATATAAAAGGGCCATATTTTTATAAGAATTTCATTATTAGATGTTCATTCACCTATAGTTTTTCTATTATCTTACCTTGACATAATTTTGATCAGAAACAAATCCGTTATAAAAAACCTAGTTGGGTATGAGCTGTTGTGATACAAACTAAACAAGATATTCCCAATATTTCCATTGTAGCCTGGTAACGCTACATAAATTAGAAACATTTGGTATATACCTCCGATTTCGTTTGTCGCCTTTTAAATCTCGTTCAGTTCATTAAATGATTTGTCCTTTTGATAAAATGTGGTTTAAGATGTTAACTATATTGTTAAATGTCCGGTAAACACATGTCAGGGGTTCATTAAACAAGGGTTTGTGTTATTTATTTAAGTAGTTCTCCAAATGGTTGGTTTAAAAAGCCTTGTTTATTTTCGTTTTATAAATTGGGTTAAGTGACAACAAAGTTTGACGTTTTACTGTGTGCGGCGACGCTAAAATCCTTGCTTTGGCCTTCTCCATGAATGTCTAAAAGCCATACGATTCCGTCCGACCACTCTACTTTCATTTTTATAAAAACCTAACATTTTAAAGATTTAATTATTTAGGACGAGGCTTACGTAAAGATTAGAGGAAAATATTAAAAAATAACAACATAAATTATTCAAAAATAAATATTTAAATTGAATGTATATTAAGATTTATTGTAATAAATAATGTATTCTGAGTTGCCTATCTTTTTAAAAATCTTTTATTTTTGTCAAATAAATAAGGGGGAAAGAGACAAAATATAGGGACATTAAAATCAAGTTTTGCATGGAGCACTTTCAACAGTTTAGTTTTTTGGCCAAATTCCTACCTTTTTTTTTAAACCTTTTTTTCTTACTAAACCTTAGCTGAAAATCGTCTTGGAACGAGTTCGAGCTATTTCGTTTTGACTGTGGCCGTAAAACTACCTTTAAAAAGGCTGGTCCTGTTTTATAGTTATTTTAAATTTTGTGTTAAACAGTGGTCAAATAACAGCCAGGTTCTTTCATTTAATTTTAATTTAAACAATAGGTTACAATGGATTTTTTCTCCTTTTTACAGCTCAGCGGCCACATAGCAAATAGCACATTTTAGTGCACATTGAACTTATTAGCACATAGCACATTGCTATTAAAACCTTGCATCTTAGCGCACGTTTGTTTTTTATAGCCTTTAAAACATTTTGAACATTTTTGCACCCACATGATTGTGAGGTACTTTTCACGAGAAACAATTGGTTGAAGCAAATAACCCTAAAGGTTGGGGTTACCTTTGAAGTTGAAGCAGTAATTCTACATTAAGAAAGAGCCCCCTCTTTACCGAAGAGGTGTTGAAATTTTACCTCTAGCCCAACAACCAGGTCCCAGTAACTCCAGTTTTCCTGCCAGTTGGTGAGATTTTTAAAAAAGCTTTATATTACAGTAGTACCTTTTATTGGTCAATTTATCTTTTTCAATTTACCACACATATTTCTATTTATAATTAATTTAAACTACATTCTCTTATAAATAGGTATTTTTTTAAATAAAGCAAATCATAATATTATATAGTGTTTTACTGGTTGTTTCAGTACCTTTACGAACACACGGGTAAGGGGTGTATGAAGGCGGTGCAGTAAGTTCTGTTTTACGAGTGTTGGCGCCCTTCTTTCATATTTATAGTTTTCACTTGCCTCCTTCATACACCAAAGAAAAGGATTGAAAATTTTGAACTCCCCCAAAGCCGAACTACCGTATAAGCTAGCCAACAGGTCGTAAGTGTAAACTTTTATTATTGCACTTACGTAAGAACTCTTTATAACGTGGCTTTTATAACACCAGAGTTTACGTTATAAAAAATAATACAGATGCAACATACGCCGAACATTTTTTAGATAATAACATGCTTTCGATGAAGAGTTTGAAATATTACATATTACATACACATTACAGTAAAAAAACGCTACTTTTAGAGTTTATTAATCAATAAAGTCTAAGTCTAGTCTTAAGCTTAGATATAAAAATAATTGACTTAATTAAACAAAATTAATAGTTTTTTTTCTTTGCATAGGGAAACAGGAGTATGGATAACATTTCGAGAAGGTGTTTACGATATTACAGATTATATTAAGTTACACCCAGGAGGTCTAAAGATTTTGTTGGCAGCCGGCAGTCATCTGGAGCCATTTTATAAACACTATCCTTTTCATTGCGAAGTTCCTTATATTCTAGAAACACTGGAAAAAATGCGCATAGGCAAGTTGAGAGGTTTAGCGTAATCACTAATCGCATGTATTTCTACAATTTTTTCTGAAATAAATCGCATATTTGAAGTTTGAACTAAGTAAATATATATTTATTAAACTTTTTGATGACCAGAGATTACTGTGGCTTATTAATTCGGAGAAAAATGTGAATTTTATTTTAAACATATTTTAACTGAATTTGAAATTGGAATAGTTGAAAAAAGATTGAACTCTTACAAAATTAATAATGCAAATATATATTATATAATATTAATATAATTTTATAATTTATATAGAAATAGAGGCTTTTTCTCTTTTCTTTAATTATTAGAACATTAAAATTATCAGTGACGGCTAGTATTCTAAAATTTAGGGTCGGCCGAGGCTCAAGGCCGATCAAGGGCGGTTTTAGGGTGAGAGGGTAATGATGTAATTACCCCCCTTCGCTCCGCCCGGACAGGTCAAACATCATGTGTAATTTACATATTTTTACCCGAAAATTATGATTAAAAACTTGGCTACGAAACACTATAGCACAAGAGCGACCTGTGGATTGGGTTTATTGCATATCCATAAAGTCTTGATGTAAATATAAACAATGTAATTAATAAATTAGTTGCAGGAAAAAATGTTTACGATATTCTATAACTATTTATTAGAGGCTGTTTTTTTCACTTATGCCACAAGTATGAAAAAAAATATAGGTATTTATATTGTTCTCATACCATTTATAATAAAATATATCATTAAGCTTTTTTTTAAATTAACTTCCTGTCCCCCCAGAAAATCACCCTTGAGGTCAATGTGCTCTTAATTGGTACCGCGTCCAAATATGGTCAATTACAGGTCTTTTACTTTTTTCGTTTATTTCTTGAATGATAATTAAGTAGGTACCAACATATATGTAGCAGATCTAGGCTAGAATATGAATTTAATAAATAAGGAAAAAATGGTAGTAAAGCGCTGTATTCAGTCAATTTAATTTTTTGATATATTAATGTACCTTGCCTCAAGGCCGACTTCTAAAACAAATTGCAAATGATATTTTAAAATATTCACTTGCACTTATATCATCACCACATTTAAATATGTAACATGGAGAAAAAATTGCTAATATAATATATTAACCAACATTAGTCATGACTAAAGTAAAGAACTAACTAAAATTAATTTAAAAATATGTAGCATCGTTTTATAATAATTACAATTAATACCTGTAAAATGGTAGAATTCATTTGGCAATAATTCGACTTGGCAATAAGCTACGACGAACGTTATAGCCGAGGTAATAGTATGGGATGTATGCGAACGTACTACGTACCGCGTGAATTAGGACATGAAGTCTAGCATGTGAGATGACGGAATCGGCTGGCCGAGCCACCGTCTATAATAAATACACTAGAATATCTGTAGATGGTGGCCCGCGGTCTGCTGTTAATGGTGTTATTGGTATGTTAGTCAAGAAATTATAATAGGTATACCTACCTATTTTGCTATGTGCCCAGGAAATAATAAAGTACATTTTGATTTCGTGCGTTTTTAGAATGTTTGGAAAATTATTTTTGAAAAATATTTACTTTCTTAAAAACAGAATTTTACCTATATATTTTCTGGTATAGTCGAATGCGGTCTTATCGTGCTGGTCCAAAGGTCACCGACATTATGAATTAAATCAGAAAACACAGTGAATACCAAAATATTGTGTGATTCTTTTATCGAGCTATTAAATCTCGATTGGCTGTTTATAAATATACAGGGAGAAAGAAAATAGTTTTTTTTATTTTATTACGCAATATTATTAAGATAGGCACTTAATATTATTTTATATATTAAATGCCGAGGGACTAAATAAGAAAATTCGCTAAATATGTATTTGGTTAAAATTTTTTGGTTGGCAAAAACAAAAATAGACAAAATGGCAAGCGCCTTAATAAAGTTGGAAGGCGGTTCGAATCAGTGGAACAATTAGGATATGGTCTGTTTATACAGCCACTTAATGAAAGTGAGATTTTTTTATCAATCACCAAAAATTATGAGCCCTGCTTGACCTAAAAATCTAACCACTTATACAGTGTCATTTATTTAAATGCGGGCCACCCTTGTGCAAATAAAACTTGTTTTTTTTTGTATTGTGATAACAAAAAAATTTTATTTTGTAAAAATATTATACACTCTTATTAAAAACCGAAGATAATTAGTTATTACTTCCCTCGTGAGATTTTTCAGATCTTTACGTTTAAAGGTTCTTATATATATATATATATATATATATATATATATATATATATATATATATATATATATATATATATATATATATATATATATATATATATATATATATATATATATATATATATATATATATATATATATATATATATATATATATATATATATATATATATAGCCTGTATTTTACGTTAGCCTCGAGTTTCTGGTAAAGCGATTTTACAGATTTTTATATATCAAATTTTGTCTTATAATTAATAAAAAAATTTACTTATTTTAAACACGCTTTAAAATTGAAACAAGTATTCTATAATTATTTATTTATTGCCTACAAAATTACAAATGTACTAGAAAAGTAAGCAAAAAAATGGTGTCAAATCTAATAAAACAATTTTAAATTAAAATTCACTGGCTAATATCCAGGAGCCAGTTGCAAAAGCTCTCAGAATCGGTATAAGGAATGTACAGTAACTTGTGCATGAAAAAAAGACATAATTTACTTCCGAAGAGGATTAAGAAATGTACATGAAAAAATCCAAAGGCAAAAGACTTAAGTTACAATGCAAAAATAGATATTCATAATGCAATTTATGATTTATACACGTCAAAGACTAATACAATCCTTCAGAAACTTTTTAATATTATAGACTAAAAAATATCATCATCACTTAGAAGTCCACATCTTCAGAGTCGTCCTCAAATGGCGCAATGATCTTTCGACATCTAGAACTCGTTCTCGATTCCACCAATCCCATATTAATTTCTCCGTATGTTCCACAGATTTCTTCCAGTACTCTGACGTAATATAATTTAATGAATCTTGCCAAACAATTTGCACTTCATCTGATGTAAGACCATCGTTCACGTGTTTTTCGCAATATGATTTTGCCCCAGCTCATATTAATTCCATTGCGTTAAGCTGGCAATGGTATGGCGGTAGTCGTAAAAACTCATGTCCATTTTCCCGTAATATTTCATGTACGGTATATATTGTTGGTTTTTTAATAGATTTTGCCATTAAAAGAAGTTCTAGTTTTAGCATATTGGGTAAAGGATTTTGTTTTTGTTTTATCAGTCATAAATATCACTTTTCTTCCAGGATGAAGTAGGTTGTTTGTTTAAGATTCTTGAATGATAAGATGCATTGTCCAGAATGATTAAAGATGGAGCATCTAAATTTGGAATCAGTTGTTCTTTTAACTACTTTTCAAACAGTTCACAGTTCATATTATCATGATAGTCCATACTTTTGGATGTTGAAGAAAACAGTAAACATGCACCTGGGAGAAATCCTGTTGAAGAACCTACATGCAAAATGATGAACCGTTTTCCCGTCCCACATCCCTTTTTTCTCTTGACACTTGTTACAGACTCGTCCTGCCAAGATTTCGAACCACTTCCATTAGAAAATATCCAAGTCTCATCTAAAAATACCACTTTTCTAAATTTTGAATTAACATTTTCCGTGTATTTCTTTAAAAACTGGATACGCTGAATTGCTATATGTGGCAACTCGCATAAAAATCTTCGATTACAGTCCTTTTTATATCGAACACCCAACATTTTTATTAATTTTGACAATGATTTTAGTCAAATTTCCAATATGCCTCGATTTTTTAAAGCTGCTGTTAAAACTTGAAGGGTTATATTAGTTTTTGATGTGTATAAATCGTAAATTTCATTACGAACATCCATTTTTACATTGTCACTTAAGTCTTCTGTCTTTGGCTTTTTCGTACATTTCTTAATCTTCTTCGCTAGTAAATTATGCTTTTTTCATGCACAATTTTCTGTACAGTCCTTATACCGATTCCCAGAGCTTTTGCTACTGTCTCCTGGATATTGGCAGGTGAATTTTCATTTTCGTAATATTTTGTTAGATTTAATACCAATTTTTTCCCTGGTGGAAGCAAAAAACCCGAAAATGGTTTTCTATTACTCATTTTGTCACTGACTTGTCAATCTGACTTTGAAGTGACATCGCTCAAAGATTTTTGCAACTGCTGGTATTTATATGTTTATCCTCTTTTATGCGGAGGATATGATTACACGTAATAAAAGAAAAACAAACTTAAAAAGTTTGCGTTTATAAATCATGTCACCCGCACGATAACACTGCTTTTGACTACACGCCCTTGACGAGCCGTCACCGAAAATTACCCATTTCAAAGTGGCCGCTATTTGTAAAACGTTACCGGCTTTACAAAATATGTGCCACTCGAGCCGTCGAAGCCCCTTTCCTTTTTAATTTTTTTATCAAAATGACGTCCAGTCGCGATCTTTGATTTTGTTTTACCAAAAAAGAAATATTCATTTATTTTGGTATTAAAATGTACCAAATTTCAAAATTTTTATCTTGACTTGAAAAACAGGCGTAAGAAAAAAAGAAAGTGAACATTTTGACGGCGATTTTTTTGTGAGTAAAGATCTCACCAGTCCATCGTCTGTAAGATTGTAGCAGGCTTCTATGATTTCGCATAGGTATGGTGATCTATATACTAAATTACATTATATTGCGAATTTGCGAAATAATTATATTAACGTATTAAAAAAAAAGATAAATGCATCCGAACGTACTTTTTCTTACTTTTGGATACTGACATATAATTAACAATTTAAAAGTTTGAAAATTCCAGGTAATCTAAAGAAAACAGATCAAGTGAAAATGATTGAGTTTGATGATCCTTACGAGACAGATCCTAAGCGACACCCCGATATGGAGGCTGTCATCCATAAGCCTTATTGTGGTGGAGTGAAACTTCCATTGTTGTCAAACAATTTTATTACGCCTACGTAAGTTTCCTCTTGTGGCGATCATAAATGCTTTTATGATTCACGGTAATTTGAAATTCACCGTGTCAAATTGGAATTACTCTCCGACGTTTCGCCTTTTATTGCACAAGACATCTTCAGGTATCGTTATTTCACGGTCTAAACACTAAACTCGTATAACAAAGATCCCTGAACATGTCTCGTGCATTCGAAGGCGAAACGTCGGATAGTAATCCCAATTTGACACGGTCTAATCGCAAGAATCATTATTTCTTAATAGGAGTGTGTTCATCGGGACTTTGTAAATATATAAAAACATAATTGTTTGATTTGGAGATTCTGTAGTTTTTCATGGCTAGAATTAATTGATAGGCTAAACTGATAATTGTGCTTGTTGCCAAAAATCTGTTCTAGATCTGTATATCACAGAACATTTGACGCATCGTGAATATGATGCCAATGATGATGAGTCTGTTACTTTCTAACATATCACGTATTCATTTTATACCGAATTGGGTTCAGGGTTCAAATAAAAAAAATCTACGTATTTTTTCATTTAGAAGGTTTTCACCCATTTAAAATTAAGAATTTAATAATAACATTTTTAATATTGAATCAAAACATTTAGCGAATACTTCTATGTAAGAAATCATCTGCCTGTACCTGTGATAGATTTGGACTCGTATGAATTTGAATTGACAGTAGAAGGAACCGACAGGGTTAAGAAATTCACATTGGATGACATCAAGAAACTGCCACAGGTTACTATCACTTGCACTCTCATGTGTTCTGGAAACCGTAGAAAGGAAATGATGGAGGTATTATACGTAGACCGATGGCGTTATATATATATTTTTTCTGAAAATCATTTATTTGTAAGTTTAATACTCTAGACTCTCTAAAGCTCTGGTATCGAGAATATTAATTGTAATTATTAAAATTAAAACAATAATCAATGTGGCTGTGGAATGGAATTACTTTGAATGGTCGTAATGAGCTAGTAATTTTACAAGGGCAGTCCATGAATGCACAGCAATATAGAGATTTGTGTAAACTTCCACCCGTAGTGCTATTTGCTCAAAATGTCGGTGAAGGTTATTCGTAAACGAAGAGGATCCACAAAATACTCATTAATTTTTTAAGGTGGTTATTTACAATAATTTTCAATTTTCTTTATTTAAGTTATGCCTATTAATTGTTAATTTGAAACATTATCTAAAGAAACTTCTTTTTTTCTGGAATTACACACTGATTTAATATTGGAGAAAGTTTCCTAACATATTTTATCTTTGTCATTTTCAAACTCCAAACATTTTTTACGCCATTTTTCCAGGGTGGACCATTTCAATTGTTGGGCAGGTTATTTATAATGAGTTCAGTATAAACTCAAATCAGAAGTGAAATACAGTATTATACGCCGTTCAAATCTTCTCATTCTGACTTCTTTTTCCCAAGTAACTTTTATCTTGGCAAAATCTATTATAACTTACTAGAACCAAAAAATACTTTTCTCGCACCTCTTGAAAATTGCTTATATTGAGCTATTTTAAGGTAACAGGTGATATCAAAGCAGTAAATTGGAAGCAAAATGGAATAAGCAATGCTACATGGACAGGAGCCAGGTTGAGAGACATATTACAAATGGTGTGCGTTATAGAAGGAGAGGACACATATAAACACGTGCAGGTTTGTATAACTGTCATTAATGAAGAAAAAAAACGGTTTGTTGGTGATGGAAATATATTTATGCTTTCTTATTTTAATGTTTTTTGATAACTCCTATTAACTGGAACCTGAGCTAGGCACCAACAGTACCTAGACGGTGCTATTAAGCCGACCAAAAATAATCTTACAGTTTAACAAAAAAATTAAGGCAGGGATATGCTAGAATTATTTTTTTCATATCAAAACAACGAAATTTTATAGCTGTAATACATACAGGTTGTCAATTAAGTACTTGTACAAACTTTAAGGGGTGATCCTTTGACTAATTTTAAGATTAAAAGTTCATATAAACATGGGTCTGAAACGGCATTGTTTCTGAGATACAGGGCGTCCAAAAAACAATTTTATTCGGTTTTTTGCTTATATTTTTTGTTAAGGAACATGACAATTGGACAATTTGGGATTCTGGGTATATTGATGTCGAGAAATTCAAATATTAGCTTAGTTTTTTATTTAATGTTAGATAGCGCCACATACAGTGCTGTTCCTGATTTTAATTAATCATAACTTTTTTGTGAAGCCTTTTATATCATTTTTGTCTAGGCAGACCTATTGTCCATTCAATTTTACATAAAAAAAGTTACTCTTAGTATTTGTCGCTAAAAGCAGCCGTTTTGGATAAAAAAGGGTTTGAAGTTAAATCTGCGTTGAATTTTATAAAATTCAATCATTTCCGAGATTTTAAAAAATAAGCGAAAAAATACTTTTTTAAAATCAAGTGCTATGTTACTCTATCACATTAACATTTTACAATTACCAAATTAGTGAAAATTGGATAAACATACCGCAGCCGCAGTACACAAGAAAATAGTATAGGTGAATCTATAGCAGGCCTTGGAGAACAATTGAGAGGTTTCCATGGTAGCAGAATCAGTCATGGTAGTTGATTTAGAATAAAACAAGTAATTTTTTTATCATTTGGCATTATAAGTAATAATTTGTCGTGTGTTTTGTCGAAAATGTACCAATATACCAACGCAGAAATGGCAGACATTTATTTTACTTATGGAATGGCTCGCGGTAATGCACAAATTGCAAGACGAATGTATCAGGCGCGATTTCCTCAACGAGTCCAACACGTCCACACTTTTATTAATATTCACGCAAGACTTTGTGAAACTGGCAGCTTTAAAAGGACAACAGATGTTCCAGGAAGGCCTGCTACAGTTCGAACAGTTGAGATTGAAGAAGCTGTGTTAAACAGAATTGAAGAAGACCTGCAAACTAGTACACGGAAAATAGCTCTTGAATTGAATATTTTACACACACTTGTTTGGCCAATTTTAAGGTCCCAACAACTTTATCCTTATCATATGCAACGTGTGCAGGCTCTATTACCTAGAGATTTTCCCCTCAGACTCGATTTTTGCTTTTGGTTGCGTAATAGATTAGCACGAACCCCGGATTTCTTAAGCCATGTGCTTTTCACAGATGAAGTCTCGTTTTCTCGAAATTCCATAATTAACTTTCGTAACAACCATATCTAGGCTGAGGATAATCCGAATGCTATCAGAGAAAATCATTTTCAGATGCTATTTTCTCTCAATATTTGGGTAGGAATTATCGATGATCACCTTATTGGACCTTGCATTCTTCCGCAAAGGCTTAATGGCGAAGGTTTTTGGAGCACGAACTTCCCAATCATTTAGAAGAAGTTGATTTAGAAACCAGAAACAAGATGTGGTTAGTGCACGACGGAGCTGTGCCGCACTTTAGTGTCGTTGCGCGTCAATTTCTAGACGAGAATTACCCTATCCGTTGAATAGGAAGATGGACCACAAGCCTGGCCTCCCAGATCACCAGATTTGAATCCTTTGCATTATTTTCTGTGGGGTCACTTGAAATCTTTGGTTTATAAAAGTCCAGTCCAAAATTAACAAGATTTAAGAAAGAGGATATTTAAATCTTGTGCCATTATTAATCAGACGCCAGGTATATTTGAAAGAGTTCGGCAATCAATGTTAAGGCGACTTATTGCATGCGTTGAAGTAGTCGATGGTTATTTTCAACAATTATTGTAAAATAATGTTATTAACTAGTTTAGTTTTAGTCTTGTAAATGATTTAAGTTTTTTACCTGATAATACAGTTAATAAAAGATATATTTTTTTACTTATTTTTCGAAATCTCGAAAATGATCCATTTAAAAAATTTCAACCCAGCTTTAACTTCAAACCCTTTTTTATCCAAAATGGCTGCTTTTAGCATCAAATACTAAAGCCCTTTTTTTGTCCAATAAATGGAGAATAGGTCTGCCTAGTCAAAAATGATAAAAGGCTTCACAAAAAAGTTATGGTTAATTAAATTTAGGAACAACTCTGTATGTGGCGCCCTCTAGCATTAAATAAGAAACTAAGTTAATATTTGAATTTCTCGTCATCAATATACCCAGAATCCCAAATTTTGTCCAATTGTCATGTTCCTTAACAAAAATATAAGCTAAAAACCAAATAAAATCGTTTTTTTGGACGCCTTGTATCTCCGAAACAAAGCCGTTTCAGGCCCATGTTCATATGAACTTTTCATCCTAAAATTAGTCAAAGAATCACCCCTTAAAAAAATTAAAAATATCCTTAATATTTTTTGTCATAATAAAAATGTTTTAAGAACTACAAGACCTTGCTGATGATATAATCACAACGATCTCTGGCAGATTTTGTGTGTATGGTGGATAGAGGTAGTCTCGTTGTAAACCGGACTAAAAACTTAATTTTAATTAAAACAAATTAATTTTAAATTTTAAAATAAAACAGAATGTTTACTTTTCAGCATCGGCACAAAAGACATGCCAATACATTTAACCCTGGATGAGCAGGAGGTGGAACTTGGAGCTACAACTAAGTTTATATGTCAATTGTAATCTGAATTGGTCTAATCACATTGAATATTTATCCAGAAAAAATTCCTCTGCCTTGTATGCTTTCCCGATTTTGTCAAGTAACTGATGTGCTTGACTGTTTATTATTTCAATTTTTATTCTTTGGCTAATTATGGTATTGAATTTTGGGGAGGATCAACGTAAATGCTTACTATTTTTATCTGTCAAAAGCAAATAAGCAGTTTAAAAAAAAAGCACAGCCATACTACACGATGTATGGATTATAATTATCCAATACATAGAACTACTTTCTATGAAAAGGGTACAGTATATAGTGCAATTAAATTCTTTAATTATCTTCCCTATAATATCAAATTAATGAAAGATGATGGAAGGAAATTTTTGACCAATGTCAGAGAATATCTTTGTCTGGTTGAGCCCTATACTGTTAATGAATTTACCAACTTTACAATGTAAAGTACAGCCCTACCTGCAGTAGATTGTTTCTTGTGCCGTCAGCCTCAAGGATAACAACTGTGTTTTCTTGTAATTTGTATATCTTTTTCGAATTTTTGGATTCCTCGAAAAATTCTAGGTATATCTCATGTATAATATCCTATACCTTAGTTCAACTGTCTTTGAGATATTTTGAATTTTATGTAAAAAATGACGTTTGCAGGTCTAGACATAACTATAAATATCCGCTTATCGAAGTCTCTATTATTTATTTGAGGATGGCTTCCTTGTCCAAAAGGGTACACTTTAGTAGCCTGTGCTGATATTTTTATAATAAATAAATATAGGGTGATCAAAAACTGACCTTATAAATATACTTTAAAAAATCGTTACAAGTTACTTTTTTCAAATGGAACCCCCAATTTTTATAATTTTATCTTATTTAACACTTAAAATAAGGTTGACTTTGTATAAAGTTCTCTATTCGAAATATTTGTAGTTTTTGAGTTATTGGCGATTTAACATTTTTTATTCTAATAGTGCCAGATGGCTTCTATGTTTTCTTGTTAGTTGGCTATGATAGGGAGGCCTGGCGAGAACAAAACAAATTGGTTACTATAGAAACTTAATATTTATTGTCGTTTGACAATTACCTACTAAAATATTATTTGTTTATTATAGTAATTATAATAATTATTAAACTAATAATCATGCCGGGGCAATTAAATTACACACACGAGGATTATTTGAATGTATTTATTATCTATGGGGAATCTAACAGAGTTTTAACAAGAACGTGCCAGATATTTGCTGATAGATATCCAGATAAACAGAAACCGTCACCGAACAGCGTTAAACAAATGTTGGAAAACTATAAAAATTTTGGAAACGTCTAGGCAAAAATTAATAAGAGGAAGCCCATTGTTGATAATGAAAAAGTCGAGATTGCAATTCTGGGATATTTTGCAGCATATCCAATGAGATCCCTAAGAAACGTGGCAAGGAATCTCGAGGAACTCAGTGCATGGGATTCTGTTAAAACATAACTTCCAACCTTATTTAATATCATTGGTTACTAAAAGACACTGATTTGCCAAAAAGAGTACAGTTTTGCGAGTTTATTTTAACAATGGTACAAGATAACCCTAGATTTTTGGACAATACACAATTCCCATTTTTGGAGTGATTCGAATCCTTATGCAGTAAGATCGCCGAACTTTCAAGAATCCTCGCAATTTAATGTATTTTGTGCAGTAACGAACGATGGAATAATAAAACTGAATTTATTATACATTGCCTAAACGAAGGACTTTTTTAATGAAAAATAATCCATTTAGGTAATATTACAATAATTTTTTTTATCAATTTAACGTCAATCCAAAATTAGATAAATCATTTAGTAAATATTATTACATAAATAAATTACGTTAAATTATTTATAAAGGTCACACTACACTACTTCATACAAATACTGGTCCACATACCGTAACACATCATATCTAAAAAAAATATCGTCCCAAGTTTTATAGGAAAGTTATCTTTAGCTAGATATTTACAAGCTATTTATACAGGGTACTTTAGAAAGACATAAAATACTAAACCTTCTTTTTTTTATTGAGCACTCTTCAGATTAAATTAATTGAATTTTGATGTATTTTGTTTCTTCTTAAATCAATAAATCGATGAATATTATCAAAGCATTTCTTTCCGTAAAATTATGTCTATAAACTTTTGTAGGAGAAAGATATCTGAATATTCTTGAAGGGTTGGACAACGAATATTTAAGTAATGTACTTTTGGCAGAACATGGTCAAACTTTCTACCAACACGATGGCGCCCCACCACATAAAACCGTTGCAATTACTAACTTTTTACAAGCTACGTTTTACCACAAGTGGATTGCCAACAATGGACCTTTCTGTGGCCTCCTCGTTCCCCCGATCTGACAGTCTTAGACTATTTTATATGGGGAACGATAAAAGGAATCGTTTATTTTAATTCAGTAACCACTAAAGAGTATGGCAAGGTTAAGGGACGCGTTCGAAAGTTTATCTCCAGCTTCAATTAGAGCGGCCACCCACGAGGGATTTATTCGGAGATGCAAAACATGTTTGGACGTACAAGGTGGACATTTTCAACATTTATTGAAAAAATAAGTTGTGCTCTTGTGTAGACTAGACTATAATGGGAATAGGCTTTCTTTAATTAATTTTTGTCTTCACGCTTTCAACATTTTTATAGTTTAACATTTGTTTAACGCTGTTCGGTTACGGTTTCTGTTTATCTGGATAACTATCAGCAAATATCTAGCATGTTCTTGTTAAAACTCTGTTAGATTCCCCATATATAATAAACAAATTCAAATAATCCTCGTATGTGTAATTTAATCGCCCCGGTATGATTATTAGTTTAATAATTATTATAATTACTATAACAAATAAATAATATTTTAGTAGGTAATTGTCAAACGACAACAAATATTAGGTTTCTATAGTAACCAATTGGTTTTGTTCTCGCCAGGCCTCTCCGTCATGGCCAACTAACAAGAAAACTTAGAAGCCGTCTCGTATTATTAGAACAAAAAATGTTAAATCGTCAATAACTCAAAAAGGACAAATTTTTGGAATAGACAACTTTATACAAAGTCACCCTATTATAAGTGCTAAATAAGATAAAATTATAATAATTGGAGGTTTCCATTTGAAAAAAGTAACTTTTAACGATTTTTTAAAGTATATTTATAATGTCAGTTTTTGATCACCCTATATTTATTTATTATAAAAATATCAGCACAGGCCACTAAAGTGTACCCTTTTGGACAAGGAACCCAACCTCAAATAAATAATAGAGACTTCAATAAGCAGATATTTATAGTTATGTCTAGACCTGCAAACGTAATTTTTTACATAAAATTCAAAATATCTCAAAAACAGTTGAACTTAGATATAGGATATTATACATGAAATATACCCAGAATTTATCGAGGAATCCAAAAATTCGATTAAATACAGGGTGTTCCATTTAAAATAAGAAAGTTGACGTCATCTTCAGAATATTTTGCGCGAATTGCCCCCATTGGCTTTAGTTAGTTGGCAAAATTTCAAATTTTTCTAAAGTCTACTTTCTGAGGAATCGATCGCCGCAGTTCGTCGTGGGACACCCTGTATATATATATATATATATATATATATATATATATATATATATATATATATATATATATATATATATACATATATATATATATATATATATATATATATATAAATATATATAATATATATATATATATATATATATATATATATATATATATATATATATATATATATATATATATATATATATATATATATATATATATATATATATATATATATATATATATATATATATATATATATATATTGTTTTTAATTGACCTTTTATAATGTTTTTAATACTAACCTGATATGCAATTTGACATTATTTTGTAGTGACGTATTTCTCTGTAGTATCTCTCCTACTTTCTTACAATGCCAAAAACATAGATGAAGATATCGATAAGTGCAGGTGCAAGAAGGGATGGGCGTTTTATTGATATGTCGATAGGGCAGCGACATATCGTATAACTATAGGTAAATTAAAAAATATCGATATTTCGATAGTTATCGATAGGTGCCGAATGGTGACCAATAATGCCGATAGTTAACTGATACTATCGATAGATAGCGGAGGACATCGATGGTATGGATAAACAGATTTCATATCTACAGGCAAATTATGAGCCATAAGAAAATGAGGACTTTTTGCTCTTCAACAATTTTGTCACAAATATATTGATAGACACTAATGAACTTTGGATATATCGATAAATAAAATATTTTGATAAGTGATGTCCTATCGCCTATCGATAGGTAAAATCGCCCATCCCTACGTGCACGATCTGGGCTAGTCTCGTTTACCTAGGTGCCAATATTTTTTTTTAGTCGCACCGTTTGAGAATAAACGTTGCTCAGATACAATCTTTCCGAGGTTTGTCCAGAGTTGTTATCGATGAATTGTCGAAAAAATAAAACATTTTTTCGTACCCATTCAAATTTTTTGAATCGTTACAATTGAAATGATCTTTTCCTTGACAACAGACACTATTTGTTTTTAGTTCGAAGGGTATGACGTCGAAGCCGACGGCACCAATTATGGCGCTTCTATTCCAATAGAAAAAGCCACCGATCCCAATGGTGACGTTCTCTTGGCTTACGAAATGAACGGACAACCCCTTACTAGAGAACATGGCTTTCCCCTGAGACTTATTATTCCTGGCCATACAGGAGCAAGACACGTCAAATGGTTGGGTTAGTATGTCCTTTTTGGTTAGGTTAGGTTAGGTGTTGATAGGGTTGAATATTGTGAACATTTGTAATATAAAAACAATTGAATATCGTTTCCGGTTTCCCCGGAAATAACCGCTACTTCGTTATTTTAAATGGAACACCCTGTATATTTTATGTTTTTTGAACTCTGTTAACAATTCTAAACAACTTTTGTTTTACATAACCTAGTAGTAGTAAGATGGGGGGACAAGCCCAGCAACTAGGCCTCAAAGGGCCTTTTCACTAACCCCGGCCCCACCCACCTCACACCACTCCCCTACAAAGGCGACCCGTCTTTCTAATGAAGGAGAGCAACTTGCCCCAGTCGAGGTGTTGTAGTTCTTCCTTGGAAAGGCACTCGAAGCCGAAGGTATTCCATCGTAATCTTGTCCACTTTTTACACGTACCAACAAGATGATAGGGATCCTCCTCCTCTGTCCCACAGTTAGGATAGCTAGGGCCGTCCGCTAGCTCCAGTCGGTGCATGTGCCTGTTAAGTATACAATGTCCTGTCAATATGCCAATTAGGTCTCCAATGGCCAACATAACCTATGTCTAAAGTGTATAGTTTTCATCACGGTTATTTACTTTTTATTCAAGCCTTCATCCAACAAAATGTCAAAGAAGAAAATGTTCCGAGTTAAAAAAAAATATGTTTTTGGCAAAGCGATTTTTGTAAGTTTTGATCAGACCCTATACTATAACGGGTTAACTGACTGGAACAAAACCTTCACTACCCCATCCTACTCTTTTATCCTTTATCCACATATGACAAATTCAACTTCCATAGAGCGTTGCAAACTTAAATACTCTATTTTCATGTTGTTAATGCTCATCTAAAGCGAAAATCAATATTACTTGCACTTATTAAATTATATATCACTGAAAAAGTTGGCCATAGATTCAAAATAATCTGCTGTTCAAAGGAATCCTCTTTTAATTCATTTAAATTTTAAAAAAGAAACGAATATGATAAGGTGAAAACAAATGAACTTTATTATACCTAGAGATGATTAATATTAACTAATAATAAAATAAATAGAAAAAAGAACGTACTTAATCATAATTAAGATTTCTTTTTGAGATATACTAATATTATTAATAGCCCTAATAATTCGATTTCTTAAAATGTCTAAATTTTCAAGTTGAGTGAAATAGACTTTTTCTTGATATGACCGCAGAAGAAAAAATCTAGAGGTGTCAAATCAGGCGAACGTGCTGGCTACCTTACAGGTCCATTCGTTCCTATCTATTGGTCCCCAAACCTGTGATTTAAATAATTTATACAAATTCGAGCATTATGGGCTGGTGCATCTTGTTGAAAGTAGATGATGAGAATTTCTGCAAGAGGTAAATTGTAACTGTTGTTTCTAGAAAGTTCAAATAAGTTTGTGCTGTAAGGGGCTCATTAAAAACTATTGGGTCCATAATTCTCGTTCCTAAAATACCTAGCCACACATTAACACTAAAGCGTTCTTCGAAAGATCCTTGTCTAAATAAATGTTGATTTTCATTTGCCGAATAACTTACGATGTTACTGTTGAACATTCCCAGATTCGTGAAGAGAAACTAATCCGAAAATAATTTTAATCTATTAAAGTTATTATTATGGTTAGAATTTTTCATACACCATCGGCAATATTCAACTCGCCGAGCAAAGTCATTAACACCCAAGTGTTGCTTGATTTGGTATTTCGTGGGCTTACTGCGAAAAGTGACCAAGTCAATTTTTGAATGTTTTGAGATAATGTGACCAAGTCATAGGTAAAAGTAATGGGTACTACAAAAAAAATTGACCAAGTCATATATACGACTTAAAGTTGTTGAGGTAAATCCACCCAAAGTGATCAAGTAAAATAATATACTTTTAACATCAGCTAAAAGTGACTAAATCCAATTGGTCATTTTATCATGTCAGCAAAGATGCAAATTGCCGATATGCAAAAGTGATCAAGTCGACTTGGTCAATTTTTGCTGTAACTATACTTGCATTATTATTTGCGTTTTGACAAGTGGTTATTGTGCAAAAATATCGTTAGCTTGCTATAAAGAGATACAAAGTTGTTCAAAAATGAGTGGCAGAGGAAAGTTATGTGTTTCGTTATGTTTTAAAAATGAAGGAATCCAAGAAAAATCAGCCAGTAAGTATTAAATAATATAATTAAATAATTAGTAAAAAGTGAGGTTATATATTATAGGGACCGGCATTTTTAAATTCGCATAAAATACTCTTTACTATCATGAAGAAACCCCGTATTATAGTTGGTTGATTTGTTAATAAAACCGTTATTTTTCTTGCTTTTAGATTTAGTAGTTCAGGAAGAAAAGTAGATTCGAGTGAAACTAGTTTCTCTGGCACCAAAAATTATATTACTGATACTGATAATCATGAGACCATGAAGATATTTAGTAAACATGTGACCGCAGAAAGTAAGTATTACTTAAAGAGTACACAGGGTGTTTCTAAATATTATGTACAGTCGCGGTGAATAAAATTGTACAATGGTTACAGACTAAGTGGGTTTTAATGATTGTTCTGGGGTTTAAGTAGTTTAGAATGAGATCGAGATGTACATGTACATGTACTCATAATTTTGTAATAAAAAAGTCTGGAAATATATTGTTTCCAAGACAGGCTTGGCCAAATTGTTTGAAATTTGACAGCGGTATTTGTAGTAAAAACTATAATAAAATTATTAAGTTTAGTGCGCTCCGGAGGCACTTTAACGACTACTAATGACATTAAAGTATGCCACTGACATGTTTCAATTTTTTTAGCGAGAAAAATACATTGAAAACTTATGTTATTAGTAGTTTTATTTTATTATTTAATAATTATTTTTTATTGAATTTCTTTTTCTATCATGTAAAGTTTTATTTTCCTCAAATAGGTTTTTTATGATCATATTTTTTAGGTGAAGACTTCGACAATAATTAAAATAATGTCAATTTTTATTGACAAAGCATTCAAATATTACTGATTATTCAAGATGAAGGTGTTATTCAGCAAAACCAATATATAAATTTACATAATTTGGAAGCTGAAAATGCGTCAGACAGTGACGATGAGTACGTTCCAGAAAAAGAACAAAGTAGTGGTGAAGATGACGAAGATAGTGATGAGCCTTTAGCTAAGAAAAGAGCACGTTGGAGGAAGTCAACACCAAACAAGTGGGAGAAAAATATTGTTAAAGAAAATAGAAAAAGTGGCAAGCCGTACATTAATAAAAATAAAGCTCAACCAGCCAAAGCACCAAAGCAAGTTGACTGTACAAACTGCAAATTTAAATGTGCTTTGAACTTCAGTGAAGAGGACAGAAAGGCTATTTGCATTAATTACTGGCAGCTAGACTACTGCCGGCAAAAAGACTTAATTTTGTCATGTGTTAGTAACTCTGCACCAAAACTACATAGGGCTCGTACAGGCACAGGTGTGAGAAAAGAGTCCAGCCGAAAGTACCATTTTAAAAAACACAATGAATCTATCCAAGTCTGTAAAAGTTTTTTTTAAAGACTCTTTGTATTAGTCACGGACCCGTTGCCTGACAGGAGGGGTAAGGGAATTCCTAAAAATAAAACACCTGATGACCTAATAGAAAAAGTAAAGACCCACATTGAAAGCTTTCCGACGATGGAATCACATTATTGTCGGAAAAGTAGTAAGAGATTATACTTAGATCCAAGTTTGTCTATTAGCAAAATGTATGACCTCTACTTACAGTGGTGCAGAGAAGAGAATGAACAAAATTTTGTGTCAGGAATTACATACAAGAGAACATTTTGCAAAAACTACAATATGGCATTTTTCAACCCCAAAAAAGACCAGTGTAAGATATGCGCCCAATACAAAAACAAAACAATCACAGAAGAGGACTACAACCAACACCTACGACGAAAAGATGAGGCAATCAATGCCAAAAATGTACATAAAAATTCGAGCCACTGAAGATGATACCTTCTTAAGGGCAACTTTTGACTTACAAAGTATTCTTCAAATACCTGCCTCTGGAGTATCCCAAATGTATTACTCGTTAAAACTATGTGCATACAACTTTACAATTTATGAAGCGACACCCCCCATTAATGCGTTCTGTTTTGCGTGGACCGAAGTAAACGGTCAGAGGGGTAGCCCATAAATAGGAACGGCATTGTTAAGATGATACATGTATACTGACACATGTGGTGGGCAAAATCGAAATCAGTTTATTGCTGCATTATTCTTGTATGTCGTACGAAACACTTATATCGAGGTTATACAATACAATTTTTTAGAGAAAGGCCACTCCTATATGGAAGTAGATTCAATGCATAGTGCCATAGAAAAAGCAAAAAAAAATTGTGAAATATACACGATGAATGACCTCCTTAATGTGTTTAAGCTGGCGCGCTTAAAGTGGTTAAAAAATAAAACAAGAGACCCATATTACATCGAAGAGCTACGGTTTGGCGACTTTCTGGACTTAAAATCTTTGGCCTCAACTTTCTTGAAAAATCGAAAGAAAGACGAACTCGGAAATCAAGTCTCGTGGCTTAAGTTAAAAGTAATGAGATACGAAAGATACGGTTGTATTCAGTTTAAGTATAATTACAGCGACGGTGAATTTCGTGTCTTAAGAGTCTGCGGCAAAGGAAGACCAGCCGAAATTCCGAAAGATATCATGCCATTATGCAATTCCCTTTTGGCAATCCCTGAAAAGAAAAAAAATAGTCTACTTAAACTATGCGCCAATAACATTATACCACCTGAATATCATTACTGGTATAAATCTCTCCCAGTGGACAAGAAAAAAGTTGTCACCATACCCGCGGACCCAACAAGACGATTCTGAGTAGTGATCGACTGAGTAGTGTTAAAACAAAAATGATTTTTTTTTAATAAAAAATATACATAACATTACTTTTTTTCCAAATTTTGGTTTTTTTATTTTTGACATACCCTAATTTAAATTTTATTTCTTACATCATAAAATGCCTAAGTTATTTTTTTTTAACTTTCATGTAAACTTACATCTCAGTAGGTTTGTGGAAAATTACAGCATTTCATACATCTATATTCCAAAATTTATGTAATGCAAATATTTTTTGATTTTACATAGAGTCTTAAAATTAAATCGTATTTTCCTAAGAACTTACTATTTGGACTTGGTCACTTTTCGCAGTTAGCCTACGATTTGTAGGGCTTGTACTTATTTTTCTTCAAAATGTTCCTTGCCCTTTCCCTGTTAACTCCAACTTCACTTTCAATTTGGCGAGTAGAAATACTTGGATCAGCATTCACACATGATAGAATGTTTATTTCAGCTTCTTCATTAATAATGAACTTTCCTTCAATTTCATTTTGGGGAACTGTTTTCAAATGTTGTACTAGCCACGGAAAATAGGCATTGCAGGGTTGGTTTCTGTCGCGATATCGCTCTGCCTAGAGTGTTTGAGACTGCCTTTTATTTTGCAAGCACTCGCCATAAACGAGAAGCATATCTATTTGTTCCGCCCTTGTAAAACTAGCCATTACAAAGAACTTTTAGTCTACACCAGTAGAGACCCGAAATAAAGCACGAGAATTTACAAAAAGGGCAACAATCTGACAAGCCCACAAGTGATAAAAGTTACTTGTCAAAATTCAATTGTTTTTAAAAACCATAGCAACATCTGTCAAGGCTAATATGATTATTTTAATTTAAGCAAAACTTTGTTTATAGGTGGTTATCACACTAGGTTAAGTTATCATTAACTCAACTTTTATAAGCAACTGCAAATTTGAAAGTTAGGTACCCTATTTTTATGATGTTGATATTTATCCAAGGCGAAAAACAGTCAGTTGGCGCGTTAGGGTACAGGGTCTGATCAAAACTTGAAAAATCGATTTGCGAAAAATATATTTTTTTCAAACATTTTCTTCGTTGACATTTTGTTGGATTAAAGCTTGAATAACGAGTAATTAACCAGGATTGTTTTTATCCTGGCCTACTCCGTTTTTCCATAAAATACAATTAAAACGAAAAGGGAAACGATATTGAATTGTTTTTATGTTACAAATGTTCACGATATTCAACCCTATCATCACACCAAATTCCATATTTTTATCTCTAGCCGTTTTCAAATGGCGCACAGACGGGCAAAATTTCAAAAAGCTGGCCAAAACCCCAATTCGGGAAGATTGCCATTTCACACTTTTACGCGTCTAGGGGCTTTAATAGATCATTGGGCTTTTTAAAATTAGAAATTCCGTAGATGGCGCTCTTCGTTGAATACGGTGACAATAGTTGAATGTTAAATGTTGTTCGCGTAAGTGTTTTTGCGAAAAAATATTGGCTGTTTTTGTGTACATATTGTAGACATTATAGTGCTCAAAGTAAAATGGATTGTACTCCTGGTGGTAAGTAGTACCTTTAGCTATACTATTTATATAAAATAATAATATTTTTTAATTATGTGTATTTTATACAGAAATAATTTTCTAGAGTAGTGCAAAATTATAGTTTTAATTTTATTGTTAATATTTTAGTAAACTTCCGGGATCTTCCGGGCTTAACTTTCTGGAAAGTTGTGTAGCTGAATACTTTAAATAGTAAATGGAGAAAAAATATTTTCCGCTTTTGTCTGCCTTTTTGAGATAACTTAATCAACTTTGTTTTGTGTCACTTGGAATTCTCCCCAATTTATCGCTTTCAAATCGTTTAGGGCTAATTATTTTTATTTATTTCAGGATCAAGGGACGTAGATCCGGATGAAAATGTTGTTTTAAGTATGAGAACGCTTTCTGAAGTAATACTGACATGCAATTCAACAAAAATTGAAGCTAATTGCGAATATTTGCATTCGTATGTAAAAGATCTAACTAATTGCCCTGAAGTATTATCTAATGTAATTAAACAAAAGCTTTCACATTTTCTTTCTGATTTTAAATTAAAATATAAGACTGCCCAATACAAGAAAGATATTTTGCCCAAAACAAAACTTGGTTGGAAACAAATTTAAAATTTCATTTTTTTGTGCAATCACCTACAGCGAGTTTAGGTGGTCGCCCTGCTGTTAATTTCCAGACTAGTAGCGAACGAACAAAACGAAGACAAACCGAATATGTTGGATCAACAATGAGTTCCTCAGAGCCTGTGTATGCTGCTCAAATGAGTCTGCGCGCTGAAGGAAGTATAGATGCTGCAGCTGTTATAAAAGATGTACAATTTTCAACCCCAAAAAGGGCCCAGAACTATAGAAAGGCATATAAAGAGAGAGCTGAAAAAGTTGATCAGCTATCTGGTGATAAAGCATTGTCAGTATTTGTTAAAGCAAATAGACACAATATCAGATCATAAGGAGTGAAGATAAAAAACGTTTTCCATCGTATAAGAAGATTCAGGAGGCCAAGGGGCGCTGTTACCCAAATCGGGATGCAGTTACAATCACGGGGCAAAAAGCTGAAGTAAAATTACAAGCCTTACTAAACCATACTGCCCATCGTATAGTGGAGGTGCAAAAAGATGTATTGGAACATTAACAGAACCTCAACTTGCTTGTTTGACACTTAGGTATAGCCAATACAAGCAAAATTTTGACAGCGATGAACGTTCGGATGCCAGTATATTTTTAACATCCTTTGTGCCACTTCTATTAACATGCGACGATCCAAATAAATCTACAAACAAAATAGTTTGGCAAAATCCACGTCCAGGCTCACCCCGCTTTTCGTCCAATCAGAATTCAATTTATACATGAGACCACTGATTTAACACTTCAAGAAATAAATACCATGCAGAATAAAATAGAAAACCTTACACCTACTTCCATTAGTGTAGGCACAAGGACATTGAACACAACTTACTTTTTACAATGGTAGATGGCAAAATGTGCAATGCTGCTTCATCTACGACATCCACGAAAAAGTGTTATATATGTGGGGCTTCTTCCAAGTCTTTCAACAACATAGATGTTAAGTAGTGAAAATAGTGATTTTTTTTAGAAAAATATGATCAGTAGCAAAAGTTATGGTACGAGCGGGAATCGAACCCGCACCTCTGCGTGTCTAGCGCATCGCCCTAACCAATTGAGCTATCATACCACTGATAATAATAATATTTTTGCAAACTATATCTAGTGGATACCGTATAAATATACAAAAATTTAAAGATTATGCTTTAACAACAGCTAGGATACTTGTACAAAAATATCCTTGATACAACATGCCTAAAACGGTCCACAAAATTTTAATTAACTCGTCAGATATTATTGAATCTTTTTTATTGCCTATAGGACAATTATCTGACGAGGCCCAGGAGGCATTAAATAAAGACATTAAGAAGTATAGAGAAGGATTTTCCCGAAAGTGTTCAAGGCAACAAAACTTGGAGACTGCTTATATCGTCTGATCCAGTCATATTAAGCATGCGAAAACTTCCAAGGCGAAAGTCCAAGTGATTCGAAAAAGAAGTCTTAGATTTATTATTAGCCCCCGTCCAGAGGGATCTGCCACTAATACTACTAATGAAGACTCAGAAATTAATAGCTCAAGTGACTCAGACTCCGGGTCCGGGGATTAAAAACAATAATTAGTTATGCGACATTATTTCTGAGAATAAATGATGCTGTTATTAGTTTATTAATTATTAATTTTACGCCGTTGATGACTTTAAATAATATAAAAACAGTAAAATGTAGGCAGTATTTTTTAAAACAATTTAAATTCGGTTTTATACACATAATTATGTTTTTGTCAAGTATTTATTTATTATATTATTAAATTTTCCACCAGATTAGTAGCCAATTGACAAATATGTTAATTAGTTTTTACAATATTATTTCTCATAAACACATTAAGGAAATTTTATTACTACATATCATCGTTTAAGTTTTGGCCAGGTTTTTTCAATTTTGCCCGTCTGTGTGGCGCCCTGGTTAGTAGTTTCATTGTCACTCGGAATACATACATTTATAAACCGCATATTTCGATATTTCAGCAAAAGTGATAGTATCAGAAAATGAGAGTCCCGGCCACTATCAGGCAAGAGACTATAAAATATTTCCTCCGGGAGTTCGTGGATACAATGCTGATTATAAAGCAGCCCCCGCAGTACAAGTGTTGCCTGTCAATTCTGCAATATGCAAACCTGGAGTAGGAGATCGTGTAGCGGTCATTGACGGATGTGTCAACATTGAAGGTAATTACTTCACAAATTTATTTCACAGCTTAAATTGCATCTTAAGTAATTATAATTGCCAAATATTAGTATAAGTAATATTACGTATACAAATTGTTTTTTGAAATATAAGAAAAAATAAAAAAGTTAAATGGGGAAAGTTTTAGAGGAAACTTATTGCATTCGATATCCGGCTTCAGATTTACGATCGATCAATTGTTTTTGGAAATATCGGGGAAAAACCGAAAATGGCGGATTTCGTTTTTGGCCAGTATATCCAGAACGGTAAATTTGACAGCTGCCAAAATTTGACATTATTGGGACACATTTTTAAGACAAATAAGATGACGTATACGACATGTCTTTATTGTTTTTTGTTAACCCGCAACCCGCCTCAACTTTCATTTTTCTTATGACTTAAAGAGCCTAAAATTTCCAGTCTAGTGATGTCTCACAAGTGCGTTAAAGATTTTAGTATCATCGAAATATTACACTTCGTAAAGTTAGGTTTCACTTTTTTCTAAGGAGGCCATGATTGAAAGTAATGTTAGCTCTCAATGCTTTTCTAAGGAGGCCATGATTTATCTGAAACAAAATTGGATTTTGACTTTGACGTTAAGTTAAATAGTTGAAAGTATCAAAGCTGTGTTTTAATAAGTAGTAGGTACGCTTTTATCCCAATAAAATCATAAATCTGACACATAAATTGTCAAAACCTATAGAAAATGGCCGGCATTCATGAAGAAAAGGTTGACATGTTAGCTCTGTACTTTCAATCATACAGAAACGCCGAGTTACCTCAGCAAGGTATTTGGAGATGTACCCCGAAAGACAGCAGCCTCATAAAACCCAATTCAGGAAAATCGTAGTTAATTTAATTAACCATGGGGCCTTCGAATAACCTAGAAGCCGATACAATAATAACAATGAAAATCGAGACAGAAACATTTTACAAGTTATCAACGAAAACCCTAGTGCATCGGTAAGAACTATAGAATAGGAAACTAATGTGCCAAAATCAACAGTACAGAGAGTTTTAAAAAAGAATAAGTACCATCCATACAAACCCATAATAGTACAAGGACTTAAGGAAACTGATTTTCCAAGACGACTAAAGTTCTGGGAGTAGTATACTAGGAGATATAATGAAAATCCTGATTTTGTAAATCATGTCTTGTGGTCCGATAACAGCAGGTTCACGAATTGTGGAGTATTTAATAGGCACAGCCGTCTACAGATCAGATTTGGAAGTAACGTTTGGTGTGGGATCATTGATAAGTTAATCTAACCAATCTTTTTTAAATAGGCACCAGATGATGGTCAAATAATAATCTTTTTTTTTTTTCGTTTAGTTCTTTAATTATACTAAAAGAGTATAATCTAATAAAAAAAAAGTAAAACGTTCTACTCTAGTCAGTCAACTTACTTTTTTGATATTGTATTACATTTTTATTCCATCGTTTTGTATTGTAGTTCCGAAGAACCTATAAAAATAGAATTGGGTTCTATAAATTTATTAACACTTTATCTAAATTTTCTGCAGATTTAGTTAATTCTCTAAAATTATTTTGATTGTCTGAATTTAATGATTTGTTATTACCCGGGAAGCCTAGTTCTTGCGTTATGAAAAAAATACCATATTAATCAAATGTCGAATTATTTTTCGATTTTCATTATGATTTATAGAAAGGCGTTCAGCTGTATTTCCGAATAATTTAAATTTTAAAGCGCAAGGGGTTTGTTCTTTTGATATTTTATGTTTTATTAAAGCACGGTGTACTTCTTTAAAATTATTATATCACTGAAATAAATTGATTTAGTATTTCCGAAATTAATATGCAATACCAACAAAATAATGTATTACGGCTATTACTTCCCGCTAACCAAATATGTTTTCCTTTTTCATAATAAGGCTGAATAGGTTTCGACTGTATACAAGCTCATTCATTACGGGATGTTTCGATAATTATTTTTGGAAAGAAAATATCTACTTTTTAATAAAGATAATTTTCCCTTTATAATTTATAGTTTCTAGTACCACCCGGCCGACCCTGCCGCCCTTGACTGTTGGGCACCTGTTTATAAATTATTAATCATTTCAGGAAATCGACTTATTGGACCATTTTTGTTTGACTACAACCTAAACGGGCAGAGGTACCTAGAGCTTTTGCGAAACCGGGTTGTACCAGCCTTACGAGCTATTCTAACGGAAAATGAATTAAGAAGAACTTGGTTTCAATGAGACGGATGTCCGGTTCACAATACCATCCAAGTCAGGAACTTCTTAAGAGAGGAGTTTGACGAAAGAATAATTTCTTTAAATGGTCCAAATCTTTCTTTAAATGGGTTCACACGAAGAATGAAATCGATGAATTTGATCCCCCCGTGACCATAGAAATCCTGAGACAAAGAGTTCTGGATACATTTAGAAACATTAACCGAAATACACTTACCAGGGTTGACGAAAAACAGTCAGCAATTGTCAAAAATGTCTCGATGCAAATGGACGTCATTTTGCAGATTTGTAAATTAATGTTACCCACTTACAAACTAGTTAAAGCTCATTTAGATTTTTTAAGTCGTTATTTACGTTCATGTTGTATTGAAAATTATATGCGTTCAATACATTACTTACTTATTAATGTAATAATAAATCATACCTCCTTTAAAAACATTGCGAAGTGTGATATTTTGATGACACTAAAATCTTTAATGCATTGTGAGATATCACTAGACTGGAAATTTTAGGCTCTTTCCAAAAATCGAAAAATCCAATATGGCGGTTATAAGAAAAATGAAAGTATACGCCATCTTATTTGTCTTAGAAATGTGTTCGAATAATGTAGCATTTTGACAGCTGTTAAATTTACCATTTTGGATATACTGGCGAAAAACGAAATCCGCCATCAACTTATTGATCGATTAAATCTGAAGCCAGATATCGAATGCAATAAGTTTTCTCTAAAAGTTCCCCCATTTAACATATCTATATAGAGAAGCGAACCTGGGACACACTGTAAACAAAAATACCTCATATTGGAGAGTTCAAAATACACTAAAGAAAAATGGATTCAAGGCTCTCAAAATTAGACCGTCACCAACGCTTAGTCAAAAAGATAAAAAGTAGAGTTTTGCGTCAAATTATGTTGGAAAAATTTAACCAAAAATAATAATTATTTAAAATGCGTTCTTTGAATGAGTGATTAACATTTGCCACTAATGGTAAGATCAATCGGAAAAAACACTAGACAGTGGACAAGATTTAATCCCCACTGCTACAGATAATATCAATTTTAAGGACTGCAAAACGTTAATAACATGTATATGGTGTGCTATATTAAGAAACAAATTAATGGGTCCTCATTTCTTGAATGATAATTTAAATGGAGATGTTTATCTTAGATTTCTTCGGCAAGAACTAGAGGACTATTTTGATGACCTGCTGCTGGACGAGGAGAGAAATATCGTTTTTCAACAGGGCGGGGCTCCATCGCACAATATCGTAGCTGTAAGAAACCATCTATCATTTGTTCGCAGAGTGGATTGGAAAGAATGCGCCAATAAAATTGCCACGTAACAGTTCTGACTTAACATCGTTGGACGCATTTATATTTTATTTATATAATATTGAAAATGTGGACCTCCTAAAAGATTTCATTCGACAAGAAATTTAAATTCTAAATGAAGACTACGCCCAGTCCATTACCGACGCATTAGAAAGACTGCGAAGAACATATATTAAGTGTATTGAAGAAAATGGAGAACAATTATGAAAATTTTAATTGCATATATTAGTAAATTGATGTTACTTTATGAAATTAATTCCCATAATTCTTTATGATTTTGTTTTTTTTTACTATAAGATAACATTATTGTCTAATCTTTTAAATTGTCAACATTAAGTTGCCAATAAGCCTGCCAACACTTGAAGATAGGCCTAAAACAATTAAAAGAAATATATCTAAACTTTTCTGGAGAATCGAAAAATGCAATAAAATAAAGGATGTTCCATTTAAAAATAGGTTATTTTGTCGTGCCACGGGTTTATGCAACACCCTATATATACAAAAATATGTCATGTAAATAGTTCCAAGTGAATCATAAAACTTTTCCATTAAACATTTTCTTCTATTTCAAAAATCAAAAAAGTTAAAGGTGGAGGGACACTAAAAAAAATAACCGTGTACAGAATAATTTGTTTATTAATTCAATGTTGCTAACTAAGGATGGGCGCATTCTGGAGGCGGTCGTAAAATTCTGCGAGTTGATGTCACACTGGACGGTGGCAAAACATGGCACGTTGCCAATTTGGATCACCAAGACGAAGCCGCACCACCTCGCCACTGGGCGTGGACTTTGTGGTCTGCCAAGATCCCTGTTAATGCCGATTTGAGCGAGGTAATTTCTATTATATTTGACTCGATAATATTGTGCGTAGTTTTGACGATTGATTGGAGAAGAAATAAAAGTACGATTTATTGAAAGTACCCTTCCTGAAGAGAGTAATTTTACTTTTTTTTAAATAGAACTTTATATAACTTACTTAATTTCACAATTAATTTGTATATTTTTAATATCAATAATGAAACAAAGTAAATATATTGCCAGTTTCACAAGTGTCATTTTCCAGAAAAATAAAATCTGGTTTGTTTTGAAATTAAAAAAATAACATCAATAGTTTTAATATCCTTTTTGCTGCAAAACAAACAATAATGTTGCGTATTGACCGCCCTAAACTGGCAATAGAAAGGATTCTCTATGTAGGCATCGACGTTTTAACCTCATATTTACCGACGACAAAAAAATGTCCCAAGTAAAATTATATTGCTTTTAACAAATACATACACGCATCTACTTTCATTTCATGCAAAATAAAAAAAAGTTGTTAATTGGAATGTGAAAAAATTTACCCTTGACGTAAAATTTGTTTACTTTATCCTGTTAAACTTATTAATCTAAAATAAATTCTTATATTTTTTATAGGTCGAAATATGGTGTAAGGCTGTAGATTCAGGCGGAAACACACAACCTGAGGGATTTTCGAACATTTTTAATTTTCAAGGAGTGCTCTGTAATGCTTATCATCGTGTCAAAATAAAACTGCTTCAGTAAACATGTAGATTTATTTCGTTCATAATTAATAATGAAATGCAATTTGCTTGTTGTTCTCTAGGATATCTAATTAACTATTTCTCTTTAATCATTTTTATTACAAAAAAAAAACGGTAGAGTAGTAGTAGGGCTCCTAGTGGCAAATTAAAATTGATAACAGTGACAGAAACTTTAATTTACTTTGGCGAATGAAAACTTTACCAGCTATGTATAACGTTTCTACCTGGTTATGCGGCTGCAGAGCTACATAAGATAATCCAACTTCTCCCACCCAAATGGCAAGCCGTGATAAATTTACCTCAGTTATCAAAAGTTCAGCTAAATTTATCAGACCTATATATCACAGTAGAAAAGCTTGGAGTCTTTAAAAAATATTTAACGACCTAACAATCCCAATAGATTATATTAATGTCACACCCATTTTAATTGCTCCCCAATTCCTACTGAATAATAAACCTGACCAGAACGTTAAAGCTACCATATAAAAAAATTTAACTAAGTCAACAGGCAAACGAACAGCATTTCAATAAAACTGAATTGGAAATAAAGTCTCTAGATCCTAGGAAAGCACCATGATGACATCATTAACGAATACCTAAAACTTAGCCCACATACCCTGAACCGTCTCCTGCAAATGTATCTTCTCGGATAAAAAAATGGCCAAACTGTAATTGTAAGCTAAAGTTGCACCCGTACCCAAACCGGGAAAGCCTTGAAATTAAATCAAAAGCTACAGATCTATATTGTTTTTGTTTTAAACAATATGAACGCCTGATACTGGCTTTGAGAGAAAAGAAATAACTTAAGAATTCTTTGTAGACCCCACCAAGTCCATAAACCAGAAATTGCTGCAACAAAATATCTTTAATATGACAGGAAACTACCATCTGACCGAAGTCATAAGCTCACTTCTCTTCAATATGAAATTTTGCGTTAATTCCAAGGCAAAACCAGTCGTTGGAGAGCCAAGAAGAATAGCCTGCCACAGGTAGTAGTGTCTTGTCACCAATGCTCTTTAATATTCAACCTACTAGACCATCTACAAATATTGCAGAAGTAGAACAGAATCTCTGTCAAATCTGAATACTTACTATAAGCGAAATCAGCTTGGTCCAAAAAAGCGAGGGTTTCTACGAGAGATGGCATTCTACGCAAATTAACCAATTTAATTAGGTGGTCAACTCTAGCCTATTGCGCAGCAGAGTATGCCCTCCTGTGTGGCAAAGATCAGCCCATGCCAACAAATTTTATCTGCGATTAAACGACTCTTTTAGAATAGTGACGGGCTACCTGATACCTACCAATCTTAATCAACTCCACATGCAAGTCAGAATTACTCCTGCAACAAATAAGAGGGATAGTATATCAAAAGCAGAAGCTACAAGGTAGTCAACAGATGCAAGACACCCACTGAATGGACACGTCCAACATTCTGACCTCCAAAATCCCAAACAAAGAAACTAAATAAACACAACAAATGGCAGACTATATTCCAGGATATAACTTCAAAGAGAACCATCCACCGGGATTGCACTGTGCTTGGATGACCAGGGGAAACTTCAAGGCTATTTTTTTTCTTTTAATCTGTATATATCATTGATATGTGAAACTCAGACATTTTTAAATAAATTTACTACATTAGTAAAAACAATAATTACTTCAATATATTTAATATACTTCAGTTGTAAATTATGATGTCTAAAAAACCCTTTATTATTTGAGGATTATTAGTATAGTAATAGTACAATTAAAAAAAAGTAGTAAAGTTAACTTTGTGGTTAAGAGGACTAAATTATTGTTATTTTAATATTATTAGAAACATGCATTTCGCAGTGTATTTTTGTATTTAGAAAAAGAATTTCTAGTTCTCCTCTTAAGAACCAATTAAATAAATAAATTAACGTGTTTGAATTAAATATCTGGTTATCATATACAAATATGTTATGTTAAAAAAAATTAAAAAATGTTGCCGTAAAAGTGGTTTATTTTTGGTTATAGATTACTTAACAATAAACGCAAAAATAGGACATTAGGCACATAAAAACAGGTTAATTCGGTTCAAAAATTAATTAAAGAATAAATTTTCTCTTAGTTAAATGTATTGTAATATAAAACTATTAAAAAAAATTCTAATATAATATTTTTTTCCAATCCACAAAGTAATTCTTGAAAAAGATATTTTACCAGATGGAAAAATGATACAAAGCCAAGTCTGATAGTTACAATACCCACAATTATAAAGTTCAATTATATAATTATTCTAAAAATATCATAAAGTTTAATTCTACAATACAAGACTATATTTTTTAAAAAATATGTAATCAACAGCAAAAGTTATGACACGAGCGGGGATCGAACCCGCACCTCTGAATTTGGCAAGATCAACAATGGTTATGATACTGGTGGGTTTGAATATGTACAGGATGTCCCATTTTGGGTACTTTTGCGGGGTATCTCCGTTATTTTTATAGATAGAAATTTGCGGTTTTCACCACAGGGGGCTACTTTTTCATAAAACTAAAAATGCCGTTAACAAAATTAGCATAGCCCTTTTACTAAAAATCGATAAAAATGCGCTCTGACACATCTTTATCAAAAGTTCTTGGCCGGAAAAGATATATGTATAATAGCAGAAATATATAATTTCTGTAGGTGCAAAACGGCCTAAAAGAAGAATTGTTTTCGATTGTTGTCGATTATGCATCTACTCTCCGCATGAGGGTGCTAGTGCATGCTTTTTAAATTACCTACGGGCTTGCAGCCGGAAATCACCGAAGCCCCGATAGGTGGTGCTAAATGTTACATTTAACTTGTAGTACTGTTTCAGTATGATAGACGTTTCGTTTTCGATTTTGTCATATCGAGCAATCTGTTATTTCAGATCTCCCTAGGTACAAGCCTGCCTGATGTGGGTAGAGGCCCAGAAATCATGATCGCAGGAGGGTACCCTGTGACATAATCGAAAACAATTCTTGTTTTAGGCCGTTTTGCACCTGCAGAAATTATATATTTCTGCTATTATACACATAGCCCTTTTAGTTTTTAAGATACAGGGCTAAATTGAAAATGTTTTCAGGCTCCCCTCGTATCTCAACTATAAAATATCTTATCGAAAATGTGAAAAACTGTTTCTTATATAACTTTTCCCGTAGAATTCAATTCAGCCTTCGGAATTAGTATACAGGGTCAGGTCAAACAGTTGTCGGATCCTACTTTATTTTTTAAAAACGATAACACTGTATATTTATACTACTTACTAACTATAAAATTTGCCTTTTTTTACCTTTTCAAAAATATATAATAGCACTTTTTTTCAGAAACATGCAAATAGATGACAATTTTCTGAAATTAAATGCATAATTTAGTGGTAGGCCATGAATAGCAATAATAAACAATTGAAAGTTACATATTGCTAACGAAGAATTGGAAATACCTAGTAGAGTTTTTTAATAACAGTAAGTTTGTTTTATAGCATAAAGTAACAATATAACAAACACAAAAAAATAACATTATTGAGAAAAAGAAAGAACAAATTTTTAAAGGTTGTTTAAATTGACGACCATTTTCTCTAATGCAAAATTTGCACATTTTTTTAATTCTTTGAACATTGGTCTCATTCACAGATTTCGAAAGGCTAAATGAATTGCCTCTCGAAGTTTTGATATGCCGTCATTTCGTGTTTTATATACTTCATTTTGTATATAGCCCCATACAAAAAACTAAAATTGAGAGATCTGGAGATCGTGGAGGCCATCTAACAGGTCCGTTGATACCTATCCATCTCTGAGGAAAGTTATTATCAAGAAATTCTCTTAAGAGCCTAGAGTTGTGACTTATGGCACCATCTTGCTTTAGGTAAATAGCATTATACTGGGCTAATGGAATATTTTCCAGCAGTTCTGAAATAACTTCCTCAAGAATTTCTAGGTATCTACGTGCTGTAAGATCTCCTTCAAAAATCCTATAGACTATATGTCTGCTCAAAATAAAACAAGACGCCCCAACTCCAGTAGTTAAAAAAACAACTGACATAATTCTCGAAATGAATTAAATACTTGGCCTTTAGTGAAATTCGCTATAATTTAAACATTTTCCGATAACAGTTCAGATATAATTATTTTAAGACCCGAAACAAATTAGACGCTCGCAGTCTATTGTTTTCAAAAGTAAATTTAAACAACAAAACTCAAGATACAAAATTCTTAAAAATTGCAATTGAATACGAAATTTTAAAAATGTTCATAAATGGCTTATACAACTTGTTAGGTTAAAAAATCTGGTTATGCTCGAAGAAGCAATGAACTGTTCCTTATAAGAAGGAAATTTTATATATTATAAGAACCGTAGTAATACAGTAAGAAAAACCCCAAATTTTAATACATAAGAAATATTTACCCAACAGGCACATTATCCTGACCAATACCGAGTTTTAATAAATGACATAATCAGTTCATGAGTTTTGAACAATTTTTAATTTTAGACAGCAACGAAATTTTATAATCCAAAATTTTATAAAATTACCTACTTTTATACCAGACCATCTTTTAACCGTCAAATGATAAATGAAATACTAATACCCATGTACATGTCAAAAGATTAAGTTAATCATTCATCAGTCAAATGGTATGGTATTTTAAAATACACAGTTGTTACAGTAGCAGAAGTAATCGGTTCCTTAACAACTACTACAGACACGAATGGTCGGGAAAAACTAGTCAAGATAAAAATTATTAATCCTTTAGATAGATAAATGAAATGGGAAATAATGGACCCGTCCGGTAAACGGAAATAACGCATTGTGTGAGAATTTCGTAAAGTCAATAAACTATCGATATATATATATATATATATATATATATATATATATATATATATATATATATATATATATATATATATATATATATATATATATATATATATATATATATATATATATATATATATATATATATATATATATATATATATATATATATATCACTTATTTTCGATAAACTAGACAAATCCCAGTATTTCAGCATTTTAGTCATTGTATCCAGATGTTATTCCTAAAATACCCTTTTCATTAGAACGAGTTAAAGTGCGGGACACGAAAGAAAACCGGGCGGAGTCAATCGGTTTAGGAAGGTTGGCCAAGAAATCTCTTTAAACCAGTGGTATCCCGTCGTTTTTTAAATAACATGGCACTTCTTTTTGACTATACGCACTTCAGATAATTAAAAAATGTAACTATGCTTAATGCACTTTTATCTATATTTGTCTGTTTTCTTCGTGTACCGCACTTCTATATCTCTTTTGTGTTGCAAAAACGGCGAACTTTCGAATTTTAAAATGATTTAATTTTGATTTTTCTTGATCGATTTACCTATAAATATATTTTTTTCTTGAGTTTTGTCATTATGTGTTAATTTTGGAAAAATATGAGTTCTGTAGTTTTTCAAATATTAATTTCAATATTAGATATTTTTCGACACCCGGTATTGAACAGAAAATTAATTATTTTGAAGCAGTTTATTTGCAGCTACTTTATGAACAATTTTACAAAATATATTAAAAAAAAATCTAAGCCATTTTTAAGGTTGACGGCTGTGATTCTAACGACTCGATTCCTTCTAAATCGTTGTCTTCCTCTGAAAATGATGAGGTTTCGTCGTCACTACTTGAAAATGTCAGCATTTGTTCACTGTCATAGTATTATCTACCCAGGTTTCGTCTAGATACACAATATTGCGCCCTTCTTGCCTATATTGCATTACAGTTGATAAATTTTCGTTTATTTTGGCACTTGCGCCGAACAAAACCATTTGGGGGGTTTGCAGGTCGGAACCTTCTTCAAGTTTATATAAAAATCCTCTAGCGTCCTTGTTGTACCCCTTCAAACTTTAAATGCTGATTTTCACTATGCCAGTTCCTGGTATTGTGACGATTAAAAGTTTTCGCGCTTAAAAAGTGTTCGTTTGACCAGATAACAAGTCTGCCAAATAAATCGTTAGCATCGATTTGTTGCAAATACCACTGGCAAAACAGTGCCCGGCGCTCGGCAACGCCAGGATGCAAATGTTGCACTATATTAAATTAGTATGGATGATACTTATATTTCACACCAAAAACGGTTGCCTTCTTTCTGAATATCTAACAAGAAAAAACTTATAATGATAATACAAATTTTCATAGCAATAATAGCTAACTTACCTTTGGAATTATATTTCTAATTCCGAGGCTTATTCAGAATTTTCATTACTCTGTATAAATCATACCAATATATCATATTTTTCATACGCTGCCATTATTCGAAGAAATTGATAAATATCAATTAAATAAAAATATCAAAAGAACGTTTATAAACCAAGTCGATCCAAAAACCGATCAGATAGACAAATATTTGACATTTATTTTTGTTTGTTGTCATAAACAATAGCCATAACCTACTATTAAATTATGCATTTAATTTCAGAAAATTGTCATTTATTTGCGTGATTCTGAGAAAAAGATGCATGTTATACTATATTTTTTAAAAGGTAAAAAAAAGACAAATTGTATAGTCTATAAATACACAGGGTGTTCCATTTAGAAAAATAAAGTAGGGTCAGATAACTTTTTGACCTGACCCTGTATACTTATTCCGAAGGCGGAATTGAGTTATACGGGAAAATGTATGTAAAAAACGGTTTTCACATTTTCGATAAGGTATCTGATAGCTACGAGCGGTGCCTGAAAATTGCAACATTTTTAATTTAGCCCTGTATCTTAAAAACTAAAAGGGCTATGAAAATTTTGTTAACGGCATCTTTAGTTTTACGAAAAAGTAGCACACTGTCGCGAAAACCTCAACTTTCAATCTATAAAAATAACGGATATAATAATAATAATAATAATAATAATAATAATAATAATAATAATAATAATAATACATTTATTTTTGCACTCCAAAATTATTACAAAGGTACCATTTATATTACAACGCAATAATGAATATAAAAAAGGGGCTAAAAACAATTTGCAAAAGTTCAAGTTCAACCCCAGTAACAAAAAATTGGAAAAAAAGATCATTGTTTATGTCTTTCGCAAAAAGTAGCCGGAAAAAAGTTTGTTAAAAACTATATAACACCATGAAGAGAATAACCGAGGGTCTCTGTTCAAGCACTGCATGGAAAAATCATTCTGCCAAAATTCTTTTTTTGCGTACCCTTTTGAAGGCCGGTACGGACAATTCTTTATCTTCGTGAGGAATTCCATTATACAAGAGATATATGTTGCAAGTGAAGCAACGCTGAAACACGGCTGTTCTATGATATGGAGGCAAGATCAAACCTTTGAAACGCAAATTGAGATTATGTACGTCCGTTCGGTAGGTAATTTTATTTAATAAATAAGGTGGTAACCGATTTTTTATTATCTTGTGATATAAAACCAAGGAATGAATCTTCCGCCTTTTTTCCATGTTAAGCCAGCCACATGTCTTTAGCTTATGTGATACAGGATCAAATTTTCGTATTCCATAAATATATCTAAGGCATGGCCTTTGAACCCGTTCTATTTTTATTTTATCTTCCACATCTAGACATGGTGAGTACAAGACGTCACAAAAATAAAAACGACATAAAACCAAGGCCTCAGTTAATTTAATTTTTACGTTTTGATTGAGAAGATAACGATGTGGATATAGTATTTTTAAATTAGCGTAGGCTCTCTGTAAACAGCTTTTGATGTGAGTTTTAAAACGTAAGTCAGAGTTCGGGGACTCCGCAGCAGACACTACCCTCATTTGACCGACCGGCAGAAGTTTCGACAAACTGAAACCTGTTAAGAAGATAATTCTACATTAAGTTTATAGCAGGTACTGAAAATCCTATAAATTTTAAAATGGATAAGAGCAGCTCATGACTTATTTCGAGTAATCCAATAGAACAAGAACAGTACATTTACTTGCATCTGTAACCTTGATGATATCGTCAGTGATATTTAACAGAGCTGTAGTACAACTAAAACCTGGACGAAAGCCGGATTGACAAGATGGAAGCAGATTATACATTTTTAGGTGTCCAGAAATTTGCCTATGCATTATATTTTCTAGTACTTTTGATAGTGTTGTAAGTATACTAATAGGACGTAAGTCACTAAACTCTGATACATTACCACTTTTAGGAATAGGAATTACTCGTGAAAGCCTCCAAGGATCGGGAAAAGTAGGCCCTAATAGACAAGAGTTGATTATATTAGTTAGATAGGGTAGTATTATGGGGCAGCATAACAGTAACAATCTAACATCTAAAAGTAAACGAGCTAAACTCTCGTAGAAAGGCCGGCTTCCCCTTATGCACTACAAAAAAAAACCAAATTCACAATTCAGTTATTAACTTAAGAAATATAAGACGAAAAACAAAAACTAATAATCTAGGCTAAGTTTATCTAATTTAGAAAAAAAATCAAATAAGTAAAAAAGAGAAAAAAAAATTAAGCTTAAATCTAAAATTACGCAGACCATTTGCACCACTCATCCAGTATCATGCTAATTTGAAAAATTCGTGACATCCTCTTCAGACTTACTTTTTTTCCACGATTCTTGACAAAAATTTTACCTTCCAGGACCAGACCTGCTCCTTTCCCAATCTTTCCTTTGCAAAATTTAAAAGTTCGAACCTGCTTTTTATTAGATCTTCACTGATAGCTATTTTTGAGTGTTTTAGTTTCTTTTTGTTAAAGAATACCTCATTCCTTTGTTTCACGCTAGCAAATTTTACAATAACTGTTGTAGGTTTGGATTTGTTTCTTCCTGTGTAATAGCATTCCTCTATTTCAAAATTGCGAACTTCCAGCTTGGACTTTATTAGGGCCTCTACGTTCATTTTCAAGTTTTCGGTCTTTTCCGAAATGCCGTAAAAACGAAGTCGGTTAAGTCTTGACTTTTGCTCCAGGTCCTCCAACCTCAGGAAAAGTTTCTCATTATCAGCTTTCACGTCCGAGACATCCTCTTGTAATCATTTCATCTTTGTATTTAGATCAGTAAGGCGTTTTTCCAAGTTTACCGTTACCGTACTGGCTACACGCTTTGCGATAGCATCCAAAAAATCGTTATTGTTTACAAGATCGTTTATCAGTTATTTGGACATATCTGAATAAATACTTTTCAATTCATTTTTTTGTCTCTCTGTAAATCCGCCCATATTAGAATATAATATATTGCTTAGTGAAATAGAAAACTCAACTGTTTTAAGAACTTATACTTTGACTTGTCTTTAAAGGAACGTATACCCCGCAAAAGTAACCAAAATAGGACATCCTGTACAAGCTGTAACGAATTGTTTATCAGTGGAACGATAGCGCAGTTGGTTTTTCTATACAAGACTATATGTCGAAAATCGTATCGTGAAAATTAGTTAAAATTAAAACAATTTTCCAGGGCTAATAACTAGTGTAAACTATTGAGATAGTTGTTACGTTGTTTTCGCTGAAGCTAACTATTACTGAGATATTCAAGAAAAACCACGGACGTTCTATACGGACTAAATACAGTAAAAATGCTGGTTTCAGAACGGTGTTTTCTAAGTGCGTCATGTTTTTTTATTATTAAATTTCAACAATTAATATAGAAAGTTTGATTCGAGGGCTACATCAGTTACGCTTGCTCCAGTACTATTAATTTATTTTCCATTCTTTTCCACTAAAAACTTGTCAGCTTCTAAACGACCTCGTAAATAACCTTTTTCAACTAACGTATAACTTTGCCAGTTCGAACCTCTTTATCCTGCATAGAATGTTTTACGAGGCTGTCCGCCTACGGAGTTCTGTCAGCGACGGCCCATATTGATCGCCTCTCGAAGGCGGGCAGTGACGTAATCGTGACGGAGCGGATTACAACGTTCGATGATGCAACTATCTCGTTTACATGGGTATTTTGATGCCGAGTGATGTTAATTTGTGATTGAAATTACCAGTTCATATTTATTAATGTTTGCCTACTAAATTTGATATAAATTAATTATTACGTAATCAAGCAACAGCAGAAATTTATAAGTTTGTATTAGATATAATTATTATTAAAAATGAAACACGCTTGTTGAATTTCCAGCACAGACTAATTTTATTAATAACAATATAAGAGAAAATTATCAATAAGCATTTCTGCTGATGTGTTAAAATAATATTGCCTATATAAAGCACAGTGGCGCAACAACAAACAGCATTTTGGGTTATACAATTTCAACACTCCCACTAACACAAAATGATGATCAAAAATTTACTTTAATGGGTGTGTTATACCCAACAAATCCAAAAACTTATCATTGGAAAAAATAAAAAAATCATCAACGTATACTGTTATAAAAGTCAACAAATTACCTCTGCTCTTAGTAAACAGGTTCATGATCAGATTTCTTATAACCTAAATTCTTAAGAACAAGGTCAACTTTTATGTACCATGCCCTAGCATAGGTCCATAGATAGCTTTATTCAATTTCAAAATTTTGTTTTTATCATGAGTTTTAAATCCCTCTGGTAACATCATAAAAACATTTTCTTCTAGAATGCCATTCAAAAAAGCGGTGGTAACATCTAAATGTATGATATCTAATTCTAATTTCACAGATAAGGCTATTAACAATCTAAGGGTGGAATGTCTTACAACAGGTGAAAAGGTTTCATCTAAATCGATACCTGGTTTTTGGGAAAAACCCTTCGCAACTAACCTAGCACGGTACCGCACTTTGTTTTCACAATCAATTTTCTTTTTAAACACCCACTTGCACTGCACAATTGTCTGTTCTTGAGGAATGTCAACCAGCTCCCATGCTTGGTTTTCCTCGAAAGATTGTAGCTCTTGTTCCATTGCCCTTCTCCACTGGTCATCATCAGGTTGTGATAAAGCCTCTTTAACAGTTTCCGGATCAGTGTTCACATCAGAATTTTCTGAGTAAATGCAACTAAAACCATTTTCAAAATTTCTTGGTTTTCGCACTCTCTCAGATCTTCTTAATACAATAGGAGCCTCTTCATCAGGAGACGAATCATCACTGACAGCATTATCCCAAAGTTCACCTGAGCTATTAGAGAGTAAGTCATCCTCAATTATTCCATTTGTAACATGATCTCCCACGGGAATTGATATTAGGTCATTATTATCTGCTTCTGTGTTTGCTATACTGTTCACCATGATGTTCTCTTTATCTTTGATATTTTCCATTATGGTCACATCTCGACTCGTAAATATTGTATTTTTCGTAGCATTATATACTCGATAACCTTTAATTTCATCATCGTACCCTACTAAAATACATTTAACAGCCTTCTTGTCCCATTTTAAGCGTTTTTCTTTGAGAACATGTACCATTACTGTGCTGCCAAAAATTCTGAGATTTTTCACATCAGGCACCCTGCCTGTCCACAGTTCGAATGGAGTTTTATCAATTCCAGAAGCTAATGACCGGTTTCGTAAATAGACTGCAGTGTGAACTGCTTGTGCCCAAAATTTCTGTTCAAGGTTCGCATCAAACAGCATACACTTAGATTTTTCAACTACAGTCCTATATATCCGTTCTGCCATTCCGTTTTGTTCAGGCGTATATGGGTTTGTTTTTTGATGGATAATTCCACAGGTTTTTAAAAATTTGTCTAACTCCCTGTTACAAAACTCTCCCCCATTTTCTGATCTCAAGATCTTAATCTTTTTGCCTTGTTGATTTTCGACAATGTTTTTAAAATTTTTGAAACAATCAAACACTTGGTCTTTTGTCTTTACAAAATAAACAAAAACCATACGGCTAAAGTCATCCTCAAAAATTATGAAATATTTTGATCCTCCAAGATACACAGTGTTCATTGGACCACATATATCTGTATGTACTATTTCCAAAATATCTTTAGCCCTGTGACCCTTATTCTTAAATGGTAATCTAGGTTGTTTACCCTCGCAGCATATTTCACAATTTTTCTGCCCCATATCTAGAACACCTGGATAATTAAGTCCCTCGACAATACCATCCTTCATTTTATTCAGGTAAGCACTATTAAGGTGCCCAAAACGACGATGCCAAACTTCTCCTGAAATAACCGATTTCGTCGATAATAAACACGTATCAACAGTCAATGTGTTTAGCTTATATACCCCATCCTTTAAATCAGCTATTCCAACTAAATTATTTTGGTTATTGAAAATCTGACAGCGATTATTCATAAACTTAACAGTGTTACCATTTCTTATCAGTTGACTTACGGGTAATAAATTCGTTGCCAATTGGGGAACACACAACACATTTTTAACATTTATTTCGTAACTATCATGTCCAACAACAGTCGTTAAATTTACATCACCCGAACAAATAACAGGAACATTTGTCTTATCCAGCCACTCTTTATTTGCAGTCAGATGTACACTAGCATTAGAGTCAATATACCAATCGAATTTTTTGAATGATCCGTTCAGAAAAACTACACTAAAAGCGTTTGAAGTCTTCTGTTTACCAGTACCTTTATTATACTTATTCGGGCATTTATTCTGAAAGTGTCCAATTTGTTTACATTTATAACATTTTATCTGTTTATTGACATTCGCGCCCGATTTCAGATTTTTATTAGCGTTTCGGTTGTCACGCCAATCCTGTTTACTGGCAAACGCACTTCCACTGCTACTGACATCTATTACCATATCCAATAGTTTAGTTCCAATCGAATCCGATGTAATGGCAATCCCTTAGTGTTCAATTGCTATAATCATGGGTTGAAACTTATCTGGCAATTCGGCTAACAAAAGTGAACCAATCCATTCATCATTAATATCGAAACCTGTAGCTCGTAGTTTCTGACCTGTTTCGACAACTTGATTGACATAATTTGTCATAGAATCACAATTTTCCAAATGCAAGGAAATTAAACATCTTAACAAATTAATCTTTCTTACAAAACCCTTATCGTCAAACAACGTCTTCAATTTATTCCTTAATTCTAAAGTTGTTTTTGCATCTTTAATATGAACATAAAGTGACATGTCAATTGTTAAGATAAGTTTTGCTTTGGCGTAGGCGTCATCGTCAGCTACAACTTCTGATATGCATTTAGATCGACCCTCTAAAACCAGATAGTTCTCCACAGCAAACGCCCAATCCCCATAGTTCTCTCGTCCTTTCAATCTTGGAACATTAACTATATAATTACCAGCCATTCTTGTGCGATTACTCGGAAATTAAACTAACAAAACACGATATCAAATTTCGGAGGTTATCAATGGGCCTCGCGACGGCCTGGGCCCATAACCTATTAAAAATGAAACACGCTTGTTGAATTTCCAGCACAGACTAATTTTATTAATAACTATATAAGAGAAAATTATCAATAAGCATTTCTGCTGATGTGTTAAAATAATATCGCCTATATAAAGTACAGTGGCGCAACAACAAACTGCATTTTGGGTTATACAATTTCAACAATTATTACCAACTTGTTGAGATGAACTAAAGAGTAGATATGGGCACTAGCGTAGCCAAGAAAATAGTTTGGGGGTGCAGCGGTCTAAAATTTTAGAAATCACCAAAAAAAGCTTTTTTGTCGTTTTTACTGTTACCGTTGAATGAGCGGGGCCTTTCATACAACGCCCTTACTGTCTATAACATTATTTGGTTACGTCATATTTGTACTACAGTGAAACTTCTCAACAACGGACAGTAGCCGTGCAACTGTCCGTTGTATAGAGGTGTCCGTTGTGGGGAGTGAACAAATTAAATACCAATGTAATTTTATTTAAAAAATTATTTTATTTTTAGTTAAAAAAATATGTTTAGTACAAATTATTAATACAATTGTTGCTACGTATACACCAACATCTTTTACATACATATATGCATACAATAAAAATGTACTACCTAATATAAAATCTTATACTACCTACATATACAGTTTGATACAGTTCTACTTTATAAAAAGTTTCTATTTAAAAAAATTATCAAGTGTTGTTTGTCTTAAACTAGTTAATTTATTTTTAATAATTTGAGATTCCATTATAGACGCAACTTCTGAGATTTTATCCCTAAAACAGAATCTCCAGATAACATACAAAAGTTTTCAATATCCCTTAACATTTTATATGCTTCCTTAATGTTCTTAATATTGGAAGAAATAATTTCTTCATCATCACTGTCAGATGAAATCTGACCGTTCTCACTATTTTGACATTCACTGATGCACTCACGTACACTTATGCTAGGATTTTCCGTGAATAAACTTTCATCAATTTCTGAATATGAAGTTAAGTTGGAAGAGAATACATTGATGTTTCTACATAATTCCGATAATGGCACATAATCTTCACTATCGTAGTCAACGTTTTCCCCGAGAATTTCGTCGAATCCAGCTTTGCGGAAGCAGTTATTGATGGTCTTGGATTCGACTTTTTTCCGTGCAGCAACAATCCAAATCAAGGCACTTACAACATTTATAGATTACTCCAATTGTTCGGTAGATTCAGAATACTCTATGGATGGTTTTTAAAATTTTAAATCAAGCCCTGGTCCAATGGTTGGCAATGTGATGTCGTATTGGGCGGTAAAAAATTATTTTAACCTTTTTTTAACTCCAGTTTTAGGTGAGATGCAGCTTTATCCAAAAATAAAAGTACATTTCGGTTTTGCCTTTGCATTTTTCGGTCAAATTTCATCAACCAATCCGACATTATATCCCTTGTCATCCATGCTTTCTTGTTATAGTACGTGGCAATTTTTCGACGCTTGATTCTTTAAAACAACGGGGTTTTTTACTTTTTCCAATTACCAGTGCATTTTCTACAGTGAGTCTCTCCTTGGACGCTTTCCCGCCAGCCTTTTAAACGTTTTATTTGGCAAGGCGCGGAAAAAGAGTCTCGTTTCATCAGCGTTATTTTTGATAATAGCATATCATTTCGTCCGCCAATCAGTTACCTGAATAAAGTCTACAGCCACTGCTTCCCCACAGATGGATTTGAAAGAGATATTATGACGTTGACAGAACCATCCATTTGATCTTTTAAAACCATCGCCATCTAGATTCTTCGCAATTTTGTTGTGCTTTTTCCTTTATTATTGTACTGGATATTGGAATGTTTTTGGAGCGTACTTTACAACTTTTCTTGAAGACTCAAAAACTTTCTTTTGTTCGAAGACATATTGATCGCACCAGAGTAACATCAAAACTAAGACAGCATAAGCCAGCCTATTGTTGAACTAGTGTTATTAACAATAGGTAGGCGCCGCGCCGCTTATTAGCATAGATCTAAATATTGCCCATAATGTGCAATAAAAATACCGGCGTTAAATGTTGGGTTTTTCAAAAATTTTCTGAACATCTGTCCGTTCTGAGGAGGTTAAATTTACGGTTTTTATTAAAAATGTTCCAAATTTCACTGTCTGTGTCCGTTGTCAAGAGGATTTAATACACAGGAATACATATACTGACGGTCGGTGACTTCAAAATTGTCCATTCAGCAGAGGTGTCCATTGTTCGGAGGTGTCCGTTAAGGGAGGTTTCATTGTATATAAATATATTTTTAATACAAAATTGTACTGTATAAATATATTTTAAATATAAATTTCACATAATTTTGAATCTACACTCAGGTGCAAAAAAAACGGCCACTTTAAAATTTTAAGAAATTGTGATGTTAAAAAACTTTTTATTTTTTGACCGAATTTGATGATTTTTTCACCAAATGGGAAAAAATCATTCTAAATTCCTGAAAAATTTTCATATTTTAGAAAAATATTTTATGTATTCATATTATAAGAGGCAAATGAGAATTAAATTTTGAGATCTAATTTTAAATGATCCTGTGCCAAAATGCAGCTTTTAGAAGTCAATAAAGAGCATTTCGTTTGCAAGCTTAATTTATTCCCTATACACCAGTTTTCGATTCACGTTAATATCTCGATTCGCTGTAAAATTATAGGCGATTGAATACGACATTGCGTTTTTTCAGTTTGACAAGATCTCTTTTGAATTAAATTTTAATTATGCAACAATCAAAAGTGCCATGAAAACAGTAACATGACAGGAGATGAAGACCGCTTCATTTTATTTGTTGTTCTTGTCATATTATCAGCTTTAGAAAGCATTAAACACTTTTAAAATGGTTTTGAACAATGAGGACTGCGCAAACGTTTTAGCTCTTTTAGTCGACGAGCGAAATTACCAATACTCTCAAGAAAATTTAACGTTTCTACTATTCGAAGAATTGAGCTACGATATAGAAAAATGGGTAGCAACAAACGAGGATCTGCCATTCTTTTTTAGCCTTTTATTTTTAATATGTTATAATGTGTATTTGTAATAACTTTTAAAACAGATGTTCTATTATTATATGTGTATAGTGTGCTTTTAATAAGTTTATAGTATTTTTGGTATTAATTTATTTATTTTTAAGGCTAGACTTATGAATGTCTAGCTTCCTTTTTATTTAAAAAGTACTATTATTTTTGTAGAAATTGTTGCTCTGTTCCCATTGACTTGTGTAAATTACTTTGTAATATTGACATGAATAAACTATTGATATTGATATTGATATTAATAAAAACATTGCAAACTGGTTGTTTATATCGGCCCTGTGTTCGCCCACTCATGTTGGGAAGAAAACAAGTTGTGCTCGCCAGCCAGCGCATCTACGTCAGATGTGAGGTAGCTTTCGAAAAAATGTAGTAGGCCCTGGAAATAAACGTCAATAAAACTTGTAGGTTAAGTTACTAACAACAAATTTTTTTTGCAAAATAAATTTTACTTTGGAAGGAAAAGAATTGTTAGACTCATTTGGGTATTAAGAATCAAGAACAATATGTCTTGTGCGGTTACTGATTGCTCTGTTTTCACCGTAATCATAAAAAACATAGAATTATGACCGATACACATTTTAGCAAAAGTGTACTATACTCTTTTGAGGTCTTTACGCAATAAAAACATGGCAAACCTGTTATTTTTATCGGCCCTGGGTCCGCTTCACAATATACGTCATCAAAACTTGCTCGTAGGCACACCCCGTTTTCTTCCCACCATGTATACGCCATGTTAAACTTAGTTAGGCCTAGTCTAAATTTAGTTTTACATATTGTACTAACTTAATAGTGGGACCAGCTTACTGTAAAAAATGAAGTCATAAGCAGTTTATCCGACACATAAGATGTCAGAAACATGTCATGCTGTTGTCATAAAATTCATGTTTCGGTTTAAAGTCTTGTGCGATATTTTACTACCTCCAAATGAGTGCCAAACGATTTTCCGCAGAACCGAACCAAAAAGTCTTGAACAATATTGGATATCGTATAGGCAAAACAATAGGAAAGGGCACATACAGTAAAGTATGCATAGCAGTCAATAATAAGGGAGACAAATTTGCTTGTAAAGTAATTAAGAAGAAATATGCTGGGATAGATTTTATTGAAAAATTTCTACCGAGAGAAATCGATATCATCACTGCTATTAAACATCCAAATATAATACAGGTAAATAATATAAAACGACCCTAAATTAAATTTTTTGGTTTCGGAAAACTATGTTGACACTCTTAAATCTCGTTTATTTTAGTATCTTTTTGTTTTTATCCCCCGTTCTTGCAATCCAAATTGAGAAAACGTGTGGTAATTTTGATTTCAAACTTTTCTACGACTGTTCCCACCGCCACGCTTGTTGCGGTGTTTTGATTTGCGACGTTGCAAGATTCACAATTAAACAAATACCTATAAGTGATGATGCATGTAAAACTAAATTTTGTTAGTTTTTGCAACATATAATTATGCAACAAGTGTTTACTTATTTAGGCACTGCCGCCGTGCGCATTGGTATACAGGTTAGGTTAGTTTTGGTTAGGTTGTTTTTTTTGGATGATGTAAAAAAGTATCTATATTAATAATGATTTTTTTTATTTATACTGTCCAATATACCTTTGATTACAAAAAATAATAATAATAATAATAATGTTTATCATTTACCACATGTATATATATATAAAAACAAAATTAAAAATCACAAAGGTAAGGCAAATAAAAGCACGCATTTCAGACTTTTGAAGTCCAGATTCTGTTCTACCAATGCGGCTACAAACTAATATTAAGACATTTTGGCAAGTAGCTAGTTAATAAAAATACAACAATAAATGCTACAATATTAAAAAATGAAGACAAGAAAGGAAAGAAGGAAGAAAGAAAAGGAAAGAAGAACAAGAAGAAAGAGTAAGGCTGAGTGTAATTTAAATGCTATTGAGAATTAAGTAACTGAGTAGTAATGTTTCTTTTAAAACTTTGTAATGACGTAGAAATTTGTAATAAATCCAGTGGCGTAACTATACCGTCTGAGGCCCGTGGCAAATTCGTCTGATGGGCCCCCCTTCCCACCCCCCTCCTACCTACATAATATAAAGAAGATGACTAACATTAATATTATTTTTTATTTCTTAATACATAAATAATCATACACTTGTATTTTTAAGAGTTTACTACTAATAATACAAGTATACAAACTTTATAATTATAATTAGTAATTAATTCATTTTCTAATAATTTACTTTAATATAAAGGTACCTGGTATATATTAAAATTTCTTTCTTCGGACTTTCTGTTCAGCAAAAGTGTTAATGACATCATCAAAGTTTAAACTTCGAGCCATAGAATTTTCGATGGATAGAATAGCCAAATTGCTTAACCTTTCTTGTCCCATAGAATTTCTTAAATAAGTTTTAATCAATTTCAATTTTGAAAAATATCGCTCGGCACTAGCTGTAGTAACAGGAATAGTGAGAAATAACAAAAATGCAGTGCACACTTCAGGAAAGCTTGAAGATATAAAATTATTCTTTATTATTAATAAGTCAGCAAGTTCTCTTATAGAAGATGACATTTCTATTTCGTGTTTAAAAGAGGATCGAAAACTGAGAATTTCATTGGAAAAAGAGATAGATATATCTTCTTTATACAGATGGACAAATGCTAGAGCCTTTTCCAATAAATCAGTGTCATTCAAATTTTGCAAAGTGGCCGGTTGCAAGACACTGAAATTGGAAACAATTTCATTCATCCCAAGGAAACGCGATCTAAGTTGATTAATGATGATGTCTAATACACGATAGAATACGTTCACTTTAAACAAGCTTTCAGGATTTTGGAGACGTTCATCCTCACAAATTTCATCAAAATGACGTTTCACTTTTCTTTGACGAGTTTTGGGAAATTCCGGATTTATCGACCATTTAACAGCAATACTATTTGCTTCCGTTTTTAAATCTTCAAATTCATGTCGATACCTTTCAAGTTCTTCTAGGCAGACTTGCAAACGCTTTGAAGCATTTGAAAGATCGATGGATTGAAGCGCTTTAGAAGCCGCGTCTATGGTTTGTAAAACTTTGCAATGAAAAACCAGCAACATAATTCTCATCTGATTTGGAATTTATTAAAATGGTTTTTGTTAACGCTTTTTGAACATCAACAAACCGAACTTTTAAAGCAAATATGGCATCAAAGCGTCCTGCCCATCTAGTTGGATTCATTGTTTTTAATGTTATTGAATTTAATGGTGATTCTTCTGTTTTGTTGTCAGATATAAAACTAGATAATATATTCCATCGTTTAATGCTACGACCAAAAAAATTATAAATTTGTTGCACAGTTTCGAAAAATGTTTGTATTTCTATGACCTCTTTTACTGCATCATATACTACCAAATTTAAATTATGAGCAGCACAATGGACGTACACTGCATTTGTCTCTATATCTTTTATAAGTTTTTGAACTCCGCCATAAGTTCCTTTCATGGTATTAGCTCCACCGTACCCTTGTCCACGACACTTATTTAAAGAAATACTTTTGTCATTTATGGATTTTATTATCTGTTTGGACATTGCCAAGGCAGTTTGATCCTTAACCTCATGAAATCCTAAAAACGACTCTTTAATTACGAACGCCTTTGGAGTTCCATTTTCATCTTTCTCGATTATACAGTAACGGTAAAGTTCACACAATTGATCTGTTTTGGAAATATCTTGAGTAGTATCAAATAAAATTGAATAAAATGGTGCGTTTACTATTTCATTTATTAGAGCATTTTTCACTTTTTGAACCAGAACACCAATGAGCTCATTTTGTATTTTTGGACTTAAGTATTTAATCTGGCCCTTAGGTTTGCTTAACAATTCTTGTAAAATAGGATCGTATTTGGCTAATAATTCGACAATGCTCAAAAAATTTCCTTTTGAATCAGAATTGTTGCCATATAACGTTTCTTTATGACCACGAAAAGCTAAATTACAGGTTGAAAGTGTCAAAGTAACATCAAGAAGTCTAGTGAGTACTTGGCGCCAAAAATGTTTTTCTTTCTTGATAACGGACTCTTGCTCTTCATCTAGTGTTCCATGTAACTGCCACTGTCGATGTACAAAACATGAATGCAAATGTTCTTTCGATGTTTCATGTCTTTGTATGGCTTCCACAATATGTTTCCAATCATCATATCCTTCCATCCAAATATTTTGTATGTTTTTAGATGCTCTATTTGCGAATAGCCAACATGGTTCACAATATGCTTTTTGAAGCAATAGAGAATAGGACAGCCATGTACGTTCTAACTTTACGCCAGATTTAGAAACAGTGAAATAATATTTATCCAAGAAAGATCTATTGTTACCATCCCTTAAAAAGGGACCTTTTGGTTTACAGTGTCCGTTTTCAATCACAAACCGTTTTATTTGATCATTGAGTTCTTTAAAGTTACCTTTATCAGTAACATACGGTAAGGATTTTAATTGTTCTATATTCAAAAATGATTTATTTGAAGATTTGCTTGTACCTGGTTGTGGTTCTGAATCTAAATATTTACTGTTATCGGGCTCTGCGATATTGCCACTTATGACGACATCATTTTCTGCCTTTCCGTCGCGCTGTTCATTTGATTCATTTATACTATCTTGATTGAAGTACTGACTTATTTTAGGTAACTTTTTCTTTTGTTCTTCAGACTCCTTCTTTCGCTTTCGTTTTTCACTTCCACTCTGATATTTTCTAGAACAACAACACAAAAAGTGTGTAATAATACTAGTTGATATTTATTGAAAAACCTGATTGCTAACAAATGCCAAAAAAGCAGCCCTAAAAATATTTGTAATTTTTTAATAAAAATTTTAATAAAATAATTCATTTGAAAATAATATTAAGTTAATAATACTTAATATCTTTGAACGGCTTGACTTTAAAAGATGTAAATCAGTCCTTCTTTGTACAGGGTGGTCCATATTTGACACTTTTAATAGGACATTTCTATTTCTAGAAAATGAAACTGAAAATAGAAGTATGTCTATAGTAAAATACATATTAAAAATCAGGATTTTATTTTGAAATCACAAGGTAGTTTATTTTAAAAAAATACAAGCTAATGTCAAAACCATATGCTTTCAACATTTGATTCCTCTTAAAAAAGTGCCGTTTTTCTTTAAAAACGGCGTTTTTAAAGAAATCAAAAATTTTATTAAATAAAATGTTACAAAAATAAAAACCGCCCGGTATCGTCTAAAAGATTTATGATATTGATGTGCGGGTTTCGGGTTTAAACACTTAATTTAAGCTTACAACACGTATCAGTTTTTTCTCTAGAAATAATACACTGCTCATTATTCGAAACGGTCACCCTAGGTTTTTACCCTATTTTCAAATCTGTCTATCTTAAAAAGTAATTTTTGGAAAGTTTGGTTAATTGACTTTCGATCGAGCTTGCAAAAAATTTAATAAAAAATCCAGGTCCGTATTTAAAAAAATTAAGTTGATGATAATTCCCCAAAGACGAAACGTCGGTTTTTAAATTTGATTACCTACATCATCTTATAGAGAATAAAAAGTGGCAATAATAAAGTATAATTTTCTTTAGAGTTGCTTCGTAAATAACATAAGAAAAAAATAAAATAAAAATATTTAATTTTCGTCTTTTCTTGAATATTTTCGAAAGTACTCGTAATTTCATAAATTTATGAGCGGGAATCAATTCAGCCGCCAATTATGCAAGTTTTCCATAATTTACTCGACTTCGTGTCTCTTACGGTTTTCCAGATCCCCATGTATTCAGTCGAGTTTGGGACACCCTGTATATGTTTGCGTCAAACAGGATATTTCCAAAGTTTATGGAGAGCTACTAAAAGTAAAACTATCATTTTTTCACAAGTTTTCCAAAACTAAATTTTATTGATCACATTCGGTATAAAGTATTCAATATTTTGCATATTTTTTCTCGCCCTGTATCTTCTTTAAAAAGAGCAGTATTTACAAAATTCAAAAACCGTCCCCAGATAAAAGCCTATTTTATTTAACCAGAAAATTATAACAAACATGCAAAATTCTGAGTTCTTTATACACAGTGTGTCAAGTAAAGTGTGGTTTTGGAAAAATATGAGAAAAACGAAAGTTTTGCTTTCAACTGCTGTCCACATTTTTGGAGGACATCCTGTATAATGCAAATATGTAAATTTTAAAGGGATATTTCATAGTAAAGTGCTAAGCGTTATACTAATTCGATATAATTATCACCAAAAAAACTACAGGGTCGTGTCTAAAAAAAAGTCCAAAATCAGAAAAAAAAATCATATCGCCAAAACAAAAGAAAATTTCTCAAATTGCAGAAATTACTTTTTTGTATTTTGGTCCTAGATCATAAAATTCGCACAGAGGATCAACTCGAATTTGTCTACTTCAAACGGGACACTCAAACATTTTGGAGCATTTTACATCACTTCATTTTTTGCTCAGTATATCTCGTTTAACAGATACCACGTAATAACCAGATAGCTCGATCGAAAGTCAATTAACCAAGCTTTCCAAAAAGTTCAGATTCATCAAAATCCGTCAATTACTTTTTAAGATAGACAGGTTTGAAAATAGGGTAAAAACCTAGGGTGACCGTTTCGAATGATGAGCAGTGTAGTTTGCAATTAAAAATGTAGTAGCAAAATTCCAATATTTAATATAATTTTCCCTGTTACTTAAATGTGAAACGAAAACTTATAAATTATCATCTTTAAATACTAATATTAAGAGCACTAATTTTTTAATTTTATTAAAAAAAAAATAAAAAGCTTTTTTGGGTCACTCTAGTGGTTACGAATGTCAAAACAAAATAGTGAATTGATTTTCAAATGCGCGATAAAATCATTATTTTAAATTATAATTTAATAACCTGTGATTTCAAACGTTACTACGATACCTACAACAAGACCTAACGACGATGTAAATGATTATTTTTATAGCTAGATTAAAAATTAAAAATATTATCTTATAAATTATTTACAATAAAATACTTACCGAGTAGACATTGTCAACCTATCTTCACAATTAACTAATTAAATAATATCCTCACTTGCAACAAACAACCAATTCTGACACAACTTACAACAAAAAACTGCTAACTGCCTAATGTCAATGAGTTCTTGCGTAATAAAATAAATCCAAAATTACATCGGGGATTCCCCGTGCTCCCGTGCATCGGCATTCCGCATGTAGTATTACCAACATAAATTTTATTGCTGCTATATGGGTAGTATACCTACTCTCGGCTAGACCAAAGTAGTATTAGTAAGCTTTGGCTAGACACCCCGAGATGCCAAGCGAATAATAAATGAAAACAATACACACATTTTTTTGGAAGTATGGATGTATGTGTAGGATGTAGGGTTTAATGTTAGGCAACCCACTTCTTATTGTATTTGTTTGTGTGTTGCCTAACAACAGGGGCCACCACTTCTTATTATATTTTGTGTATTGCCTAACAACGGCAGTTATTGTAACGGGTTGACAAATAAAAGTAGTATTGAACTGAACTTGGGTTATATTGTATATTGGTTCGATAAATACAAATAATTAAATTCAAACCATAATAAACATAACAGTATGTATGTTTGTCCACGCATATTACCGAAATAATTAATTATTGTGTTATGTCCGATCTTTCTAAAACTGGATTAAAACTTTTTTTACGAATTCATTAAAATTTAAATATTTTTTTTCACTTGTATGGTTTACTAAATAAATAAATAAAAGAGAGACAAAACATTTTTTTTAATTAATGTAATAATAAATGTTGAAGATTCTCTTCTGACTGGGGGCCCCTTCCCGGCTGGGACCCGTGGCATTTCGCCGACTTGCCACCCTGTAGTTACGCCACTGAATAAATCTGGAGGCAACGAATTTATATTTAAAGCAATGTTATAGGAGAAGCATCTCTTAAATATTTCAGATTTATGGCGCGGAATCGTTAAGGTATTCCTGCGTAGATTCAAATGATGTACGTCCGTGCGAAAATTGATTCTGTTATACAGATAAGGAGGTGATTTAAATTTAAGTAATTTATAATAAAAGCAAAGGGCATAAAGCTTACGTCGGTTATACATATTTAGCCATGAAATTTCTTTAAGTTTGTGGGTTACGCTGTCTCTCCTCTTAATACCAAAGATAAATCGAATACAGCTGTTCTGCACTTTTTGAACTCTTCGTAAGTCATAACTATCCAAACATGGACCATATATATGATCGCAATGATTAAAATGTGATAATATTAATGAATCACAGAGTTCCTTTTTAGTGGATTGATCAAGGTAGTGTCTGTGCGGAAACAATGATTTCAGAGAGCAATATGTTTTTTTAAGAATGTGAGAAATATGAAAACTAAATCGAAGATGTGAATCTAAAACAAGACCTAAACTTTTTGCGTTCAACTACATTTAAACGTTGATTTTCTATGCTTATAGCCATATCTGGCTTTATTTCTTTAAGGATATTTTTATTACCAAATAAGAGAATAACCGACTTAGACGGATTCAAATTTAGTATGGGTTTAGAGGATATTTTAAGCAATTGGTCTAAATCGAAGTTAATTTTAATAATGGCTTGATTATAGTCAGAAGGTTTAAAAGATAAGTACAGCTGGGTATCGTCGGCGTACAGATGGTACTGATAGTACTTAAAATGTGTATGGAAAGTGCATGTATAGATACTAAACGAAAGAGGTCCTAAAATGCTGCCTTGAGGAACCCCAGAATCAACTTTAAGAAAATCTGAATAATTTTGATCAATTTTTACACGTTGAAATCTATTGGAGAGAAATGATTTAATAATGTTTGACGCATTTACCGAAAACCCTATATAGTGTAACATAGAAATTAATATTTTATGATTTAAAAAATCGAATGCTTTACTAAAATCCAGTAAAATTAATGCCGTGATTTCGTTATTGTCTCGAGCGGAAAAGATATCGTCAGTTAGGGCGAAATCCGGATTGTTTCGTTGGTAAAATATTATTTAGATTAACATGTATGCGTATTTGAGTTTCCAGCACTCTTTCTAAAATTTTTGAAAACGTTGGAATTATGCTTATTGAACGAAATTGTGTTAAATCCTAAGGAGAACTAACTTTGGGAAGGGGCGTGACAATAGCTTTTTTCCAAATGTCGGGAAAATATTCATGAAGAATATATTCATTAACAATGTGTGTTATAAAACTAATAATATGAGGGCAGCACAGGGAGATTAAAGTTATATTAATATCATCTGTGCCCGCTGCTTTACTCTTAATTTTCATTATAATTTGAAGAATATCATTGTCCGTTACAGTATTAAAAGTTAACAAGGAATTCAGATTATTTTTAGTGTTATTTAAGTAAAAATTTAGTAGATCGTTATTTACAGAATTATTTGTTTTTGTTGAATTTATAAAAAATGAATTAAATTTATTTGTATCTTTAAAAACCTGCGGAATTTCCTTTGTGTTTACTGGCCTCAGTTTATTAAGCTCTTTCCACTTATCTTTTATGGAACTATTTTGAAAGGTATGCCTATAATAAGCTTTTTTCTCTAATGTAATCGATTTATTTGTTAAATTCCTTAACTCTTTATAATAATCCCATTTGCTAGGCAGTTTACTAGATTCAAAATCACGAAAGGCTTTATCTCTTAATTTCTGCATGCGTTTAATATTTTCTGTGATCCATGGCTGGAGAGGTGTATTGCTTTCAGTAAGGTGCTTAATAGGTGCATGCTTATTAAATAAGGCCAATATACTATTATTTAAAAAGTTTATCTTTTCGTCAATATTTTCAATATTATATATCTCATTAAATGTTATTGCTTCCAGGTCCCTTTGAAACAAATTTATATCAATATAGTATTTTATTAGGTGGTTTAGGGTCGCAAGAATAGTTAATCTGACAGAAAACTGAGCAATGGTCAGAAAACTGGCAATCAACAACACCTTTATTCACAAGTTTATCGACTTAAGAAGCGGATTGCGTTTAGGTTAGCCTTGGTTAAGCTGTTTTTTTTTGGAATGATGCAAAAAAATGTATCTATAGTGTTAATATTATTTAACCTCTATTAGTTTTTGCACACTTTTAAATAAATTAATGCATTTGCTTAGGTGCTCAAATCAGCTAGCGTTTGTAGCATAAGTATATACTATAAAACCTAACATATTTCAGTAATTCATTAAAGTCATTTTCGCCGACCTTTCCTTTTCGAGTTATCCATCATCAAAGTTTGTATACAACTTTTCCCTATTTTTTATATGTGTAAAATGACATCAATCTTATTATGTTGATTATTTGATAAAAAATATACTTTATTTTTCTCTATTATATTTTTGGTTAGATTTGATTCGATTTTCTTCGTTGAAAAGGTTTTGAAAAGCCAAAAATTAAAAAAAAAACGATTACATTGGTTTGAAGATGATCAACAATATGTGGCAACGCTGTATAACGTAACTTGTCAAAAATAAAAGCTACTGCGATGTTGTTAGATTTACATTCGGTTTTGTAGCTTGGATTTTTTTAATGACAATCTTTTAAAATTATTGGACTTAAAATGGAAATGGAAGCCATAAATGATATTTATGAAATTACTAATAAATCGAATGCCGAATTAGTGCAATATCCTCAAGAAATTAGTCATTTAAAAAATAATTTTAGGTGCCAAAATAGAAATTGCCGTCGGATTTGTGTTGTAAGACAAAAAAATCTTACAAATTCTGTAAATTCCTATTTTTATTGCAACATTTGTAAAAAGGATTATGGCCTTTTTGCCGACAGGTTTTTTTCAAGAATGCCTATCCCTAGACAAATTTTATTAATAATGTGGCTGTGGTGAAATGAGAGCGAGTTCGGCAGCGACCAAAATGGGAATTTCTAAATTGACAGTTCTTCAGAAATATTGTTATTTTAGGGTTATTCTAAGTTGGAAATTATTACAAAAGGAGGAGAGGTTTTTACTCGGTAAATCGTAATATTTACGTTTAATGATGAAGAGAGGATATTCGAAAATGTTTGTCTTTCATTTTAGGAGGCGATAGTCATTTCGTGCAAATAGATGAGTCAGTTGTAACTAAAAGAAAATATCATCAGGGTCGCATCGTCCGCGAAAAATGGGTACTAGGGTTTTATGATTGTATTGTAAGACGTGGATACGTAAAATATATACCAGATAGGGCCGCTTATCCAGGATATTGTAAGACCAGGATCTGAAATCTGGACCGACGAATAAAAGGGATACAATAATTTTCAAAATTTGGGCTACAGACATCAAACAGTGAACCACAGCAGGTTTTTTCGAGATCCGCAAAATGGTGTCTGTATTAATCAAATTGAAGGTTATTGGTCCACCCTCAAACAGTATCTTAGGAGACTGGGTGTGATAGGTTAAATATTTTTGCCTGAATATGTAGATCATTTTATGTGGAAGGGCTTTTTCGGAAAAACGGCATATCAAAGAATGCACAATTTTACCCGACAAATTGACGAAAAGTATTAGTTTTGCTTTTTTTTTGTTAAAATTGTTGAAATATTTAGAAAATGATTTTTTTTAATTTGTTGTGCAATTTGGTTTTGAACTAAAATACTCTTACTTTGTAAAATAAAAGTCAGTTATTATATTATATTTGGTAAGGTTTGTTATTGTTTTACTTAGTTTTGATTAAGCTTTCTTTTTTAACGTATTTTCAGTTCAGCGATTTCATTTCCCTTAACCAATTGGTAAATCTAAAATATGGCAACGTTGCTAAATTTTTAGTTGTAAGGCTGTCAAATGTGATCAAAGTGTGACATTTAGATTATTTTTTTTAGGAAAACTCCTGTATATTCCGCAATTTTTATTTTTTTTGAAAAAATAAAATATGCAAAAATCGTCTGTCAGGATTGTTTACCGAACACCTTTTTTATTATTTAGTCAGTTAGCCACTTAAACGAGAATAAAACCCAGTAAATTTCACGTCCAAGCACATCAGGCAGAAAAATATTGGGAAATAATCGTTACACAACATTATATAAAATCATTTCATTTCACCTGCCAATTGATCTTATGCTTTTGGGTATTATAGAAATACTAGCGATGATGTAAAAATCGCCTCGTTTGAGTAGTTTTTATAAACCACGTTTGTTGTGGTATTCTCTGGCTGTAAAATAGTCAAGCTACTACGTGAACTTACTCTAGAACAGCCATGTCAAACTCAAAGTCACTGGTGGGCCAAAAGCATGAAGACCATCGACTAGGTGGGCCGCAAAACCTTATCTTAAAGAAGATAAACTACTGAAAATCTTGAGAAAAATTACTATTATAGGACAAGCCTGTTTATTAAATTTCCAATAAAAAGTACATTACACAAAACTACAAACATTAAATTCTTTTGCCAGATATTTGACATCTTTTGTCTTTCATTAAGTTGTCTATTTGTGGCGCGAATTTATCGGCGGAAATAACTTTTAAAACTGCGTCCAAGTTTGCGTCAGTCAATCGAAATCTTGCGGGAGATTTGTTTCCTTTCGTCAAAGAAAATAGTTGTTCACACTTATAGGTACTTCCAAACATTGACAGGATTTTACAGGCAAATTTTCTCATTTCTTGGTATTGAACAGGCAAGTACTTATAAAATTCGAATTGTACCAATACTATCAAATTTTTGTTTTAAATGGGTCTGACACTGAATCTCAATTACTTTCATTTGCAAGTGAGGGGGAACTTTATCAATATCGATAGTGAAAAGACCAGTAAATAGAGAAAAATTGTTTTCTTGGGTCTTAAAATCCTGAATCTCTGAATATATTTTGTATGATATTGGGACACTTGTGCTTTCCTGATATGTCTTGCATGTCAGAAAATGTGACAGATTATCCTCTGCTAACTGTTTTTCCCACATCATCTTACACTTGAAAGCTTTCACATGATCATGCATATCTGTAATAACTTGACGTGGTCCTTGCAATTTCGTATTTAAGTCCGACAAGTATTTTGTGATATTCACCATAAATGAAAGATCTTGTAAAAAAGGTACATTGCATAATAAGCTGACATCTTCTCCTTTTGTTTCCATAAAAATACGTATTTCTTCTTTGAGTTTCCAAAACCGGTCGAGTAGCATAGAACACGAAAGCCATCGCACCTTTGCATAATATGGTAAACCAGTGTACTCACTTTTTAAATCACGTAAAAATGCAGAAAACTGTCGCTGATTAAGGCCTCGTGATCTCATGGAGTTTATAATTTTTTTCACTGACTTCAAAACACTTTCCAACTTGATAGCTTTTGAGCATAAAACTTCTTTGTGGATTATACAATGAATATGATGAAAATCTGGTTTGTCACTACCCATTTCTCTGATCTCTGTCTGTAATGTTTTAACGAAGCCATTTTTTACTCCAGTCATTGAAGGAGCTCCGTCTGTTGCAACGGAACACAGTTTTGACAAATCTAAATTGTACTTTTGCAGAAGTCCATAAACCGCATTGAAAATATGCTTCCCAGTTGTTGTATCATGCAATGGTACTAATTCCAGTAATTCTTCATACACATTGATATCTGTATCAACCGCAAGAAGAAAAACAGCGAGTTGCGCCACACCACACACATCCCTACTTTCGTCACAGGCAATAGAAAATACAATGAAAGAGTCTGATTTTATTTTTATCTGATCACTTATATTAGCAGCCAACTCAGTAACTCTTTCAGCGACAGTATTCCGGGACAAGGATATATTTTGAAATGCCTTCACGCTGCCTCGGCCTTTACGAGGCACTCTTTTATACATTCACCTTCAACAAATGGTTTTAAGTATTTCGCGATCAACTCCGACAATACGTAGCTCGCTTAAAGGACAGATTAATTTTCTTGCTTTGGACGTGTAAACATAAGCTGCTGATCTTTCAACCGTGATTTTAACTTATTTAACTTTTCGTTTCAGACCATACCTATATACTTGTCAAACATAGTTTTATGAATATCATAGTAACGTTTTATATTATATAATTTTGGGACACCGACTGTACTATTACAAATCAAAGAAATAATTTTTTCTTTCACTTCACAGCAAAAAAACTCTAATTCCCACTTTTCTTGAAAGATACGATGCTCATCTACAAGTTTCCTCTTACTTCCACTTGGTTTTAAAAGAGACAATTGTACATTTTATGATACCAATCGTTGTTGCAGCGGCGCCCTCTTTTAAAAACGGTTTTCAACTTGTTCGAGGGCCGCATTTTCTGGCTGTTTTCAAAACTGATTTGGCCGCAGAAAAATGTTCACTGGGCCGCATGTTTGACATGGCTGCTCTAGAGCATGAAACATAGAGTTGACCACGGGAAAAACAATCGTAGCGCAAGTCTACTCCAGCTCTACTTAAGGATGGCCCTTGAGCTTTGTTAATTGTCATGGCGAAACAAAAGCTTTAAAGGAAACTGTACACGTTTAAACTCAAAAGGATAGTTTGACGGAATTAAAAGGATACGTGGTATATTCAGCCGTGTGACAGTAGTGAGAATGAATCGATCATAGTTTTTCAAAACTCTGTTTGGTGTAATGGGCAACGCACTTGATGGATTTGACTCCCAAACATGCCGTGCTCGATCCACAGAAAAGCCTTTACATTTTTTATAATTTTTTATGTTTTAGTTTTGGTTGATTTGATTAGATTCGATAGCTTTTGTGTATTAAAAAAAATTCAAACTAACCATTTTTTAAATCAAATTTTGTAATATTAAAGTAGTAGTTTCGCCCCCTTGAGTGAGATTGATTAAAATAAATATCTCCAAACTATATATTTTTGAAATGAAGAAGTGTCAGGGTATCCAAAACCATAAAAATATATCGGGTGTCCCATTTAAAATAAAACAGTAATTTAGTCTCAAAAAATAGGTATTTCTCCGCGATCCTAGGATAAATGGGAAAATCTGGCAACATTGACAAGAAAAAACTCGGGGAAAATCCAAGCCATTCGGTGAAAACCGCATTTTTATATCATTTTTCGTTTTCGACCTATTAAGTCGCGAAATATGTTACTTTTCTGAGGGACACCCTGTATATTAGTATAGATAAGCTGATAAATTCGTGTAGCTTTTGACAATCACTCTAAACATATATTCACAAAAATAGTCAATTGTCAAGTTGTAGGCCAATCAATAGTGCAAAAGAACAGTGAATTGTTGCTGAAAATAGTAACCGGAAACTGAGTGCGCCATCACATTCAAGTCAGTCCATTGCAATATTTTGTTAGGTTTTTCCCTCGCAACTATCACTTGTTTATTTGTTATAAACCATTTGATGCAAAAAAATCGCGTTTTCTTTCGTTTTTGGCTTATTAAATCGAAACTAATGAAGCCATCTTAACGGTGTAGACAGTAAAATTACAAACAATATGATATAACTTGATCAAATCATTAGATCAGCATCTAGTAACCCTGAAACGTAAATATCCGAAAAAATCTCGGAGGGAGAATTTTTCACGATTACACTTCTCTTTTATTCTCTATTTATTGGCCTATTAAGACAATGTCTGTATCCAACTTAGGTCTGTTTATTTAATTTAATTATCTGATATACATACGTAAATTTTATGGAATTTTCATAATCCTATGTTCTAATCCAGGTATATAAAATTCTGGAATCCGAAGACGTGATTTATATGCTTATGGATTACTGTCGCCATGGAGACCTGCTGGAATACATCAAAGACTATGGTTGTTTTCCAGAAGAAAAAGCCAAATACTATTTCAAGCAAATCGTGGACGCCGTTAGTTACTTGCACGATCTCGATATCGCGCACAGGGATTTAAAATGTGAAAATATTTTTCTGATGTGGAATAATCAAGTAAAGCTGGGAGATTTTGGATTTGCCCGCATGTGTACAGACAACTTGGGTCGGAAAGCATTATCAGAAACTTTTTGTGGATCGGCGGCCTATGCTGCCCCTGAAATTTTGAAGGTTAGTTTGTATTTACTTTGTCAGCATAATAAAACGACAAAATAAAAGTTCTATACGCTCTGAAATTTAAAGATTTAAAATGGTTAACTACAGGAAATTTGTTCATTTACATATTGAAATGGTTTTTATTAATTTTTCAGTTAAGAAAATTATAAATAGAGAGTCATTTAATAGCAGTTTATTTACATTACACACAACAACCAAGAAAAATAGTGTACAGGGTGTTCATTAATGTCTTGTCCATACTGATATTCTTGGCTGAAAATTTAACTAAACATATTGTATTCAAAGCTGATTTGCAGCGGCGTGCGGTGAAATTTTGAGAAGACGAAACAATTTTTAGAAACTTACCTGTTTGTAATGTAATTCGATTCTTCGATCATTTTTTGCAAATTCGTCAATGACGTCATCATAAAAACTTCGATGCTCCGACATATTTTGGAAAAGTTTATTTTCAATGGACAACAGCGATGTATGCGAAAGTCTCTCCTGCCGCATTGAATTCCTAACGAAATTTTTGATACGTTTAAGTGTTAAAAAATTGCGTTCTACTGATGAATTGTGGCAGGTATTGTCAATACTAATTCAATTTCTACACTTCGGTGTAGGAATCTTCCAGCTCTTTGTCTTTTAAAAATTGCATTAGTTCCTTAACGTTATTTTTTGCGCTAATGTCATCAGTTTCGTAAATCGCTTTTAGTTCAGATCTCAGTAACATTCGGTCGAAGAATTGGCCATAATGAAGAAGAAGAGATTTAAACGCATCTTCTGAAAAAGTTTTTCCTTTAAATGCATCAAAATTGCAGAGCTCGAAGCATTTAAAATCATTTAAACCGTTAAATCTATAGTTTATTTGCTGCTGAATTTGATTGATTATTTCATAAAAGAGACGTATGTATGATGTTTGAATATCTCCGACCTTGTCTGTTCGAAGACGCTTGGCTTGTGGCTCTACATTTAACGTCATCGTTTTCTCCCAAAATAGGTCAAAGTCATCTCTTTTTTGGCTTAACATGGACTTAAAACATCTACTTTTTTTAGGCAAAAAGCAATATCATTTGTTTTAGTTTGTAATATATTAAAAACATTGTCCGAGAATGGAAATATTTCTAAAAATATGTTCAACAAATAATTAAAATTAAAATCTCGTTTCAAACAGTCCAAAAACCCCCTCGAACTATTTATTGCTTCTGAGTCCCACGTTTCATTATTTTCTATTATATTTTCAAATAGTTCAATCAGTGATTCACGATTTTCAGATACTGTTAACACAAGTCTTCCATTACAGTTCCACGTAGTAGGAGCTACTTTGGGCAATGGTTTGTGGACAATGGAGTCTAAAGCTTGTGTACGTTTTGTTGACTTGGAAAAAAAAGCAGCCATGCCACTTAAAGTAACGAAAAATACTTTACATTCTTTAATGTGTTAAAGTTTCTCGAACATTAGCTTGCAGACCCCCTAATTGTCCTGCAATCAATGCAGCTTCATCATAGCTTTGAACAACTAATTTTTTCTCTCCATTAATTTCTTTAGTAACGTTATAAACTACGGTATATAATGCATCTGCTGTACGATTTTCGGACACATTCTTAAAACCTAAAAATCGCTCTTGAATACTTCCGTCTGTTTTAACGTAGCGTATTACTATAGATAATTGGCTAAAATTAGTGATATCAGTTGTTTCGTCTAGAACAATAGCAATGAACCGCGCCTCGTCAATCCCCTGCTTAATTCTTTTTAGAACAATGGTTGCAACAGCGGAAATTAAATCATTCTGGATTCGATTCGATATTCCGCGAAAAACGCTAGACTGCTTTAAATGATTTTTTAAGCAATCATCATATTTAGCCATTAAACTCCGTTTGAAGAAACCCTTGTTTCGTCATGACCTCTAAATCCCAATTCGTGCTGTCCGAGAAAACAAACAACATCGATAAGTCTTCTTAATATTTGCCTATTTTTATCGACTAGTTCAATGTGTTGGCGATGACTAATTTTCAACTGTTTATTAAGGGCGTGTTCAATTCTGGTTTTGCTAAAGACTTTTTCTTTTATGACGGCCTGCAATTGCGTTTTGGACATAATGAGTCTTTTTACGGCTTTATAAAAAAAAAATAGCCTTATCTAACTGCTGAATTTTATCGGTTAAATGACTGGGAAACCCCGTGAGTATTACACTATTATTGATTGCTTCTTGGGAAATTCTAATACTAATGTGGCTGTAGTGCCCATCATATAACAAGAGTACTTGTTGAAGAAGAAGATTTTTTGCTGCTCTTAGTTCTTTAATGAAAGGGACAAATCTATATTTAAACCACTCGAAAAACTGGGGCTCCTCCATCCAGCCATTCTTTGAAGTGTATATAAAGTCCCTGGGTAATCATACGGCGACACCCATCTTGGTTGAACGGCAGTACCCTTAAAAACAATTAAAGGTGACCCACTTGAAATTCGACTTAATGCTTTACCCTTTTGTCCAATGGCTCTTACCCTGCTAGAGTCACTATGAAAACCTGACTCGTCTGCACTAAAGACAAAACAGGCTTTACCTTCACCACCCAAATCATTTTCTTTGGGGGAGTTTTTAAACTCTTAGCGTCTACATATTTTTTTGACCAATTCCCTTAGCTCCTGCTTATCACATGGATGACCCATTTTAGAACTCATTATAGACATTGAACAATTTCTTGTTCTTCAGTGGAATTTAATACTGGGCGGCGCCCAGGTCACATAACTTTTGAAGATGTTTTTCTGCCATTTATTCTATTAAAGATGACGGATTTGGGCACACCTTAAGTTTCTTCTGCTTACCTGTAAGTGAGGTTTTTGTTTGGCACATCTCGAACAGCATTCTCAGTACCTTCTAAAGAATACGTTGGAGGTTCTTTTTTTTTGTTACATTTGCGAAGCATATCTGAAACAAAAAGGCATACAATTAATTTAAAATTGCATTAAATTTGTTTTTATATTTACCCCTTTGTCTGTTTACATTTACCCGAAATGATAAATTCCTGGGGTAAATGTAAACAGAAAAACAGGTGCTGCATTTTATCATTTAAACACTCAAAAGTGCAATGAAATATCAATGAGGTTCTTTAGAAATAATGTATATATTTCTTAAACTTACCAGACAATCATTTCTAGAGATATTTTATCACAAACTACCACGCCACAATTCAATAAACAAGCCTGAATCTTTTAACGTTTACTGGACGCCTAAGAAGTGAATTAGGCGTTTTTACCCCCATTTACCTTTACCCCAACTCACCCTATTACTTCTATATAAATACGAGTCATTCTTTACAAAACCCCAAAAGAAAAAGTCGAGGCCTACATTGCCGATCCATTGCTAGCCAAAATTTATATTTAGGTAATCACTTATTACTCTAGTATTGTGAGCTGGGGTTCCGTCGTGTTGAAAATGAAGTTTTTCACGTTTTAGCAGGGGTAAGTACCTATATATGTTGTGATATTTCTTTACAAAATATTAAGGTAACGTAAATTTAAACTCTCTTGATTAATTTCATATCCAATAACTCTATTGTCTAATAATGCGACCCAAAAAAATCTACTCTGGTGAATCCGGGTGCTGATGAGGGTTTGAGTCAGTATTAAAGTAATTCCTGAACTTGTGATTCGTGATTCATCAGTCCATATATTATTATTGCCAAAAAGATTGTCCTCAGGAACTTTACCTAGGTACCAATAGCAGCATTGCATCCTCCTCTCTGCATCTTCCGGGTATAGTAGCTGAGTTTTTCTTGACCTGTAGTCCTTAAACTTATTTTTTTTTAGAATTCTCGAAGATGTCGCACGAGAAACGCCAATGTCAGTTTCGATTTATCTACATGATGTGCTCGGATTTGCAGTGACACATCCAATTACGTTTATTGTGTTATTTTTATTAATCTCTTTAGGATATTTTTTTGCCCTGATTCTTCCAGAATTTATAAAATTTATCAGATTGTCCTCAAGGCGTTGAAAAATCTTCAGGCTTAGCTGATGCCGTTCTGGATATCTCTCAAAATATAAATTTGACGCAGCGCGACGATCTTTATGACGTTCAATATAGCATTTTAACATATTGTATTTTTCAAAATGTTCGTACCTCTGCATTTTATATGAGAAAGAAGAGACTTTTTTGAAAACTAATTATTGTAATTTGACTTTTGCACTGACAAATGATTTCACAGATCTGAATTTATCTGACAGATAAAAATCGCACTACACTTGCCAGACCGAATAAAAAAATTTTTTTTTTGAAAATAATTATTCCTTTAACAAGATTATTTTTATTTTCAGGGTATTGCATACGACCCCAAGATGTATGACATGTGGGCGTTAGGGTGTATTTTGTATATAATGATAACAGCGTCGATGCCTTTCGACGATATGAATATAAAAAAAATGATCAGATCTCAATTGAATCGATCTATTTGTACGATAACGTTATTATGGCCAAATCATTCCGCACCATTAAAAAAATTACTAAATTCGTTGCTTGAACCAGATTTGGATAAAAGAATAAAAATAAAAGCAGTTAAAAAACATTCTTGGTTTGAAGAAGGAAGTTTAACTAAAATGAAGAAACTGCTTTCACTGTCTGATACGTCTTTATTTTAGTTCTGTAAAAATTTTATATCTTAACATTTTATGTAATATATTTAAATTTATTAAATCTGGAAAAACAGTAATGTCATCTTTTTTTTTACCCAAAAGAAGTTTGCTAGTCACTATGTTCATAGTATTTAGGATTGATAAGTAATTGACCATAAGGCTAAAATAATTTCTCGATAAAAAATCGCTATTACACAGTTGAATTTTGAAAGTTGAGTAAATAAATTGAACCTTAGGAACAAAGTATAATAAAAAGAATAAAAAATTTGGGCGGCAATATTTATAAAATCTTGCCTGAGGGGTCGGATTTTTGGTTAGTGATGATTGAGGTCGTGGGTCCAGTCCCCATGTAAAATACTCCACCATCTATCATCAAACACTTTAAAAAAATGTTGAACCGACTAAAATTATTCATCTACAAAAGCATCCCATAACAGCAAAATTACAGCAAACTGCAATAACGATGGTATCTTCGTCTTGAATATATTTATTTTAACTAGCAGGTGATTTAATTAAATAAAAGATTTCGTTTTTAAAAACAACTTAAATATTTATTAACAAAAGTTAAAATCATGACAATTTCTGTACAAAAAATAATACTTAAAAATAATAACAAAAAAATGGTTAAATCTAAGTTAAGTTAAAATATAGAAAATGGCGGAATTTACTTATTAAATCCCCAAATTTATTTCAAAGAAAAAGATATTAAATAAACCATACATTTAACTCTGAAAATGTAAAAATTACACCCTAAACAAATCATAGAATGAAAATAAAATATTTTTGATAAACCCTCAACTTTCACAACCCACTGTATACGTAAAGCCCCATAAACCATCACCAAACAAGAATTGGCAATCAACTGTAACCAACAGAATTTTGACACAGATTAACTCTTGATTTAGAAATCAGAAAAAAGGTCTACACCTAAATTGTCAAGAACTGCCCCCTTAGGAGCCTTTGATTGGCTGAAACACAAAGCGTCGTCAAAGATGCACCCTAAGCTTTAACTAATATTTATTAAGTATTTCATTGATGTCGTCTAGAGTTCTATTATTGTATTAAGCTGAAATATAATTACATTTCCGTCTAAGTAAGATAAAAGTACCTTCTATATAAATGTCTAAAACTTAAACCAACTTATCAGCGTTCTGGCTCAAAAAGACCACGGCGAAAAAAAGAAAGGCAAAGAAAAACCCTTTCAGCCAATCTTTTCTGAAGGGAAACAGTGCTTTCCAAAAAAAACATGGAATTTTTGAAACGTCTTCTATTACAAAATATTCTATTGTATTTTTAGCATAGTGAATTGACAATTTATTATAATTGAATCGAACCAAATAAAATGTTTCAATTAATATTTACTTTAAGTTAATTTAAACCGGTCAAAAAAAGCTTCCCACGCCACAGGGCTATATAGGACTACGAACTCTAGAAAAGGGAGGCATACACGATAACAACTTGAGAATGTTTATCTATACGTAAAACTCTATACACAATTTATAAAATAGCGTTAGAGATAAATTATATTTATTATTTCGTTTTGCTTTTAAAACTCTTGAAACTAATATTGGATAAATACACTTATAACTTCCTTGAAATAATCGGGTCTGTTTAAGCTTTAACGTGAAAAACCGACGGTTTTAGTAAAATTACGTTTAAAATATATAAAAATATATACTCTATTTCGTTGTTATAAACTATTTCGTTTCAATAACAATAAAATGACTCTGCGGAGCGATTGTATTTTTGTTTAACAATAAGTCGCACTTCTTTGCTAAACACATGTTTAAATAATCTATTAGTGTTACTTGATTTAAAAAAAATAGCCTCATTATTAAAACGATTTTTGACAAAGACCTAATGCATTTTTTTGGGACTAAAAATGTTAGTCTTTTAAAAGGGGATTTAAGCCACTATAAGTTAAGTTTAAACTATTTATGGATATACTGATGCAAGATAGAAGCACTTTTATGGGTAAGTCATTTTAAGAACATAGTAATTTATTATTGCCTACCCTGTTTCAAAAGGCACAGCACGCCACTACATGTTGGTTTCATACTACTTTTACACAGAACATGTAAAATCTATTTACATCATGTGCCAACCCATATACGTCAGCTAGCGTGCTGGGGATAGCTGAGTCGGTAGGTCACTTGATAAAGACCAAAGACTGCGCCTTAACCCGAGAGTAGTGTGTCCGAAATTGGTTATGACAGTATTGGGATCTCGGAAACCGTGATAGTTACATATTATATATATATATATATATATATATATATATATATATATATATATATATATATATATATATATATATAAAAACGTTTATAATGGAGAAAGTTTTAGACAATTATGTTTGTAATTTAACGCCGTTTTGCTCGCGATTCTATCTTTTTTAGTTTTTGAGATATTTTGAAAAAACCAAAAAACTGCATTTTCGAAAAAGTCCTATAATTTATTTATTTATGAAAATTTTCAAAATCTGTAAGAACATTATTAAGGCAACTTTTTACGTAGAGTGCACCTATTAAGTCAGATTTTACATACGACGTTTCGATTTTCTAGAACCATCATCAATTTTGTTTTTTCTTATGGCCGCTGTGTTCGATTTTAACAGTTTTGAAAAGAGTATTTCTTTAGCTTTTCAACGGTGTATCACACTTTGTAATTAGGTTATTACTAAAGGTGCAAAAAGTGCGTAGAGAAAATATTTAAACGTTTTTTGGAATTATCAAAGTAAAAAATTAAAAATTAATAGTGTTAAAAGGCAATATGTAATTCAACATCCAGTTCTACAAAAAATTAGTAAAAACTACTCAATAACATTGCACAATGTTCACAAATGTTCAAATGACCAGCCGCAGATAACACTAACATCTTTGCTCAAGTAGGCTTTGGTTTTGAAATAATAGAATGCTTTTAATCTGTCAAAAATGCAACGTTTAAGTTTTATTTAACATTCATCGCTGTTTTAATAAGGATTACAATGGCGTTAAACTTTTCTAATGAAGAAATGTTTGATATGTTAGTGTGTTATATTAAAAATGAAAGAAATGCAAACAGGGCCATGGATGTGTATTTTGACACGTACCCCGAAAGACGGCAGCCTGGCAGAACTTATTTTCAAACGCTGGTTAGAAACTTGCTTGAGTTTGGCAGTTTTAATAAGATTCGCACAAAGAAGTATGCAAAAGACAACGAGCAACGCAATAGGCAAATCCTAGAATATTTTAATGAAAATCCGACTTCATCTACAAGAAGAAGCGAAACAGAACTTCAAATTCCAAAATCTACCGTTCATGGCGTCTTAAAAGTAACTAAATATCGTCCTTACAAGCCAACAATTGTGCAAGGACTTCAAGCAGGTGATTTCGAAAGAAGAATTGTTTTTTGTAATTGGTATATCAATAGATGTCGAGAAAATCCCGCTTTTTGCAATAAAGTCATTTGGTCAGATGAGACTCATTTTACAAACTGTGGCATTTTTAATAAAAAAAATCACCATTATTGGGCTATTGAAAATCCGCAACTACGCGATCCACGCAGGCTGCAAGAGCGATTTGGTTTTAATGTGTGGTGCGGGATGCTTGGTAAGATAAACATAGTCTAATTGAATTGCTTATAATTCAATATTTTCCATTACTTTTTAGGAAATCGTCTCATTGGTCCCTTTATTTTTGATCAGACACTGACAGGCCCAAGATACCTTGCCATGTTACAGAATCAAATAGTTCCTGCCATTCGAGAAGCTGTGCCAGATGATCAGTTTAATAGCTTGTGGTTTCAGCAAGACGGTTGTCCTGCACATAACAGCAGGGATGTACAAACCTTTTTAACAACAACTTTTGGTGAAAACGTAATATCCAACAGTGGTCCTGTCCGCTGGCCAGCTAGATCCCCGGATATCACGCCGTTGGATTTTTATTTATGGGGATGTGCGAAAAATGAAATATACGAATTTGACCCCCCAGAAAATAGGCAAGTTCTTGAGCAGCGAACCCGAAATATTCTAGAAAATATAAATAGAAATACCATTCAACGGGTAATCAGAACAGTTGAAAGGAAATGCGGACACTGCATAGAAAAAAACGGTCAACATTTTTAATCCTAGTATTATGTAGCATTTTTTTATTAATTTTATTGAGTAGGTAGTTCATACTGATTTTCTGTTAATTCTTGTAAGGTTAGTACTTTTAAATCGCCATGAACGGTTGACTTCAGAATGTGAAGTTCTGTTTCAATTCTTCTTATGGAAAAAACCAGATTTTCATTAAAATATTCTAATATTTGCCTATTCCATTCCTTGTCATACTTGCATACTTTCTGTTGCGATTCTTAAAATTGGCTAACCCTAGCAAGCTTCTAATCAGTGCAGCGCTTGAAAAGAAGTTCTGTCGACAGTCGTTCTTCGGGGTACATTATGTGCAGTGCACATAGTATTAATGTTACTGAGTAGAACTTACTGATTTTATGCAGAATTTAATGTCCAATTTAAAAATATTGCTATTTGTGTAGAACTGGATGTTAAATTACAATATATTGCTATTTAACACTATTAATTTTTAACTTTTTACTTTGATAATTCCAAAAAACGTTTAAATATTTCCTCTACGCACTTTTTGCACCTTTAGTAATAACCTAATTACAAAGTGTGATACACCGTTGAAAATCTAAAGAAATACTCTTTTCAAAACTGTTAAAATCGAACACAGCGGCCATAAGAAAAAACAAAATTGATGATGGTTCTAGAAAATCGAAACGTTGTATGTAAAATCTGACTTAATAGGTGCACTCTACGTAAAAAGTTGCCTTGATAATGTTCTTACAGATTTTGAAAATTTTCATAAATAAATAAATTATAGGACTTTTTCGAAAATGCAGTTTTTTGTTTTTTTCAAAATATCTCAAAAACTAAAAAAGATAGAATCGCGAGCAAAACGGCGTTAAATTACAAACATAATTGTCTAAAACTTTCTCCATTTAAACGTTTTTGTAACTATCACGGTTTCCGAGATCCCAATACTGTCATAACCAATTTCGGACACACTGTATATATACAGGGTTATTCACGCAACCCGTTCATTAAAAGTTTTTGATGATGCCATTTAGAAAAAAATTTCAAATTTTGGGATTAAGGTAAGGTCAAGGGGTACTTCTTTTTTGAAATATTTTCAACTTCCTGTCACTTCCGGTTTAACCGGAAGTTGGTATAAACTTCCTTATTTTAAATAGAACACCCTATATTTTATGATATTTTTGGATTCTACGGAGAATTTTAATGCTATTTTATGTAGCATGTCCTATACCTAGGTTCAAGCGTTCTTAAGATACTTGACCTTGAACCAAAAATGAGCCTTTGGGGTACCAAATTTTAAAATCTCATATTTTTATAAGTTTTGAAGATATAATCTTCATATTTTGCAGACGATCGGTAAATAATCTTAGGTTTCTATTTTTTTTATTGAATTTGTCTTTTTTTATACAGGGTGTCCTAAATTCAGCGGTAAACATTCACATTTTCAAAGCCGCTAAAGTCCGTTTTTTTTTAAATGGGACACCCTATAACTTTATGCACTATCAAATGTAGAATTTAATTTTCTATCGAACAGTATTAAGGTTCACTATACCTATTCGTAACCATTTTCGAAATAATCAGGTTTTTACTAAACTATCATATGTATTTGCTAACTTGAACTTAAAAATTATAGCAATCTAACAATCAGCAATAAATAAATAAAATAATAAAATTGAATTATAGCAAATGTTCTATATGCTGTCCGTTCATTTGAAGACACATCTCAATTCTTCTTTGTACAGTTGCTGTGGCCCGTTGAATTTGTCCGTTTTCTAATTCGGGAAAAGCTGTTCGTATCCTGTCCAGTAAATCTTGTTGGTTATTTACTGAGGAAGCATAGACTTTACCTTTGATACCTTACCATAAATAAAAGTCTAGGGGTGTTAAATCAGGCGATCGCGGGGGCCATCTCCAAGGGCCATTGGGACCAATCCAGCGATCTTCAAAAATTCGAGATAATTGGAGATAAAGTGCAGCGGAATTATGTGTTCTAATTGATACCAATAATTTTGCAGCTCACCAATAGCAATTTCTTCTATAAATTCAGAAACCGTCCCTCGTAGAATTTCCAAATACTTATCACTGTTTAAATTATCTTCATAAATACAGTACCGCACCTGATCATTTAACACTATACCGAAAACATTGAAGCTAAACCTCTCTTGAGAACGCGTGTCGCGTAAAGCGTGCGGATTTTCTGCTGCCCAGAAATGTTCGTTTCTTTTATTTGTTATTCCTTCTCTAGAAAATTTCGCTTCATCGGTCCAAAATATTTTTGAAAGGAATTGAGGGTCCTCTTGAATTTTCAAAAACATGAATTCGCAAAATTCTACTCTTCGGACGGCATCACCAGGTCTCAAGGCTTGCACGTTTTGGAATTTATTACGTTATCCTCGGCATTTGTCACTGGTTTCGGAACATTTTTTGTAACTTTAACCTTGCCAAAACGCAAAAAGTTCGTTTCAATTCTCTTGAATTTTGATTTGTTCATTGACGGCAAATCAGGGTGGCGTTCATTAAACACACGACACGTTCTCTCCAAAATTTTGTAACATTCTCCATGAATATAAAATAGATTGAGAATATCAGCGTTTGAGTATTCTTCCATTTCGATTTAGAAGATTTAGTTTATCACTGACAGCTTTCGATAAATAACGCATACTAATCATCTGTCATATTGGATATTGGATCTCAATTGTTTTTCCATGGCTCACCATTGGAACATGTAAACATTTATTATTATAATACATACGATATTTTTATAAACCCAAATTATTTCGAAAATGGTTACGAATAGATATAGGGAACCTTAATACAGTTCGATAGAAAACGATATTCTATATTTGATAGTGCTTAAAGTTATAGGGTGTCCCATTTAAAAAAACGGACTTTAGCGGCTTTGAAAATGTGAATGTTTGCCGCTGAATGTAGGACACCCTGTATAAAAATAGACAAAAAAAATAGAAACCTAAGATTATTTACCGATCGTCTGCAAAATATGAAGATTATATCTTCAAAACTTACAAAAATATGAGATTTTAAAATTTGGTACCCCGAAGGCTCATTTTCGGTTCAAAGTCAAATATCTTAAGAACGCTTGAACCTAGGTATAGGACATGCTACATAAAATAGTATTAAAATCCTCCGTAGAATCCAAAAATATCATAAAATATAGGGTGTTCCATTTAAAATAAGCAAGTTGATACCAACTTCCGGTTAAACCGGAAGTGACAAGAAGTTGAAAATACTTCAAAAAAGAAGTACCCCTCGAGCTTACCTTAATCCCAAAATTTGAAATTTTTATCTAAATGGCATCATCAAACACTTTTAATGAACGGGTTGCGTGAATAACCCTGTATATATATATATATATATATATATATATATATATATATATATATATTGTATCCCAGTAACGGAGAAATCGCTGATATAATAAGCTACGAGGGTATAAGTCTGCATTATATTCTTAAAAATAATAATAATTATAAGTTATCTGTTAAATATCAATATAAAAGAAAATAAACAAAAATGCTTACAACAAATATTAAATAAAATGGTTTAGGAGCAGTCTGCTGTTATTTTCATGTTCCCCTGCACCCATGATACATCCCCCCAAGCGCTGCACGTATACTTGTATTATTAGTAATTTATAAATATTGATTTTATGTATTTTTGAGTAAAAAAAAGGCATGTTTTAGAACTTTTATCTTCAACACTGGCAGATGTAACTTTTATTTTTTTTTTATTAAACCGACATATTTGTATTTTTATATTGCCGCTACCTACTACTACTTCATGCAAAAATAAAGTTCGCTAAAAGTTATTTTTAATATCAATATTACTATTTAATATAATGGAACCCGTATGTTAACAGTTCATATTCATATAAATGTCCTGATTAACATCCCCATATATCCAAATCTTGTTATTTGTCATTAACATCGAATTATATTCACATGAGTCGGGTTATAAATTACATGTCCAGGTATTATTTGGCATGTCATATTCTGATGTACTATTGCTATTATGGAATTCCGAATACAGGAACTAAATAAACTAAAATTTGTACATACAACATTTGTGCGTATCTAGAAATTTTGAATTTGGAATTAGTTTTATAATTTTGTACCCTGTTTTATACTTCCAAAGTATCTAAACTAAACTACAATATACACTGGTCGAAGAAATTACCGGCGCACTTTTTGAAACTGTCGGCGATTTTTTTTGGGGGGGGTGAAGCTAGAGTGATGCTATTTGATCTGAGGATGCACCAAAGGTCCTAAAAGATGCTCACCGAGCGCCGAGTGAGTGGGTTTCTCCTATCAGAGTTTGCAAAGCTTAGAATGTGTCAAAACGAAAAACTCCATAAGAAACTGATTCCATTTTGACTTTTCGTTATCCGAAAAAATTGATTTTCTATAAACTATTCCGTATAAATCAATCAGCTTGTACACTAGATATGAAATACTTACAAAACATCAATTTGGATTTCTAAGTAACAAATGCACAAGCGATGCCATGTTTTCCCTTCTTAATAGAGTTTACTCCAGCCTAAACAACCATCACGCTACGGCAACAATTTTCTGTGATTTTTCCAAAGCTTTCGATTGTGTGAATCATAATATATTAACTAACAAACTGCAGTACTATGGTTTTAGAGGGGCTCCTCTCAATTGGTTTAAGTCATATCTTAGCAACAGAAATCAAGTTGTGAAAGTTGACAACAGGATGTCTTCTTGTAGGCCAATGGAATATGGAGTGCCTCAAGGCTCGGTACTAGGCCCTATCTTGTTTCTTCTGTTCATAAACGACATGGCTAGTTTAAACATTAGTGGAAAAATATGTCTCTTTGCGGACGATACCAGCTTTAGGTGGAGCCACCCAGATGTCACGGACCTACATAGGATTGTATCTAATGACCTAATCACCATTAAATCCTGGTGCGATTCTAATCTCCTATGTTTGAACATCTCTAAAACGAAAGTCTTGTCTTATAAAAACACGCTGCAACCCTTTGACCTTAATGGCACCACTGTTGATGTCGTAAACTCTGTAAAATTTCTAGGGCTTCTTGTAGATGATTCTTTAAAATGGGATCCACATATCGATGCTTTATCAAGGAAGTTAGGTTCTGCTTGCTTTGCGTTAAGATCTGTTTCCGAGGAGCTTAGCTTTTCTACCTCTAGAACTGTTTATTTTGCTCTTGTTAAGTCGCACCTCAGATATGCTATTCCATTCTGGGGTACATGTTGTGCGACTCAATTTGATCGAATTTTTATACTACAAAAAAGAGCTGTTCGTTACCTACTGAGACTTAACAGTAGAACTCACTGCCGAGATTTCTTTAAAAGATATAAAATACTAACCCTTCCTTGCTTATTCAGTTTGGAATCGGTTTGCTTAATTCGTAAGCACGCACCTGCTCTATTAGAGAGACCTTCTCACAACTACCCTCTCAGAAATACTGAGCACGATCTCTATCTTCCAACCCACACTCAGAGTTAATTAAAAGATCAGTAATCTACAATGCAAAAAAAAATGCATAATCACCTGCCATTTAACATCAAATCCATAATATCTCTGACTTCATTTCGCAAGGCTTTGAAATCATTCTTACTGGAAAGAGCCTTCTACACCGTGAACGAGTTTTACAACACATAATTTTATCCTTATGAACCCCTAGTGTGATAGTTGCCATTACCAACCATTTTTACCGAACTTTGTATATGTATTTTTTTAATTGTTTCGTACTTTTTTATTTTTTACTTTGCTTTTTTATTTTTTTACATTATATTTATGAAAATGTTTATAACATAGTACGACTGACAAAGTACATTTCTAATGTACTTCTTTTAGGATTCTATAATATTAATATTCTAAATTCCTGATTTAAATATTATATTTCTATAATATTTATGATGTGTTTTTGTCTTGTTTCGTTTGCTAATTTTGATGTTTGTAAACTATTTTTTTACAACAGCTTTGACCACAAAATTGTAAATTTTTTTTTGACAATAAAGCATTTATTTATTTATTTAAAAAGTCCGCGAACCCATTCCCTTCCACGTTCACCCCCACTCCAATAAGGTGGAGACTGACTATGACTATGGCGTCAACACTTCTCTCGAAAAACCATACCTCCAAGTGCCATTCTCTTTGACTTTTTCAGTTTTGGGCCTTTAATTGCATCTGCCGATAGAAAAAAATGTATAAATATTGTAGGTGTCACTTTAAATCGTATTCAGCCCACAAAATCCACCCTCTTCCTTGCCATCCCTTCAGGCGGGGGGTAGCCATCCCTTCTGAGGAGTGGTGGGGGTATTTACGCTGTGGGCCCAGTATGGAGTCCTTAGGTGCATACGTACACCAAATGTCACATTGATAACTCAATCTGTCATTTAAAATAAAAAAAAAAACAAGAAATTCGTGGGTTCGTTAACGACACAAGATGGACTGGTAGTCAGGTTGATGAATTTTTAATGGATGAGTTAGTCGAGTTGACGGTGGAAGATGTAACTGATTTGGATCACTCAATTATGATTTATATTAAAAATACCAAACAAAAAAATGATAGAAATTTCATTGCAGATATAGTTGAATGTGGTCTTATCGTGCGGGTCCAAAGGTCACCAACATTATGAATCAAATCAGAAAACACAGTGAATACCAAAATGGTGTGTGATTCTTTTATCGAGCTATTAAATCTCGATGGGCTATTTACAAATATACAGGGAGAAAGAAAATAGTTTTTTTTTATTATATTACGCAATATTATTAAGATAGCCACTTAATATTATTTTATATATTAAATGGCGAGGGACTAAATAAGAAAATTCGCTAAATATGTATTTGGTTAAAATTTTTTGGTTGGCAAAAACAATAATACACAAATTGTGTGTATTGTGATAACAAAAAAAAATTTATTTTGCAAAAATATTATATACTTTTGTTAAAAACCCAAGATAATTAGTTATTACTTCCCTGGTGAGATTTTTTCAGATCTTTACGTTTAAGGGTCCCTAGATGACGCAAAACATGTTTTCTCAATTCCGTCTGTCTGTAGGTATGTCTGTCCGTCAGTCTGTCTGTTTGCGGCATAGCTAAAAAACTAATTTCACTCTAAAAATAATGAAATTGGAACAAGTATTTTATAATTCTTTATTTATTGCCTATAAAATTACAAATGTACTAAAAAAGTAAGCAAATAATGGTGTCAAATCTAATAAAAAAATTTTTAAATTAAAGTTCACTGGCTAATATCTAGGAGCCAGTGGCAAAAGCTCTGAGAATCGGTATAAGGAATGTACAGAAACTTGTGCATGAAAAAAAAACATAATTTACTTCCGAAGAAGATTAAGAAATGTACACGAAAAAATCCAAAGGCAAAAAATTTAAGATACAATGCAAAAATGGATATTCATAATGCAATTTATGATTTATACACGTCAAAGACTAATATAATCCTTCAGAAACTTTTTAATATTATAGACTAAAAAATATCAACATCACTTAAAAAGTCCTCATCTTCTGAGTCGTCCTCAAATGGCGCAATGATCATTGGTGCTATTTCGACATCTAGAACTCGTTCTCGATTCCACCAATCCCATATTAATTTCTCCGTATGTTCCACAGATTTCTTCCAGTACTCCGACGTAATATAATTTAACGAATCTTGCCAAACAATTTGCACTTCATGTGATGTAAGAACATCGTTCACGTGTTTTTCGTAATATGATTTTGCCCCAGCCGATATTAATTCTATTGCGGTAAACTGGCAATGGTATGGCGGAAGTCGTAAAACCTCATGTCCATTTTTCCGTAAAATTTCATCTACGGCATATATTGTTGGTTTTTTAACAGATTTTGCCATTAAAAGAAGTTCTAGTTTCAGTATATTGGGTAAAGGATTTTGTTTTTGTTTTATTAGCCAGTCATAAATATCACTTTTCTTCCAGGATGAAGTAGGTTGTTTATTTAAGATTCTTGAATGATAAAGTGCATTGTCTAGAATGATTAAAGATGGAGCATCTAAATTTGGAATCAGTTGTTCTTTTAACCACTTTTAAAACAGTTCACAGTTCATATTATCATGGTAGTCCATTACATTTTGGATGTTGAAGAAAACAGTAAACTTGCACCTGGGAGAAATCCTGTTGAAGAACCTGCATGCAAAATGATGAACCGTTTTCCCGTCCCACATCCCTTTTTTCTCTTGACACTTTGTACAGACTCTGCCAAGATTTCGAACCACTTCCATTAGAAAATATCCAAGTGTCGTCTAAAAATACCACTTTTCTAAATTTTGAATTAACATTTTCCGTGTATTTCTTTAAAAACTGGATACGCTGACTTTCTATATGTGGCAACTCGCATAAAAATCTTCAATTACATTAATTTTGACAACGATTTTAGTCCAATTTCCAATATGCCGCGATTTTTAAAGGTTCTTTTAAAATTTGAAGGGTTGTATTAGTTTTTGCTGTGTATAAATCGTAAAATGCATTACGAACATCCATTTTTACATTGTCACTTAAGTCTTCTGTCTTTGGCTTTTTTCGTGTACAAATTATGCTTTTTTTCATGCACAATTTTCTGCACAGTCCTTATACCGATTCCCAGAGCTTTTGCTACTGTCTCCTGGATATTGTCCGGTAAATTTTCATTTTCGTAATATTTTATTAGATTTAATACCATTTTTTTCGCTTGTGGATACAAAAAAGAAGATAGGATTTCGAAATATCTACAACTTTTAAATAAGCAATTTTTTTTAGAATCACCCTATTTTAATCTAAATAAAAGATACAATTTTCGGTACTTTATATATGACATTTTATAAGTCTTTGATAAAAATGTCTATAATATACACTATTTTCCTGGACTAAAATATCTTACCGTTGCAAAGTGATAAATCGTCTTTTTGGAAATACGGATATTTATTAGTACTTAAGTAAAATTGGCATTATTATTAGAGTTAAATTTATTAAATTTTGGTAAAATATTTCTTTTCTTTATATTAATATACCTTTATTAAATCTGCTCTTCGCAAACCTAGAAAACTTGCGAAGTTAACTGCGTTTGCTTAGCTGCTTTTAAATACTGCGAAATGTCAAAAGGACAAAAGGGATGCGAAACCAGTTGAGGAGGGTTCATTTCGAAACCTTCATCCGAATTTTGAAAGCCAGTTGTACGCAAACGCATTGCTTATGTCTGGGTCCGGGCTGCCTAAAATCAAACCGAAGATGATATCCATTTTCATAATCAGATACACCCCGTCCGGTGCTAGCATAAAGTTAGCTATGTCATTTTTATCAAAAATGTTAGCTTTTCGTTGTCGAAAACCGATATTTGTTTCTTCAAGAAACTTGTCACCTTATAATATTTGCTTATCTGAATGTGTTGTTTTATTTTCCCCTCGTGGGGTGAGTCCATTACAAACGCTTTATTTTGTACAAAAAAAAACGGTTTAGGAATTTATAAAAGATAAATATGACGAAATATAGCTTCTAAATTTGAAAAACATTATCTTGGATATAATGTGAAATCCAAATATATATATATATATATATATATATATATATATATATATATATATATATTAGCAACAACATCATATGCATTATACATATTAAAGCAAACAACTACAAAAATATTCTATATTCATATATATCATATTACTATGCTCAGTTTTACAGTCGTGTGAAATGTGGCTTGATCTTTTGTGTGGATTGGTCACATGCTGACCTTTTTTTTATATATATATATATATATATATATATATATATATATATATATATATATATATATATATATATATATATATATATATATATATATATATATATACAGGGTGTACATTAATGTCGTAGACATATTTCACGGGGTGATAGTACTCGACAAAATAGGAAAAAAATGCCAATGTATACAAAAACGATCAAAAACGCACGATTTTCGTTATACAGAGTGTCAAAGTTTCAATTTTTTTCTCGTTTTTTGCGTTTTTTTGCAGTTCTTTCTGAGACAATTAGTTCAAATTTAGAAAATATATTATTTTTAAGAACCTCTACCATAAAGTATTAAAATCGTGGATGTTAGTATACAGGGTGTTACATTTTTTTGCACCACCTACAAGTTTATCTTGCAAAACTTTTTTTTGCAGCACCCTGTGTAAATTCTGATATAAAATTTAACCTCTTTGTTCATTTCTTTAGCTCTTTCGTATTTTGCATTATTCTCGTATCTATCACAGTTTTCGACTTATTTGCAATAATTGCCATAGATGCAAATTAAGTGTAGGCTAAATAATGAAACTGGAAAAAAAGGTAGTAGGCTGAGGCAGGTCATTTGTTATTTCTGTTCTTTAATCTGACATTTTGTAAAAAATATTTTTTTGTTTGACGTTTCCGTAGTGGTTTCGAGTCGTTTAATGATGGTTGAATTCACAAATCAAGAATATGCAGATATTCATTTCATTTATGGACTTGCCAACGGCAATTGTTATGAAGCCAGACGACTCTATGAACAGAAATATCCAAATCGCATGGTGCTTAATAGACAAACATTTGCAAAGGTACCTAATTGGTTATGTGAAAGTGGATCATACAAGAAATCGACTCATTTGGTAAGAGCAAATAGAACGGTTAGGACTCCTGAAGTCGAGGAGGAAGTTCTGAATGCAGTAGGAAATGATCCTGCTACCAGTACGAGGAAAATTGCAGCAACACTTAACATTTCATTTGTGCTTGTATGGAAAATTTTATTAGACAACTTAATGTATCCTTACCACATCCAAAGGGTACAAGCTCTTCTCCCACGTCACTTTCCACTCCACGTTTAAATTTTTGCAGTGGTTCTTACAAATGATAGACCAAAATCCATTTTTTGGAAACACGATTTTATTTAGCGATGAGGCAAATTTTTCTAGGAATGCCATATGTAATTTTCATAACAATCATTTTTGGGCAGAAGAGTATCCACATTCGATACATGAAAATAATTTCCAGCAACAGTTTTCAGTAAATGTGTGGGGCGGCATTATTGGAGATTATTTGATAGGTCCATTTTTCCTGCCAGCAAGGCTAAACGGATGATATTATCGTCAATTTCTCGAAGACGAACTGTGAGGGAGTTCCTAAATAATAATTTTAACAACCGTTGGATAGGGCGAGGGGGACCTCAGCCATGGCCCCCTAGATCTCCAGATCTGAATAGCCTGGATTTCTTTTTCTGGGGACACCTGAAAACATTAGTGTATCAGACCCCAATCCAGACAGAAGAAGATTTAAGAAACATAATAATAGCTTCATGCGACATCACTCGTAATACTACTGGAATATTTGACAGAGTCCGTCAGTCCATGAGGCGAAGACTTGATTCTTGCATTCTAGCAAGAGGCGGACATTTTCAACAACTTTTATAATTTTGTTTTTATTTTTAATTTGACTGTAATAATTTTATCTGATTGTTCATTATCATGTCGGTTGATTTAACATAAAACCCGTTTCTTAATTTTTTTGCTTAATTTCTCCTACATGCCATCGATGCACTGCATCGATTTTTGCAAATAAGTCAAAGACTGTGATAGATATGAGAATAATGCAAAACACAAAAGAGCTAAAGAAATGAACAAAGAGTTTAAATTTTATATCATAATTCGTACAGGGTGCTCCAAAAAAAAGTTCCGCAAGATAAACTTGTAGGTGGTGCAAAAAAATGTAACATCCTGTATACTACTTAAACGCAAAAAACGAGAAAAAAATTGAAACTTTGACGCCCTGTATAACGAAAATGGTGCGTTTTTTACCACGCATATATTGGCATCTTTTTTCTATTTTGTCGAGTACTATCACCCCCTGAAATATGTCCACGACATTAATTAACACCCATATATATATATATATATATATATATATATATATATATATATATTTATATATTGGTTCTTGTAAAGAATTTTACCTATGGAATTTAACAAATTTAAAATGTACATTTGAAAGATTACCTTTTTTTAATAGTTCCTATACCAAAAATTGATGGATGAGGCACTTTTTCAAATTATATCCAAAAAAACTAAGGTTTCGGAAGGTTGCACTGAACTTGTTTTTGGCGTATCGCTAAAAACATATTTTTCACAAACTTAATTTATGAATTACGTAAAAGACTGATTATATTATAATGCTTTATAACACCCAAATTATTATTTCTAACTAAAAGTTAGAAGTAATTATTGTATTAGACATTATTAGAGGGTCGATGTCGAATGTTAGGCTTCCGCTTCCGCCTACATAAGTTAGATGTATGTAAAGTCCGGGACACGAAAGAAAACCGGGCGGTCCTTAAAATAAAGGTTCATAGTCTTAAGCGGAAAAGTAAAATGTGTGTACGCAAATAAATTTTATGTTATTTTGTTTGTTGTAATAGTTTGCCGCTTCACCTATAAAGTGCGCCAGCTAAGCGGTACGGAAAATTAATCGAGGATTTTGTAAATTTTGCACTGGTCCACTTGTAATTGGGATATGCCTAGAGTCTCCATGCACTCGCCGCTAGAAGGTTCTAGCTATTTTCAGTGGCGCCTATACATTTCGAGCATTTGTTTTCATTTCTATATAAATGCGTTCCGTTGAATTTGAATTATTATTTCGAAGTAACGATGGCGAGCAAAAGAGGAAAAACAATTCGAAGCGGTGCACGTGAATTTATTGCGAGCGTTATAGAGACCTGTACTAGAGAAGCTGAAAATAATAGTTTAACTATTCCAATTCAAATTCGAACAGAACGCGCTGCATTTTACACTGGTGTTTTGGAAATTAGTGTAAGAAAAATTCAAAGAGAAAATAATGATAGCTCATGTTCTACTTCACCTTTAAAATCTCCTGGTAAAAAAAGACCCCGATTATCATACAAATATAAAATTGACAATGGTGATTTTCAAGTAATTCGACGAACAATAAAGGATTTTTCTTCGTGCTGTAAAGAACAAAATAGATTTTCCGTACGGGTATAAAACCTTAAATCAGCTTTTACGATCAAATGGTTTTGTTTGGGGCAAGTGCCATAATAAACGAAAATTGCCCATTGAGAGACCAAATATTTTTCACTGGCGGGTGAAATATCTCTCAACTGTAAGGCAATATAGGCAAGAAGGACGCAATATTGTGTATCTAGACGAAACCTGGGTAGATAATGATATGACAGTGAACAAATGCTGGCAAAGTGAAAGTGTTACCTGTGTTGTTCAGGGAAACCGCTCTAGTAGTCGCTTTATTATTGTTCATGCTGGTTCAGAAGCCGGATTTGTTCCAGGTGCTGCTTTAGTTTTTCGCTCGGGACTAACAACTGGAGATTATCATGAATAGATGAATAGAGACAATTTTGAAAAGTGGTTGCTCGAGAAGCTTCTACCTAACATTCCTGCCAAATCAGTCGTGCTAATGGATAATGCGTCTTATCATTCTCACGTAGAAGATAAATTGCCAACTAAATACTCTACAAAGGCTCATATGATATCGTAGCTTAAATTGAACAGTCTTGTATGTGATCTAACACGGAGAAAATATCAATTATATAAAGTAATATCAGCCAACAAGTCTAGAGAAAAAACCCTATTGAACTTGCATGAGCAGGAGTAAAAAAATTAATTCGAGAGCGCAACACGGGTGAACTTTCAATTAAAGATTTAAATAAAATAATATTAGAAGCGATTGACTCAATATCGGCTGAAAATTGGAAATCGTATGTTAAATATTTTCGTTCTATTGAAGATAAATACTGGGAAATAGATGGCAAAATTGAAACGGTTATTTAGTTATCACACTGGGATCTTCAAATAGTGACGACGAAACCTCATCATTTTAAGTGGAAGACAACAATTTAGAAGGAATCGAACCATTAGAATCACAGCCGTCAACCTCAAAAATGCCTTAATTTTTTTTCATATATTTTGTAAAATTGTTCATAAAGTAACTGTTAATAAACTGCTTCAAAATAATTCATTTTTCGTTCAATACCGGGTATCAAAAAATATCTAATATTGCAATTAATATTTGAAAAACTACAGAACTCATATTTTTCCAAAATTAACACCTCAATGTAGTTATAGTAGGGGAGCCAGCACTAATTCCAGTGAACAAGATTTATTGAAATTTTAACTTATGCAGTTCGACCTGCTGCCAAAAGTGACCGTTTGTCTCCGTCTGTCATATTACTTTGTACAGGGTGCGTCATTGTGAAGTACTATACAGGGCTTTTTCTAATTGCGTGCTAATGTTAAAGGGGGGTGATTCTTGGACCTTTTTAAGAAAAAAGTTTAATATGAACCTAAAAGTCTTAACTTTGGAGATACAGGGTTTTAAAACATTTGTGTGAAATTTGAAACACGTCTTTTATGCATAAAAGGGCATTTTTTATTAACAATCAATTTTTGAAATTTCTACCAGTGGCGTGCATATGTAATTAACCTGGGTTAATCCGTATGCTCCTTAATGCATAGAAGACGTATATCAAGTTTCATGCAGTTATCTACAATAGCATCAGAATTGGGATGAAAAAAAATGTTTTCTTTTTAAACTTTACCATCCTGTATCTCAAAAGTTAAGACTTTTAGGACATAAGCACATCCCTTTAACATCAGCACGCGATTACGAAACGCCCTGTATAGTATTTCACAATGACGGCCCCTATATAAAGTAATATAACAAACGGAAACAGACGGCCACTTTTGGCATACCCGAGTATCCCAAAGTCAAACTGCATAAATTAAAATTTTGATAAATCTCGTTCACTGGATCTGATGCTGGCTGCCCTTGTAAAATCTGGACTTGTAAATCATGTATGACTATACTGGGTGGTCCAATAATAGTGGACGTAGGGAGTAGCCCGGGAACCGTTAATGATAGAACTCAAGAAAAATATATTTATAGGTAAATCGATCAAGAAAAATCAAAATTAAATCATTTTAAAATTCGAAAGTTCCCCGTTTTTGCAACACAAAAGAGATATAGAAGTGCGGTACACGAAAGAAAACAGAGAACTATAGATAAAGGTTCATTAAGCATAGTTACATTTTTTAATTATCTGAAGTACGTATAGTCAAAAAGGAGTGCCATATTATTTAAAGAACGACGGGACACCACTGGTTTAAAGAGATTTCTTGGCCAACCTTCCTAAACCGATTGACTCCGCCCGGTTTTCTTTCGTGTCCCGCACTTTAAGCATTAGTGGAATGTAAATAAAGTATTTAAAAAACAGTGGTCAGCTCTGTTAAATGATACCTAAAATTTTAGCCCAACGCGTGTGGTGGCAAGTCCGTTCCTGACTTCCTTGACTATGTAATCATTTATTGTAGTATGGTTTTATGAGTCTTTACAGCCTATATAAAATATTGAAATTGTACAAGTCAGTTGAAAAGATAAGATAAGATTAAGGGCACTTAAAGAATGTTTTTTTCTGTAACAAACTAGGTCTATTTTGACCTCGCCTATACCATATACTTGCCGGTCATGCTGTAAGTGCACTTTTTTAAAAGTAATAGGTTAACTTGAAATAGTTCAAAACTGATTTTAAAAAATTGATCAAGAGCACAGTCAAGGTCATAACGTTTTTGAATTGTCGATTATTGCGATGTGTATATTTCAAAACAAAAGATTAGCTGGAAATGGAAAGCCTACAATAAAGTTTTGTTGTAGGCTATGTATAAATTAATTGAAAGTGGTTCAAATTGATTTCAAAGAGTGATCAAGGCAACGGCAAAGGTCAAGGTCACCGAATTATTGTGTTGACACCAGACCTTTAGTATATAAAACTTTAAATCAGTAGGACTGGTGGACATGTTTTAAAATTCGATTAGAAAATTTGAGCAAGACAGACAGACCTGTAAAGTTAAATAAAAGTTTGTAGAAAGCAAGTTTCGAGAGTTAGTTGTAAATATAAAGGGTAAATCTTTTAAAACCTTATCATAAAGCCTCTATAAAGAATATAAAAATATAAACTATGAAAATACAGAGTACTGGAAAAATTGGATTCATATTAAGAAAATTTCATGACAAATTTCGCAGTTTCGCAGCCATTACGTACGCACCCCGGTAACTTTCCATTCATCGAAACATACAACTTTCGCAGTTTAATTTTAACCTAGAGTTGTTTCTACTTTTAGTTATGTAAATTTTTAACACATGCACTGGCGGGAAGGCCTAATTCAAAACGGATCGATAAACGGACCCTATTCTATTGCGAACCGGTAAAATTCACGAAATCGACCTACAAACCCTTCAGGTTTCGCATAATGGCCCAACCTACGTGGGCACTGGTGAATGGGAAAATAAGTTGTCAATAAAATTTTTGTATACATCTTTCACAGATTATGTCGGTCATGTTTTTTTGGAAATACAGGTGGAAATCTAAAACTATAAAAACATTAATTTTTATTGATAGATTATAATTGAACACATTGACAATAATTCTGTCTGTATATTCAGCATAAATACTATGACTATCAAATCATTTCTTTTATCACAAAAGATATTTGAGTTAGATAATGCTATTGATTACCTATACCGTGGATAACAGACATCATATCTGTGAGTAATGATTCCATTACTCTTGGTCTGCAAAGAATCACAAAACATTTCCATCTTTTACACGTGGAACACAATGGGTCTCCCGTTAATGTTTTACGTAAAAATAAAGGTACACAAACGAAACTTAAAAACGAAGTACACAAAAATGGGTGATAGCTTTGACGTTGGAATTAAAAAGAGCTGTTTGTAATCTGTATTTCAAAAAAGTATCTAGCAAAACACCAAAAAATTCACAAATTCAGACAGCCATTACACAGGGTAACAAAATGAAAACAAACATTTGGTGCCGGAAATCTAACATCTGATTTTAGATGTTTTTAATGTGCTGATTCCAAAAATGTCACCAGATTTTTTTCTATCAGCTCTAGTTTTTGAGATACAAGTTACAGGTTAATTGATATTTTTTTCTGATAAAGGATAACAAATAAAGAGATAAATATGTACTTAATCGTCAAAATAGAAATTTCCCAGAATCTAATTAACCAAATGGATACCTGGAATTGTCCCTGACCCAATGGTCCTATACTAGGAACTACTCCATACACTGGTCTTCATTACTTTTATACCTGTAATTGCCTAAAGCAGACGTACCTGTGTAAATCATCCCGATGTTTTTTGGTATATGTGTGGTGAATACACTTTGAAAGAGAGCAGCATTTCTGACTTTGTGAAAAGAGCTTATCTTGCCTATTTTGGCATTTATTTAGGAAATCAAGATAAATCTTGGGCCCCACATTTCATACGTAAAACATGTGTTGAACATTTGCGACAGTGGACAACTGGAAAGAGGAAGTGCCTAAAGTTTGGTGTACCAATGGTTTGGAGAGAACCGCGAAACCATCATGACGACTGCTATTTTTGTCTCGTTAATATTAAAGGCATAAAAAGAAACAATAGACACAAATGGACTGCAAGAAAGCCTGCAGGACTTTCGGAAGAAATACCAGTTCCATCATTCAGCACTCTACCCGAACTGACAGAAGATGATACAGAAACATCAACGTCTGACGAAGTTCAAAGAATTCCATCAGAAAACGACAGCGAATTTGAAGCAGATTTAGCAACTCCGCATGTTTCAATCAAGAAGAACTAAACTATCTTATAAAAAACCTGAATCTCTCAAAGGAATCCGCTGAATTACTTGCATCCATATTAAAAGAAAAAAATCTACTTTGTCCAGGTACTAATATTACATTTTATCTTAAAAGAGATAAGGATCTGCTGCTCTCAAAGGAATCCGCTGAATTACTTGCATCCATATTAAAAGAAAAAAATCTACTTTGTCCAGGTACTAATATTACATTTTATCTTAAAAGAGATAAGGATCTGCTGCCTTTGTTCGCTTAGGAAAATGACTTGGTATTTTGTAACAATATAAAAGGGCTCTTAGAAAAAATGGGTTTGCCTGAATACACTCCAGATGACTGGCGCCTTTTATTGAAAGTTCAAAACGTAGTGTGTTCTTTTACATAACGGTAACAAATATAGCTCAATTCCTATTGGTCATTCTACTACCATGAAGGAAGAATATGAAACAATTGCATTAGTTTTGAGAAAAATTACATACGAAGAACATCAGTGGGCAATTTGTGTCGATTTAAAAATGGTTAACTCCCTCCTTGGACAGCAAAATGGTTATACAAAATATCCTTGTTTTTTGTGCCTTTTAGACAGTAGAGCTAAAAATGAGCACTGGGTTAACAAAAATTGGCCTTCAAGAGATATCATGATTCAAGGAAAATAAAACGTGATCAACGAACCTTTGGTTTCAAGAGAAAAAATGTTACTTCCGCCCTTGCATATCAAGCTAGGCCTAATGAAGCAATTTGTGAAGGCTTTAAATAGAGATGGAAATTGTTTTGGGTATTTGTCACCTAAATTTCCTGGCATTAGCACCGAAAATCAAAAAGCTGGTATATTTGATGGTCCTCAAATAAGGCAACTTGTTAAAGATCCACAATTCACCACATCAATGAACAAGACTGAATTTAAGCTTGGTGTTAATTTGTTCAAGTAGTACAAAATTTTCTTGGCAATCATAAAGCAGAGAATTACGTAGAATTAGTGGAAACTATGCTTTCAAATTTTAATATTCTCGGCTATAACATGAGTATAAAAGTTCACTACCTCTACAGCCACCTAGATCGTTTTCCAGAAAACTTAGGTGATTGTAGTGAAGAACAGAAGGAAAGATTCCATCAGGATATTAAAACTATGGAAGATCGTTATCAACGATGACGGGATAGCCACATGATGGCAGACTCCTGGAGCCTTTAGCGAGACTGCTCTAGTAAACTCCGTTCTAGAAAGTCGTATAAAAGAAAATTTTTATGTGATTAGTGACTAATGTAATTACGTAAATTAAGTTTTTGCAATAAATACTTAAATCCATGTGTCTTTGTTTTTTTAACTGGCAATAGTAATATTATATATTATAACAGTTATGACGTAAAATATATACACAATTTTTTTTTTAAACTAGATCTGTTAGACAAAATCTGAGAACTTTTTTACATTCTACATCCAAAAATTACAAAGGAACAGTTAAAAAATCGCAGGCACCAAAATGTGTGTTCGCCTGTGTTACCAAACATCAAACCAAAGTTTCGATAGCCATGTAGACATAGGAATAAGAAAAAAAGAAAGAAACTTTTATTTAACATCGTTACATATAAACATGTGTGATGCAAGTTCAAGAAGCTGCTAACATTAAAAAAGAAAAGTGAAAGTAAAAGCAGTCAACTTAGTTAAAAAGATAAAACCTTAAAAAATACAAACGATATATCTAAATGTAAAAAATAAAAAATAACGAAAAAAAAACAAACATACAATTAGACATAATAAAAAGTTAGGAAACTTTACGTCAAATTCAATAATGGTGCCTCCAAATATTCTTTAACCGAATAAAAACAATTTTGCAGGAAATAAGGTTTTATTTTACGCTTAAACTTAGACTGAGATAGCGACCTGACTTCGTTGCCAAGTTTACTGTAGAGTTTTAGGTCAAGGGAATTACCGCAAGAATTGGTAAGCCTATGTTTATTAACCAGTAACGTATTCGTGGATCTGGATAACTATGATTGTGCGAAGGAAGTGGAAGGTTACTAGATTCTCTATGGATTTCAAGCAACATCTGATACATATAGATACATGCCAGTGGCATAACACGGTATTTAATGAATAAAGGTCTACAAGAGACCTTAGCACCAATACTTTCAATCGCTCTAATTGCCCTCTTTTGAACTTTAAAAGCTCGATTAGCAACTGGAGATCTACCCCACACAATAGCACCATGACTAAGAATAGAAGTTTGCAAAGTAAACCGTCAACAAAATCCTATCTGAGAAAGTTCTACCTAATTGTCTTAGCAAAAAAACTTGTTTACTTAATCTTTGGCAAAGATCGGCAATATGAGTATGCCATTTCAAACCACTATCAATGGTTATTCCCAACAATTTAACGTTGCTAGCCTCTTCGGTAGTTGAAAAGCTAAAATCGATTGCCTGCGTTTTCATCCGCATATAAAACTGATCTACTGGAAGCATGTTGACACAAAAGTCATTTACATAAATAACAGAAAGGAGAGGGCCCAGGACAGATCCTTGTGGCACCCCGTTACATATTTGTTGCTAACTAGATTGCACACCGTTAATGGAAACAATCTGTTTTCGATCTAACAAATAGGACTGAATTAAGAAAATAAACTCGTACGAATTAGACATAATAGAACAAAATTGTGCTCTTAAAAAAAGCAACGTAAAAAGTAGTTTTGTGAAATTTATTTTAAACTCAGTGGCGGCTCGTGATGAATTATATTGTGCCATAACAAATTTAAAAACAGGCATACTTAAAATAAAAATAAATATCTTATCTTTAAATTCAGCTTTAAATTCTTTTGAAGTTCGGGTCTACTCTTCGTTCTTTAGAACTGAAAAAATGCTAAATGACACGTTCGTTTAAATTGCACGCACATTCCTGTTATAAACGATTTCTCGATACTTAAAATTGCTAAAGCGGATAGTCTATTTGGCCCAACTCCTCAACAAAATTTATAAGCCCTTGAAAAACCCCTGGATTTCCAGACAAAGCTGTTTCATTATGGCCACGTAGTGCCAGCTCGAATGCCCCACAAAATTTTACACAATATTATAATATTGTCTAATATATAACGATTTTTGGATACATTTTCATTAAAATCTCTAAGGGATTTTCTATAAGCTGTGTCTAGCTGAGTGCCAATATCAACACTTCCGGCCGAGGCATCAGTTCACCGAACATTTCATGTGATCTGCAGAAAAGGCATGTTTTTTATTTTACTTTTAAGTGTTTTAAGTCTTTAACACCGGTTTTGCACCATAATGAGTCCGACGAGTCCTTAGAAAACAACAAACAAACAACAGTAAAATGAGTTAGAGATTTCACAACCACATATTCATTTACCTAAATCGTTCATACTTATGCGAAAGTTTCGATGAACCTCTTTATTTTTGCCTTTACTAGTTTGTCGTATACTAAGTTCTGGCAAATTGCGACCACTTACATTGAATTCGGTTATTTTCTCAAAATTAAGTTCGTTAGCACTCTTTAGTTGTTTAATTTTTTGCACTACCGACATTTTATTTCATCTACATTCATAACTCAAACATAGACCACCTTGAAATTGGTTATTTTTGCAAAATTAAGTTCGTAAGCACTTTTTAGTTGTTTATTTTTTTGCACTAGTCACTACCAACATTTTATTCCCTGTATATTTCCAACTCACACATGGATCATAAAAATAAAAAAATATATATTACAAAAAACAGTATATAAATCAATTTTCGTCGATTAAAAACGTGCGAAACAATATCGAGTTAGAATATCGACCGCGCGACCTCTGAACAATTGAACTTCCGCATGCCGACGCGATGCCGCGACCCATCGATCGAATTATGAGAAGAGACTGGCTGATGAACCAAAATCGCGATTTCATATTCCATTTGCTATCACGTTCGGCTGCCGCTCGGTAGCTGTGAAACTTCGGGTACTTTCGTCAAGCTTTAAGGTAATCAGGGCAATTCGGACTGCCCAGCCTAGCTTAGTATAGCTTTATTCGATTTCTCAAGTCGTTTACATCTAGTACAGGAGTTTTATAAACCATAGCCTTTAGATGATCCCACAAATAAAAATCTAGAGGATTCATATCAGGACTACGAGCTGGTCAATTTTGAGATCCTGCACGTCCGATCCAGCGATTAGGGTAGTAATAGTAGTAGTTAGGGGGAGGTCTAGAGACCTGACTGGTAGGCCTATAAGGCCCTTTCAGTCTACCCCAGCTCCTCCCTCAACCACCACCCGCCACCAGGTGTACATTCTTGAATCTGCCTGTCCTTACTATGTAAGTCTGCATATCCTTCCATGCAAAATCCTTAACTTCGTCCCTATGCAAGACCGTAGTGCCGAAAATATCTCGTCGCAGTCTCGCTCTCGCTTTACATTTGCACAGGAAGTGAAGCGGAGTTTCCTCCTCTTCCTGACACTCCGTGCAGATAGAATCTTCCTCCATGCCTAACATAAAGAGGTGTCTCCTCAATCGACAGTGCCCCGTTACTATTCCTACGATGGAATTTAGAGCTTCCCTGTCTCGGCCTAGTATCCACTCTGTTCGGCCCTTATCGGGCTTCACAATGAAGTCTTTAGCTTGCAACCCCGGACTGGCCCCATTCACGTTGAAGTTTATGTTGTGCCCATTTGTCGAGTGCTGTCCTTATCTGCTGCCTAGTGATGCCTAAAACTGGTTCTGGTCCTACATACGCGCTGGTGGCGCCGAGTCTAGCAAACTCATCTGCCCTCTCCTTGCGCTCAATCCCACAGTGTCCTGGCACCCAAACCAACTTCACTCTTTTACGTCGCGCCAACTGCTCTAGCCTGTTACCGCATTCCTGAACTGATCCCGCCATGGGTGAGTCGAGCGCCTTAAGTGCTGCTTGACTGTCTGAGCATATGACAATCTCTCCCTCTGCCCCCTCTATGACTTCCTTCATCGTTATTGCCATTAGAATGGCATATACCTCAGCCTAAAATACCGTTGAAAACTTCCCCAAAGGGAAGCTGGACCCGGTTTGTGTAGCCTCAATATAAACTCCAGCACCAGAGGATTGCAACTGTGTCATACGTGAACCATCCGTATAGCAAACAATTGCCTCTCTGGAGAACTCCAGCCCGTTTCTCTCCCAGTCCTCTCTTTCGGACATTGAGATACTATAACTCTTACGCCATCTTAGTCTGCCTGAGGGTCGTGCTACTCTGTAGGTAGATAAAAGGATCTCTCTTTCCACAATGTGGGAGATCCTTGAATGACCCACAACCTCACCTTTGGTATGCCAAACTCCTGCGTCCCCCATTCGCAAGTGCGCTGCCATAACCTCTTTCTTAATGAAAGTCGACAATGATGGCAGCCCTAGCAAGACATCAAATGCTGATGACGGCGTCGTCCTCATTGCTCCAGTTATCGCTAGGCTAGCCAGTCTCTGGACTTTTGCAAGATTGGAACGAATGGTTTTCCTCTCCACCGAGGGCCACCATATTATTGAGCCGTATGATATCCTGGGTCTTATGACTGCTTGGTACAGCCAGTGCATGACCCTAGGACTTAGCCCCCAGGTTGTGCCTACCGCTCTGCGGAGCTGCCAGAAGGTCGCTGTTGACTTCCTTATCTGCCTATCGACATGAGTCTTCCAGCTCAGCTTTGTATCTACTGTGACCCCCAGGTATTTAACCTTAGCGATTAGGGTAAGTAATGTTCAGATGCTGACGAGCAAAGACACTCAAATGAGCTGGGTCCCCGTCGTGTATAAACCACATATTCGCTCTCACATGTAGGGATCCATCTTCTAACAAAACGGGCGGATGTTCTCGCAAAAAAATCTGTATAGGATTCACCTGTTAGTCTTGCTGGCAAAAAAATGGACCAATTAGATAGTCATTAATAATTCCTACACATTAGTTCAGCGAAAATTGTTGCTGAAAATGACTTTCTCTAATAACGTGGAGATTTTCGTCGGCTAAGAAATGGATGTTATGATAATTAATGATACAAAACATTAATCTTGGGTGAAAATTCCGAGGCAGTAAAGCTTGAACCCGCTGTATGTGATATGGGTACAGTAAACTTTTTAAAACTTTCTAAACTATTTTTGGGGGGACTTAAAGCTGCAGTGCAATCTTCCTGTTATTAATTGAAGCATCTTCTTCGACCGCATTAAGCATAGCTTATTCTAGTTCAGGCGTTGTTATAATTTCTGATCTTCCACCACCTGTATTTTTATTAAAACTACCAGATTCCCTTAATCGTGCATGTCTCTTTTTAATTGGAACAAGTATTCTATAATTATTTATTTATTGGCTACCAAAATTACAAATGAACTAAAAAAGTAAGCAAAAAAATTATGTCAAATCTGATAAAAAAATTTTTAAACTAAAATTCACTGGCTAATATCCAGGAGCCAGTGGCAAAAGCTCTGAGAATCGATATAAGGAATGTACAGAAACTTGTGCATGAAGAAAAAAACATTATTTATTTCCGAAGAAGATTAAGAAATGTACACGAAAAAATCCAAAAGCAAAAGTCTTAAGTTACAATGCAAAAATGGATATTCATAATGCAATTTATGATTTATAAACGTCAAAGACTAATATAATCCTTCAGAAACTTTTTAAAATTATAGACTAAAAAATATCATCATCAGTTAAAAACTCCTCATCTTCTGAGTCGTCCTCAAATGGCGTAATGATCATTGGTGCTATTTCGACATCTAGACTCGTTTTCGATTACACCAATCCCATATTAATTTCTCGATATGTTCCACAGATTTCTTCCAGTACTCCGGCGTAATATAATTTAATGATTCTTGCCAAACAATTTGCACTTCATCTGATGTAAGACCATTGTTCACGTGTTTTTCGTAATATGATTTAATTTTAATTCTATTGCGTTAAACTGGTAATGTTATGGCGGCAGTCCTCATGCTCATTTTCCCGTAATATTTCATCTACGGCATATTTTGTGGGTTTTTTAATAGATTTTGCCATTAACAGTAGTTCTAGTTTCAGCATATTAGGTAAAGGATTTTGTTTTTGTTTTATTAGCCAGTCATAAATATCACTTTTCTTCCAGGATGAAGTAGGTTGTTTATTTAAGATTCTTGAATTATAAGATACATTGTTCGGAATGATTAAAGATGAAGCATCTAAATTTGGATCAGTTGTTCTTTTAACCACTTTTCAAACAATTCACAGTTCATATCATCATGGTAGTCCATACTTTTGAAGTTGAAGAAAACAGTAAACTTGCACCTGGGAAATCCTGTTGAAGAACCTGCATGCAAAATAATGAAACGTTTTCCCGTCCCACATCCCTTTTTTCTCTTGTCACTTTTTACAAACTCGTCCTGCCAAGATTTCGAACCACTTCCATTAGAAAATATCCAAGTCTCGTCTAAAAATACCACTTTTCTAAATTTTGAATTAACATTTTCTGTGTATTTCTTTAAAAACTGGATACGCTGACTTGCTATATGTGGCAATTCGCATAAAAATCTTCGATTACAGTCCTTTTTATATCGAAATCCTAACATTTTTATTAATTTTGACAACGATTTTAGTCCAATTTCCAATATGCCTGGATTTTTAAAGCTTCTTTTAAAACTTGGTTATATTAGTTTTTGATGTGTATAAATCGTAAATTGCATTATGAACATCCATTTTTACATTGTCACTTAAGTCTTCTGTCTTTGGCTTTTTTTCGTGTACATTTCTTAATCTTCTTCGGTAGTAAATTATGCTTTTTTTCATGCACAATTTTCTGCACAGTCCTAGTACCGGCTCCAAGAGCTTTTGCTACTGTCTCCTGGATATTGACCGGTGAATTTTCACTTTCGTAATATTTTATTAGATTTAATAACATTTTTTTCGCTTGTGGATGCAAAAAAACCGAAAATTGTTTTCTATTACTCATTTTGTCGTTGACTTTGAAGTGACATTGCTCAAAGATTTTTGCAACTGCTGGTATTTATATGTTTATCTTCTTTTTTCATATGAAAATATCATAGGTCTATCTAATTCATCTTCCGGATTTTATGCGGAGAATATGATTACACGTAATAAAAGAAAAACAAACTTAAAAAGTTTGTCGTTGATAAATCGTATGATCCGTACGATAACACTGCTTTTGACTATAAGATATCCTTCTTGGTAAATTCTCCGGGCCTCTTCCGAATTTCCTAATCTATAAATAAAATGCAGGTCAGTCATTTCAGAATTACCAAAATGTAATTACTATTAATTGGCAACTTTAAAATTTACTGATATGACAGTGACAGTACTATCACTGTATTCTGATTCCAGTAAGGTAAACTCCTTCATGTAGGTGTAAAAGCATTTACAGTGGCTTAAAGTTTTTTTTTTAATCGAAAACGAAGCTAGATACGAACAAAACACTAGTTGAGTTTTTAGTTGCTTAAACTGAAAAAGCTATAAAAACAGCAAAAAGGGTCAGTAGCGTACTTTTTTTTTCAATATTGATGGTTGCGGTGCCCCTTGAGACACCACTGGTTCCAATAACTTCAATCTAATTAGGGCTTAATTAGAGCCTTAGAACTACAAATAACCCTATCAAATTTCCACCAAATCGGCTTAAAGATATTTATGATATTTATAGGAAACCAATTTTTATTTAACATTAACAGCTTGTATCTCAGATTCGAGACAACTCAAGTTCATAGAAATTTCCTTTCTTAAAATGACCTAAGGAATCACCTTCTGGAGTTAGGTAACTCCCTGTATAATATGATCATCATCAAAAAACGTGGATATTGAATTCTTGTAGTCAGATATATCTATGGGATATCACATTTTACAAAAAAAAATGAAGACATTTTCGGTATAGATTACTGCCCCCTGGTGCCTTGCATCACTTGTCCCCCAACCCCTAATAGTCAGAATCAGGGGTTTTACCTTCTTTTACTTTCTTTAAGCTTTGAAAAACATTAAATCCCTCTCACTAAAATTGACGTCAATTTCTCGACATTCTTCAAAATATATCGTAAGTGTTAGTGTCGGAAATTAAATGAATTAAGCCGGTGCTATAATCCTGGAGTTTATCACCGTAATATTAATCATTGCAACGATTAATACGGCGTTCGCTTTTCTTAAAAAACTGCTTATTCATCCTTCCCTTTAGAACTTTCGAATGCGCCCTTATAAACCACCCAGATTGCCCAGTAGCCGTTCAAGAACGCAAGCAAACGGACTATTTTACTCCAGGATAGCACAACAAAATTGTGTTCAGTCTTTCGGCAACATCCAGACGGTCAGGTTCCATACCGTAAAACGTAACCGCGCGACGGATCAATAAAGCCGAAAATCGCCCGCGAGCACATGCTCGCAATATTGATTATTATTAGGAGATCTTTAATAGGGTTACCGGAGAGGAACGGTTTTAGTTTATGGTAAAAATACGATGGGTTAATGGTTTATGGACTATTGTAACACATCATTGCCATAAATATTGATTCCAAAAAATTAGTTCCTGTTATTTAACATAACTGAAATCGTAATAAAACTCTTAATTTGGTAATGGCTGGAAAAACGCCAGACCTTACTCGTAATGGCCATGAATTGGCACCATTAAATAATCGCCAAACAGACAGTGAAAACAGGAAACCTGGAGTAACTATCGTTCTTCAGGGACCAAGAGGTTCAGTGATTTCCAGAGGATCGCAAGGTTTGGATGAGGAAGGTGAAAATGTAGCTTGGTCTGGAAAAATTCAGTTTTTCTTGACTATTATTGGATACTCTGTTGGATTGGGAAATATTTGGAGGTTTCCTTACCTATGTCAACAGAATGGTGGAGGTATGTGTTCAAGCTATTTTTAACGAAATGTAAATTTTTTTGATAGTTTAATTTTCGTAGCCCCAAAATAATATAACCAATTTAATTAAAATAACCATTTGTTATAACCTCGAATTATTATCGAGCATGTAAAAAATTTCAGTTGCGATAGAAGTGTTTTTTTTCTGTTACTCGTATCAGTATTAATAATTTAAATATAAAAAAGAGTCCAATATTATTATTAATACTCATATGAATGGTGAACAGAATATTTGGGAAATTTTTGGAGGTTCTCCTATTTATGTCAAGATAATGATGGAAGTACGTGTTAGAGCTATTTTTTATTTTTAACTAAATGTCCAATTTTTTGATAGTCGAATTTTTTGAGCCCCATAATATGGTGACCGATATATTATTATTAATACTAAGAATTATCAACTAAATATTCAACTATACATATTTCCTTCGTTGCAATTTAAAACAGTAGATTTTATAAGAATTATTAACATATTTCGTAAATTTGATCGTGATAGAAAATTCCTAGTGAATTTCATGAAATGTTTTTATGTTTTCGTTGATATTACTATTACTCAAAATTCCTAAAAAATTTAAAACATGCAGTATTGTATTTATACCCATCTTATTTTATGAAAGGATTTTTTTATGTTTTTACAATAAATAATAAATATTCGAGGGTTAAAAGAACATAATTTGGAACTTACTATACAAAAATTAGATAGTTAGATGCAGCAGATCGTGTTGAGACTGTTAAAATTTCCGCAACTGCGTAGAGTAATTTTAATTGAATTGACAGTCAGAGAGATCGAGAGGCAGACTAAACCAAATTGGAAAACGGGATGGGATCGGTATTTGAGAGGGCGAATTTTTCAGGATTACGTAAATTTATCTTACCGGTTTCGCATATACATACATAGCTAGGAACCGAATGACCAAAAAAACCGAAACAATTTTTCGGGGATCTCAGATAGATATGTTATTTTTTTAACAGGAAAAAAGGTAAAATGTACATAACTGTTTTAAATTATTATTTAACCGCATAAAATAATAAAAGCGGACTGCAATTAAATTAAAAAATAAACTAAAAAATTGGGATATTGAGTTATTTGGCAGTATTATGTATATGTCATTTTTGGAGCATTTTAAGAAAAAAGGTTTATGTTAACGTAGGTTCGCAAACGCTTTATACATCGATACAGGGTGCTAAGCTTTAAAAAAAATACGATTGTTTATTAATTCCCTAAGTAAAATCTATTTGATCTGATCAAACATTTTTATTGGGCGCCATTTTGTTACACCATGTTGGATTCCTACCTATGTTTTACCAGTTTCTACTTATGCCACACTTGATTTTTCAGCATGATTTAAAAGAAATATGAATGAGTAATTTTTACGTTGACACACACCGCCATTTTGTTACGTCATGTTGGATTCGCACCAGTTTATCACTATATCATATTTAATTTTTCTGCAAAATTTAAAGTCAGTTAAATAAGATTTCTTTAATTTTTTTTTGAGCATTTTTTTGGCCGCCATTTTGTTTCGCCATCTTGAATTCGTACCACAACTTTACCGGTGTATCTTTATATAAAACTTAAGGCTTGCAAAATATTTGAAATTAATCTAATAAGTAGTCTTTTTATGTTCATGCTGATTTTTTAAATATTTTACTAGGCCGCCATTTTGTTTTGTTATCTTGGATTAACACCAAAATATTATCAGCTCATTTCTGTGTAACACTTGATTTTTGTGCGAAGTAAATTGAATAGTTTTTTGGTAATAATTTTTTCAACGTTTCACTAGACAATTGGATTTTTATCAAAGCAAAACAGGTCATCCCCATACGAACCTTAATTTTTGACCAAAATTTCTTGAATTCGTATGTCAATTTTAACAATCTCTGTACCAAATTTGTTTTGCCACAAAATTTAAAATTAACCCATTAAGTACCTTTTTCATGACGAATTTTTAAATATTTTATTAAGCGGCCATTTTGTTCCCCATCTTGGATTCATACCAAAATTTTAACAGTCAGTTCCTATATAATACTTACTGCAAAATTTGAGGTAATTGCACAAGTAGTAGTTTGAAATAATCTAGGAGGCAATACTTCCCTTTTACCAGGGATATAAAGATACGATTTTGTTTAGTTATTCCATAACAATAAAAGCTATTTGATTAAGTTCTAGCACAACCTGATAAGCATTTAAAGGCTATATTTTAACAGTATCAAAAAAATTACTAGCTTTTTCATTTAAAGCACTTAAAAATACACAAAAAAGCCTATTAGTATTTTATGATACGATAAGTCGTTTTCGAGAAAAAAAATATATTTTGATATACGCACAGCTATATTCCGCACAGCTCGATTCCTCTGGTCCAGTTTAGCTGCAGTTGGAAGTTGTCAAAACTCTATAAAAATGATTCCTTGGATCATTTTAAGAAAAAAGTTATTATGAATAAATGCCCTATTTTTGAGATACATGGTGTTAAACTTAAAAAAAAAAAAATTTAGTTATCCTAGACCCCCTGGACCCACACTTGGCCTAGTGCCTGGCGTTGACAAACGAGTGCGTAAACGACAAATTTAGTAATTTTTTTAGTCGTGCTATTTCCTTTTATTAAGTTTAGAGATGGTTACCCATATTTACGTCCATGTTTGAAATTAAGACTTTTTGATATTGTTAAAATATGACATTTAAATACCTATTAGGCTGTACCAAATCTTATTCAAATTTCTTTTACTATGGAATGGAATTACTAAAAAAATTGTAATATATGCAGAGTTACATTCACCAACCTTTTTTCGTAATTAATTACCTAAAAATTAATGGTGTGAAACCGTTCTGTTATGCCTTTCCTTTATGGAATTTACCTTGTAATGGGATATATAGTCTGTACATACTAAACTGGGCCTTGCTTTACTTTTTTGTTAAAAGGATTAATTCAAAACGAGGGAACTTCCGGGTAAAGTCAATTTACTGATTTGTACTGATATATGTATATGCGAGACCATATACATATTCAATAAATAATTACAATCGGCGTTTATGTTACATCTAAAACCAACAATAAATAGCCAAAACATACATAAGTCTCAACTTTTATTATTAAGGTACCCAAGAGGCGAAACTGCAACTAGAAAAATTCAAAAAAAGAAAAGCTTATATTATATTTTATAAATAAGAAATTTTCAGTTTTCTAGGCTTTCCACCGAAACGTCCAGAAAACTAGGTTTGCAGTTTCATTCCTCGGTTACCTTCATTGAGAACCGAGAACTCAAGCATCAAGTTCCATAATAAAATATGAGATTGTTTCTTTTTGGTTATCTATGTGTGGCGCAATAGACCAAAAGCATTTTGTTTCAGTCCATATATTGTATTATTAATTCACTATATGGGCTATGCAACTTATATATATTACTATACCGCTTACCTGAATTTAATGGTTTTTGCTTACATTCTTAATATGAAGACCTAAATGGTAAATAAGTATTGAGTGTGATGAATAATAATAAATTCGAAATAAATAAAATAAAAATATGTTTACTTAGGTATGATAATTTTAGCGGATCTGATACACACTGTATATTACTATACCGCTTACCTGAATTTAATGAAAATATGTTTACTTAGGTATGAAATTTTAGCGGATCAAATGGCAAGTTCCGCATTGCTGCCAAGTTTACCGTTTTTCTGCTATAAAAGGAAATCTTTTTTTGATGGAACACTCTACATTATATTACTTTTTTAAAATCTGCGTAAAATTCTCAATACTTTTTATTAACAACACTTTTTATGAAACAGTTTTTGCGAAAATAAGGGTCAAATTTAATGTATTACCTTTTATTAAAATACTATGTCCATTTTTCCTGATTTACAGAAATGGATCGTTAACTTGAAACCTTTGCCTTCTTTCGTATTCACTAAAAAAATTTAAGAGCAAGAGCAGATCTAATTGATATGTAAACAAAAATTGTTAGTTTACTAGTTGTGTTTTGCTTATATCATTTTCTAATTTAAGCATTTAGAAAAATTACTTGTTCAATTGTTGCTTATGTTATTTTAAATCTATAATTGTCAAGTTAGACCTAGTCTAAATTTAAACCTCTTTAGTGAATACGGGGGAAAATATTTAAATTTTAATTATACTGTGTTATGGGGATAGAATGTGAAACCTGCAAGATATTTGTAACATTTTTAACGACAAATATCCTAACAGAAATCAAACAACTGGAAACTGGAAAGGTAAAAGATTCTGTACGTTCTGGCAGACCAGAAATCACAATAATGTCTACCAAAATACTAACTTTAGAAGTAGTTTATAAAAAAAAACGGAAACAATACAATACAAAAAATTCCTAATACAACAAACAATAAATTAATGAAAATAAGTAAGGTATTTAAAATGTCCATTTACTTCCCGACTGTAGGCCAAATACTGTGGAAAAACATTTAATACATTAAAAAGAATGCCAACCTCCTCGATTCGTCTACATTTGATTTCTATTCGCTCCTTTAAATTCTCAAAGTCAGTGAGCTTAGTAGTCGAATGGCGTTATGTCCGGAGACCGAGGTGGCCATTCTATTGTATTCCTACGTCCAATCTATCTTCCAAAAAAAAACATTACTATAATATTCCCGAACATTCCGAGCAAAATGCGGTGGAGCACCACCCTGCTGAAACCATATTTCATCATTTAGTGCACCATTACCTAAAAAAATCCAGTTCAAATTCTTAATATAGGAGGTAAAGTAAAAACTTACGGCTATTCGGAAATGGTTTTGCAATAGCTGCGACAATTTCGGTCCTTCAGATTCAGATATCCTTCTCCAGTTAATGTGTCTTCCATGAAGACTTTTTGGATTTTAAAAGTCGGTCTAATCTGTTGCTATTAGGTCAAGCCTTAAAGTTTGATACCCTGCATGTAGAACACACATGGTGCGTTTGACGAGGGAATGTCAGTGTTAATATTTGATCAAAATATTATGAAATTTAATACCAAAAAATTAGCCAATTACACGCAAATCCATTTTCCAGAAGAATCGTGAAGGATCGTTAGAAAAACACCTGAGAAACCTACACGATGTTGAAGGAATAGTATTTATTTTAGAAGTTTTAATGATGGGATAATACAAATATTGGGAAAAAAATTCCTCTAAAGATAAACTTCGTCCCGAAATTATGGAATATTAAAAAAGTTCAAGTTTCGATATTTTTCTTATTAATAAATAGATTTAATTTTTTTTTCGCTGTTTGAAAGAACATCCTTGTTTAATAATAGGCGACATTGGAAAGAATAAAAAAAAAATTAGTATACTGGGAAAGTCAATAAGCAAGGAATCATGAGAGAATCTGTGGAAAAGGAGAGAAGTTGAATATGGTTTCTCTCTCTGTTTTAGTTACTACATAACCTATTAATAAGTTTCGGTAAACATTCATACAGGGAAATAAGGAAAAAATGCGAAGCTACAACATTAATCCAAATTTAATTACACAGTAATAAAGTAAAAATGATCAGTAGAGAAAAATGCAAGAAACAAATATTAAAAATGCGTATTTCCCCTTCTTGCATTAATAACTGATTGACAGGAGTCTGGCATACTCATTATAAGATTTCTTCTACCGTCTTGGTTTGGTTGAATCTAGTTTCTCTGTCTGTTTTAGTTAGTACATAACCTATTAATAAGTGTAATCATTTTGGTACAACTCTGCGCTTTATGAAAAAATCCAATATTTGCAAAGTTTAATTGTATTGCTAGAAAAAACTTGATTTTTATTAACCCCTTATTAGCTTTTTGTGATTTTTTGGTAGAAAAGGTATCCACGCAAGGCGCATAAAAGCTTATAAGTATACGCGGTAAACATTCATAGAGGGTAAAAAGAAAAAAAATTCCAACCTTTTTTTGCACAAACTTACCGTCATAAAATAACAGCCTCTTAAAAAACAAGTTAACACTCCTTCAACTCATTACAGGTATGTCTCTTAATTTTGACAAGCATTTTTGTCAGGGTGATAAAAAAGCTTCAAAGTTTGATAAAGTAAAATGAATAGATTTATTACTCCTAAAGAATGTGTTTATAATAATAATAATAATAATAATAATAATAATATACAATTCAACAGAAGTGAGAAAACATTCTATAAAAACCTAGAAAGAAACGAAGAAGTAGAGATTATACCACCGAGCGTCGGGAAAATATCTGGTCACAAACAAAAGAACACAACGAAGAAGCTACATGGATGAGTACAGAAGAACACAGACATAGAAATATACCACAACAAATAAATCATATAATTACAATACAAGAACTAACAAACGTGATACATAAAACACATAACTGGAAAGCACCTGGAATAGACCATATACAAAACTTTTGGTACAAGAAATTCACTTCTCTACATGAACGTCTAACAGAACAAATAAATGATGTAATTCTTAAACCAGAAAAAATGCCAAAATTTTTAACGAAAGGAAAAACATACATCATGCCAAAAAATAAAGAAACACAAAACCCAGCAAACTATAGGGCCGTAACATATTTACCATCACTATACAAGATCATAAAAGCCATAATAACTAATTAAATATATCATCATCTTACACAACATAACATTATATCAGAAGAACAAAAAGGATGCCGTCAACGAAGCCAAGAATTATGAAACAAGTAGAGAAACAACAAAGAAATCTGGTAACATGTTATATAGACTACAAAAAAGCCTTCGACTCCATACCACACACATAGCTACTTAAAATACTGGAAATATATAAAATAGACCAATATATCCAGTACTTCCTACAAGCAATCATGCTAACGTAGAAGACTAAGATACATTTAACAACTAATAAAACACACATAGAAACATCTGAGATTAAAATAAACACTGACATATTCCAAGGTGACTCTCTTAGTGCCTTCTGGTTCTGTTTATGTATCAATCCACTATCCAACATACTTAACAGTACAAGATATGGTTATCAAATTAAACATCAAAACAAGACACAAGCACTCCTAAAAATAACAGAAGAATTTACAAAAGATACAGGAATGGAATTTGGCATGAACAAATGTAAAACAAACTACATAGAAAGAGTAAAATATAAAGTGGAACAAACAGCAGAAACACTAAACAATGAAATACTTAAAAACATGGAACCAGAAGAAACATATCAATAACTAGGATTTGAACAGAATACAAGCATAAAACACAACACATAAAACAAAAACTCGAAAGAAAATACAAACACAGAATCACCAAGATAATTAAATCGAAACTAAATGCTAAAAATATGATCAAAGCCATAAACACCTACGCCATTCCTGTCCTCACATATTCATTTGGAGTAATAAAATGGTCAGACACCGATATACATCATCCAAATGCATGTACAGAGAGAATTACCATCAGTAGAACAAAGGAGGTAGAGGACTATTAGACCTACACATAATACATGATAAACAAGTAAAGACCATGCGAAATTACTTTCAACAACACCCAACTACACCAAGCAATAGTCCAAGCAGACAAACAATACACTCTATTAAACCTAAATCAAAACAATGTACCAATACAAATACAAACTACACACTCAACAAACCAGAAAAAAGAACAATGGTCAAGAAAAGTTATACATGGCAAACACTACAACATAATGCAAGACCCAAATATAGACAAACAATATATATACAAATAGCTACAAACAGGACAACTATTTCCCGAGATAGAAGGATTCTTACTAGTGATCCAAGATTGTGTTATAGCCACACGAAATTATAGGAAATACATTATAAAAGAACAAATGGACACAGATACATGCAGGAGATGTTACCAAAATAGCGAAACTATAGAACACATAACTGGGGGCTGTAAAATATTGGCAGGCACTGAATATACCAAACAACGCTGCAAAAAAATCATCCACCAAGAACTCACAATTAAACATAACCTTATACAAAAGCAAACACCATACTACACATACATACCTGAAAACGTACTAGAAAACGATCAATTTAAACTATACTGAGACAGAATAATTCACACAGACAAAACAGTTGTAAGCAATAGGCCTGACATTACTCTCATAAACAAAAGAGAAAACAAAACATTCATAATAGACATAGCAATACCAAAAGACACAAATATCGCGCAGAAAGAACAAGAAAAAATAACAAAATACACGCCATTAGCTGTAGAAATAAAAGAACTCTGGAAGCAAGAAACGATCCAAATAATACCGGTCGTAATGTCAGTCACAGGCATAACAACAAAACATTTCAGAAAACACATTGAAGCTCTGGACCTGAATCCGCACGAACATGATATCATCGAAAAAGCAGTAATACTGAAGACAACCAGAAAATTTCTACAATAGAACAGACATGCTGACTTGGCACAACCCGTCACATGGAAATTCGCAAAACAGCAAGAAAACTTTGAATAATAATAATAAACGTTTTTATTTGAAGAAATTAAATATTACAAATTACATGATGCATGAGACAGAAAATTCGAAAAAGCACCGCATTTAACCTAATAAGTATTAAAAAAAAGTATACAATAAATAAGTAACAATAACAATATAATACAAAAAAGTGAACATAAACAAAACAAAAGGCAAAATAGTGATTAAAATAACATTATTTAAAACATTTTAAGATTGATTCTAACTAATATAAAATATTATACCTAAATAAGACCTTGACCTGTGTTAAAATAACTGTGAATCAAGAAGCATTTTTTTGTATTTTTTTTAAAATAAACTCTTAGATAGAGACTTAAGATTTTCAGGAATACTGTTATATAAAGTTGCAGCTTGATAAGAGAAACATCTTTGAAATAAAGGTGTTTTATGTTTAGGAATTCACAGTAGGTTTGAAAATCTTGTGTCAAGGTTATGGGTTTCATTCCTAAATTTCAGCTTATGTCTCAGATATGTAGGAGTTCCTGTTGACATAATATCGTAAACAAAGCTGCCACAGTGGAGTCTCCTTCGATTTGACATGTTAAGCCACTTAAGCTCGGGAATCCTTGTAGATACGTGGTCGAACCTGCAAAGACCAAAAACAAAACGGCAGCAGGAGTTTTGTACTTTTTGGATTCGCGAAATACTCTTGAGGTCCAAAAAGGGTCCATAGACAAAACTAGAATAATTAAAAAATGACGACACAAGGGCCTCTGACAGTAAAATTCGAAGTTTCCTCGACAGAAACCGCGGATTACAGTATAACAATTTTTGAGGTTTGTAAAGGATTTTATTTAAATTTGGATTATTATTGTAGCTTCGCATTTTTTCATTTTCACCCTGTATGAATGTTTACCGAAACTTATTAATAGGTTATGTAGTAACTAAAACAGAGAGAGAAACCAGATTTCAACTTCTTTTTTTTCCACAGATTCAGATAAAAAGTAGATAAATTAGATGTTTCTATATGCATATGTTATTAAAATAAAGTATCGTAAATAATTAAATATTAGTACTGTAGCTTGCTTCTTATATTTATCTCAAATCAGTTCAGATTACATAGTTCGTCAATATCTAAACGTCACAAAAATATCTTGGAGTATTTTTGTCCCCAAAATAGCAAATTAACGAGTCGAATCAGTCATCACTGATAGTTTGGCAATATTTTTAATCATACCTTCCATATACATCTAAAAATATACTCTTTTGGTTTCTCGGTTAATAACGTCAAAATTATGATACATAAAAAAAAGTCGATCTAAACAGCAGGTAAATGGCTAAAAATATCACCGTTTTATTACAAGAGTTAGTTTCTTTCTTAAGGCCGTTTCAGATTAGGATCATATTTTGCTCCTCAGATTAAATAAACTAGGTCACAAAATCATCCGCCATCTTTATAGATTCTCTACTCCCACATATGACAAACACGAGTAATTTACATTTGAAAGTTGTGCTCTGTTTTCGGCTGAAAGACAGATTTATAAATGCACTAAGTGTTAGAGCAATGGGAAATCAATAACGTGGCCTACTTTATATACCTATTATCCTATAGGATTTACTAATATTACTTAGACGTGCTTATTTTAATGCAAATACACAAGCTTCACTGGCAGATGGAAATAATTTTTCATACTTTTTAAACCTTCTTTATGATATTTATTTTTAACTTATGAAAATTAAAGTTGACAATCCTTAGCAGAAGCAGAAAAATACAATAATACTATTTATGTTATAAATAATACATATTAAATTAAAATGCCGGCCTCAATGCATTTGTTGGCTCGTTTGTTAATCGCTCGTGTAGCACGTTTAATTGATCGGGGACTATTTCTTATGATAGTTGCAGCATTCTGAACACGATCAAGTAGTGCTTTTTTTGTTTTTACTCTTGTTGCGTAAACTAATGATTTCATCCATACCCTGAGACAATACTCCAATGAATTTAAGTCTGGTGATCTGAGTGGCCAATTTTCCCAATCTATCGATTAGGAAAATTATTATTTAGAAAATGTTTTATTTGTACTTGTAGATCCTCTTTCAAAAAATGTACAGGGTTTTCCCGTATTTTTTTCCACCCACCTAGAGAGTTTTTTTGAATAGATACGGAAATGTCGTAAATACAAAAGTTGTTGGGTTTTTTATGAAGATTTAGAATATTATATCATAAGTGCGAAAATATTATTGGAAACATTTTCCATACAAACAACGTAATACATGAAGACTGGATTAATAACCCCTATGAATGCTAGTGGTGCTTTTGAAAATTTTCAAACATTTGTACCTCAAGACCCAAAGCTATTTGGGTGTATCACGCATCAATAAGTCTTTAACTTAGACATCGATTCGTTCTGCAAATCTTATATACTTACATACGTAAATGTATTTCTCCTTTCAAACTGTATTTCTTAAAATGTTCTTCATTGTCTCTAAGAAAACAACGATTTTTGTATGAATGTTCATTCTGTGACAAAACTATTTTCTTTTAATATTACACGTCTGCTTCTAGATATTATTCAATTAGTTGAGTACATCTATTATGTTTTATTGTATTAGAGAATCATTACACGTAATGTGTTCTAGAGCATAACGGACATACCGGCCCTCTATTTAGATGCAATTTGCCTCCATATAAAGAGTGCTATGCAGATCCGTGATTGTCAAATTTGTCAATATTATTTTATATATTTTATATCTAAGTAACATGGATAAATAAATTAAAATAAAGGCCACCACGATGAAACAGGATGTAAAGGAAGCATGAAATAAATACACTGGGGAACAGCAAAAATGTTTCTGAAATCAAAATATCAAAATCTTACTTATTTTATTATACTCGTTAGCAATATGTCTTGCAAAAGTCTCAGTTAGCTCCGGATATATAGATCCATGCTTATTATGATAATTTACCTACCTGCCCTTAATATATGGGAAAGTTCAACCATTAAATAAGTAATACCTGGTTTATTATACCAGGTGTACTTTACAAGGGGTTTAAATACATATAACATAAATACTAAATTGTTGAATTTCAATCGGTTAATCAAAAGCTGTTCGTACTTGAGAAAGTAGAAAGTTTTGGGCAACATGTCGCGCGTTTGCGTAAATAAGCCGGATCGATTAAACAAACAAACAAAACTATGACATAGAACCAAAGCTTTCACGGCTGTGGTGAATTAAGAAATCATCGTTCTTGGGATTAGACCGTGTCAAAATGGAATCTTTATCCGACGTTTTGCCTTCGATTGTCTACAGCCGTGAAAGCTTTCGTTCTATGTTAGCTAACCTCTATGGGGAGGAAATCAAGAAGGATGTCAAAACTTTTGGTGATCTCCGGAACCACAAGAAGAAGCTACTTTGCCAACTAGCCTTTCTCCTTAGATGCCGGGATGAAGACTAGTACCAAAATCTCTACAGATGAAACGCCACATAACATCAAAAAGTGCAAGGAACATTTACAAACGAGCCAGTATGGCATTGGTAAGAGAAAGGATAAAAGCTACTCGACGTGATTTGGATATAAACGCTCGTACGTTATTAAATATTCATTTAAAATTAGCTTTTATACTTAAATATCACATATTTAGAACTCTGGATGACATTACCAATGGGCAAGCAGAAAAGATACATCAGGCAGATACCATTAAGTAACAGAAAAAGTTCGAAGGATTGCTGGACAGCCAAAGACCAATAAAACCTCCACAGGACACAGTTATAAATTTATCTTCAAAAAGCCTGACTGAAGCAGAACAATCCGTCCTCTCTAAAGGTCAAAACTTCGCTATTACACCGAAGGACATACCCGTAGAAGACATAGTGTCATCTGTTGAAGCGACAATTAGAAGACTTCCAGCAGAAGAAGCTGACGTAATAAGGTATGAAGCAGCGAAGATCATCAGACATTCTAACCCGCCTAATCTATCAGCTGCGGAAAGAACGGCGATAAAAACATTAAACAGCGATACAGACATTTTGTTCCTTCCAGCGGACAAGGAAAATGCCACTGTCGTCATGGACAAAACAGATTACGTGAAGAAAATACAACTACTTCTGGACGACAACATCTACAGAATACCCGACCAACAAAATTGAGAGACGGATAACCAACCTGATAAATGCATCCAACCTACCAGCAGAGGAGAAGAAGATGTTAAGGCCAAGCAGCTCCAAGATCCAGCTCCACAAGGTTAATGTACCCCTTCGACCTATCGTCAGTGCAATAGGATCTCCTACTTACAAAATTGGTAAATATCTTCCAAATCTTCTTAGTAATTTTACAGGAAAAACACATTCATATATTAGAAGCGTAGAGATATTTTGCATCAAAATTAAAATTAATCAAATTAGATCCCAAAGATATCTTAGTCAGTTTCGATGTAGAATCGCTATATACGAATGTGCCTATAATTGATTCAATTTCCATATTATCAGACTTGTTTCACCATAATAAAATAGACAATTCACTTTTAGATCTAATTGAAGCATGTCTTACATCAACGTATTTTGTCTTTCAAGGAACTTTCTATGAGCAAACCTCAGGGGCAGCCATGGGATCTCCACTGTCACCAGTGGTAGCCAATATTTTCGTGGAAGCTTTTGAGGAGGAAGCCTTAGAGTCGTCTCCATTAAAACCAAAATCATGGTTCAGATATGTAGACGACACTTTTGTAATATGGCCACATGGTCCAGAAAACCTCTCTGGGTTTCTTGATCATCTGAATCAACAACATGCTAATATAAAATTTACAATGGAAATTGAATCAGAAGGCACGATTCCCTTTGTAGATATTCTTGTACAAAGGAAAGGGGATGGTTCCTTGGGACACTCTGTATATAGAAAACCAACGCATACGAACAGATACTTAAATGCAAATTCCCATCATCATCTAGCACAAAAGCAATCAGTTATTAATTCATTGGTTTACAGAGCCCTCGCGATTTGTGACCAAAATTCTTTACAATCGGAAACAGAGAAACTGACTCAAGGTTTAAGAGGCAATGGATATTGCACTGATGATATTCGACGGTCAATTAGAAAACATAATAATCCTAGTCTACGAAATGATACTAATAAGGAATTACCAATAGGCTACACTTCTACACACAATCTTTAACACACACAAGAAAATTGGATAATGTTTGCGATTGCCAAAGGACATTATTCCTTTCCAAACGGAAGGAGTATATATTCTTCTGTGGTGATCTTAATATTGGAGAAGCGGGACGATCCATATCGACTAGGCTTAAGGAACATGAACGATGTATGAGAAAGAAACAAATTGTACAATCTGCTGGATCTGAACACCAACATTCTACTGGACATATCATAACTGTAAAAGAAACCAAGTTCTGGCACCGGTTTCGGGATTCTATAAACGCAAAATTAGAGAATCTGTTGAAATTTGTAAGCATACTAGTGGTAGTAGTAGTAGTAGTTAGGGGGAGGTCTAGAGACCTGACTGGTAGGCCTATAAGGCCCTTTCAGTCTACTCCAGCTCCTCCCTCAACTACCACCCGCCACCAGGTGTACATCCTTGAATCTGCCTGTCCTTACTATGTAAGTCTGCATATCCTTCCATGCAAGATCCTTAACTTCGTCCCATCTGCACAGGAAGTGAAGCGGAGTTTCCTCCTGTTCCTGACACTCCGTGCAGATAGAATCTTCCTCAATGCCTAACATAAAGAGGTATCTCCTCAATCCTCAGTGCCCCGTTACTATTCCGACGATGGAATTTAGAGCTTTCCTGTCTCGGGCTAGTAACCACTCTGTTCAGCCCCATTCACGTTGAAGTTCATGTTGTGCCCATTTGTCGAGTGCTGTTCTTATCTGCTGCCTAGTGATGCCTAAAGCTAGTTCTGGTCCTACATACGGGCTGGTGGCGCCGAGTCTAGCAAACTCATCTGCCCTCCCGTTGCCCTCAATCCCACAGTGTCCTGGCACCCAAACCAACTTCACTCTTTTATGTCGCGCCAACTGCTCTAGCCTGTCACCGCATTCCTGAACCAAAACTGAACCCGCCGTGGGTGAGTCGAGGGCCTTAAGTGCTACTTGAGCATATGACAATCTCTCCCTCTGCCCCCTCTATGACTTTCTTCATCGTTATTGCCATTAGAATGGCATATACCTCAGCCTGAAACACCGTTGAAAACTTTCCCAAAAGGAAGCTGGACCCGGTTTGTGTAGCCTCAATATAAACTCCAGCCACCAGAGGATTGCAATTGTGTCATACGTGAATCATCCGTATAGCAAACAATTGCATCTCTGGAGAACTCCAGCCTGTTTCTCTCCCAGTCCTCTCTTTCGGGGATTGAGATACTATAACCCTTATGCCATCTTAGTCTGCCTGATGGTCGTGCTACTCTGCAGGTAGATAAAGGGATCTCTCTTTCCACAATGTGGGAGATCCTTGCATGACCCACAACCTCACCTTTGGTATGCCAAGCTCCTGCGTCTCCCATTCACAAGTGCACTGCCATAGCCTCTTTCTTAATGAAAGTCGACAATGACGGCAGCCCTAGCATTGCTCCAGTTATCGCTAGGCTAGCCAGTCTCTGGACTTTTGCAAGACTGGAACGAATGGTTTTCCTCTCCACCGAGGGCCAACATACTATTGAGCCGTATGATATCCTGGGTCTTATGACTGCTTGGTACAGCCAGTGCATGACCCTAGGACTTAGGCCCCAGGTTGCGCCTATGGATCTGCCAGAAGGTCGCTATTGACTTCCTTATCTGCCTATCGACATGAGTCTTGCAGCTCAGCTTTGCATCTACTGTGACACCCAGGTATTTAACCTCTTTTGCTAAGGTCAGTTGTTGACCATACAATCTTGGGGGTCGAAAATCTCCTAAATTCCTTCTCCTTGTAAAGAGGATCATCTCAGTCTTCCGCGGATTAACCGTGAGACCTACCTCATTACACCATGCCTCCAATATATTACAGGCCATCAGCATTCTCTCGCAGATGATGCCCAAGTACTTGCCTGATATTAAAATCAATCCATCATCCGCATAAGCTTGTGCATAGAAGCCGGCCTCCACGAGTAGACCGTCCATGACTAGACACTATAGGTGCGGGGAGAGACAGCTGCCTTGAGGACATTCGCCTCGCACCCCGATGTCTATCTGGTACCCGCCCTGACTCGCTTGGACGCCGCGCTCTTGCAGTGCACTTCTAACCCAACGCACCAGATTCGTTTTAACGCTCCTGGCTGCGAGCGAGTCGCAGATGACGTTTGTCGTGACGTGTCCTCACCAACCGCATTAGTTTTAATTTCATTTATTTATTTTTGTATCTCAGTGAAATTTATCAGTTTAAAATTTAATTCCGCATTATTAGAATACCTATTCGAACTATAAAATTGTATTTTCTCCCTAGATACAGAATCAGCCACTTTAGACCAGTCTCTGAAAAACATATTTAGTTCTGTTGGACGCAATAGATCCTCGGGTATATCATTAATTTTATTATGCGTTAAACCTAATTGTTTTGCGTTGTGCCAAAAATCTTTTCCTCCTTTTTGCGACACCTGATTGTAATATGTAATCTTCTCTCCTAGGATTGTATGTTTGGTGTAGTTTCTGAGTTGGCTATAGTACTGCAAATTACCTGGGGTTTTATTTTTTTGGTATTTTTTATGTGATTTATCTCTTAATTTAATAAAAAATTTAATGTTTGTTGTTATTCATGGAGTAAACGATTTTTCGCGATTTTTTTTATGCTTCAGTGGTGTATGTTTATTTATGAGATAAATAATAAAATTAGTGAACAACTCTACTTTTCTATCAATATTGTGAGTGCGATAAATAACATCCCAGTCTAGATGCGATGCGTCATTATCAAATTCATTAAAATTTATATTTGTAAATAATCCTTCGAGATTGAATAGCTCGATAAAAGAATCACACAACATTTTGGTATTCACTGTGTTTTCTGATTTGATTCATAATGTTGGTGACCTTTGGATCACAATAAGAACGCATTCGACTATACCAGGATCAGTACACACTTTAGTCATAAAGGAAATATAATTTAATTGAAGTAAATATATTTTGGTTAGTTCGGAACAAATATATGATAGGATTGTGTGTTGTGGAAGCAGCTAAAAAGTCTATGGTTTAGGTCATCTAATGATTCATTGTCACATTAACACAATGACGTGCCGGATAGTTTTAATTTTTGTAGATGTTTGTTGAATCTTCCATGCCCAACCAAAAACCTAAAATAAGACACAAACAAGTTGCGAGACAGATGCATTCTATTGATAAGCAGTTTCTCGTTTAGATTATGATAAATTAATGAATACTGACTAGGGGAACTAAGTGCATTATTTGAATATAATTGTCTCCAAGTCTGCCGTCTTTTTTCTTTGATTATTCTAAATAATGCTGAATGTGGAATAACTTCTGAGGGAAGGCCCACTGAACTTGCTTCCGTTGTTGCTTTATCCGCTAGTTCATTTACAGAAAGACCTGAGTGACCTTTTGCCCAACCGAATTTAATATTAATTTTTCAAGAGGAAAGTGAAGAGATTAAGTAGGTTATTTTTAAGGGATAACAAAAGAGGCTGAGAATCAGATATTATGACCACGTTGGATATTGTATTATCTAAACTGATAGTTTATAGCATTTATACATTTGAATTAGTTTAATCTGTGCGATTACAAATTACTACATTTTTTGATCCTTCAGAACATATTTTATAGTAGGATTTAAACTGATCTAAAACTTAATTTAAAATGCTTTTAATGAGTGTTTGTAACTCAATGAATTTGGGAAAGATTATTTCCAGATTTAAATAAGTAATATTTAACGGGTTTTCAAATAAGAAATAGTTATCCCATTTGTTGTATTAGTTGTAGTGAAAGCTTCAGCAAGTGGAGAGCAATTTTTATTAGACCAAAACGGTAGTGTTAAGATATCTACAGCAAATTTATTTATTCTATTTAAAAGGTTATTATTTTTTTATTGAATATTTTTTATTAGGAATTTTTCCGCTAATACTTTCCTCCTTAAAAATAATGGGGGGTCGCTACGCTCTGCCAGAAACGGCTGCATTGGTGTGGATTGAAACAATCCCGTAATCAACCTCAAAGCCTTATGTTCTACTATATTAATTTTTTTAAGGCGTGAATTACATTCCATAAAACATAGCTCTGTTATCTAACAGACCCACCCACAATGTAAATCAGCTATGAACAGGGTTATTATTTTAACTTGTACACATTTTAAACGCTTGTAACTTTTTAATTTTTTAACTTATCGAGTTGAACAAAAAAACTAGTTATAGATCCACTTGCCAAGTTTTTTTATGGCGTCCAGTGTCATACCTAATACATTCATAAAAAAAAATGGTCTCAACTTACATTTTTTTAAATGGAACCCTGGTTATATTTTTTATTCATCGGATAGCTCATTTTTTCTAATTTCATTGGTGTAATACACTTCACATTTTAATTTCTTACTTTTTGAAATATGTTCAAAAATTACTCGATTACAATATTATATTAAACCTTTTGCCTAGCAACTTGTACAGTAAAGTAATTAAATAGAGGTAACGTCAAAGTGATGCTTCAAACAAGTAAAGAACGCAAAACAAATACAGGGTTATTCACGCAACCCGTTCATTAAAAGTTTTTGATGAATGCCAATTATGCCAATGCCATTTAGGTAAAAATTTCAAATTTTGGGATTAAGGTAAGGTCAAAGGGTATTTCTTTTTTGAAATATTTTCAACTTCCTGTCACTTGCGGTTTAACCGAAAGTTGGTATCAACTTGCTTATTTTAAATGGAACACCCTGTATTTTATGATATTTTTGGATTCTACGGAGAATTTTAATGCTATTTTATGTGGCATGTTCTATACCTAAGTTCAAGCGTTCTTAAGACACTTGGCCTTGAACCAAAAATGAGCCTTCGGGGTACCAAATTTTAAAATCTCATATTTTTGTAAGTTTGAAGATATGAATGATCTTGATGATTCAGCGGCAAACATTCACATTTTTAAAGCCGCTAAAGTCAGTTTTTTTAAATGGGACACCCTATAACTTTATGCGCTATCAAATGTAGAATTTAATTTTCTATCGAACTGTATTAAGGTTCCCTATACCTATTCGTAACCAGTTTCGAAATAATCAGGTTTTTATTAAACTATCATATGTATTTGCTAAATGCTTACACCTTCCCGTAGTAAGCCATGGAAAAACAATTGTTGTGCTTTTCTATTCAACATGACAGCTGATTTGAAACTTTTAAATTAAAATAAAATAACACTCAAAAGCTGATATTCTTAATTTATTTTATATTCGCGGAGAATGTTACAAAATATTGGAGAGAACGTGTCATATTTTTAATGAAAAACATCCTCATTTATCGCCAATGAACAAGAGAAAATTGAAGAGGATTCAAACGAAATTTTTTCGTTTCGGAAAAGTTAAAGTTATAAAAAATGTAATAAATTGTTTACATTATTTTTAACCATATCTACTAAGTTCGAGACTGTTCTAAACTTGTTTTAGTGAACTTAAAAATTATAGCAATCTAACAATCAACAATAAATAAATAAAATAATAAAATTGAATTATAACAAATGTTCTATATGCTGTCCGTTCATTTGAAGACACATTTCAATTCTTCTTTGTACAGTTGCTGTGGCCCGTTGAATTTGTCCGTTTTCTAATTCGGCAAAAGCTGTTCGTATCCTGTCCAGTAAATCTTGTTGGTTATTTACTAGTGAAGCATAGACTTTACCTTTGATAAATCCCCATAAATAAAAGTCTAGGGGTGTTAAATCAGGCGATCGCGGGGGCCATCTCCAAGGGCCATTGGGACCAATCCAGCGATCTTCAAAAATTCTAGATAATTGGAGATAAACTGCAGCGGAATTACGTGCTGGTGCCCCATCTAATTGATACCAATAATTTTGCAACTCACCAATAGGAATTTCTTCTATAAATTCAGAAACCGTCCCTCGTAGAATTTCCAAATACTTATCACTGTTTAAATTGTTTTCATAAATACAGTACCGCACCTGATCATTTAATACTATACCGAAAACATTGAAGCTAAACCTCTCTTGAGAACGCGTTTCGCTTAAAGCGTGCGGAAATATTTTTTCTTCAATTCGTTATTCCTTCTCTAGAAAATTTCGCTTCATCAGTCCAAAATATTTTTGAAAGGAATTGAGGGTCGTCTTGAATTTTCAAAAATATGAATTCGCAAAATTCTACTCGTCGGACGTCATCACCAGGTCTCAAGGCTTGAGTGTTTTGGAAGGAATAAGGGTGCATATGATGTTCGCTCAAGATTCTTTGGACAGATGAAGAAGAAATTCCCAAATCGTTTTCTGCAGACGGTATTGAACTTTGCGGGTTTGCGTGGAAATAAGCTAATGTGTTTATTACGTTATCCTCGGCATTTGTCACTGGTTTCGGAACATTTTTTGTAATTTAACCCAATCCTCTTGAATTTTGACTTGTTCATTGGCGGCAAATGAGGGTGGCGTTCATTAAACACACGACACGTTCTCTCCAAAATTTTTTAACATTCTCCATCAATATAAAATAGAAATTTTATAACATTCTCCATTAATATAAAATAGACTGAGAATTTGAGAAATAGATAAGATTTAGAAGATTTAGTTTATCACTGACAGCTTTCGATAAATAACGCATACTAATCATGTGTCAAAAAGGGCTAAATTTTGAAATAAAAATTTTTATCATCCACAACTATGACAATTTTAAAAAGTTAATTAAACGCTAGTAAAAACTTTTACATATTGCTTAAATAAATTAACCTTATTAAAACTAAACCTTTTTTTTTCGTTTGATTTATTCAGCCACAACCCCAGTCTGTTGTTTTCGATGTTTGTGTTTTTTTATTTATCTCTCATGTGCTCTTATAGAATATTTGTTATTTTCTGATAAATATATATTAGGCTAAGATTAAATTGTAAAACATTTGGGTTTACTGCCATACTATGCTAAGGAACGAACAATTTCAATACAGGCCAATAAATGGTCTAGCGAAATTTTCCATTCCGTGGTAGACAATATTACAAGTGTGCATTCAACAGTACACTTTATCGATATCTAGAATAATGTAATTGTCTCTAAAAACTTATTTATTTGTAAACTATAAAACCGTAATATATTATTGTATTGTATTGTATTGTATTGTCATATTGGATATTGGATCTCAACTGTTTTTCCATGGCTCACCATTGGAACATGTAAACATTTAAGGAAATACATACGATATTTTTATAAAACCCAATTATTTCGAAAATGGTTACGAATAGGTATAGGGAACCTTAATACAGTTCGATAGAAAATGAAATTCTACATTTGATAGTGCATAAAGTTATAGGGTGTCCCATTTAAAAAAACGGACTTTAGCGGCTTTGAAATTGTTAATGTTTGCAGATGAATTTAGGACACCCTAAGTAGAAATAGAAAACCTAAGATTATTTACCGATCGTCTGCAAAATATGAAGATTATATCTTCAAAACTTACAAAAATATGAGATTTTAAAATTTGGTACCCCGAAGGCTCATTTTCGGTTCAAGGTCAAATATCTTAAGAACGCTTGAACCTAGGTATAGGACATGCTACATAAAATAGCATTAAAATTCTCTGTAGAATTCAAAAATATTATAAAATATAGGGTGTTCGGAACCGGGGGAGACAGGAAGTTGAAAATATTTCAAAAAAGAAGTACCCCTCGACCTTACCTTAATCCCAAAATTTGAAATTTTTATCTAAATGGCACCATCAAAAACTTTTAATGAACGGGTTGCGTGAATAACTCTGTATAAATTGAAAGCATTTATTATTGTAACTTTTAATTGTTCTGTATTATAACATGGAATTTTATGCAGTAGATCTTTTATGTTTCCCAAAAAGAAATCCATATAGCAGTTCCTCCATTTCCTATCGATCCTTGGAAATATTCTCTTGTAAGGTATTCTTTCACAGCTCGATTGTTATGAGTTGGGACACCATCTTGCTGCCACACTATGTTTGTAGCAACATTAATTGGAAAATTGTCAATACACTCTGTAATTTCTGTTTGCAAAAGTTCCAAATACCTATTGCCAGTTAATTTTTCGTCAATAAAAATAGGCCCTAAAATATATCCTCCGATTACACCACACCAGACGTTAACGGACTGATATCCCTGTTGCTTAATTTCACGGATTTGGTGCTGCTTGACGACGGACCAGTATCTAATGTTTTGCCTGTTACTGCCTTTTTTGGTAGTAAATGAGCTCTCATCAGTCTAAAAATCTTATTCAAATACTGATTCACTGGCCGACAAGATTTTTCTAACACAGGCCAGCTCATTATTTTCACAATGGAAATACCCTCCCAATAATAAAAAAAAATATTCGAAAAGCCCTAATACGTACCATTTTTAATAGCCTAATTAGAACCTTTTATATTGGCAGGTAAACAATTTTATTGTGGGGCGGCTAAAATGGGTCCATTTTACAACGGAAAAATTATCTAGACTGAGTTGTTTACAACATTAGACATAAAATAAACATTAAACATCACTCTTCTGCTGAGTTTCGAATTGAGTAGTTCTTTGTGTATCGATAAGCAAGTGTATGTGAAGACGAGAATGTTGAGTCAAACGCGCCGAAGTTGCAAAATTTCTCCTGACAAATTTTATTATATTTGTGGAGAATTTCTGGTGAAATCACAAGCCAGGCCATTTTCCGAAAATCTAAAAAATGCCTACTTTAGATATTTTGGTGTGTTAATTGGGGATCAAGATAAGCGGCGGGCTCCCCATGTGTGCTGTGTTAGTTGTAGTGTATCATTGGTACAGTGGATGAAGGGAAAGAGAAAAACTATGCCTTTTGCACTTCCGATGGTATGGCGAGAACCCACCAATCATTTTGACAAAACTGAAGGTTATTCCAAGAAGAAAAAGCATAATATAGAATATCCAAATTTGCAATCTGCCATACGACCTTTTCCTCATAATGCAAATTTGCCAGTGCCGATTGCGCCTCTAAATTGGCAAGCTATTGATTTGGGAGATAATGGAGATAACGCATCATCAGGCAGCTCAGAAGAACAGTGCACCGTGCAACGTGCAATTTTGGCCGAGTAGTAATTGTGCCGTGAAGTATGATAACTGCTGAAATGCGGTATTCCATTCCGCAGCGCGTCTGGACATGGAAGTAAATAAGTAACACTGTTGCTTATTCTTCTAGTTTCTACTATTTAATTAATAGGTATTACTAAACTTGATTATAGTTTATAGTTTGATTTAATTGGTAAAATTACTATACATTTGACCTCCAGTTTTCGGCCTTCCACATATTCTGTTCGACCTTATTTGCAGCTTAAATAATAAGTGAGCATAGCTAAGCATTTATAGGTCCAATTGATTTTTCAGATGGAAGTAAACAAGCAAGTGAGCTTGTTGAGAAGAACATGTGCGATAACGAATGCGTTGGTTCCAGGCGAACAATTCAGAATATTTACTGGAAAAAGAATCGATAATCATTAATTTGGCATTCAATCTTGTAAAAGGTGACTCTAAAGAAAGAGTTAATTATAAAACACTTTTCGTGACGGAACAGTTCCGGCGAGCCACATTTGATTGTTCAAAGCGAATTAAATGATTTAGTACGTGATTTGGGGTTATCCAAGTAACAGTCAGAACTTCTGGGATCCCGTTTTAAGGAATGGAACCTATTGGCCAAAGAAACAGAAATTACGAATTTCAGAAAAAGAAATGCTATGTTTTTTTAATTCTACAGTATGGAAAATTCGTTGTGCGCGTGTACTGATATAGACATTTTAATGCAGGAACTTGATATTGAACATTCTCCCAGTGAGTGGCGCTTATTCATAGATTCATCTAAATATAGCTTAAAAGCTGTGTTATTGCATAATGGAAATTTAAAACCCTCTATACCATTTGCCCATTTAGTTGCAATGAAAAAAATTATGAAAATATGCGCACAATAGGTACAAATGGCAGATATGTGGGGACTTAAAAGTCATAGCGATTTTAGTGGCACTTCAGTGGGGATTTACAAAATATTGCTGTTTTCTTTGTGTATGGGACAGTCGTGCAATAAATCAGCATTATGTAACAAAAATTTGGAAGAAGCGAACTTCAACCGGGATCTCAAAATGTTAAATTTATACCTCTTGTTGATCCCAAAAATGTCCTTTTGCCTCCTCTTCACATTAAAGTTGGGCTGATGAAAAACTTTGTGAAGGCTTTAAATAAAGATGGTGATGGATTTAAAAACCTAAGTAAAGTCTTTCCCCAGTTAAGTGATGCTAAATTAAAAGAAGGCATTTTTATTGAGCCACAAATCAGAAAATTGCTGGACGATGTCAATTTTACGGAAAAACTTACCAGGAAGGAACTCAGAGCATGGAATTCATTTGTTAATGTAGTAAGATGATTTTTAGTCAACAATATGGATGAAAATTATGAACAATTAGTTAATGAATTTAGATGCCTATAAAGCGCTTGGTGCCAGAATGTCATTAAAAATTCTCTTCCTCCATTCCCATCTATCATTTTTTCCTAAAAATTTGGGAGCTGTTAGTGACGGGCAGGGTGAAAGGTTTCACCAAGATATGAGAACAATGGAAATTTGGTACCAAGGACGATGGGATCCAGCCATGATGGGTGACTACTGTTGGTTTTTGAAGAGAGAAGATAGAACACTTCATTATACACAGAAAAAATAAAGTTTAATTAGTGTTTTAAGTTATTATTTTTCTCGTTTGCTTTTCTCTTAGATGTATGGTATGTTTAATAGGCGAAAACTGTAAACATAGTCAATAAACAGGGTTAAGAATTTTCTGAAATAATTTTTCTATAGATATTAAGTATCGTAACATTCGATATGGTTCTACAACTCTAACAAGAAAACCCTACGTGCTACAACTTTCTATTTGTCATTTTCTTATTTGGATAGGTCCATTCTATTAGATTATGCCATTATGATTTGTGTTACAACAAAAAAATTTTTTTTTGTCGGCCAGTGAATTATTTGCATTGTATCAATTTAATAACTATGCTGACAAAATACCAGCCTTCTTCGGCAGTGTTACTCACTAAGTTCTTGAGTATTTAAAAATTGAATATGGTTTGTATCCATATTTTTTAAAAACTTTTTGAATGGAGCTAAAGGAAATTCCAGTTTCGGTGGCAGCGCTATTAATAGGGCTTATAGGACTCGCAGCGTAATATCCAAGGATATTTATTTCATTGCCTTCATTTAGTACGACTTTATTTCTATACACCTTTTTCTTGTTGTGAAGACTTCAATTTTCAATTAGTTTAACTTCAGGTTTTCCGAATATTTTTGCTGACGGAGGTCGAAAATTTAGGACGCGTCTAACGTATTCTATCCTTTCTGCGGTTGCGCTTTTATTATTTAATAAATATATTTGAAGCATAACACGTCTTCCTTCAACACTAGACTTGCGAAATACCATTCTTCACAATAGGAAGTAAGTATGTCCACATAACACTTACAATATAATGGAAACTGCCGTGGTTCGAGTTGTTGTAAAGTTTGCAGCGCTACAGTTAACTGTACAAACCGAAGGCAGCGGTGGCGCCATCTATTGCGAATTTTAAAAACTAAATGCGCGCGCCCAATTCAAATAATTTTTAGATTGATGGACCTAAACAAAAAATGGCCTTCATTTATGTATCACCCTCTTACTTTGTAGTGTATTAATTTATTAGCACTCTTTTGACAATACATGGCAAATAAAAAGGACCAACCTTGGGAAATATATACAGATATTTAAATTGAAAGTTTTCTGTTTTCAAATGAAACCAATAAAATGAAATCTATTTTTAAAAAATCGGATAATTCTTTAAGAATATGGTTCTAACACCGGTTTTTTAATTTTCGAGGTAAGGCACAAAATTCCTAAGGAAAAAGAAATAGTCATATACAGTATTTTCATCTCAACTTGATGCTGTATCCTGACATCCCTAAATTCAAAAAACTAATTTAGGTTTAAACCATATAATCAAAAAATTATGGCATAATTTTCAAAATTTCTTTTTATTTTAAAAAGCGCATCTATAAAGAGAAAACGTTCGAATTAAAAAAAATATATTTATATCTTTCCTAAGTTTCGTTCTTTTTACTGACCCTGTATTAATTAGCATTTGGAAATAAGATAATACACTACAAAGATACAGGGTGATACATAAATGAAGGCCGTTTTTCCTTTAGGTCCACCAAATGTCACACTGCAAATAAAAAAAATCTCCTACTCCATAAGAAAATAAATACTCATTTTCCTTGAAATCTTTTAAAATGTATATAAGTAGTGGTCATGTACTTCATTAATAAAAATGTTATCTGATACAATAAATGCTCTAGGGATTATCTATTTTTAACTTTAAATATAACTCGATACATTATAAAAAAATACCTTGTTGTGCACCATTTGTTTGAGTTTTATTTACCATTGTATATTAACATATCTATCACTATTATTATTATTTCTACACCTAGATCTTGTAAAATTTTCACTACAGATAGATAAAACTGTTGAACAAAACTAAAATTAATTTATTTGCAAATACGTACTTACAGAATAAATAAGTGAACTATAAATGGTACAAGATACAAACTATAAAATCCAATATAGGCACAAAAAAAAAGATCAAAAGAAAGAAATGTTGTAAATAAATGACATTAACATGTCTCAGCTTTGTTTTGTTTTAACTCCAAAATTAATTATAATGCGCAAATACATAATGGTTAATTTTGATAAATGTAAAGTAATTAAGAACAAAATTGCGTAACTTTTCTCTTAATTAATCCTTTGCTAAAACTCTTATGGTTATGAGCTCCCTTAGAGTACATTCCCATATATACTATCTGCGACAGATGTAATTTTAAATAAACGAGAAAATATAACAATATTTATAATAATACACCCTACTGGATGGATTTCAGATTTTTTACAAGGAAGGCGCTTCTAAGTCCGATTCAATAGATGTCTGTTGGAGAGCTATGATGTATTGAATAGAGTACCCCAAGGCTCTGTTTTGGGATTACTGCTGTTCATAATATATATCTCGGACATATCTGAAAACATACAACACATAAACATATAATAAGATATATATGCTAACACATTATTTTCAATATTTTCAGGAAATGCAAAAAACAACTTTTATTTTGTATTTTGATCTAGAAAAGACCAGGACAGACTTATTGTTAACCAAACCAACTCAACACACAGTGAAAAAATTCTTAAGTTACATTTTATAGCATCCACATGATATATGTAATTTTCCTATTAAACAAAGAGTTACGTCAAGAAGAAAGTGAATTTATCATTCTCTAGAGTTTTTGGCTTTATATTCCACTTTAAAAAACCTTTGTAGTACATAAAATAAATTTACTGTCTTTTGTGATGTCCAATAATCCCAAAAAAAATCTTTAATATAGCTCTAGCAGACTTCACGATCCCGTGTATTATGTGTGATGTACCCTAAATGTAATGCAGGAATTGCATTGAACTGTGTCAAATAAATACTATATTTAAAAATAATTACTATTAGAAAAAAAGCTTCTTACATTCTTTAAGGGTAAACAGGTCTCTAGAAGTTCCTAGTTTTCACATCACTCACATGTACCGGTTTTTTGTTACTATTAGGTAATACCTACCTCCTACAACAACTCTTATTTTCTCGGGTACCACTACATTCTACTTGTGGTTCTTCCCACTTCTACTGGGTTTGTTGTTTGTTGGACTAGGTACATCAGTTTCTAAAAATAATTTACGTGTATTGTTATTGTTTGATTTGATATGTTCCCTAATGCAAACCTATAAACATGAGTTCATATTGAAAACCTCAAGACCTCTAAATTAGTATAATTGAATAAAAGCATTAAGTTTGAATATCCTATATAAATGACAAAACTAATTCTTGAAAACTCTCTATCTTCTGTATGAAAAACAAGACTTGAACCATGAAAATTCTCTTCTTGACTTCTTTGATTTTCAAAATACTTTTTCGTTTTAATACCGCGTTTAATCAGATTGCATTAGTATTTAGGCATTTCTGCTTTATATAAGTAGATAGATATTTTATATAAACGAATGAACTTTCCAGTACGACATAAATGAGGTAAACTTTCTGTTGGAAAAGAGGTTGTTTTTAAACCTCTTTTCATTCCTGGCATGCGATTATATTCAGAAAAATGTAGATCACATACCCTGTGAGATTTGTAGATTTCTTTCACGTTACCAAAATTTGTGTCAACCAAATAACAATCACATACATCCAATTTAAATTCAAAAACCACTATTAGCACTGTTTACGTTTACGATCAAAACTGGCCGTTTCGCGTCAAACCGTCAAACGGCAATTCGTTCAAAAGCGCAACTAGCGGCGACTGTGGATCGTTGCAGAACTAACAAAAATACGATAAACTGGTTGCATACACAAAACCTTTTCAAGGGTTCCATCTGAAGTTTCTTATATATTTTTATTTATATATGAGTATGTCAATTTGACATTACCTTTACATTCCATCACCTTGACGTGACGCCTATTTAATTGATTTACCGTACATGTTAACAGGTAAAAAGTTTAATATAATCTGTGATTTATGGACAAATTTCAAAAGGTAATAAACTAAAATGTAAAGTGTATTACATCAGTGAAATCAGAAAAAAATGAGCTATCCGGTGAGTGAAAAATATACCCAGGGTTCCATTTAAAAGAAATGTAAGTTGAGGCCATAATTTTTTATGAGTGTATTGGCTATGACAGTGGACGCCACAAAAAACTAGGCAACCAAACCTATAACTTGTTTCTTTGTTCGACTCTGTAAGTTAAAATAATAACCCTGTACAAATTAAACAGTTGAATATTTTAGATATATCAACATCATTCTTGCGTTATTCGTTTTTATTCGAACATAGGTATGATCTTACGTTTTTAGGTATACAAACACTATTATAAGTAAATTTTTATAAAAAAAATTGTTTAAATTATATGTATGACAAAAAATTAGATTTTTTATTTTTGAGTTGTAATTTTTTTATAGCAAAAATGCTCATTTACTGATTATATAATTTTTGTTTGTTTTAGGAGCTTTTTTGATCCCCTTCGCAGTGATGTTAGTCTTAGAAGGCATTCCACTCTTTCTCATAGAATTAGGCATTGGGCAAAAAATGCGACTGGGTTCGTTGGGTGTTTGGAACACCATTCATCCCTGGTTAGGAGGTATCGGGATTTCAAGTTGTTTGGTCACGTTTTTTGTCGCCCTCTACTATAATGTGATTATTACATGGTGCTTCTATTACTTGTTCAATAGTTTTCGGGTAAGTATTACAATAGATCAATATAGCTACGCGGTAAATCGAACAAGTCACAGCAACGTTCAGGCCCTCCTAAATGGATGCAGGCATTGAAAAGCCTTATTATATATATATATATATATATATATATATATATATATATATATATATATATATATATATATATATATATATATATATATATATATATATATATATATATATATATATATATATATATATATATATATATATATATATATATATATATATATATATATATATATAAAATATAATGAAATACGGTTTTTTAAACGGAACCCCTGTATTTTTATAATTTTTATGAAAGCTTTTTTTTTTCCTGATTTCACAAATATATAGCTTGACTACTTTGGAGCAACCCGTTTTTCAATTATTTTGGTTTAACTGTAACAAGTTTTGCATTATATTATAATATCATATGGCAAGTAATGTTGCAGTTAAACTAAAATAATCAATAACCCCTTGCGCCAATATAATCAAATTGTATATTTTTAAAATCAGTTGAGAATGGCTTTTTATAAAAATGAACGATATACTGGCCATTCCATTAAAAAAAAAAAACGTATTTCTTACCTTACGCTTTTTGTATTTACGCTTTTTCTCTATGTTTGTTAATAAATAACCCTTTAGGTGGGTGTCATACTATAATACACCCCGTGCACACAAGTATCTTAAAAAGAAAAAAATGTTCCTCTTCCTGTATAACTTAATAGGTTTAAAACTGCTTTTTGATTAAAATAATATTTAGCGTTGTTTCTTTGATATAGTTATTGAGGTTTTTGTAGGAATAAGTTTGTTTTCTATAAAAACGTATGCTTACTCTTACAAACCCTATTTCAAGCTAACCTGTATCAAATATGAACCCCAAAGATTATCAGCAGAATTCATTATTCCTCTTTTAACTAAAAGAGCTCTTCTAATATTTAATTTAGATTGGCAACGCTGCGTCTCATTCCCATTGAGTCGAAGGTTACCGCACGAAATAATATAGTTTCGACGAGCATTAATGTCTTCGAACCGATTCAAGGCGTCCTATTTAAATGAATTATCTTTTGCGTAAGCTATAACGGATCTTTGGTATTACATTTTAAATAAATTGACAACTTATTTCCACTAACCGTGGTCTAAAAAAATGTGCACAAAATGTAAAATACCTGATGTAAATCTCCAAAGTAAATTAGGTTGATAATTTCATAAGATAGCTTAAAAAAATAGCTAAACTTTATTTACTTAAAAAAACACAATCCTGGGATAGTCATGAAACAGATTTCAAGGCACAAATTTTAATGAACAATAATTAAAGATTTTGTTTTAAGCTGTGATTTGACAGCGGATTTTTGAAACGTGTAAAATTTTAGATAGACTTTGACATTACATTTTTGCAATACTTGTACACAGTCTTTGGGTGGATTTATTTCGTAAACAATTCTGAAACTTCAAATGCTTTTAGCTTTAAGATTTTGAAGAAATTTATTAAAACTATGCATATTTACCAGTGGCGGCTCGCGGGTGAAAAAGTAAGTGAAGTGCAAATGAAGCAAGAAAATATCGCAATCATTTTTTTTCCAAATTTTTTTTATATGTGGAGGGGGTAGAATATTTTTTACGACTTACCTAAATTTTGTATACTAAATCAATTCCCCTATCTTCCATAGCAGCAAATTTATTTATAACATCCTCATAAAATGGATGAGTTCCCCTAAGCTCCTCCAGAAATTCCTTTTGAATTGAAATATTGGGAAGAGGAGTACGTCTTTCTTGAGATATTTTATTTTTATATAATTTTTTAATTTGAAGCAAGAAAAACTTCTTTCCACTGAAGCACTTGTCGACGGTATTGTCAAAATAAGGGAAAACAATTTATATGCTTCGGCAAAAATATATTTATTTTTATTAAATTTTTTCACTTGCTCTTGCAGCGATGTATTTCAATTACTCTCATTGGCAAAAATAAGACCAAGCTCATTTTTAAGTCGTTGACTTTTTGAAAATATTTCCCGATATAACTGTAACAAATTTTCAAACGGGCCAGTCGGATAATTTAAACTATATTCGGAAAAATTCTCAGAACCTGCCAAACATGAAAATGTAAGTTTTTTACAGTATTGAAAGCTTAGCAGACTCACGTTTGTAATGATTTATTTCTGTAATAGAATTTGCTTTATCAAACATGGTATTAAAAAAATGTTCATTTCTTTTTTTAGAGAGCGCCTTACGACAGCATTTTATATTGGATAAGCAAAAATGAATGTCAAGCGATTTTTTTTGAAGAACGTCAAATAGTATGTCCATGATTAAGAAAATGTCATTAAACACTAATGCCAGAAACGTTAATTCAAAATCGTTCATCTCACCTAAAAATTCTTTCGCAAGGCGGATTGATTTTTCATCAGATTTGTCACAGTTGTAATAAATTCAAAGACGTCTTTTAATGTATTCCAGTCTTGAACAATCACGTTTACCAACTTCGAATTTGAAGTTGTAACAACACCATAAATAAATATAACACAACCCACAAACAGTCAAGTTAACTACAAAGGAACTCACCGGTTGCAGCGAAATCCGCGAAAACAAAAGTAAACAACCACCGTAAACTGACCGACACGTGGGTGTAGTGTACTGCGCCTGCAATTCACCGAGAGCGTTGAATGGCGCTGGGCTCTACGTCATCGGGTACGAGTTGCAACATAGTAGGAAAATCGTAAACTAAACATAGCACCTCCAGCAAAGTCAAAGCGGTTTGCGCCACTGTTATAGTTGTTATAATAAAGTTCGATTGAAAGTTTTAAAAAGATATGCCGCCAACGGTCAAGTAAAATATTTATTCGAGATGTACAGTTTATTTTTTACCTATTAGGTGAATAAATGAATGTAAAAACTAAAATTTTAAGAGATATATAATAAACATAGTTAGATGTTTGCTTGTTTACTTTTCCTGGTGAAGTAGCACTTCACCTACTTCACCTGAATAGCCGCCACTGATATTTGCTTATAACTTAAAATAGTTTTTTCGGCTTAACAAAATAAAATAATTAGAGCACCTATTCCAATTTCCATAATATGATACACTACTAGTAAATTAAGAAATCATGGTTCTTAGGATTAGACCGTGTCAAATTGAAATTAGTATCCGACGTTTCGCCTTCGATGGCACGAGGCATCTTCAAGAATCTTTTCCCCGACGAGACCTGAACACTGAATGAGCTCGGAGAGAATTTTTTTAAATATTGTTTCTTTCCGATATATTATGATGTTTCTAGTCTTTATTGCAACACTTTGTGTAATAAGGCTTGATATGTATGGTTTTTTTTAATACCCAAAGCAGGATTCGCTCATTTCTAACTGCTGAGCAACGATTCCTGTACAAACTTTAGGAACATAAATTATATACCACAATGTTTGTAATATACATCAAGTAATTCATATTATAAATATGCTTAAAAGTTTAAGAAAACCATCAATCAATTTTATTCCTATATTCTAGAGGCAATGTACATTTTTAGGCGACAAATATTAAAATTTTCCCTTTACATGCACCTGTTGTCTTATATACACCATATAGCTGCCGCCTATTTTTCTACAATCTTTATAATTAAGCGGAGTATCGACGTTCTTATAGGGAATAAATGTAAATGTTTATTTCTTCCTTCTAGCACAAAATCAATTATATTTAAATTTAGACTAATATCTTGCTTGCGTGACTTTAAAAGTAGTGGCAAGGGTAATATATTTTTTAATATTTTAAATTTATTAAGGTGCAGGGCAATAAAATTATAATATCTCGAAAACTGTGAGATCAACATCATAGAATATTAATAAATCATGGTTCTTGGGATTAGACCGTATCAAATTGGAATTACTATTCGACGTTTCACCTTCGCCTTGCACGAGACATCTTCAGGGATCTTTACGCCACGAGATATGAACACTCAATGAGTTCGAATATATTCAGGCGGGCTTTTATACCCGACTTGTGCTCACCGAACCGGGACCCTGTGGTAAGATCGGTTTCCACGTGTGATGTAGACGGTAACCCGTATCTCTATTGAAGTTTTGTGTATGTTTTCAATAGATCCTTTAATTTTTGTTTAATAAATCATGGAACCGATGCTAGAACCTTGGTTTCTTTTATATTTATAATACGGCCAATGGTGTTCAGCTACAGTAGATCGAACAATTTCTTTCTTTTAATACACCGTTGATGTTCCTTAATTCCAGTTGATATTGAGCGTCCTATTTCTTCCACACACATTGCAGTTTAATTTTTTTTTAGTAACTCATATCTAGGTTACATGTCAAACAAACTGACAAGCTTTAAAATTTTGAAATAAAATATTTTCTATTATTTAATGTTGATAGGATGAAAGTATTTGTACAACAACTATATGTCTATAAAAACTTAAGGTAAATGACATAATTTCTTATGCTTGCTTAAATAATATTGTTTATATTATGTATCGAAACATTCCGTAGACAGACTAGTCTACATGTTGAGGTATGTAATTATATTAAATATCTGCTTCAATTAATTTAAATTTAAATATTTTTATTCAGTTGCGAAAAAGCCAAAAAAGATTTTTGTTTGTCAATCTAAACGCAACAAATAATCTGAACACATTTAAAAATTCATCCAGGATAATATGACGATTTTCTTTTACTAAGGCTTCAACTGCCGGTATTGACTCAGGCGTCACAACACGATTTGCTTCACCACCTTTTTTTGAATTTGTTGCTACATTCATACACTTGCTAGAGTGATAGACATGAATTTGCATGTCAAGAAACGAATAACAGAACGCTGTTCCTCCCTAGTGCAGTGCTCCAGTGGAGTTGCCATTTTTAAATTGTGAATGTAAAAACACTTTCAATTTTTCCAACGATATGTACTAGCAGATCTTTCCAGATCTCAAAAATAATATTATCTACCAACTTTTAAGGTAAGGTTCTGTTTCGTGCATTTCTAGGGCACTTTTAAGGTTTTTATTTGACTCGTAAATCAATCATTTAAATTTAAAAATAACAAAAATATTTTTATCATTTTGTATCTAAGATTGTTTCATACTTTTTACGACTCATAATCTCCTGTTATTAATGGTTTAATGGGCTTGGACGTTTCTCTGGTGGTTCCATATATTTTGATTTGAAATCCGCTAACCCGTTTTTTTGTAATAATAATATAAAAAAACACAGGTATAAGGGCGATAAAGGCAGCAAGTTTTATAATTATATTTACATTTTTTTAAAACAACCTTTTCAAACTAAAGCATTGAGGTGTGTAACAGATATACAACTCCATTTGCTAAAAGGTATCTCTTTGCTATTCCGTTATGTAGTTTTTTTATATACAGGGTGACCATGAAAATATGCAACCTCAAATCTATTATTTTACTTGACATTTTCGAAAAATTAACATTCGGTACGAATAAAACGTTATTAACCGACTACCCTCATAATTTTTAACCGACTTCAGTTTGACAATAGATCAATGTAGCTAAGCAGCTAGCTATTAATAAATTTTGGTTTGGCCCTATATATTTTTTTTGTTTGTACATTGATTACTCCGCGATGGATTGACCAATTCGGAAGAAATTTTGAAAGATGAAAATTTCAGGGGATACTCAAGATACTGCCACAGTAGTCCCATAGCAAGAATATTAAAAAAAAATTAAACTTTTTTTAATAGTCTACTCTCGTGTCTCGATTCTATCGTCGGTTCCATTTTTTTTTTAAATCTGGCATTCGTATTTTTTAGAAAAAAGTCTTAGAAATGTCGTAATTTTAATACATCCAATTTTATTAATAAATTAACTTTACATTTTTTTGGACTAATATGGTTTTATTTCAGGGATGCAATTTTCACTTTTCTAGGGCTTTTCGTAAGACGATGATTAAGGAAATATATTTTTAAAGAAAGAAAATGACTAAAAATATATAATTACATTTATGAATTCAAGGAATTCTGAACAATTTACTTTTTTCTTGCCTTTGCTTTTTAAAAATTACGTGCACAAGATGTTTAAAATTTTAAATTCGGAAAAATTGCGTAGACATGCCTTATCTTTAGTGCAAAAAATTAATTTATAACTCCAAGATATCAGTTCTCTATTTTTAATATTGTCTAAGAATTAACAAACTAGTACAATTGAATCTGAATGCATATCCTACTGCGCCAAATTCACAAAGGATGATTGTATTGTGTTTTTCTGTGGACCGGAGAATGCTATTAGGGGGACTCCAATTAAAGTAGAACAGGTTCAGTGTCTACTTAAAGCCTGTAGTAATACAAATCTCGTGATAGTGAGCACCCCTTGTTATAGAAATAGACCGGTTTTGAACAGTTTTATCCGTGATCAAAACATATTTTTGGAAAAACAACTTGTCCAGGAGCTCGTCAGCTTTATTCCTCTTACCTTGACTACTCACGAACACCTTATGTACTATGACGAAAGGGCAGAGCTGGTCAGTCTCTTGTGCCGTGGTTTTCCAGTCCAACCTGAGAAATCTTCAAACACAACCAACGTCGAATCAACTTTTCTCATTTCACCGACAAGTCAGCAACAACTCTGACACCAATTACAAATGCTTCGCCACAACTGAAGAGTCTTGTCATGTTCTACCAGAATGTCAGAGGGCTTCGCACAAAGATTGGTGAGATTTCTCTTGCAGTTTTGTCTTGCGACTATGACTTGATATGTCTCACTGAGACGTGGCTTAACGCGGATATTTCAAACAACGAAATTTTTAATAACAAATATGTAGTTTTTCATAGAGATAGGAGTTATGAGGAACTAGGGTGTCATCGCGGCGGTGGAGTGTTGATTGCCGTTTCTTGTGTTTTTCATGTAACTCTGGTTACTACTCCTACTTATATGGACTTTGATGATGTTTGGGTCCTGGTGCGCGCGGGCAATGCAATATTGATTTTGGGCTGCGTTTATTTTCCACCTAATTCTAGCCAGGAGTGCTATCAGTCTTTTTGTGGTACCTGCGAGTCGTTGAGAAACAGATACGATAGTCACACATTTTTTGTTTTCGGGGACTTTAATCTTTCTTCGGTGGAATGGGTTTATGAGGATAACACACTTGTTCCAAAATCTCTGCCATCTCCAGCTTCTGAAACTCTTATTGTTTCAGCAAATGAAATGGCAGAATTCTGGATTTAATATTTTCTAGTGACTTTGTCAATGCCTCCATTTTAAAATCTGGTTTTCCCCTCGTAAACATTGATCCCTACCATCCAGCAATTGAGATATATTTTAAAATTAAATATATTTCTTCAATGAAAAATTCTAATGAAGTTAGCGTTTATCAGTTTCATCAAGCGAATTTCCACAATCTAAACCTTTTTTACAATCAATCCGACTGGTCTTTTTTATCAGTAGAATCTGATATAAACAAAATGGTTGAACGCTTTTATGAGGTCTTGTTTGAAGGTATCAATAATTGTGTCCCCAAGAAAACGGTAGTCGACTGTAAATATCCGAAATGGTTCGACCTTCCTCTGAGAAAACTTATTGGACAAAAGAATCGTCTATACAAAAAATATAAAAGGTCCAATAAAGATGTTGAGTATTTTGATTACTGCGACATACGACGTGAGGTTAAGCTTCGGACTGATATGTGCTATCTTGCATATGTCACACAAACTGAATTGCTTATCCCAGAGAATATCAGGCATTTTTGGTCTTTTGTACGTAATTTGAGAAGAGACTCTGGGCTGCCCAGTGTCATGAATTATGACGGAGAGGAAATTACCGGTTCGAATAACATCGCTAATGCCTTCGCCACTCACTTTGAGTCTTGCTATTCACGTTACCGTAGTTTAGATTTTAGCAAGATTGGCCCTATAAGCTGTTCGGTAAAATTACTATCAACCTATTGTATTACAGAGGCAGAAATCTGCAATAAAATAAAAACCCTTGATCTTTCTAAAAAGGCTGGTCCAGATGGAGTTCCCACTATTTTATTGGAACGTTGCTGCGAGTCGTTGTCTCGGCCCCTTTGTAAAATTTTTCAGAAATCTTTTAATCTGGGTTCCTTTCCCAAAATTTGGAAGTTTTCCACTCTCATGCCGATCTTTAAATCTGGGGATAAGAGCGATATTAAAAACTACAGAGGTATTTCCTTGCTTTCGCATATACCAAAGCTGGTTGAGGCAATTATCACGGATCATATCTTTGAGTCTCTGAAACACTACATCACTAGTATGCAACACGGTTTTTATAGTGGTCACTCAACAACTACAAATCTTGCAATTTTCCAGAATTACTTAACAACATCGGTTGAGGCTTTGACAGGGTTAGCCATCAGCTTCTGTTATTCAAATTGCAGCGAATTGGTTTTTCTGGAACCTATCTGCAAGGGATAGAATCGTACTTATTCAATCGTCGTCAGCGAGTTAGCGTATGTGGTTCAATTTCTAGAGAGGTTGTTGTGACATCTGGTGTCCTACAGGGCTCTCATATTGGTCCAATTCTCTTTCTACTATTTATAAATGATATAGTAGCATGCTTTAAAGTGTCTAAGTGTCTCTTATACGCAGACGATTTAAAATTCTGTTCACCAGTTTCCTCTGAATCTAATCCACTGCAATCGAACTTGGAAAAGCATATCAAATGGTGCAACATTAACCATCTTCTTCTTAATGTCTCTAAATGTAAAGTGCTCCGTTTTTATAAACGCATTAAACCCATACTCTCCTCCTACTTCATAGATAACGTGAGTCTTGCAGTTGTTAGTTCCTTTACAGATCTGTGCGTTATTTTTGATGAGAATTTAACTTTTGGTCTGCACATTGATAGTATTGTGCTGAAGGGTTTCAGGTTGTTGGGCTTTATAAAGCGGGAAACAAAACATGTCACAGATACTAAAGCAATTGGATGTCTTTATAACTCACTTGTTCGCAGCGTTCTGGCGTATTGTTCTGCAGTTTGGAGTCCATCGTATCAGTGCCATATCGATAAAATCGAAAAAGTCCAAAATAGATTTGCCAAATACCTTTTGTATAAGTTTAATTTTCCGTACCAGGGTTTATCATATAATACCAGGGTTCTTCTGTGTGGCCTTCAAACACTTGAGTTTCGAAGAAAGAAGGCACTTCTAGTTTTTCTTCACAAACTGCTCAGTGGAGATATTGACTGTCCGATGTTGCTTGAGTCGGTCGCATTTCTGGTTCCTATTAGGAGAACAAGGCAATCTCAACTCTTTTTTGAAGGATACCATCGTACAAATTATGGGCTTAGTGCATTTGTCGATCGACTGGTACGCAATTACAATCGTCACTTCCCTTATTATGACATTTTCAGTTTAAGCACTTTACAACTTAAAAGGCGGTTAAACGAATTGCTTTTATGATTGTTTTATATCTATGTATACTTTGTATTTATTTTTATTCACTTGTATTTTAATTATTTATGTATTGTGTTGCTTTTTTGACGAACTATTGTGTGTTCTTTTTTTTTCTTTATTTCTATTCGACATGCCTCTTAGGGCTATTTTACTTTTTACTTTATCTATTTGACCTTGCATGCGAATTCGTACCAATGGAATGTTTAGCATTCTGTAGTGTACGTTTCAGAAGGGCCACTTGTCCGATGCGTGCATCGGCTACGTCCTTACAATGAAAAAAAAGAATTTAAGAAAATTCAGTTGCCAAATTGGTCATATCAGGTTACCTTTAAGCAAGAAAACTTTTTCAGATTATAAATTTATAGAGAATTGTGCTACTTTTTTTCAGTAAATGTTAATTTGTAGGATTTTAAATTATAGTAACAATAAAAAAACTAATATTCTAGGGTTTTTCGAAAACTGATTGCGCTAAAAATTTGTCTGGTATTTAAATTCCAGGTTGTTGAATTACTTATTATTACCAATTATTTATAATATATGTTTGGCTGTTTCTAAAATAATTATCCCTTTCAGTTCTTTTTATTCACCCTGTGCATATATGATACTAAAGGAAAACATTCTTTTATTTCAGTTAGAACTTCCATGGGAGACTTGCCCCATAGATGAATCAACTAACACAACTCTAAAGGAATGTGAGATATCATCAGCTACAAAATATTTTTGGTACAGAGTTACACTGGATGCTAGTCCTTCTATTTCAGAACCTGGTACACCGAAGTGGTGGATTGTGTTATGTTTGTTACTTGCATGGATTGTTGTGTTCTTTATTGTTATGAAGGGAATCCAAAGCTCAGGAAAGGTAATAATTAATATGTTCTCTTTATAAAACAGGATGTCCCAGACATATATGAAATTAAACAATGTAACTGTCGAGTAGTTTTGGGTTTAGTTTTTATTTTTTGTTGATTTCATATTTTTTACCACTTCTCATTTTGCAGTGCCTTGTGAAAACATCATAGACAAAAGTGTTTACTGCATTTGTTGACTCTCTTGTGTCTAGAACTTATACAACAAGGGAAAAAGCGTTTTATAAAAGAAAATCAGTTGTTTGTTAAATATACATGCACTTTCTTCGATTAACAATAAATTAGTTCAAGAAATTAAAAACATCACAGCCACAATTTTATTAAAGAAATAATAATGAAACCTGTATGTTGCATATATTTTTACGCGCAGAGAAAACAGTATTGTAAACATTACAAATCACAGAATTTGAGGTCAGCCTCTTAAATGCGCTGTTACCCACTTATAGGCATTAATTTTTAGGCCGCATATAAATAGCATGGCAAACATAGGCTTCCTGAGGAGAGGAGCGAGTGGTAACTATGTTCAAACGTTCCCATTTAAAATAAGGGACATAATATATAAAAAATATAAGAATATTTACTGTAACCTATTTCAGTGCAATTAGTGTGCGTTATTTATACCAGGTTTAATTATAGAAACCAAACGACTTATGTGTAGGATTAAAAGTTGCACATTTCTCCAATATTTTAGCTTTAAGCTTGTCTAACTGATTTATTTTAAAATTTTTTAATAGCGGACTCCAGCTTTATTTCCTAGTTCACGAAACCTATCCTATTCAATTTTCGTAATATATGAGCACTTCTTATTAATGCAGTCTTTTGGAGTTTTTCCGGGTTTGGGTTTTCAAAAACCTCGAACTTTAAGTTTCAGATCATTGAATTTCGAAGGTTTCTGGAAAATTTGCAAGGATGTTTTCAACTCTCTTAAGTAATTCAGCTTTAATAAAACACCTTGCTCGGAAATTATCTGTATGGCTGTTACACTTTATCAAGTTAAACTAATAAACTATTAATCAGTTGCTTTCTTTTACAAGATGTTCCAGTTTCACTATAATTTAACAAGTTGGAAATCATACTATGGAGAGTTATGTATAAAAATAATTTTACTAAGCTACAAAAACAAAAATACTTTAAAATTCTTTTGAGGCTAGTTTTATGTTATTAATTTGTACACACTTTTTATACAATTCTTACTTTTTCTTAATAGAAATTTTACAATTTTTTTACTTTATCTTAACCTTTTGTCACTGATAATGTCACCTAGGCCTTGAATTGAATCCGTTGTAGACAGTGGCGGCTCGCGGGTGAAAAAGTAAGTAGGTGCAAATGAAGCAAAAAAATATAGCAATAATTTTTTTTCCAGAATTTTTTCTTATGTGGAGGGGGTAGAATATTTTTTTACGACTTACCTAAATTTTGTATAATAAATCGATTCTCCTGTCCTTCATAGCAGCAAATTTATTTATAACATCATCATAAAATAGATGAGTTGCCCTAATCTCCTCCAGAAATTCCTTTTAAATTGAAATATTGCCAAGAGAAGTAAGTCTTTCTTGAGATATTGTTTTTCTTAAATAAGTTTTTACACATTTGAGGCAACACAAATTTCTTTCCACTGAAGCACTTGTTGACGGTATTGTCAAAATAAGAGAAAATGGTTTATATGCGTCGGTAAAAATATTTTTATTTTCATTAATTTTTTTCGCTTGCTCTTCCGGTGCTCATTTTTAAGTCGTTGACTTTTTGAAAATATTTCCTCATATAATTGTAACAAATTTTCAAACGGGTCAGTCGGAAAATTTAAACTACACTACGCATCAAAATTAACGCACCACTATAAATTGCGCAGCATTTCAATGTGGATTTTCTTGCGAACCGCTGAACGGATGTTGATGATTTTTCTCCTTAAATGTAGATTTGTTTATCGCTAAAAACGCCGCGATTTTTATTAAAATTTTAGTTTAGAGCATATACAGGGGCCAACAATGAGAGTAATTTTTCTCCAGAATATTTGGAACACCCTGTGGATCGTTTCGGCCGTAACAGCGGGTATACGCTTGATGCAAATTATAGCCCCATGTTTTCTTAACAATTTGGTTTTTGTTTCATGTCAATATCTCTATTTTTAAATGAAATACACAGCAAAAGAATAAAACGCACTAGTTTATTTTAACAATTCAACATCTTAAAATGGGGTAGGCCATGAAATGAACAAGTTTGAGAAACTGTCATGTTTGTTTATTATGTGTCAATTTTATCTTTGAAAAGTGTTAAAATTGTAGCTATGGAGCGTCAAACAAGGAATTTGCCTCGTGACGAATGCGTAGCAGCAATTACATTTACCGAGGAAGGATTAAGCTACCGTGCTATAGCTGGGAGACAATATCGCTCTTTGTTCACCGTTTTGAGCAAACTAACGATCATAACGCCATGGGCAAGGAAGGCACCGAGTAACAACAGTGAACTAGGATCGCTTCATTCGGTTACGTGCTTTGAGAGAACGCTTTGTAACAGCAAGAAATCTTCAGGTACAACTTAACGCTACACATAACGTCCAAATAAGTGTATCCACTGTAAGAAGACGACTTGCAGAACAGAATTTAAGATTCCGAATTCCAGCAAGAGGGCCGAGGTTAAACGCAAACCATCGTAGAGCGAGACTGCAATTCGCCAGACAGCACGTAAACTGGAATCTTGAGGATTGGGAGCGAGTCTTGATCACAGACGAGTCGAGGTTTTGTTTGTTCAGCTCCGACCGACGCGTACGAGTACTACGCAGGCCAAATGAGCATTATTCACAGTGTAATATTCGTCAAACCACGCTATTTAATGGAGGTTCTGTAATGGTTTGGGAAGGAATTTTTTTGACTGCCCGAACAGAACTTATTTCTTTACTTGGTGGTCCATTGAACAGTGAACGGTACATTGCTGACATCTTATCCGAACATATTGTTCCTTTTGCTCCTTACATAGGCCAACATTTCCTGTTAATGCACGACAAGGCAAGACCCCATGTCGCTCGTATAGTGCAAGAGTATTTATATGAGGTGGGTATTGAGAGTCTGGTCTGGCCTGCAAATAGTCCAGACCTCAACCCTATTGAATATTTGTGGGACATCATAGACAGACAACTTAGAAACCATCAGCCCTTACCAGCCTCTCTTGACGACATTCAAAAATTTTGTCACAAATTTATGGAACGACATTGATCAAGATCAGATTAGATGCCTTGTGTCTAGTATGAGTCGTCGATGTGAAGCCGTTATTCAGAGTAGAGGCGGAAACACGCGATATTGATATTCTCAATTTTTCTCTAATTTTGCCCTTGCCACCAATATTGTTATTATTGTTATTATTGTTATTTTTAAGTTGTTAAATTGTTAAAATAAACTAGTGCACTTTAATCTTTTAGTTTGTATTTCATTTAAAAATAGAGATATTGACATGAAAAAAAAAAAAAAATGTTAAGAAAATATGGGGCTATAATTTGCATCAAGCGAATATCCGCTGTTACGGCTGAAACGATCCACAGGGTGTTTCAAATATTCTGGAGAAAAATTACTCTCATTGTTGGCCCCTGTATAAGCTCTAAACTAAAATTTTAATAAAAACTCACATCGCCGCGTTTTTCGCGATCAACAAGTCTACATTTAAAAAAAAATCATCAAAATCCGTTGAGCGGTTCGCAAGAAAATCCACATTGAAATGCTGTGCAATTTATAATGGTGCGTTAATTTTGATGCGTAGTGTATATTCGGAAAATTTAGCAGAATCTGCCAAACATAAAAATGTAAGTTTTTCACACTCTTGAAAGTTTAGTGTCATTTCCATTGAAATATAGTCCAGTATTTCATAAAAAAGGGTTCTATACTTAGCCCTAATTTCTTCAGGTGAAAGCTTAGCAAGCTCAAGTTTGTAATGATTTATTTCTGTAATAGAATTTGCTTTATCAAACATGGTATTAAAAAAAATGTTCATTTCTTTTTTTACAGAGCGCCTCACGACAGCGTTTTATATTGGATATGCAAAAATGAATGTCAAGCGATTTTTTTTTGAAGAACGCAAATAGTATGTCCGTGATTGAAAAAATGTCATTAAACACTAATGCCAGAAACATGAATTCAAAATCGTTCAACTCACCTAAAAATCCTTTCGCAAGCCGGATTGATTTTTCATCAGATTTGTCACAGTTTGTAATAAATTCAAAGAGGTCTTTTAATTTATTCCAGTCTTGAACAATCACATTTACTTACTTCGAATTTGAAGACCAACGAGTTTCTGTAATTGTTGGTATACGCCTCGTAGATACAGATGTAACAGCATACGTTTGTTTGGCTGAGTGATGAAAAAAATGAGGGAATACTACTAAGGCTTGCAAAAAAAATTCCACATTTAGAAATATTTTTTAGGCTTTGCTGCAACACAAGGTTAAAACGATGCGCAAGACAATAGACAAATATAGCCTGCGGGGCTTTTTCTTTTTTTTTTGAAGGCCAGACATCACATTTGCTCCATCGTAACATTGCCCTATTAGTTTATGTTTATAGCCAAATTGGTCCAAAATTTCATTCTATTCAAAATATAAATTCTCCGACGTTCTATCGGAGCTGACATTATAAAATCCTAAGAATCTCTCGACTACTGAACCTTCTGAATTAACGTAACAGCAAAGTCGAAGCGGTTTGCGCCACTGTTATAATAAAGTTCGATTGAAAGTTTTAAAACGACATGCCGGCAACGGTCAAGTAAAATATTTATTCGAGATGTACAGTACATTTTTTGCCAATTAGGTGAATAAATGAATTTGAAAACTAAAATTTTAAGGGATGTATAATTAATATAGTTAGATGTTTGCTTGTTTATTTTTCCTAGTGAAGTAGCACTTCACCTACTTCACCTGCACCTACTTCACCTGAATAGCCGCCACTGGTTGTAGAAACTCCCTGGAAATATACCTTGTGTAGGCCATCAATTTGTCTATTGTATTGATAATCTACAATTAAGTATTTAAATATAAAATAAAATGGTAAGATAGAATCGTAATTTTTGTATAAAATGTAATGTAAGTATAAAACTAGCAAGAAGTAAAAGTTGACAAACAGCCTAAGTCCAATAAACGTGATTCAGTATTAAAAAAAATCTAATTAGAAAAATGGGTTTTTATCAGCACATATTTCAAAATCCGAAACAAGAATTTTTTCAGATTTATCAGTACTCTGTAGAATAGGGATTTTGAGAACAGCAACCTGATGAAATACAGAATTGTTCATTGTTGTTCCATGCGCTGAAAGTTTAAGAAATTTTAAAAATGAAAAAAAGCATCTTTAGTGTTATAAAATCAATGGAGGCCTCTACTAAGGTTTCCGGGACAATTTGCTATACACTGAATTTATTTTTTTTCAGGTTGTTTACTTCACTTCCATGTTCCCATACATAGTATTGACTATATTTTTTATAGAAGGAATGACCTTAAAAGGGGCAAGTGCTGGACTTGCTTATATGTTAAGACCTAAAGTAAGTAAATTAAATATTAGCATAACTTACTAAATATATTCAAAATTTGATTTCCAGGTATAGGGCAATAAATAAAAGCTCGTTTAAATTTGAAATTTTCTACGTTTCGACCCTATATTTGGTCTTTTTCAAAGCCTAAACAGACCACAAGAATGTAAGTGTTTTCTTTTTCCTTAATGGCTATTACATTATGAATTTTGCTTATTTAATGCTATAACAACAATTTTATTGATATTGTCGATTTTTTGTCCTTACTTTTTGGTATTATTATTAATATCTGCTAGTAACACATAAATTCAAAAATAGAACAAATATTAAAAAAATAACTCGAACATCTCAAAAATAACACAGGATAACAAACAATTATTACATAATAAACTGTACATTATAAAAAAAAACGTTTAAAATAAATAGCTATATTAACGAGTAACAGAACGTCTAATTCATATATGCAAATTAAAATCTTATACATAACTATTTCAAACAGCAAGGAACCTGGTGTCAAAAACGAGAGATGAGTATAACTAGCTCTAAAATTAATAATACAAAACCACACCACACACACACACACACATATATATATATATATATATATATATATATATATATATATATATATATATATATAAAGAAAAAACGGAGATTCGCCCAAAAAGTCTATAGTACATTTATTTTCTAACAGCGAAGCTTTCGAAATAATTAATTTCTTCTTCAGTGCTCTATAATAACACAATTATCAGAAGAAGTTTTTTTTACATTTAAAAAGTACTTACACTAATTTAATTAAAATGCGAAGAGAATTTTGAGGGAATTTTCAGAAAATATGAACACAAAACTTAATTGCTGTTTATAATATTTAATCGAGTTTTCGGATTTGACAAGCTGCTTCTAGAAATTTAGGAACTCGCTGTCAAATTTAACTTTCCGTTAAACATTCTAAACTTTAATTGAGCTTTCTGCAACCGGCCATTAAACTACTAAAATTTTGTCAACATTTGACAAGAAATAAACAATTTAAAATCAATCGTTTTTTTATCAAATAATAATGACAGAAATAGGTTAAACATGTCAAATGTATAATCTAAAAAAGAGATAGATAATAGGTTATACAGTACATGGAACAAGATATTAGAGGTAATTAGGAAATGAAATATTTATGGTTTTTAAGGAATTATACGTCGTTTAAATTTAAAATATTAGAATAAATGGAACTTAAGTTTTCAATATCGGTTTTTTGTTCATTGTGAACTTTTCTTTACGTATTTTGCTAGTATTATGTTCAGTGTGTAGAATTTTTGTTTCGTTAAAATTACATGTGTGTTCCCTTCGATAATATGTTCCGAAAGAGGACAAGATCGTTTATTCAGTCTTGCATCACTTTTATGTCATGCAATTCTTTTACTTAATCTTTGTTTTATTTGACCAATGTATTTTTTATCGCAATTTGAACAGGGAATTGAATAAACGCGATTATACTGGTATAAAACATGATCGTTATCTTTTAATTTACTATACAAAATACCAATGGTTTTAACATTACGTTGTGCTATTTTTATATTTTCTGTTTTAAACATTTTAATAATATTTGGACTCAAATTTTTAATATAAGGAATCGAACCAAAAAGTAACCCATTATTAGGATTTATATTATTCCTTTCATGATTATTTTCGTTCAGGATATTATGTCTAGTGTTGTATAATACCTTTTCAATAAGTTTAATTGGATATTAGTTAAATAAATGACATGTGAATCATTATTATCGTTAAGTAAATGATCTGGCCCGAACAGTGTAAAATGAATCTGAATAATATATATTCAAATGAAGTTGTTTATTCTACATGGGCAATGTGATCAAATAATACCGAGAACTTGCAGAAAATTTAACGCAGTTTAACCTGATTTACCCCAACTGTACGAAAAGAAGTTTATGAGGATACAGAACAATTTCAGAAGTTATGACTCCAGATTAGATTAAAGACTTCTTATACTCTAACGAAACCTGTGACTACCGATGAAGATAATATTATAATTGTCTTGGGATACTTCCATGCAAATCCACAGACTTCAATTCAGTGTGCAGTGATAGATTTGAGCGTATCGTACTCATCAATCCAGCGAATTTTGTCCATGTACAGGGTGTTCCAGCGAGGACTGGACAGGGACCTATTTTCGACCTTCCTTGTATTTTGGAAAAATTCAAAATAGCCAATCGAAGTATTTTTTCTTGTAGAATCCAAAAATGTCATCGAAAAAATATTTGAACCAGAAACAAAAGAGTTACGCTATGCATCAGGTGTTTTTTAAATGGAATGTATCGTTTTTTATACGATTTTTGGAAAGAGTGATTTTTTTTATGTCCGTTCTGATTAAAAGATTTGATTTTGCGATAGCTGTTTATATTACATTTTAATGTTTTACAAACTAAAATTTTAGCTACACCTGTCTAAAATATACGATAGGTTGGTATAGGTGATCAAGGTAAAATGACGTTTGAATGAAAAAGTGACAAGGAATCTTGAAATACTCTGTATAGACCCTAACAATCCTATATTGGGCTAATTGTTTAAAAAGAGGGTATGGAACACCATGTAATAATATTCATGGTGTTCCATTTAAAATGCAGTCAGTTTGGTTTATAACAAACTTATACGCAATCCCAGATCCAAAAGTAATTTTAATTTGTAGCTTTCAGCTGTCAGTACAACTTTTGAAGAAAATATTTTTTTAGTTCCTATAATTACCAAGCTATTTTACTTGTTCGCAATTTTGGACTACCCTGTATGTAGAGCAGCGGTTTTTTGTGCCACTAAATGAGATAATATGTCTGTTGTTGAAATGAAGCTAATTTGGGCAAGAAATACAGTGAACAAATGAAGTTGAAATAAATTGAAAATTGATATTCTGATAAACCTAGCATTTTAAGCAATTTCATTTTTTTTTCAATCCCTGTAAATTTATTACTAATAAATCCAGTTAATAAAAATACAAAAAACACACCTACAGAAATCACATTCAAATTTTTAAAAAGTATAATTGGCTTTTTTTGTGGCATACCCTTAACCCGAGAAGTTTTTAAAAATGTGGCTAAAAAGAGAGTTAAGACGTGCCAGTTGAAATGAATAATGTCGAAAAACTCTGCCATTCGAATACTTTTGGGTAAGTTGGACATAGGTAAAAAAATTAACAAATTTAAAAAAATATATATATTTTTGAAAATAACTGGATTTATCAACAAACCGCCAAATCATTTTTTTTCTTAGAAGTCCCCTAATCATTTTAGTAAAACCAGGAATATTATAAAATAATTATTTTTGATTTTCGGAAGCAATACATTTTTGCGGAACAGTAAAGTTCCTATTTAACGCCTTGTATATAGCAATTGTCTTAAAAAACCAGCAAGGTGGATATGTTAACAGAATTTGAACGAAATGTCCTAATAACTCCCGTAAACCGCGTGTTGATATTGTTTTCGACCCCTGAATTAACTCAATCTGGTCAGAACTTTACATGAGTAGAAAATCATTTCGATTCGGTAGAGATATCACTTATATTTTAATTGTAATTTAGGACAATATAAGACAATTTAAGGCAATAATAATAGTATTTCAATATTAACCACAGTCTAGTTCATAATACGTTTTTAATTATTGTCGAAGTCTTCACTTAAAAAATATATATTTGACTCTGATCGAAATGAAATACTCTTTGGACGAGAGACTACAGATTGTTATGCTATTTTACAAGTGCCAAGAAAATGCAAGAGAAGCAAGAAGAAGATTTATTGCAAATTTTCATAGAAATATATCCATCAATACAATTCTAAGGATAAAAAACCTATTTGAGGAAAATAAAACTTTACATGATAGAAAAAGAAATTCAATAAAAAATAATTATTAAATAATAAAATAAAACTACTAATAACATAAGTTTTCAATGTGACCGCCGTTTTTCTCGAAACAACATCGATAACCCCTTTGTAGCCTTTCTAAACTTGCTGTTAAAATATGATTTTCCTGGTTAAAAAAAGGCAAAAGTTTATTTCATCGAAACAATTTTTCCCATGATCTCTTGAATATTTTCGTTTCGTTGTCTGTATACGACGTTCTTCAAATGGCCCCAAAGAAATGTATCCAAAACTGAGAGGTCGGGGCTATTGGGCGGCATTTATTCAAATTGTCCAAAGTTCAACCTCTTAAACCGAAAATTGGCTATTTTGAATTTTTCCAAAATACAAGGAAGGTCGAAAATAGGTCCCTGTTCAGTCCTCGCTGGAACACCCTGTACAATATGCATTTATTCAAATTGTCCAAAGTTCAACCTCTTAAACCGAAAAAGTATGAACTGATGAGACTAAGTTTTCAAGGCAAGATATTTGTATTAGAAGGAACAGATACTTTTGGGCCAATCGAAACCCTTATGCGACCAAATTTCAAAATAAATTCAATTTTAACGTTTTTTGTTTGTTAAAAAAAATACCTATAAATATTGAGATCTACTTTCAGTGACTTTCTCGTAAATTTAACTCTCGATGCATATCATTGTTGGTAACACCTTGATGAAGCACCGGCTCATTCCTCTCAAGAAATACTTCAAATGTTCGAAGATCGCTGGTTTAGACGATTAGGACCTTGGGATTGGCCAGCGAGGTTGCCCGATCTCACGCCACTGGAATTTTATTTACTTTAAAAGAAAAAGTGTATATGACAGACACGGTACAAAACAAGAAAGAATTATGGCAACCGTATGGAAAACCCCATTTTGAAATGCTTGGAGTACAATGGCCAATATTTTCCACATTTACTAAAACACAAAATAATATTTTCTTGGCTCTATCAGACATGTTAACTTTATTGTTACTTTTTCAAATCGTATAATTTATGAAATGGTTCTGTATTTTCACAAATGACCTTTCATTAATTTGTGGTAATTCAAGTTATGTAAAGTTAAATTTTCTTCAAGATCTCGCTATTGCATGGCATTACATTGCTCATGTAAAAAAAACTTCATTTGAATGCCCATTATTTGGATTCATATTATTTTAACACTCCTAGCAGCAAAAATCTTTTTTAGAAAAGTCTGACACATTAGATATAGGAACATGCTTTATTATTTCAAAGTAAATTTAATTCTATCCGTTTCTAAGATAATATACAAGGTGTGTCATTAGAAAAACGCATTTTTGTCCTGTTTCATAAGTAATGAAGTTAGCTATAATTTTGGATCACCCTGTATGATATCGATTCTAATTACATATTGAAACTAAATACCCTGGACTCACCTAAGCTACTAGCCAAATCTCAATTTTATTTGAATTAAAAGTACGGAAAATCAAAGTTTAATTAATGTCATGTTTTCTATCGTGTAAGTTAAAAATTAATTAATATTTCGAAAACAGGTAGGGATAGGTATAGGAAAATGTGAAGAGAAAATATTCAGAGTTTATCATACATTCCAAAAAAGTAACAATATACAGGGTGTTCCATTTAAAATAACAAAATTGCTATGACTTTTAGGTAGAAGCGGCAACACTGTATTGCTGAAAATATTTTAGATCGATAGACCATTTACCCAAGAAACCAAATTTTCAGAACAATCCTACCACCAGTCTTCCGCAAACGTCTAACCTACCATCGACCTTGAATCACCCTGTATATTTATATGGTTACGGAACTGGAGGATCTTTTTTGTGACGTTTTATAGCCTCCTACTAAGAGAACTAGACGTAATGCCGAATAAAAATACGATTTTCATTTATTTAATATATTATCATGTCATTACCAATCTATATATTTGAAAAAAAAATGTTTTCTCAGCAAGGTTATACAAACATATAAGGATTTATTAATTTCAGGTACATATGTTAAAAGACCCTAAAGTATGGTTGGACGCAGCGACTCAAGTTTTCTATTCGTTTGGTTTGGCGTTTGGATCATTGGTCGCCTTCGGTTCCTATAACAATCCAAAAAACAATTGCGTCAGAGATGTCATTTTAGTGTCAATATGCAACGCAGTTACAGCCATCTACGCCAGTGTGGTCATCTTTGCTATTTTGGGATTTAAAGCTGTCAGCAAAGTCGAAGAATGCATGAAGTCGTAAGTTTTTTTAAATACTAATGAAGTTTAAACATTGTGGGACATTCGTAAAAGATAAAATTTTAGTATATATTTGTCAATAGCAAAGTTTGAAATGTTTTCCGGCTAGACTGTTATACCAGGTGTGATATATTTTTATTCTTTGGATTTTGATATGTAACATGTCGTCCGATATGCCTATTATTTATTGTTGCCTGTTGTTATTTATCCAGGGTAAATTCACAATGTTTGCGGATGACACTACCATTCTATGGCACTGTGCAGACATTAACTCCCTGTCGGCCTTAGTTTCATCTGACTTAAATAAGGTGAAGGAACATTCTTCGCTGTGTTTTTTAAGTTTGGATAGGGATCCAAAAAAAAAGTTAAGTATTCGAAAAAGTCTACGTTTCGCAATTTATTATTGCATTTTCAGGACACTAAAAGACATACGTAAAACGATATAGCTCTACAAGACATCAACTTAATAAATAGTAATGTAGAAAAAATACTATACTGACTATGAAAAATGCTAAAATAGTGAATTTTTTTTGGAAATTATTACATACACATAAATTATCTTTTTTAAACGCAAAAACAATGCACAATAAAATTGAAAATTAAAAACTATGTACTTACATTTTAAGGATTTGACTTTTATAGTCATATAAAAAATTACACGAACAACACATAGGTAAAGAAAGTGAAAATCACATACATGGGTTACAACAATAAAATGAAACACCACAACTAATTAAAACAATTCAACCTAGCTCGTTCAACGGTTGTTTGAGAATAGCAATATACCAAATATTCTTCCGTGTTATTGGAAAAAAAATAGTACTATTGTTTTTTTACTTTTTTTTATGTATTGTAAATAGCCTGCAAATAATTTTAGCGTACGGATATAGTTATTTGATTTTATCAATTATATTGACATATGCAGTACTGAGATTCTCTAAATCGGTTTTTTTATTAACTGAATTTTTATTCTGTTGTATGTGTATCATTTCTGAGATTAATCTCTTTTTATAGTTAGTTTGGGTATCCAGTACAGATGTATTGTCAAAATCGAAACCATGTCCTGTATCTCTTTTATGTTCTACTAAAACTGTTGGATTAGCTTTTAAAAGAAAATTCTTTTGGTCATTTTTATGTTCTCTAATCCTGTCCTTTAGGTACCTGCCCGTTTGTCCAATATAACATTTCTGACATTGTAAACAAGGAATGTGATACACATTAGATTTTTGTTCCTTATTTGTTTTTGTTTTAAGTTTGGAATAAAAGTGGGGGTTCACTTTTTAGTGCTATTTTAATGTTCTCATTATCTCTGGCGGTATGGTTCGAAACAACATTTCTTATTTTTTCTGATAACCTGTTGATATACGGAAGTTTACAATAAATATCGGTGGTGTTGTTATTTGTTATTGTTTTAACCATTCCGAAATTTTTACCCCAAAGAGGATAATTATTTTTAAGCAGCATACCTTTGATATATTGTAAGTTTTTAGAGTGGTATTTTTCCGAGGATAGTGTTAGTGCTCGGTGTTTAAGATTCTTAATGATATTAACTTTCTGCCTAAAAGGATGCTCAGATGAATAATTTAGAAAACGTTCTGAAAATGTCGGTTTATGATACCAGTCTGTTTTTATACACCCTCTCTCATTTTTAGTTACCAGGACGTCAAGAAATGCTATACTATTATTTTGTTCCCTTTCAATAGTGAATTACAGTGTGTTATGATAAGCATTAAAAGTATTTAGCAGTGTGTCATACTCATTTTTAGGGATAGAAGTTATAATATCGTCAACGTACCTTTTGTAAAAAGTTAACTGAAAAGAAATTTTTTTAATACAGCATTGTCTTCTATTAAATGCCATTTTTTCTTCACTATATTAATGACAATATCTGATGGAATGTTACTAAAGAGCCATGTGACATCTAGTGAAACTATTTCATAGTTAGTAGGTATATAGATATTTTTAATAGAATACACGAATTCAAAAGCGTTACGGACATGCTTTTCGTCTCTGACAAACATATTATTCATTACGGACACTTTGTTAACCTATACAGTGGAGTCTCAGAAATGATCGTCTCTGTTCTTTATCGATGTGACCTTCTTTAATAAGTGTATTAATTATTTTTTTTATTTTTATTTTGTATAGTTGTTGTAGGGTCTTTATTTAATTTTTGATATGTTGATAAATCATTTAACAAAAGTTGAGCCTTTTCTGAGTATACTGCTTTTTCTAGGACAACTGTTGTATTGTTGGTTTGGCGCCGACTTCACAGAGTACAATTTTGATGGTGGAATAAAATATTATTTTTCACTTTTTAGTGTCGACTTAATTTTTTTATAAAAATTTTTATAGACACAAAATTTTTGTTTTAATTAATACATTAATACAATACGTATATGGGTTGTAAAGGGGAAGTAATGCGATCCCGACAATTTTGGAAAAATATAAGTTTGATTTATAAATAACATATTTTTTAAATTTTGAATTAGTTCTTCTGTTTTAGTAATAATTTATTTTATCCTACCGTCACGGCTATTCAAGTATTTCTTTGCCTTGTGATTCAAGACAAATAGACAAAAATATATTTTATGCGTAACTAATTGTTTTAATATACAATGTAAATTAAACCGCTAATACTAAAAGTATAAAACAAACCTGAAATATGCGATCGCCTTAATGTTTTAAATTACTGATTATAAACTTCTAGGTCAACTTGAAATGTTCCTTATTGATTTAGGCAAATTGCCAAAAATCTTTTAAGTTTTTAATCTCTAAAGCGGATGGTACAAGCATCTACCTTTTAAAGCTTGATAAAACATCATATTAAAGCATATTTTATTGGAGCGTTTTTCTTTATTTTCAGGGCTAATCCAACTAATTGTTCCCTTGATACAGAACTGAATGAGGTAAGCATACATTGCATAAATAAGTAAAATTTGAATTTTCTACAAGAAAAAACAAATTAAAATGAAGCCGTTTTTTGTATTTTCTTGTTTAATTCGTCTGTTTTTTTCATAGCCATCCCAATGTAATAAGAAAATTATAGAAAAACGTGTTTGACCAAAGTTTTCCATTTAAAATAATATAAAATGCTATAACTCATTTATTTACCAACATGATAATTGCCATGCTGCCAATAATAATATAAGATAGATAATGTGGAAGTATTACCCTGACCTTCTTACAGTCCGGATATGAATCCGATAGAGAACATTTGGGGATTGATAGTGAAAAAAATATATAGGCGTAACTACATCACTCAAGTAATCCAAAAAGAAGGCGTTATGACAAAATATTAATTTTGTATGTCTTGTTGATTGTTCTTGCTTATTTTAGTATTTTTCTTATTCATGTTAAATTTTGTTCTTGTTTATATTAAAATATATCGTACTCTTGGTTTAAATCTCACAATGTATTTATTTTCTTATCACGGCCGTTCTTATGGGTGTGCACATTGTGCGTACACAAAGGTGAACGATTCTTGAGGCGGCCAAAATAGGATAAAATTGTGATTCATGATATTTGTGAATTAAATATTTTTGTCGTTTATTAAATTAACTATAAATTTTAAAAGAGGTTTGTTTTTTAAAAGTAAGTTTATTATTAGACAAACAGATATTTTCTTAATTTTTTATTCCAGAAAAAACTGGGTTGTTATTCTTCTAGAATCAAAATTAAAAAATATTTATTGTTTGATTAATTTTTACCTACATAATAAATAAAAAAATTCTATTTCCGAAATCGGCATGGACAGTTTTTTTGTGATATAGGTGAAATATAAGAAGAGATTTTTTTGAAATTGCCCCTAAAGGGATAAACTATGTTTTTATTTTTTTACAATACCGTTTGAACTAAATGGGATTTTAGGAAAGTTCTTCGGTCAATGACTTACAAAAATAATAATCGAAAACCCGATTTCTGGATTTTTAGAAATATTTCCCATAATATGATAAAAAATGGCGATATGTTTTTTTTTACAATATATATTCAACTATGTGAATGATTTCTTCATTAAAAGATTTAATCCTAAAATAAATTTCCCCTTAAGGGGGTAACTAGATTATTAACATTAATGATATCACCAACCAATCACCAATTAATGGAAAAATCTCTCTCTTTGCTGACGACACAAGCATAACATGGAGTGATTTTTGATACAACGTCTTTACATTCTAATATTTCCAACGACCTTGCTATGATTAAGGCTTTATTCGATTCCAGTCTGCTTTGCTTTAATGTAGATAAAACGGTGGCCTTATCTTATAAGGGGACTTTACAACCACTTCAGCTACTTAACATCCCAGAATTAGATTTCCGCTATGGCCTTCCCTTTTGGGGCTCCTGTACCACCGAGCAATGTATTAGTATGTTTAGGCTTCAAAAGAGAGTAATTTGCTATTGTTTGGTCTAAAAATAGAGCGCACTGTCAATACTATTTCAAAAAACGTGAAATATTAACCCATTATTATTTTAGAAACCGTCTTTTTGATAAGAAAACAAACTCTATGCATGACATATACCTTTCCACTCCTTCCACAGAAAAGAAGAACTTGGAACGCCCCAAGGGGAAGTTTTAGGACCCCTAATTTTTCTACTTTACGTAAACGCCCTGCCCTATCACATAAAAGATGGCACAACGTTTATGTACGCAGAAGATACCACGATTCTTGTAACTGCAAATACAGAAAAAGTATTAGAAACAAAAGTAAAACCTGTACTGACTAACTTTGACTTCTGGTGTAAACAAAACCATTTAATATTTAATTATGACAAAACAGTGTGTCTAGAATTCATCGGAAACTATGGACAACCAAGTAACATCCAAATTACTCACAACAATCATTTAATAAAAACCGAGGTTTCTGCAAGGTTTTTAGGTTGCATTCTGGATAAAAAACTTAATTTTAGAGAACATATTGATTCAATATGTAATAGATTATCACAAACGTTTTATTGTTTCATGACTATTAGACAAAATTTTGACTGGAAATATTTGCTAAATATTTATTTCTCTTTAGTATATCCCCATATAAGCGCGCACATTCTGCTCTGGGGTCAGGTAAGCGAGTGTCACAGGGTATTCGTATTTCAGAAACGAGTCATACGACTTATATTTGGATTGGGTTATATTCAGACTTGCAGGCAGACCTTTAAAGATAACAAAATCTTGACGGTTACTTGTATATACCTATATAAGTTATCAATTTATATTTTAACAAACGAAAAAGATTTAAAAAAAATCGGAGAAACTCACTCGTGTGAGACAAGAAATAAAAATAACTTTCATATAAATCGTTTCAAACATGTTCAATATAAAAAATCACCAATTTATTACGGATTATTCATTTTTAACTTCCTACCTACTGAGATTCAAAACATTACTGATTTAAATAAATTTAAACTTAAATTGAAATCTTTTCTTATAGAAAACTGTTTTTATACCGTGGAAGAATATGTCACAGAGCTCGCAGTTTGTCAGCACGTAATACATAATTATAATGCGTATGTTCATATATAGTTAGTGGTTCTTGTGTATTGTATTATGTTGAATTTTACCTGACTTGTCTTTATATCTGTACTAAATGTATAGCAACAAAAGACTAATAAATAAAATAAAAATAAAATAAAATAGAATTAATAAAAAAATCAATTATTTACAACGCCATAAAACTTTACAATCATCTTCCAGAATATTTAAAAACAATCCCTATGTTTGCACTTTTTATTGCGTTATAGATTTTTATAATTAATAATGTCATTAAAATGCTTGTTATTTGCTTGTTTACTTAAATCATGTTGCTGTAAGGCATTTGAAAATATTTTATAAGGCATGAACTGTCTGATAGTCCGTTAACATCAATTATTTTTGTTACATATTAGATTAAAGTTATACAGGGTGTCCGGATTTGGTTGCAAAAGCAGGGTATCTCGCTTATTTTTAAAGATAGAACCTTGCGGTTTTCACGAACCTAAGCTAATTTTTTCTGAAACTCACGAAGCCGTAAACAAAATTTTCATAGCCTTCTTCGTTTATGAGATACAGAGCGAAATAGAAAATTTTGCATTTTGGGACCCCCCTCGTATCTCGGTTATCCTTTAACTTAACGCAAAGGGAAAAATTGCTGCTTATGCAGTTTTTTACGCTGGATCCAGTGACGTAGTCATATTTTTCATTTGAGTTGTTATTTTTTAGATATGACCCAAAGTTGTGTTTTTCAAATGGGACACCCTGTATATTTGTCCAGAAATTGATTTGTCCTTTTAAAAGCTTCTCAAAAATATGTAATAGTATGTGTCTATTTTAATAAACAACAACAGAAATCCTAATTTTTATAATTATCATCCCAAATTTTGCAGTAGGCCATGCAAAACGATGCCGTTTCCTTTTGTTTTCTTGGAAGCAAATGACATTTCCCAATTTTGAACGCGTATATAAAATATAGCGCTACTTTTTTGTATTTATTTATTGTGTAAAATTATATTTGTATTATTATGGAAGAAAACCAAACTTTCGAACATTATGAAAAGTACGATATGTTAGCTTGTTTTATATTAAGTAATGAAAATGTTGAAGCGGCTTCTGAGATGTATTTTAACAGGTAAATAGTTAATTTTTAGGTATGTTGAAATATTATTGCTTAATTTTTATTTAGATATCCAGAAAGGAGGCAACCTAATATATCCACTTTTTATCGGATAAAAAAGAATTTACTTAATCACGGATCATTTATCAAACCTCGTACGAAAACATATAATAAAGAAAATCGGGAGGCTGAGGAAATTACGGTTTTGGCTAATGCAGAAGCTTACCCTACAAACTCTTGTAGGGCCAGTGAAAAGAGCATAGGGATTCCAAAAACTAGAGTTCAAGAAATTCTAAAAAAACACAAATACCACCCATACAAATTTAGGCTCGTGCAGCACTTACAGCCAGGGGATGCAGAGCGTCGGGTAGTCTTCTGCAATTGGTTTCGAGAAAGATGCGATATGGTTAGAGATTTTGAAAGGAAGGTTATATGGTCAGACGAAGCTCATTTCAGTAATTCTGGTATACTTATTAGGCACAATAATAGATTCTAGTCCCAGGAAAATCAACACCAAATATTTCTCAGAAGACAGCAGGGCAGGTTTGGTCTAAATGTGTCCTGCTTCATATTAGGAACACATATAAAATTTTATATATTTGAGGGAAATCTAACAGCCAATCGCTATATAGAAATTTTAGAGGCAGCTATACCTGAATTACTTGACGATGTTCCTCTAGCGCAAATTAACGAAATTTATTTTCAACAGGACGGTGCTCCTGCACACAATTCTGGAATGACGAGATTATTTCTGGACAATAATTTTACCAATCAATGGATCGGAACAAATGGACCTATAAGATGGCCCCCTAGGTCCCCAGATTTGTCGATTTTAGATTTCTTTCTATGGGGATATCTGGAAAATAGAATTTACAAAGACCACTATGATAATCTCCAAGATTTAGGATATGCAATAAGAGAAAATTTTCGCTATTTACAAAATCATCCCGTTATTTTGCTTAATTCCCTAAAATGAATACGAAAATTGTGCGAAGCATGCATAGAACAAAATGGAAATCAGTTTGAACAGTTCTTTTGATTTCCTAGGTTACTGTAGTTCTTATACGACAGTTGATTTTTGCTGAAAGGCTTGTTACATAATAATTTATTACTGTTTTGTTCTTGTGTTACATAAATCTAGGTAGGTGGTACTTTTTTGGTGTGAAATTATCAATACATATTTTGATAAATAGATTTAATTATATATTTATTTTGATTTATTGTTAGGATGTAGATATTGTTAACGACTTTAAATAAAAGGCAGCATTGTTTTGCATGGCCTACTGCAAAATTTGGGATGACAATTAAAAAATTAGGATTTTTGTTGTTGTTTATTAAAATAGACCCATACTATTATATATTTTTGAGAAGCTTTTAAAAGGACAAATCAATTTCTGGACAAATATACAGGGTGTCCCATTAAAAAAAAACACAACTTTGGCTCATATCTAAAAAATAACAACTCAAATGAAAAATATGACTACGCCACTGGTTCCAGCGTAAAAAACTGCATAAGCAGCAATTTTTCCCTTTGCGTTAAGTTAAAGGATTACCGAGATACGAGGGGGTCCCATAATGCAAAATTTTCTATTTCGCCCTGTATCTCATAAACGAAGAAGGCTATGAAAATTTTGTTTACGGTTTCATGAGTTTCACAAAAAATTAGCTCAGGGTCGTGAAAACCGCAAGGTTCTATCTTTAAAAATAACCGAGATACCCTGCTTTTGCAACCAAATCCGGACACCCTGTACATTTTCTTTTTTTTTATACACTTTAATTACTATATTAGTTCAGTACACTTTTTGTTTAACTTCACTTATTTTGCTTCTATAACGATAACAAAATAGAGTTTAAGGTCCTGTAATTTTAATTTCAATGTCATCGAAATTATTCACCTCGCCTGTGTATTGTTTATTTCCTTTTGCTAGGTCACCTGGATTCATCACCCGCTTTACGGCAAAGTTACGAATACAACGAATGCTATATTTACAATTTATGTATTTGCATTAACCTATCGAAAAATGATTGTTTTTCGATTTATATTTCGTTTTTTCATTGTTTTTGTTTTTTCCTGTTTTAAGGTAAATTTCGCTTTGTCCATAAAATTGTATCCATTTTTCTGCGACAATAAAGCATACTTTTGTTTATTTGTTTGATGGTTTGTTTGAAATATATAGTCAACAAAATGTGATTTTAAGAATTCCATTGCCAATGGCTTTTAAAAATAGTTATTAAGAAACAATTTCCGTAATATTCGCATATTTTAAGGACGTAAAAAGATAATTTATTCTTTTTACAATCTCTTTGTAATAAATGACTTTTTTATATGACTCTTTTGTCCACAGCTTTCAAAAATATTTATTTAAAAATCAGTTCTAATTTTTTTGAAATTCCGTCCTTAACTGGGTCAAATGTATTTTTACCTTTTAACAATAGTTCTTTAAATAAATTTTAACCGAGATTTTAAGATTCTTTCGTCAATGGCTTAATAATCCACCATTAAGGCGTAAAAACAAGTAAAATAGTAATTTACTTTTTCTATAATATCTCATTAACTAAATAAGATTTTAAATTAATTCGTTCGAAACTCTACCCTAAAAGGTTAAAATTCATTATTTCAATACAGAATGTTACTTGTAAAAAGTCCATTTAAATCTAATCGATGAATTTGCAAGGTTGGGAAAATATTTCTTTATTATTTTATGTTTTACATTACGTTTTTATGAATTATTGTTTTAAGAGTTTGTGTTTTAGTCATATACAGGGTGTCCAGTGGATCTAGAAGATAACCCAGAATTAAGTTAATACAAGAATAACATTTATTCGTATAAAAAACCAGAAGTGAATCGCCAAAGAAGTTAGTGCAAATTTTCATAAATAATAGTAGCGTACGTAGCGCCTTCTAAGTGTCACATGAAATCTAATACCAAATTATGATTCGTTACCCAAAAAATACCCCGAATGCCCAATTTCGTGAGAAAAGTTTGTTATTTGCAACAGATATTTAATAAAAAATAAAATAAATTTTATATTTCAACACCCTGTATCTCCGTAACGAAAGCATTTACGGACCTAGGTTAATATGGAAATGTTTTCATGTTTTTTTATGTAGAATCACCCCTTTCATTGTGTAGGAGTTGTTCTTTTATACCCTGTATAACTTAAAATTTAATAAAATATAATACATATGGTACAAAATATGTGTTTTTCTATTTTCTTAAAGGACGGTATTTTAAATCTTGGCACGTCGGACCCGTCGGAACTACCCTGCATCATTGTTTTGAATGTTTGGCATATTATAACCTCTAGCAAGTAAGACAACGTAAGAAAACGCCAGGTGCAAAAGCCGGTTGCAAGCAAATGTGATGAAAACAAGTCGTAAAGGCCGTTTTGCATGCTGCAAGACTTACCTTCAAGTCTATTGCAGCAAGAGGTTGCACTTGCAGGTTGCGCGCAATCTTTCTTGCAAGTTGTTTTAAAGTTTTAATTGCAATATGTAACCAACTTTTGGAAATTAAATTTACTTCCGGATTTCAGCCTACTTGATTCAAAATTGTATACACTTGACAGCTTATTTAAACTTGTGGTACGAGTTAAATTATTATTAAAAGTTAAAATGGATCGTAAAATAAGTAAATCCAACTGGAAAAAAGTAATTGCTGCTTCAGTTTCCTTAAATATTACTGCTGCTGTTCTTCTGCCATTCTTCTGATAGAAATATAATTAATTTTTTCCCCAGACTTGCGGGAAACTTGCAATAAAAATCGGACAAGTTGCAATAGTCTTGAACAAAAGCATGCGCAGTGGCCACACATTTATACCATTTGTCAAACACCGCATGCCTTTGTTCAAGACTATTGCATATTGCAAAGAAGAATTGCAGCATGTAAAACGACCTGAACTGTATTGTGCAATTCCCTTGCAATTGCAAGAGACTTGCACGATTTTATCAACTGCGCATGCCCATGTTCAAGACTATTACATACTGCAAGAAGAATTGCAGCATGTAAAACGGCCTTAAGACTTGTACCACTTTTTGTCCGAATAGAACTGTACAGGGTGTCCGGATTTGGTTGCAAAAGCAGGGTATCTCGCTTATTTTTAAAGATAGAACCTTGCGGTTTTCACGAACCTGAGCTAATTTTTTGTGAAACTCATGAAGCCGTAAACAAAATTTTCATAGCCTTCTTCGTTTATGAGATACAGGGCGAAATAGAAAATTTTGCATTTTGGGACCCATTCGTATCTCGGTTATTTTAACTTAACGCAAAGGGAAAAATTGCTGCTTATGCAGTTTTTTACGCTGGATCCAGTGGCGTAGTCATATTTTTCATTTGAGTTGTTATTTTTTAGATATGACCCAAAGTTGTGTTTTTTTAAATGGGACACCCTGTATATTTGTCCAGAAATTGATTTGTCCTTTTAAAAGCTTCTCAAAAATATATAATAGTATGGGTCTATTTTAATAAACAACAACAAAAATCCTAATTTTTATAATTATCATCCCAAATTTTGCAGTAGGCCATGCAAAACAATGCTGCCTTTTATTTAAAGTCGTTAAAAATATCTACATCCTAACAATAAATCAAAACAAATATGTAATTAAATCTATTTATCAAAATATGTATTGATAATTTTGCACCAAAAAAGTAGCACCTACCTAGATTCATGTAACACAAGAACAAAACAGTAATAAATTATTATGTAACAAGCCTTTCAGCAAAAATCAACTGTCGTATAAGAACTACAGTAACCAAGAAAATCAAAAGAACTGTTCAAACTGATTTCCATTTTGTTCTAAGCATGCTTCGCACAATTTTCGTATTCGTTTTAAGAAATTAAGCAAAATAACGGGATGATTTTGTAAATAGCAAAAATTTTCTCTTATTGCATTTCCTAAATCTTGGACATTATCATAGTGGTCTTTGTAAATTCTATTTTCCATATATCCCCATAGAAAGAAATCTAAAATTGACAAATCTGGGGACCTAGGGGGCCATCTTATAGGTCCATTTGTTCCGATGCATTGATTGGTAAAATTATTGTCCAGAAATAATCTCGTCATTCCAGAATTGTGTGCAGGAGCACCGTCCTGTTGAAAATAAATTTCGTTAATTTGCCCTAGAGGAACATCGTTAAGTAATTCAGGTATAGCTGCCTCTAAAATTTCTGTATAGCGATTGGCTGTTAGATTTCCCTCAAATATATAAAATTTTGTATGTGTTCCTAATATGAAGCAGGACACATTTAGACCAAACCTGCGCTGCTGTCTTCTGTGAAATATTTGGTGTTGATTTTCCTGGGACCAGAATCTACTATTGTGCCTATTGAGTATACCAGAATTACTGAAATGTGCTTCGTCTGACCATATAACCTTCCTTTCAAAATCTCTAACCATATCGCATCTTTCTCGAAATAAACTGCAGAAGACTACCCGACGTTCTGCATCCCCTGGCTGTAAGTGCTGCACGAGCCTAAATTTGTATGGTGGTATTTGTGCTTTTTTAGAATTTCTTGAACTCTAGTTTTTGGAATCCCTATGCTCTTTTCACTGGCCCTTCGAGAGTTTGTAGGGTAAGCTTCTGCATTAGCCAAAACCGTAATTTCCTCAGCCTCCCAATTTTCTTTATTATATGTTTTTGTACGAGGTTTGATAAATGATCCGTGATTAAGTAAATTCTTTTTTATCCGATAAAAAGTGGATATATTAGGTTGCCTCCTTTCTGGATATCTGAATAAAAATTAAGCAATAGTATTTCAACATACCTAAAAATTAACTATTTACTTGTTAAAATACATCTCAGAAGCCGCTTCAACATTTTTATTACTGGGGATGATGATGATGGATAGATAAAGCAATTTTTCCCTTTGCGTTAAGTTAAAGGATAACCGAGATACGAGGGGGGTCCCAAAATGCAAAATTTTCTATTTCGCCCTGTCTCTCATAAACGAAGAAGGCTATGAAAATTTTGTTTACGGCTTCATGAGTTTCACAAAAAATTAGCTCAGGTTCGTGAAAACCGCAAGGTTCTATCTTTAAAAATAAGCGAGATACCCTGCTTTTGCAACCAAATCCGGACACCCTGTACTTTGCGAAATATTGCCTATCGTCAGCAAAATTCGACGAGGGGTGTATTCGTTTTCGATTTTGTTAACACAGCTAAAATAAGCTTAGTCTAAAAAGTATTTGACAATAATATTATTTTGTATGTATTATTTTACATATTACGTTTTTAGTAAGAATTTATATTTACATACCTTTTAGGCTGCTGAAGGCACTGGATTAGCTTTTATAGTATTTACAGAGGCTATTGTAAAATTACCCTTAGCACCGTTTTGGGCAATATTATTCTTCGTAATGTTGCTGTCTTTGGGCATCGGATCGCAGATCGGTATGATGGAAGGAATGTTGTGTACTATATTTGATATCGAAATACTTAAAAGAGTTAGCAAGCAGTATATTACAGGTAAGTGTCATGATGTATTAAGAATTTGGGCTCTTGTAGAGATTAGGTATTTTTAATATTCTCACATTTTTTGGATTCTTTTTATGCAAGAAAAGTGGATTCACTTTTTTGCAAGAAAAGAAAAACAAATTATATTATATATTTGTAACTTTGTAAGGCACTATATAGTTATAAACGTCTACTTTTACTTTAATTCTGTTAAAATTACACGCAGAATAGATAATTAGAGTATATTATTATATAATAAACTCTTTTTTAATTTAAGCTCTTAACTAACTAATGTTAAAAGTGTATCAACAAAATATGTTAATGTTATTCAACTAAAAAATTCTTAAACAGACATTTGACAATTTTGTCATTTCATGATTAATCGGCCCTTTCCCCCCGTTTTCAAGAAGCAATGTTGCCAAATTTAATTTCATTTTATCAGCGAAGAATTCATTACTCTGTTAGGGTTGCTAATAATATTTTGTAGCATAGTTGAAACGGTGTCATTAGGAGCACAAGGTGAAACAGTAAAGAGTTAGCACCAGGTTAGGCGCCGAAGACATCATCAATAAAGCCCTAACATAAAAACCCGTACAGTACAAAAGCTGAGAGCGGAGCTGGCAGCCGTTATTACAGTCGGTAAATCTGTACCTGGTTAGCAGCAGGTTAGGCGCCGAAGGCATCATCATTAAAGCCATAACATAAAAAACGGTACAGCTCAATCACTGGGAACGTAGAGTTAAGTTTAAGATATTTACATCATAAATCAAAAACTGTAAGGCAATTTGGCAACACGGTAACGTTCCTTTTATTTCTAATACCATATTAAGGAGTTTTTGCACCGCAATGTTTTGAAAATTGGAGGAAATTTGGTCAATTTTTATTTTTTTTTTTTGGGTCAAAGGTGTTTCATCCGCAAATTTTATTTTTTTAATCTGTACTAGGACACGTAGGCTTTGGTTTAAAATTTGAAAACATCGTAAAATCCGAAATACTTACACTTTACACAGTTTAATTCATAGCATAGCAACCAGTCGCCGTGAACGGGATTAATGGTATGGCTGTAAATAAAATAGTATACACACCTCTCTGGGAAGATTCCATTACCATTAATATACTATGTAATAAATATTTTGAAACTAGTACTGATATTTGAAACAAGTTTAAAATACTCGTATAGTTAGAATGTTTAAAACATAACAACCCCCGGTTTCAGGTACACTTTGCCTGATCTGTTTCTCTATTGGAATTATTTTCACAACTGGAGCAGGTGAATATTGGCTCAGCATGTTCGATTCTTTCGCCGGAACTATAGGATTAATAGTACTAGCCCTTATGGAAATGATTGCTGTAATGTATGTTTATGGACACAAGAAATTTACCAATGATATATACGAAATGACTGGCATAAAACCAGGCTTATACTGGCAGATTACATGGAGATTTTTAGCACCCGCTATTATGATCGTTATTCTGGTTTCATCAGTAATATCGATGGTGTTATATCGTCCTGAATATCACGCTTGGAACGCTGAAAAGGTAAATGAAACACAGAGGTGTCACAAAAACTGTCACCTAAATTAAGAACGACAGTGAAGTTTATTTTTCTCCCTCCCTGTATTGTAAGCAACCTATTTTGTCACTCCTTTGACAGACGTAAGTGAAAGTTACTCAACAAGGTATTGGTTGCCCTTAACGACAGGATGTAGGTCAACTTACATCCCTAGGGAAATAATATTCTAAAATTATTATTATAAGTAGCTTTAATTTTTGATTTCATCAACATATCACAAAAATTCGGACAAACATGCGGTGATATTAATTGAAATGAATATTAATGGTACAATTATTACAATTATTCACATTATTAACAAAATTTGGAAAAACGTTTTCTCGTTTCTTCTCGATGTGTATTACATTTTCTGACTCCACAGATCCTTCATTTTTAACCAATGTTTCTGTTACTGTTACAGCACTGCAAGAGACTTCTGGCTGGGCCTTATTGTACAACATTTTATTTGCTACTTCCTTTGTATTATTGAGGCTCTCAGTTACGTATCTTTCCGTAATAGTAGCGGATTTCCATCCATCATGTCTCTTGATAGCTAATACATCAACGCCAGTATTTGCTAATAAAGTTGCCGACGTTCTTCTAAAAGAGTGCTCAGTATACATTTTGAAGTTCTCAAACTTTAGAAATTTCGCAATTTTACTTGGAATTGACGAAAACGTATTTTTCCTCTATAAAAAGCGTGGACTTCAACATCGAATACTCACACCATAAGCTTGATGGGGACTTCACTATAGCACTTTTTTCGTGGAAATACGCCAAAAACAAGGTTTCTGAGACTGCATTAGCCGTCTTGCTTTGGCAACAATTCTTAGAGGATTTATATGCTGCTTCATACCTTTTTCTCGACTTTTCCGGTAGTAGATATAAACAAGCAATATTCGCTGATTCTTCTATGTCTCAAACATCCATTTTGTCCACACAGAATCAAACAATTCGACTTGTTCAAACTTTTCGCTAAGAATTGTCAACTTGAGGTTGTTGATAAAATAAAAACTGCTTATGTTGCTCTGGCAACGGATCACGGCTGCCTTCAAAATTTAATGAGAATGCTATCGAATGTAATGATAATGAAAATCCAAAAGTATATCCAGCATTTTCTTGTAAACATACAATACAGGGAGCGGGAAAAATGTTATATACTATATGGGATGTAAGTACATTAACCAGTCTCGAACTCGTTCTCGACTGGTTATGTTACTTACATCCCTTACAGTATAAATAGCTATATTTATACGTATAATTTAGTATACATTATACTGTGGGCGAAATTTAAGTGACATACTATCGGCAAGCATATAGAGTAGTATGGTGTATCTTCGCGGGAAAGGCCCTGGGATCCATCTGGGGCGAGCCAATATACAGGGTTAGTAAAAAGAACCGGAACGCTTAAATATCTTCAAAACCTCTAAAGTTGTGATCGCAAAATTTGGCATTTGAGAGTTTGTGGACATGCGGGATTGAAAAACGGTATCGTACTGTTGCCCGATTTCCCAGTTTTGCGTTACAAGTAGTCATTTTCTTTTCTTAAATAGAATGCCCTATTTATTTTTATTGCATTAAATTGGCCGTCTCAAGTTTAGTACTGAAAAATCTGGAAACAGTGCCGATACCATTTTTCAATTTCGCGTGCCCAGAAACCGGCAACGACCGAATTTTAAAAGCACAACTTTGGCAGTTTAAGAGATATTTAGTAAAGATATAATTTTGAAAATTTAGGATGGCACTAAACTTGAGACGGCAAAATTGGGAAATCTGGCAATAGTGCCGATACAATCTTTCAATTCCGCATGTCTAGAAACTCCCCAATGCCAAATTTTGTAAGCACAACATTACAGGTTTTGAAGATATTTAAGCGTTCCGGTTCTTTTTACTAACCCTGTATATATACAGTAAGCGTCGGATGGAGATATAAAAAAGGTCGCTCTTATGGTATGCTTTTTACGCAAAACAACATTTTGTATTTTTTATTATACTGTATAAAAAATTAAATTTTTTCATAACGCGAACCTTATTCATTTTTGCATATATATATATATATATATATATATATATATATATATATATATATATATATATATATATATATATATATATATAGTGTGAAAAAAAGTATGGAACTACCCCTAATAATTTGGTAGTCTGTAGGTTTTATGGAAAATGCTCGAAGACATTAATTTAGTATTTTAGTTTGTCACATTCTGATAACATTTATTTGCTTTTTTATTGACATCTGTCAGAAATACGACGTAATCGACATATTTTTTAAATAGCAACATATGGCATGTGAAACATCATTTGAAAGCTCCTGTTTCGCTCAGTATGTTCCTAGATTTTAGTAGGATTCTGTTGTGCCATTTCAAAATGGCGACCGTTCAATTGTGCGCGGAAAAAAAGTATGGACTACCCCTAATAATTTGGTAGTCTGTAGGTTTTATCGAAAATGCTCGAACACGTTAATTTAGTTTTTTAGTTTCCCACATTCTGATAAAATTGATTTGTTTTTATTGACATCTGTCAAAAATATGACGTAGTCGACATTTTTTTTAAATGGCAACATATGGCATGTGATAGATCATTTGAAAGCTCCTGTTTCGCTCAGTATGTTCCTGGATTTTAGTGCGATTCTGTTGTGCCATTTCAAAATGGAGACCGTTTAATTGTGCGCGGAAAAAAAGTATGGACTACCCCTAATAATTTGGTAGTCTGTAGGTTTTATCGAAAATGTTCGAACACGTTAATTTAGTTTTTTAGTGTCCCACATTCTGATAAAATTGATTTGTTTTTTATTGACATCTGTCAAAAATATGACGTAATCGACATTTTTTTTAATGGCAACATATGGCATGTGAAACATCATTTGAAAGCTCCTGTTTCGCTCAGTATGTTCCTAGATTTTATTGCGATTCTGTTGTTCCATTTCAAAATGGCGACCGTTCAATTGCGCGTGGAAAAAAAATATGGACTACCCCTAATAATTTGGTAGACTTCAGGTTTTATGGAAAATGCTGGAATACGACAATTTAGTTTTTTAGTTTCCCACATTCTGATAAAATGTATTTGTTTTTTTTGTCAAATGTCAAATAATTGAGCAAGCGCCATTTTTAAACGGCACGACCGAATGGGCCTAAAATCTAAGAACATACTGAGTGAAACCAGCGCCGTGATACATCAAATGATGTTTCGCAAGCTATATGACAGATGTCAATAAAAAAAACTAATAAATTTTATCAGAATGTGGGAAACTAAAAAACTAAATTACCGTGTTCGAGCATTTTATATAAAATCTGAAGACTACCAAATTATTAGGGGTAGTCCAAACTTTTGTTCCACGCACAATTGAACGGTCGCCATTTCGAAATGGCTCAATAGAATCGCACTAAAATCTAGGAACATACTGAGCGAAACAAGAGCTTTCAAATGATGTATCACCTGCTATATGTTGCCATTTAAAAAATATGTCGATTACGTCATATTTTTGACAGATGTCAATATAAAAAACAAATCAATTTTATCAGAATGTGGGAAACTAAAAAACTAAATTAACGTGTTCGAGCATTTTCTATAAAACCTACAGACTACCAATATATTAGGGGTAGTCCATACTTTTTTTCCATGCTGTATATATATATATATATATATATATATATATATATATATATATATATATATATATATACTGATTATTTTAATTAATATCGATGTTATTCAATATTTTGGTTTGGGATAAAAATAAATGTTTTGTAAACGCTCTGAGTTAGGTATAGCTTACCCTGAATAAATTTGACCTAACTTTTAATGGAAAATTTAAATATGAAATTAAATGCAGGTTATTCCAGGTAACTTTTATATGTCACGTTTTTTACCAACTGTGTATATTTAATAAGTTGTAATTGTTTCCCTATCTAATCTGCATACATCCTCCAATTCAAAAAAAAGTCCAGAATAAGTTCTTTACCATTTTATTAATCTGGTTTAAACGTTATAATGTCTATTCAGTCCTCTGAATCCATTCTTATTATCGATCGCAAGAACTTGGCGGCCGCTAAACAGAAGCAACAAGAGAAATCCCCCTATTGTCATGCTCTAAACATTATTACACCAAAAAGCACTTAGGAAAAACACGAGCTCAAAATGTACAGCTGACAGAATCAAGGTTCATCTTATTTACATCATTATGTAACCCCATTTTCAATTAATGCTAACGTAATACTAACGATGCTATAATCTTACATTTGCCGAATTGTTTTTCATTTAGATAAAGGTAATAATACAAGGTTAAACATTAATATATTTTTTCTTAGTAAGGGATTTTTAAGATACCAAATGCAGATAGGGAAAAAAAATTTGACCATATAATGCATTTTTTTAGGTTAAAGTATGGTAAAATAGGTAAAACCTAATGAAAACATTAACGAATATCACATCAAAAACAATAAATTGCGTGTCAATTGTTAACAATAATACATATGCTATTGTTTACCTTTAAAGAATTTAAGGGAATATGTTAGGCAGAGACAGAGAACCTTTCTGAAATCGCATGATTATCTGGACTATTTCCTTTTAGTTGATTTATTATTAAGAGATTATCTTCCCCTCTACTCCTCTGCTCACCTTTAATATTCTAGAGTTTTCAGTAATTTTAAATATATTTGTTGTTATTTAATTTCTTCCTTTTTCTTTTGTTTCACTAAAGCAAGGTAGAACTGGGTAATCTTTTTGCCCCAACCGAGTTCTGCCCTTCCTCGCCCTAGCTTTAGCTATTTTATTGAGAAGCTTATGTGATTATGAGACTGAGTTTTAGTATTTCTTGTTTTGATCCCTTGCTATGTTTTGTTCTTTACAGTTATGTAAGATTACTACAGTTTCTATTGGAGCCTTATTTTTTCCAGTTTTCTGGTTTTCATAAAATTAATTTGAATGAGAGATGAAAACAATTTCCACTTTGTCATTGTCGCTTTTTCTCCTCTACAAAACGGCCAAGTTAATTTCCCAATGACACGTTTCGGAATCGACGGACTATCATCAACTTTTTTAATTTAAATGCGGACCTGGATTTTTTTATTTCACTGTTCAAATAAAATGTGATATAAAAATCATAGCGCACTATTTGATTTTTTTGAGAAAATCAGCATTATTCGGAGAATTCCGAAACAACGACATCTAGCGACCGCTAACAAAGTTATTACGGTAGGTACAGTTTGTGGCTCCACAAGTAAAGGAAGAAAAGCACTTTTTTCGACACTAAGTTGAATAAAATTGGTTTATTTAGAGATATCTACATTTGTAAGTAAAAACGTTTCGACTTACCCCATCACTTTATTTTTGAAAATAGACAAAAATAGTCTCAAGCAAAATAGTGCGCAATTGGTTGAAGAATATAATTCCATAATTTTCAACATACCTCAATTACGGAAATTTAAGACAAAATTGGCATTTATACTTGTGTATATATAAGATATTTTGTGTTGCTGTTACGCCACCTAGCGGCCACCTTTCGAACTTGAAAATAATTTACAGCAATGCCTCTTGGCCGATTAAATATTTGTTTCTGTCATTAACGGTTCCCGGGCTACAGCAGATGTAATCTATTCTTGGTCCACCCTGTACAGGGTGTCCGGATTTAGTTGCAAAAGCAGGGTATCTCACTTATTTTTAAAGATAGAACCTTGCGGTTTTCACGAACCTGAGCTAATTTTTTGTGAAACTCATGAAGCTGTAAACAAAATTTTCATAGCCTTCTTCGTTTATGACATACAGGGCGAAATAGAAAATTTTGCATTTTGGGACATCCCTCGTATCTCGGTTATCCTTTAACTTAACGCAAAGGGAAAAATTGCTGCTTATGCCGTTTTTTACGCTGGATCCAGTGGCGTAGTCATATTTTTCATTTGAGTTGCTATTTTTTAGATATGACCCAAAGTTGTGTTTTTTTAAATGGGACACCCTGTATATTTGTCCAGAAGTTGATTTGTCCTTTTAAAAGCTTCTCAAAAATATATAGTAGTATGGGTCTATTTTAATAAACAACAACAAAAATCCTAATTTTTATAATTATCATCCCAAATTTTGCAGTAGGCCATGCAAAGCGATGCCGTTTTCTTTTGTTTTCTTGGAAGCAAATGACATTTCCCAATTTTGTAAGCGTATATAAAATATAGCGCTAGTTTTTTGTATTTATTTATTGTGAAAAATATATTTGTATTATTATGGAAGAAAACCAAACTTTCGAACATTATGAAAAGTAGGATATGTTAGCTTGTTTTATATTAAGTAATGAAAATGTTGAAGCGGCTTCTGAGATGTATTTTAACAGGTAAATAGTTAATTTTTAGGTATGTTGAAATACTATTGCTTAATTTTTATTTTGATATCCAGAAAGGAGGCAACCTAATATATCCACTTTTTATCGGATAAAAAAGAATTTACTTAATCACTGACCATTTATCAAACCTCGTACGAAAACATATAATAAAGAAAATCGGGAGGCTAAGAAAATTACGGTTTTGGCTAATGCAGAAGCTTACCCTACAAACTCTTGTAGGGCCAGTGAAAAGAGCATAGGGATTCCAAACACTAGAGTTCAAGAAATTCTAAAAAAGCACAAATACCACCCATACAAATTTAGGCTCGTGCAGCACTTACAGCCAGGGGATGCAGAGCGTCGGGTAGTCTTCTGCAATTGGTTTCGAGAAAGATGCGACATGGTTAGGGATTTTGAAAGGAAGGTTATATGGTCAGACGAAGCACATTTCAGTAATTCTGGTATACTCAATAGGCACAATAGTAGATTCTCGTCCCAGGAAAATCAACACCAAATATTTCCCAGAAGATAGCAGAGCAGGTTTGGTCTAAATGTGTCCTGCTTCATATTAGGAACACATATAAAATTTTATATATTAGAAGTCACAAATCACAATCGTTACTCTTTATCCAAACAAAGCGTGAGAGCAAATCAGATAACGCGATTTTTCTTATCCGGTAAGTATTATATAACATAAACAATATAGATTTAATTTTATGACTCGTCGGTTTTCGGTTAAACGCTTTTACTTAGAAGTTTATAGTTAACAATAACTAACTGAAGTAGATAAATAATATAGGTTTCCCAGGGATATCGTGATTTTTTTAATCACACTAATATTTGTTAATGTTCCTCTAGCGCAAATTTTTTTATTGATATTGAATTTAGTAAATTGTTTTTTATGTTTCTTTTATTACTGTGTGATGTGATTTCCCCGTAGTTGTGTATAGGATTTATAGTAATTCATTTTCCTGCACACAATTCTGGAATCAATGTTTGCGAGTTGTAATATATGCAAAGCAAAATTATCGTTTAAAATTTCTGGACAAATAATGATGAGCGCGGTAAGGTAGGTTTAAATATGAAAAAATGTTTATTAGATTATGAATGAACAATACAGTGTCTGCAATGTAAAATGATATATTTTAAATTTTTTTCATTAGTCGCACTATCGAAAATTAAATATCAAAACAATTGGTGGTACCTTATGTACCGTCAATTGTTTAGTGCATGTTCGATGGCCATTTTATATGCATTTAGAATGACTCTACGCCAAACAGTATACAGGGTGTCTCAGGTTTTAATCGGGAAATTTTGAGGTTTGATTCCACGGTCAAAATTAACCAAAAAATGTCATATGAACTATAGGTCCCTAAGGGCAATACGTCCCCGTTAAATAAAACAATTGAATACAATTCGTCAATAGCAATCAGTAACAAAAGTGACAATAATTGCAAATGAAATTTACAAAACGTCAATTTTTGATGTAAGTGTCAATTCAGCACAGCCGCCTTCAAATTGAACTTCACGCTTCCTAGTTAATGGGGATATCTACGCGGAAAATAGATAATTTAAAAAACAAAGACAAAAGGTAAAAACACTTAAAAAAATTTATGATAATGTCGACATTATTATTTAGGAAATGCTTAATAAGTATATCAAATTTGGTCTTTTAATAAGAGAAAATTTTCGCTACAAAACATTTTCGAACCATAGTTCATATGAAACTTACCGACCTTACTTAAAACTGTGATCACATCACGTTTAAAAATAATTTACGATATCGCTCATCACTATTAGGAACACATATAAAATTTTATATATTTGAGAGAAATCTATAAAATCATCCCGTTATTTTGCTTAATTCCCTAAAACAAATACGAAAATTGTGCGAAGCATGCATAGAACAAAATGGAAATCACTTTGAACAGTTCGTTTGATTTCCTTGGTTACTGTAGTTTTTATACGACAGTTGATTTTTGCTGAAAGGCTTGTTACATAATAATTTATTACTGTTTTGTTCTTGTATTACATAAATCTAGGTAGGTGATACTTTTTTGATGCGAAATTATCAATGCATATTTTGATAAATAGATTTAATTACATATTTATTTTGATTTATTGTTAGGATGTAGATATTGTTAACGACTTTAAATAAAAGGCAGCATTGTTTTGCATGGCCTACTGCAAAATTTGGGATGATAATTATAAAAATTAGGATTTTTGTTGTTGTTTATTAAAATAGACCCATACTATAATATATTTTTGAGAAGCTTTTAAAAGGACAAATAAATTTCTGGACAAATATACAGGGTGTCCCATTTAAAAAAACACAACTTTGGGTCATATCTAAAAAATAACAACTCAAATGAAAAATATGACTACGCCACTGGATCCAGCGTAAAAAACTGCATAACCACCAATTTTTCCCTTTGCGTTAAGTTAAAGGATAACCGAGATACAAGGGGGGTCCCAAAATGCAAAATTTTCTATTTCGCCCTGTATCTCATGAACGAAGAAGGCTATGAAAATTTTGTTTACGGCTTCATGAGTTTCACAAAAAATTAGCTCAGGTTCGTGAAAACCGCAAGGTTCTATCTTTAAAAATAAGCGAGATACCCTGATTTTGCAACCAAATCCGGAGACCCTGTACAATAAGAAGATATTTTTACACACTTAACAAAAATGTTACTTTGTTGTAGGGAATTACAGAAAAAACGTTCTATCCCGTATGGGTTATGGTAATAGCGGGTGGTATGGTTATCATTGGAATATTGCCTATTCCGATAGTATTCTTATTAAGGAGGTACCAGGTCCTTAAAATGGATATCAATATACATGAGGGATCGATAAGAAGAATTGATACCACGGTATCGACAAAAGAAATGATCACTGATGTTGACGTGAGTATGAAATATTTAAAAATATTATTAGGATTTCATTTTGTGAATTGCTATATCGAAATATAGAGCTTGGTGTATGTTAGCTTGCAAACCTGCACCTTATTTGTTTTTTTTAACTGAAAGGGAAATTAATATTTAATATTCTTCTAGGATTTATTCCGTAACAATTTTTTTTTAATTTCATCATTGATTTCATAACTTATCAAAGGCGTAAAAATGTCTATTATTTCACAGTCATATTAGAGTGCGGCATTAAAGTCTGTAAACCTCAAAATATACCAGAAAGAAACAATATTAAAAAAAAATCAGGTTTTAAGTTTTCCATATTTTAATAACACTCATTTGTATCTATGCCGATATTTGTCAAAGTCGTGACATGAACATTTTTCAAATAGCAACATGGGTCATATGAAACCTCTTTTGAAAGGTATCTTCACCCTGAGTACGTATACCAAATTTGATCTCGTTCTGTCAACTCTTTTGAAGATGGCAGCTCTTTTTAGAAATGTATTAAAAAAAATACTATCTAATTTATAATTTTGTAGATTTTTTAATTTTCCTACGGCGAAATAGTCATAAATATGTCAGACTGCAGGTTGATATAATTTCGTTAAAATTTTAGGTTTTTCTTCGGACGTATAAAATTGCTTAAAATGTTACCTATAGCTTTCGACTAAGTGGAAACATCCTAATATGTCTAAAACTTCTATTGTTAGGAATAAACATTTTTCTACAGCCGTGCGGAAAAGTCAATTTTCCGCACCGATATCCATGCGGGAAATTGGTTTTCCCGCACTGGTACGGAAACATTTTTCCACACTAGTGCGGAAACATTTTTCCACACTAGTGCGGAAACATTTTTCCGCACATTATATTTCAAAATTATTTTATTATTTATTAATTTAATAATAAATCGTCTTTGATACATATCTCAGAGTGTGTAGCAGGCTTATTTATTTTTTTTATTTATTCTCAACATTCCCAACCAACTGTATAAGTTCATTACAGGGAATTCTAACACTACTAATATTATAACAAACTAACAATTAAGAATAATATTAAATAACAAAATAAATAATATTACTAACACAGACAAAATTATTTTTTCTTTAAATCACGTTTCGATAAAAAATGTTTTTTTACTTCCTTTTTAAATTTTATTAAAGTTTTTATTCTGCGTAAATGTGTTGGTAATTGATTATATATTAATATACCACTATATAATAAAGATTTTTTTGCAAAATTGCTTCGAATATTAGTTGTATTTAATAAATCTGTTTGTCGTGTGTCATGATTATGTATAGTATGTCTTTTTTCTAAGTCTATATTGGATAATTTATCTTTTTTAAGTATTGAATGAATGAAAATGCATGTTTTTAACTTATAAATATGGTTAGTATCTAAATAGCCAGATTTTGTATATACATTTTTTGTTGGTTCTAGGAAAAGAAGTTTATGTATACATTTATTAATTTTTTTTTGTAAACAACATAAAGGTTTTAATGTTTTTAAATTAGCAGATCCCCAAACTGAAATCAATTATTGCAATTTTGAATATATTAATGCAAATAAATATTTTTCATAAATTTTAATGGTATATTACAACGAATTTTATATAGAATTCCTATTAGAGGAGATATACTTTTTCTAAGGTATTCTATATGATTCCGCCAACTTAAATTTTCATCCATGTATAGTCCCAAAAATTGAATGCATCTACTATAATTAGTATTTTTTTTTGTTGAATTTAATTGGTTCCAATCAATTATATCATTTTGCTTACAAACATAAAAGAAGATTTTTCAAAATTTAAAGTTAGTTTATGAGATTGTAGCCAATTGGATATAATTGTTAAATCTTCTGCAATGAAATATCTGATTTCTGAAAAATTATTTCCAAAATAAAAAATAGTTGTATCATCCACAAATAGTTTTATAGCTCCATTAAGTTTTAATTTTGATTGAATTGTATATTAAATAAAATAGATCTTAATATTAAACCCTGAGGTACACCACTTGATATTTCTTTCCTAGAACTAATATTATATCCAATTTGGACATATTGCTGCCTACCATTTAAGTAATTTTGAAACCAATTATAGAAATTTCCTCGAAATCCAATATTGTATAATTTTTTTAATAAAATATTATTATTAATTGTGTCAAAAGCTGTGCATAAGTCTAAGGATAAGATACAACATTTTTTATTTTGATCAATTTTTAACTGAATATCAGTTACAATATCAATAACTGCAGTCTCTGTATCCCTACACTTTCGTTTTGGTTAGCTACCACGTTTCCAGGTTACTAAGGACGCTTAAAGTCACTGTGAGAAATCAACAAACTGACATTTCGACATATTTATTTGTCATTAATTTGTTTTATATGTGCGTATTTTCTGTAATTTTGCATTATTACAATTAATTTAAGTGAATTTGACAATCTGTCTATGCAAGACAGGGTTTCAGAATATATTATGAACGCAGCAAAAAAAATAGATCTAGTTTTGCTTCCAGAAAAATCCAAAGTCAGATACATTCAGGAACACGAAAAGTTCATCAAATGGTGCGCCAACAAGGAAATCAACAACATTAGTAAAGAAGGTGCTTCTAGTTTACTTTCAAGAAATTTCAAAGAATTTTCAACCTTCTACAATGTGGTTCAAGTACTCAATGATAAAATCTGTGATAAAAAATAAGAAAAATGTTATTAGCAGATATTTTAAATTGATTGCTTATTTAAAAAAGAAAATGATAGGTTTTAGACCAAAAGAGTCTAAAATTTTAAACCATGAATATGCTGAAACATTTTTAAGCATTGCGCCTGACGATACCTATTTATTCATCAAAGTCCCAAGACTAATAATTGGAATCGCTGGAGCCTGCAGGCGTGAAGAATTAACTCATATGTTGTGGGAAAACGTAGGCGAACAAGAAGATTTGTTTCTGGTGAAAATAGCAGATAGCAAGACTCACCAGAGTAGAAGCTTTGTTATAACTGAAAAAAAAATCTTGATTTAATCAAGAATTACATGTCTCTGCGTCCCAAAAGTACATCGCATCAAGGGTTTTTTGTGAATTTCCAAAAAGGTAAATATACTACTTGAACTGTTTACTGGACACTGTTATAGACGCTCTTCGGCTACTATGTTGACCGACGCTGGAGTGGATATTACTAATTTAAAACGTCTCGGGGGATGGCAATCGACAAAAGTTGCAGATTCATATGTGCACGAATTCATGAAGAACAAAAAACGCATCGCCAACCAAATTCTATGTTCTACTGGAGAAAATTCCAAGGAAAATTCGCCTCTGCCTTCGCCCTTGCCTTCTAAGTTTCGCGTATGAAATTGATAGTATTGCAGAAAACAATGGACCATTGAATCAGCACCAATATGACAAGTTAAGAAGAAAAACTGTCAACATTATTGCCAGCCCCAAAAAGGCTTACCATCAAAATGCTCCCAATTTAGTTAATAATGTCTATAATTGTCAATTTTCAGTTACCCACTAGGTTAATTACAACAAAAAATAATTTTTTTAAAACTATTTTCTATAGTCAATAACAAAAAACGCTTGTTTAAAATTTCCCTTTAATTTATTTTACAAAAATAAAAATAAAAAAACAAGACAATTGTTTCGCCAACACTGTGGCTTCATCAGACGTTTGATCTTAAATGAGAATGCAACACAAACAATGTTATTTAAGTACCTGAACCTATTTTTACAATTACGGTTGTTATACATACAGGTGGAGTGTTCTCGAATTTTAGTTATTGGTTAATAAAGATTTAGGTCCAATTGATCATTTAATAATATGTTGTTATCTTTATGTTTGTTTATTTCCATACTTTCTAGTAAATTAAGTTTTTTACTTTTTTGTTCTACATGTAAAATTTCAAATTTCTCTTTAAAAGAATGATTTCTTGAATTAGATGTTTAGAATAATTGGAATTATCTTTATGATTTCTGTAACTTGATTTATGATCATTAATTCTTTTTTTAAATGTTCTTCCTGTTTGTCCTATATAGAATTTTGAACAAGTTCCACAATTTAATTTGTAAACCCCCGATATGTTCTCTTTTTTGGTCTTTGACTTATTGTTTTCAATATATCTACCAGGTGTTGTTAGACTTAAAAGCAAAAAGTTATTAGAAAGCTAAACTAGCTTTAGTGCTTTTTTATATTGTATCTTTTACTATTTTATTTATAAGATTTTCATTATAACCATTATTAATTCTATTTGTTTATTGTATTTAATTCTTTAGTAAAACTTTCATTGCTTAAAGGTATATTGATCAATCTATGGACAAAACTACTATATGTTGATATTTTATGTGCGATGATTGGATGATTGGATGTATTGTGAATTGTAATGTCTTATGAAAAATTTGAAAATCGTGTTTATTGTTTTTGATAGTAATTGTTAATTCAACAGTAAAATTAATATTTTCGTATAGGTTATTTATATAATCTAAAAAAGATTTTAACTGTCTTTCAGTACATGTAAAACATGCTAAACATATCAACATATCTATACCAATACAGGGTGTACCGAATTGCAGTGTCCAAACTTTAACAGCGCATTCTGCATTCAAAATAAGCCCTAATTTTCTATATAAACATATATCGGCAAATGCTTCGTTTTCGAAATACAGGGTGTTAAAGTTTTAAGAAAAAAATTGTTATTTAGTCATAACTTTTTTAGTACTTGAGATATTGTTATTAAATTTGGTAAACAGCATTTGAGTAACAAAAGGCATTTTTTGATTTGAAATATTTTTTAATTCTTTATCAGTGGCGTCCGCACAGGATTTTTTATTGAATATTCTTTAAGAAAAAATGGTACGCTACTGCTTTTGCTGAAAACAAAAATCATTCCTAAAATCCCCACTCAGTTTGGAGCAAATTTGATCCCTTGCCTTTTTTTCGTGTGATGCAAGGATTTCGAGTTAAAAACTAAATACTATTTTTATGTATGGCGTAGTTAAAATTTCCATTATTGTTAATTATTTCAGTGGCAAAACCTTTAACATCTTGGTATGCCATGATTGCATTTTTGTGACAATTGAACAATTGCTAGTTTCGTCTTTAAAGTGTGATATTTGAGTTTTTAGAGTAAATAAATGTCAGGTACATTACAGTTTATACAAAAAGGTAATTATCAGTCTGACTAGTGATTTCAAAATGGTGTTATTCAGTAACTTTGAATATGCTGATATTCATTTCGTTTATGGTTTCTGTAATGGAAATGCAAATGCAGCAGTACGGGAATACCAACGAAGATTTCCAATAGAAGATTACCTTTACAAGTTTTCATTAAAAGGCATTTAACGTTTAGGAATTTTGGACTCAAAAAGAATCCGAGAAACGAAGGTAGGAGAAATGAACAATATCGAAACGTAATTTTAAATAAGGTTGACAACGATAGGACATTAACCCTACAAAGAGCAGCTCATAATTTACAAGGCAAAGCAGTTTTTGTTTCTAAAAATTAGGTTCATCGCGTTTTGAGGAAAGATCACAGGAAGCTATTTCAGATGCAGCCAGTTCAAAACTTACAACCTGGTGATGCCGAAAAACGTGTCAGTTTTTGCAATTGGTTTTTGTGCCAAATAGAGGAAGACGAGAACTTCTTAAAAAAGATTTTATGGACTGATGAAGCCACATTTACCCGAAGCGGCTCAGTAAATTTCCATAATTTACGAATCTGGAGCCATGACAATCCACGTGTTATACGAACTAGAGCATTTCAGCAAGAATTTTCTGTTAATGTTTGGTGTGGTGTAATAAATGAAATTTTTTGCGGGCCCCATATTCTACCATCACGCCTAGATGGACAGTTATTTAATGATTTTCTGCAAAATGAGTTATTTCAATATCTAGAAAATATTCCTCTAAATCTTAGAAACGAATTCTGGATTCAAATGGACGGGGCTCCCGCGCATTTTGCACTTGTAAATCGCGAGTGGTTAAATAATAATTATCCAGAACGGTGGATTGGACGATTAGGAGCTACAGCCTGGCCACCACGTTCCCCTGACCTCACACCTGTCGACTTCTTTGTGTGGGGTTATTTGAAAAATTTAGTTTATTCCAGACCAGTTCATACAAGAGAAGAACTGATTCTAAGGATAGAGCAAGCCTGTGAAACTTTGCGAGCCAATACGAATTTTATACGCCATGCCACTGACACAGTTAAGAGCAGATGCCGAAAATGTGTCGAAGTTAGAGGAGCTCATTTTGAGCAATTATTGCGAATTTTAAGGCCCACATTAATCCTTAATGATATTTAAAGTGCTCTATAAATTTTTTCACGATCTAAGTTAATAAAAGTTATGAATTCTAGTTTTTGTAAAATTAATTACGAACTTAGTTAATAAAGAGTAGTTTCTGTAAAATGAAGTACCATCTTCAAAATTGAATTAATTCTAATTACCGTTTTACAAAATGAATCGACGATTTTAGAATTATAAACTCATCTGTCATACTTTAAAGACGAACCTAGCAATTGTTCAATTATCACAAAAATGCAATCATGGCATACCAAGAGTCGACAATGAAAGAATGCTGGTAAGTACCAAGGACATTAGATTTTAATAGGTTGCCTGCTAACTTCATGACGTCATCTCTCCTTAGTTGTCAGACAAGCTTTTATTTTAGAAACTCTACATACGTTGTTCAGAAATTATGAACTCACCCGGAATGCATGAAATAAATATCGGAAACCAAATAATTTTAAAAACTTGCTATTACAATCCCACCTTAAAGGTTTTGCTACTGAAATTAACAATAATGGAAATTTTAACTATGCTATACATAAAAACGGTTTTTAGTTTTTTACTCGAAATCCTTACACCGCACGAAAAAAAGACAAGGGATCAAATTTGCTCCAAACTGAGTGGGGAATGATTTTTGTTTTCAGAAAAAGCAGTAGAGTACCATTTTTTCTTCAAGAATATTCAATAAAAAATCCCGTACGGACGCCACTGATAAAGAATTAAAAATATTTCAAATCAAAAAATGCCTTTTGCTACTCCAAGGCTGTTTACCAAATTTAATGACAATATCTCAAGTAATAAAAAAGTTATGACTAAAAACAATTTTTTTCTTAAAACTTTAACACCCTGTATTTCGAAAACGAAGCATTTGCCGATATATATTTATATAGAAAATTAGGGCTTATTTTGAATGCAGAATGCGCTGTTAAAGTTTGGACACTGCAATTCGGGACACCCTGTATATAAAATTTTTACTAAGTGAATATTCATATATTTTCCTTTCTAAATTGTCCATAAATATCTCTACTAAAATAGGACTTAAAGGGTTTCCCATTATTAAACCTTCCTTACTAATATGTATAGTTTCATTAAATTCAAAGTAATTTTGATCCATGCGGGTAGATAAAGCTTCTACGATATCTTGTTTATAACTCTATTAGCATATTTACCGAACAAGAGAAATATCAAATATCTTTAATGAATCCTCAAGCCCCTCAATTATATTATTTCATTAAATTACATAAAAACGATATGCCTATTAGACCAGTAGTTTCTTATACTTCAGTCCCAGCAATAGTTCTTTTTAAAGAGTTAATAAACATTTTATTAAAATATTGTAGTTTTAAACCTAAATACAGTATTAAAAATAGCGTTCAATTAATAAGTAAAATCAATAATTTAACTATTCCAAATAACGCTAAATTAATATCCTTTGATGTCCAAAATCTATTTCTAAGTATACCGCTATCTGACGTGTTAATAATTAGTGGAAGAGCTTCTTACAAAAAATAATGCTAGTCAGATTTATAAACAAGATATCTTAGAAACTTTCGGTCATAATTTTGTTGAAATAACAAACAATGCAAACAGTTTAGGATTAACTTTAGATTCACAGCTCCGTTTTAAGTCCCATGTTTCACGTATGCTCCAGAAAACATACGTCGCGTCGCCTTAAAATTATTATATCCTCTTAGACATTACCTGGATCAAAATATAAAAAAAGAGCTTTGCGACTCCCTAGTTCTGTCACATTTTACTCATTGTGGCCATGGACTATGCTTGGATAGCCAAGATTTGCATAGAATTCAGAAAGTACAAAATAATTGCGTTAGAATTATAATTCGACTAAGAAGACGTCGAATATCTCACAAACTTAAGGAACTTTCTTGGCTAAATATGACCAATAGACGTAAATTACATGCCTTATGTTTATATTACAAAATCGTTAAATTCAAAGCTCCGACGAACGTATATAATAAAATTAGTTTTTGTATAGATATCTACCACCTAAACTTACGTAGAAACACCCTGTTTTTCCTACAATATAGAAGTAAATTTAAACAAAATATCCTTAGATTTATTACATAACACGGCAACAGCTGAGCTGTTTAAAGAAAAAACAACCAGATAACTTCTTGATTCTCAGTGAGTATTAGACATATTTTATTATTACTTTTCTCTCAACTTTATCTTCAGCATTCTCTTCTCTCCGACTTTCTTCAATCAGTACAAAAAAAAACATAAATTATATATCTAACAATAGTTGTTCTTACATTTGTATGTATACAGGGTTATTACGTAACCCGTTCATTAAAAGTTTTTGATGATACCATTTAGATAAAAATTTCAAATTTTGAGATTAAGGTAAGGTCAAGGGATGCTTCTTTTCTGAAATATTTTCAACTTCCTGTCACTTCCGGTTTAACCGGAAGTTGGTATCAACTTGCTTATTTTAAATGGAACACCCTGTATTTTATGACATTTTTGGATTCTACGGAGAATTTTAATGCTATTTTATGTAGCATGCCCTATACCTAGGTTCAAGCGTTCTTAAGATATTTGACCTTGAACCGAAAATGAGCCTTCGGGGTACCAAATTTTAAAATCTCATATTTTTGTAAGTTTTGAAGATATAATCTTCATATTTTGCAGACGATCGGTAAAAAATCTTAGGTTTCTGTTTTTTTTATTGAATTTGTCTGTTTTTAAACAGGGTATCCTAAATTCAGCGGCAAACATTCACATTTTCAAAGCCGCTAAAGTCCATTTTTTTTAAATGGGACACCCTATAACTTTATGCACTATCAAATGTAGAATTTAATTTTCTATCGAACTGTATTAAGGTTCCCTATACCTATTCGTAACCATTTTCGAAATAATTGGGTTTTATAAAAATATCGTATGTATTTGCTTAAATGATTACATGTTCCAATAGTGAGCCATAGAAAAAGTATTGAGATCCAATATCCAATATGACAGATGATTAGTATGCGTTATTTATCGAAAACTGTCAGTGATAAACTAAATCTTCTAAATCGAAATGGAAGAATACTCAAACGCTGATATTCTCAATCTATTCTATATTCATGGAGAATGTTATAAAATTTTGGAGAGAACATGTCGTGTGTTTAATGAACGCCACCCTGATTTTCCGCCAATGAACAAGTCATTCAAGAGGATTGAAACGAAATTTTTGCGTTTTGGCAAGGTTAAAGTTACAAAAAATGTTCCGAAACCAGTGATAAATGCCGAGGATAACGTAATAAACACATTAGCTTATTTCCACGCAAACCCACAAAGTTCAATACCGTCTGCAGAAAACGATTTGGGAATTTCTTCTTCATCTGTCCAAAGAATCTTGAGCGAACATCATATGCACCCTTATTTCTTCCAAAACGTGCAAGCCTTGAGACCTGGTGATGACATCCGACGAGTAAAATTTTGCGAATTCATGTTTTTGAAAATTCAAGAGGACCCTCAATTCCTTTGAAAAATATTTTGGACCGATGAAGCGAAATTTTCTAGAGAAGGAATAACAAATAGAAGAAACGAACATTTCTGGGCAGCAGAAAATCCGCACGCTTTACGCGAAACGCGTTCTCAAGAGAGGTTTAGCTTCAATGTTTTCGGTATAGTATTAAATGATCAGGTGTGGTACTGTATTTATGAAGACAATTTAAACAGCGATAAGTATTTGGAAATTCTACGAGGGACGGTTTCTGAATTTATAGAAGAAATTCCTATTGGTGAGCTGCAAAATTATTGGTATTAATTAGATGGGGCACCAGCACATAATTCCGCTGCAGTTTATCTCCAATTATCTCGAATTTTTGAAGATCGCTGGATTGTTCCCAATGGCCTTTGGAGATGGCCCCCGCGATCGCCTGATTTAACACCCCTAGACTTTTATTTATGGGGATTTATCAAAGGTAAAAATCTATGCTTCCCCAGCAAATAACCAACAAGATTTATTGGACAGGATACGAACAGCTTTTGCCGAATTAGAAAACGGACAAATTCAACGGGCCACAGCAACTGTACAAACAAGAATTGAAATGTGTCTTCAAATGAACGGACAGCATATAGAACATTTGTTATAATTCAATTTTATTATTTTATTTATTTATTGTTGATTGTTAGATTGCTATAATTTTTAAGTTCACTAAAACAAGTTTAGAACAGTCTGGAACTTAGTAGATATGGTTAAAAATAATGTAAACAATTTATTACATTTTTTATAACTTTAACTTTTCCGAAACGAAAAAATTTCCTTTCAATCTTCTTCAATTTTCTCTTGTTCATTGGCCATAAATGAGGATGTTTTTCATTAAAAACATGGCACGTTTTCTTCGATATTTTGTAACATTCTCCGCGAATATAAAATAAATTGAGAATATCAGCTTTTTGTTATTTTATTTTAATTTAAAAGTTTCAAATCAGCTGTCATGTTGAATAGAAAAGCACAACAATTGTTTTTCCATGGCTTACTACGGGAAGGTGCAAGCATTTAGCAAATACATATGATAGTTTAATAAAAACCTGATTATTTCGAAAATGGTTACGAATAGGTATAGGGAACCTTAATACAGTTCGATAGAAATTTAAATTCTACGTTTAATAGTGCATAAAGTTATAGGGTGTCCCATTTAAAAAAACGGACTTCAACGGCTTTGAAAATGTGTATAAAAATAGACAAACTCAATAAAAAAAATAGAAACCTAAGATTATTTACCGATCACCTGCAAAATATGAAGATTATATCTTCAAAACTTACAAAAATATGAGATTTTAAAATTTGGTACCCGAAGGCTCATTTTTGGTTCAAGGTCAAGTATCTTAAGAACGCTTGAACCTAGGTATAGGACATGCTACATAAAACAGCATTAAAATTCTCCGTAGAATCCAAAAATATCATAAAATACAGGGTGTTCCATTTAAAATAAGCAAGTTGATACCAACTTGCGGTTAAACCGGAAGTGACAAGAAGTTGAAAATATTTCAAAAAAGAAGTACCCCTTGACCTTACCTTAATCCCAAAATTTGAAATTTTTATCTAAATGGCATCATCAAAAACTTTTAATGAACGGGTTGCGTGAATAACTCTGTATTGATGTTAATGCGTAATACATTTATATTTTTTTTGGTTGTACGGCCGCATTGGAAGAACAGTGTCTGCTATGCGCAAAATTCTGAAAACAGCGCCTTTGTTTATTGTAAAAATAATGTGTTAAGTATTTAGTGTTCCCGTATGTTTGTAATTTAATTCAGTTTATAGTAAATAATAAACGTTTTTATTATTATTATTACTCGGGATGAAAATACCTTTCAAAAGAAGGTGCACATGACCCATGTTGCCATCTGAAAAAATGTAAACATACATCATCACTTTGGCAGAAGTGAACATAGAAACAAATGAGTATTACTAAAATATGTGTAACTTAAAAACTAAGTCGACATGCTTTTTATTTTTTTTTTAATATTGTTTTTTTCCGGTATATTTTGAGGCTTTACGGTAACATTGTATATATTCTCTTATTGATTGTAATATAGAGGTAAAAGTATCTATAATTTACTTGCTATTCTATGTTTAATCTTTAATAATCATATTTATTTAATGAGTCGAGAGAAATCTATATATGTCTTAACACAGTCTAAGTTATTAAATACGAAAACGTATAACTTGACTTCGTAAGATTAATATTAATATCTAGGGTGTCAAGATGGAGAAGAGTGAACTTGACTGTTGGGATTTAAAACCACACACCGACCACCCAGTATCGTTCTCATTTGGCTGCCTTGCTTTCTGTACTCCTAATATCTCGTCGCTATTTTGCAAAAAAAGATTTGTCGAGTGAAATAAAAGCAAGCATGCAATAAAAGCTTGCTTTTTTCAAACATCATTTAATTAAAAAATATCCATTTTGATTATGTTTATTTATATTTCGATTTTTATAGGGTAAAAATTTTATTAATATAACAATATTTTTGAAAAGTAAATTAAGTGGAAATTGTAAACAAGTGCTTTCGTTTACTTAGTTAAAATGGATTTCCATCAAGTAGCCGCTAGTTCTGCTCAATAAATTTAAATAAATTTCGATTCCAATTCGAATATTTTTCATTTAAGTGTTTGCGAAAGGTGGATGTAATACATTCAAATATAGAATAGACATTTTTACTATTCTATGAAAGGCGGGCAATTCTTGTCGTTCCCTATCTCACGTAAAGACGTAACTGACAAAAATCGAAAAAATTAGTTACACCACTTGAGACTGCCTTACAGGCACAACGTTTATCTCTCGAAGTGCCGTAACTGTACTTCTCATGGTATCACGGCAGTGATGGCGTTTTTGTATTCAACACCAAATTTTTCTCACGTACAAGCGTAAGTGCAGTTATGTCTCTTCGTGTGCATGAAATTTATTTGCTAAGCTTGAAAAAGACATTGTAGTTGGAAATCTGCATTCACAAAGATAATTTGTAGCTCGTCATCTGAATGTTACGGATACGCTAAGAAAGACCACAAAGAAAGACACATTTCTTTCTCAGCCTCCACACCATAACTTACACTCTAACTATAGACAAAAAACCTGTTGTTGTCTGTAAGAAACTATTTCTATCGATTTTTGGTATCAGTGAAAGAACGTGTCGAACTGCGTTGGTGGGCCAAAAGCATGAAGACCATCGACTTGATGGGACGCAAAATCTTATTTTAAAGAAGACGAACTACTGAAAATCTTGAAAAAAAGTACTATTATAGGACAAATCTTTTTATTAAATTTCCAATAAAAAGGACATTACAAAAAAACTACAAACATTACATTCTTTTGCCAGATATTTGACATCTTTTGTCTTTAATTAAGTAACTTTTAAAACTGCGTTCAAGTGTGCGTCCGTGAATTCTTGCGGGAGATTTGTTTCCTTTCATCAAAGAAAATAGTTGTTCACACTTATAGGTACTTCCAAACATTGACAGGATTTTACAGGCAAATTTTCTCATTTCTTGGTATAGAACAGGCAAGTACTTATAAAATTCGAATGTACCAACACTATCAAATTTTTGTTTTAAATAGGTCTGACACTAAATCTCAATTATATCCATTTGCAAGTGAGGGGGAACTTTATCAATATCGATAGTGAAAAGATCGTAAATAGAGAAAAATTGTTTTCGCGGGTCTTAAAATCCTGAAAATGCTTCTCAAATTCTGCCAGAAGGCTTCCCATTTTCTCTGAATATATTTTGTATGATATTGGAATACTTGTGCTTTCCTGATATGCCTTACAAGTCAGAAAATGTGACAGATTATCCCCTGCTATCTGTTTTTCCCACAACATCATCTTACACTTGAAAGCTTTCACATGATCATGCATATCTGTAACAACTTGACGTGGTCCTTGCAATTTCGTATTTAAGTCCAACAAGTGTTTTGTGATATCTCCATAAATGAAAGATCTTGTAAAAACGGTACATCGCCTAATAAGCTGTCATCTTCTCCTTTTGTTTCCATGAAAACGCGTATTTCTTTGAGCTTCCAAAACCCGTCGAGTACCATACAACACGAAAGCCATCGCACTGTCGCTGTTTAAGGCCTCGTGACCTTATGAAGTTTATAATTTTTTTCACTGACTTTAAAACATTTTCCAATTTGATCACTTTTGAGCATAAAACTTCTTGGTGAATTATACAATAAATATGATGAAAATCTGGTTTGTCACTGCCCATTTCTCTGATCTTTGTCTGTAATATTTTAACGAAGCCATTTTTTACTTTAGTCATTGAAGGAGCTCTGTATGTTGCAACGGAACACAATTTTGACAAATCTAAATTGTATTTTTGCAGAAGTCTATAAACAGCATTGAAAATATCCTTCCCAAATGTTTTATCATGCAATGGTACTAATTCCAGTAATTCTTCATACACATTGATATCTGTATCAACAGCACGAAGAAAAACAGCGAGTTGCGCCATACCACACGCATCCGTACTTTCATCACAGGCAATAGAAAATGCAATGAAAGAGTCTGATTTTGTTTTTATCTGATCACTTTTATTGGCAGCCAACTCAGTAACTCTTTCAGCGACAGTATTCCGGGACAAGGATAAATTTTGAAATGCCTTCACGCTCCTGGGACTTACAATTTCCGCGGCCTTTACAAGGTACTCTTTTATAAATTCACCTTCAACAAATGGTTTAGAGTGTTTCGCGATCAACTCCGACACTACGTAGCTCGCTTGAAGGACAGATTCATTTGCTTGCCTTGGATGTGTAAACATAACCTGCTGATCTTTCAACCGTGATTTTAACTTATTTAACTTTTCGTTTCTGACCATGCCTGTATACTTGTCAACAATAGTTTAATGGATTTCATAGTGACGTTTTATATTATATAATTTTGAGACACTGATTGTACTATTACAAATCAAACAAATAATTTTTTCTTTCACTTCACAGCAAAAAAACTCATCTACAAGTTTCCCCTTACTTCCACTTGGTTTTGAAAGAGACATGTTAAAAACTGTATCCGAAATAAATTATAATAAGTACTGTTAAGTGTTGTAACAATAAGTGCGCAACTCAACTCGAACCTCTATCGCAACTGACTCGTAACTGACTAAACACTGAACGACTGACCTCAATCGATCCAGAATGTTCAGATAGCGTCATCTGTGTTTTTGCGCCATAGAATTTCATGGAACAAGCCAGATAACGTTTGGCTTTAGGTTGAGTATGTGTAGTTTGTCCTCCTAAACATAGATGGCACTATATACAATTGTACATTTTATTATAGCAATCGTTGTTGCAGCAGCGCGCCCTTTCAAAAACGGTTTTCAACTTGTTCGCGGGCAGCGTTATCTGGTTGTTTTCAAAACTGATTTAGGGCGGCAGCAAAACATTTAAGATGTACCTCCATCCAGACCTCTCTTTGCCTAAAATTTTTTTTATGATTCTTGAAAATCTTCAGTCGCAAGGAAGTAAACTTAAATGTAGTCATCATTCATACAGGAGTTTTTACAGAGCAAAATGTATTCTTTTTGTCTCCCAAAAATGTTTTCTTTGTCTTACGTAGTTGGAAGGAGATGCGCAAGCTAAAGAAAATCCGATACGATTCACACATTGTCGAAAAAGCAGCATGCAAACGGAGGCAACAGAAGATACAAAAATATTCTGCGGTGTTTTTGACTTGCAACAAGTTACCTACGTCCCAATCTCGAAAGAAAGCGCCATTTTTTATAAATCTTGACTGTTTAATTTCACGTTTTATGATGTAGCGAGTAAAGATTGTTTTTGTTTTGTTTGGAACGAATCTGTTAGCGAACGTGGGTCTTCTGGGATTGCCTCATGCATGTTTAAAGTTTTAGAGGAGTATAACCAAAAGTCAAGTTTCTGTTTATTTGCTGATGGCTGCTGTGGACAGAACAAAAACAGCAATTTTGCCTCAACGTTACTTTATTTTTTGTCAAAACTGAACAGCATCGAAGAAATTTGTCTGTGGTTTTTCGAGACGAAGCACAAGCAAAATGAGGGCGACTCAGCGCAATTGCCACAGCAATATCTGGTGCCGGCGATATTTTTATCCCATCTCAACTATACCCTGTTATTAAATTAGACCGAAGAAAGTCATAGTTATGAAATACAGTAAAACCTCCTTCAACGGACACCTACGAACAATGGACACCTCTGCTGAATGGACAATTTTGATGTCACCTACCGTCAGTATATATATTCCTGTGTATTAAATCCTCTTGACAACGGACACAGACAGTGAAATTTGGAACATTTTTAATAAAAACAGTAAAATTAACCTCCTCAGAACGGACAGATGTTCAGAAAATTTTTGAAAAACCCAACATTTAACGCCGGTATTTTTATTGCACATTATGGGCAATATTTAGATCTATGCTAATAAGCGGCGCGGCGCCTACCTATTGTTAATAACACTAGTTCAACAATAGGCTAGCTTATGCTGTCTGGCTTGTAGGTAAATTGCGGTGAATTGCATAATAAGTAGATCACCTTATTTTTATAAAATGCGGTCTTCATCAATAGAATATCTTAGTTTCGATGTTACTCTGGTGCGATCAATATGTCTTCGAACAAAAGAAAGTTTTTGAGTCTTCAAGAAAAGTTGTAAAGTACGCTCCAAAAACATTCCAATATCCGGTACAATAATAAAGGAAAAAGCACAAGAAATTGCGAAGAATCTAGATGGCGATGGTTTTAAAAGATCAAATGGATGGTTGGAGAAGTTCTGTCAACGTCATAATATCTCTTTCAAATCCATCTGTGGGGAAGCAGTGGCTGTAGACTTGATTCAGGTAACTGATTGGCGGACGAAATGATATGCTATTATCAAAAATAACGCCGATGAAACGAGACTCTTTTTCCGCGCCTTGCCAAATAAAACGTTTAAAAGGCTGGCGGGAAACCGTCCAAGGAGAGAGGAGAGAAAATGCACTGGTCATTGGAAAAAGTAAAAAACCCCGTTGTTTTAAAGAATCAAGCGTCGAAAAATTGCCATGTACTATAACAAGAAAGCATGGATAACAAGGGATATAATGTCGGATTGGCTGATGAAATTTGACCGAAAAATGCAAAGGCAAAACCGAAATGTACTTTTATTTTTGGATAAAGCTGCATGTCACCTAAAACTGGAGTTAAAAAAAGGTTAAAATAATTTTTTACCGCCCAATACGACATCACATTACCAGGGCGTGATTTAAAATTTTAAAAACCACTACAGAAAGTTTTTAATCAAGCGACTTTTGTCATCCATAGAGTATTCTGAATCTACCGAACAATTGGAGTAATCCATAAATGTTGTAAGTGCCTTGATTTGTTGCTGCACGGAAAAAAGTCGAATCCAAGACCATCAATAACTGCTTCCGCAAAGCTGGATTCGAGAAAATCTTGACTACGATAGTGAAGATTATGTGCCATTATCGGAATTGTGTAGAAACATCAATGTATTCTCTTCCAACTTAACTTCATATTCAGAAATTGATGAAAGTTTATTCACGGAAAATCCTAACATAAGTGTACGTGAGTGCATCAGTGAATTTCAAAATAGTGAGAACGGTCAGATTTCATCTGACAGTGATGATGAAGAAATTATTTCTTCCAATATTAAGAACATTAAGGAAGCATATAAAATGTTAAGGGATATTGAAAACTTTTGTATGTTATCTGGAGATTCTGTTTTAGGGATAAAATCTCAGAAGTTGCGTCTAAAATGGAATCTCAAATTATTAAAAATAAATTAACTAGTTTAAGACAAACAACACTTGATAATTTTTTTAAATAGAAACTTTTTATAAAGTAAAACTGTATCAAACTGTATATGTGGTAGTATAGTGTTTTATATAGGTAGTACATTTTTATTGTATGCGTATATGTATGTAAAAGATGTTGGTATATACGTAGTAACAATTGTATTAATAATTTGTACTAAACATATTATTTTTTTACTTAAAGACAAAATATTTTTTTAAATGAAATTACATTGGTATTTAATTTGTTCACTCCCTACAACGGACACCTCTATACAAGCTGTGTCACGGCTACTGTCCGTTGTTGAGAGGTTTCACTGTATACCGATTTTAAAGATTTTAAAATTGTTGTCAAAAAAGTTTCGCATTTTAGATGTTAAAGAAACCGATACTGGCAAGAACACAAAATAGCCAAACACTGTGGCAATAATGGTTAACAAGAATGAACAAATGATTTTTTTTTTGAAAAATAGTCATGTCCAGGATAAATACGATAGTATTACCCTAAATAACCAATAAAGCTATGGCAATTATGTGGCAACTGCGCCGAGTGGTGGGGCGAAAGTCCTCTACTGGCTCTACACTGCAGTGATCCGACCGAGGATCGCCTATGGATCCGTGGTCTGGTGGCCAGCAATGGGAAAGGTTACTTATTGCCAGAAACTGGCCGGACTTCAGTCAAGAGATCAATGGAAGGAGGATATGACCCCTCATCGGGCTGACGTTCGATCCTGGTATACGGACGGTTCGTCGATGGCCAATTCTGGGTCAGCCGGCGCCGGAATATACCGGTCAGACCGAGGTGTCGAAGAGGCCTTTCCTCTGGGAAGACACACTACTGTTTTCCAGGCTGAGGTCTATGCTATATTGCAAGTTGCAATAAAGGATGAAGTCAGGATGGGAGCGGAGAGTGAAATCCGCATTCACTCAGACAGTCAAGCGGCTTTCAAAGCCATCAGCAAGCCCAGGATGAGCTCAGCTCTTGTCCAGGAATGCAAAGATGCGCTAAGTGAGCTAGCAAGGACAAAGGTAGTAATACTAAAATGGGTCCCTGGGCATAGTGGAGTCGAGGGCAACGAGAAAGCAGATGAGTTTGCCAGGAATAGATCGAACCTTCATTTCTCGGGCCCAGAACCTTGCCTGGGTATAGGCAAACAACAATGCTCCCAGGCTCTGAATAAATAGGCCTGGGGTAAGACAAAGGAGAATTGGTCAAGGATAAACCATTGCAGACAGGCAAAGGAAATGCTGCCCAGCCCACGCAAGTCCAGGACATCTTGGCTGATGTTAAAGAGCAGACAGGCGATTGGAGACCTATAATATAGTATACTTAAAAGGCACATGCACCGACTGGACGAGCGGACGACCCTAGCTGTCCTAACTGTGGGACAGAGGAGGAGGAGGATCCCTATCATCTTGTTGGTACGTGTGAAAAGTGGACAAGACTACGCTGGAATACCTTCGCCGTCGAGTCCCTTTCCAAGGAAGAACTACAACACCTCGACTGGGGCAAGTTGCTCTCCTTCATTAGAAGGACGGGTCGCCTTTGTAGGGGAGTGGTGTGAGGTGGGTGGAGCCGGGGTTAGTGAAAAGGGCCTTTGAGGCCCTAGTTGCTGGGCTTGTCCCCTCCCATCTTACTACTACTACTACATTACCCTAAAGATATTTAGAGGTATTGTCGATTTCTTCTTTAAACAGTGAGCCTCGAAAGATCGCTAAAAATAAATACGAAGACTTAGTTGCGCTGTGCTCATTTACTTACACCTGTCATAAGGCAACCGAAATTCCAGCAGTTTTATTTGTCGTTACCACATGATATTGCTTGAAATAGACATTTTATTATGCCGATCTTAGTTTTAAAGTTGATTGATTTATTTTTTATACAAAATGGTTACTAATATTAGATTTGTTAACAGACATGTGAAAATGTATTCCCTTAATTCAAGTTTTATTTAGAATACAATTTATCCCAACTACCTGATGTTTATTTTCATAATAATAATATTACTTATAAAACAGTACTGTATGACGTATCTAATATGTCAATAAAAGAAAATCTAACAAAATGAGGTATCTACATATTTTTCAAAAAAACTAAAAACTAAAAAAAAATTAGCTATAAAACAATGAAATAAGATAACAACATATAAATGCCCCATAACCGCAGAATTTCCTATTAGTTTGATCATAGTTATAAAAACTGCAAGTTTAATACAGGTAATTTTTTATTTTCTTCTCCCGAAAATTGTACAAAATGCGAGTTACGTTAGTACGTGAGATAGGGGACGTTGTGCTTTAACTTCATCACCGCAGGTCTGAATAATGGATTATCTGTCATAATCACGAACACCCGGTCTCCTATTTGAGAGTTCACTCAGTATAAAATATAATTTATAAAATCGATCTTCACGATATTAAAATAGCGTCGAGATATGTGATATGAAGATTAAAAACAATAATATTAACTGCAATTTGCATTTAATTTATGTAAGCTAATATGTATAGACTTAAACAAAACGCATCCCTTCATTGTAAGCTAGTCCCTATGTACTTTTAATCAATTTGTTAAAAAATAGGAGCAATTAACCAGTCCCGAGGGTCCTTGCATCACAGTTTCCAACACGCTCAAAAATAAATTCACTATCGGCGACTTTGAGGTTTAATGTAAGTAATCGTCCGCTTTTTAGCACCCCTCAAATGCATGCAAAAGTAGTATAAGTAAATATGTTATATAAAGTTCAGTTTATCATATTTTAAACAGAGTTTGTGGATGTTACAAAAATATTTCAATACATCGAACCCATTGTATTTTAAACTACTACAGAATTTGAATGTGTGTGGATATCAATATTATGCTATAAAAAGTGTTTGTGCAATACACCCCAAACTAAAAAGCCATACCTCAGTAAAGTTTCTACCAATGCCCTGCAAACATATATCAAATTTTGTTTACTTAGGATTTTTCCCAGAATATGAAACTTACTAATTAGTTTTTGCATATTGTGTGCTAGCTTGAGTACATGTTGTTTCCATTTAAGATTCTAATCAATAGTTATCCCCATATATTTGATGGGGGATACCTCATTTATAGCTTTTTTCAAATCAGCAACAAAATTTTTTTTAAGTTTGGAGGGCAGCACAAGTTAGTGAATAGGTCACGAAATTTGTTGAGTTCATCTCCAGGGTGGAGTCGGAACATAATGATTAAAAAACAAGATAAGACCAAATCTTCACAAAAATGTATTTATTTAAGCTTGACGCGTTTCGGTTAAACAACCATTTTCAAATAAATATCTAAAAAAAGTGTCAAAATTTCCGGGAGTCAGGATTAAAACAATATAAAATAAATCACTTACATCACGTTAACACAGGATAAACATTACATCAACACATTATTATCTACTGTATGAACTGTAAATTTGTCCTGGCTGTGAAAGTCAAACCTATTCAGAAGTCGATTATATAAAAACAGGCATATAAAAATAAACATTTTTTTGGTTTAAGATATGAATATAATAAAGGAATTGCTTACTATTTATTATTTAAATAATTTTAATATATGGGCCGCCTCAATAAATTGTCTACCGATGGGTTCATTTAGTGTAGTATAATTTTCGTTAATTGAAATCGTCGCAATTTCCAAGCTCTCAAGAGCATCCTGTTTTTACCTCTGGAAATATTATGTAACATCTCAAAATTATTTTCAATATCGAAAGAATGTTTTCTTTGTTTAAGGTGAACACCAAATGCTGATTTGTTACCTTTTTTTGAGCGTTGAGATATTCTTGGATTCTGTGACCTGTTTTACTAATGTAAGAAGAACTGCAGTGGCTACAATCAAGTTGATAAACCCCACTTTTCTTAAGATCTTTGGTAGGTGACAAAATTCTACCCAAATTCCATACAGAACTATAAACTATTTACATTTTGTAAAACATTTTTAAATATATTTCTAATTCTAACTGATATTGGACCAATATAACTAATTTTCAGAAATTTTGGTGGTTGCCAAGGCGGAATTGGGTTATCCATTTGACTATTACATAACTCCCTATGGACTTGCAAAAACTTTTTATTTAATTAGTTTGTCAATTAGAGTTTAAAGAACAGTCATTGTTTATTGTTATTTGGTATATATTTCGTTCGTTTATGAAATCAACAGGTAAATGAGGTACATAAAAAAGCCTATGGATTAAGGAATGAATATTCCACTCATGTATAAATTTTCCCGTAAGACTGATGGTGTTTTCGAAAAATTATAGCGGAAATACCACGTCGTCTAGGAAACATGGTGTTTCCACTTACCTGGTTAGGTGTGGTCACATACCTAACCAAAAAATGAAATCGTGACAAAATGAAACCTGCTTTTGTGAGACGTTAGAGTCCCTAGAAACTGATTTTTTTTAAGTATCTTTCAAATATTTTTGAAAAGTTGTCAATATGAATAATCGCTTTGGGCTAGTTCAAGAAGAGGAAATTGATGAAAATATAATTGGAAGCGAACCAAGAAACACCGTTAAATCCAAGAAGAGCATCTGGAGACAGTTTATGTCATTCTGCGATGAAAAAACTATACGTTTGACCAAGATACTCCAGTATCCCAACTAGCAATGATTTTGAAAAGCTGGGCCTACAATATGCGAAAAATGAACGGAGAGGAATATAAAGAAGGCACGGTAAAAATGATTTAGAATGTGACGGGGAAATTATTGATGGAAAGGTATTTCAATGAATACAAAATTAAAATAAATCCCTTCGAGCAGATCGAATTCAAATCGGCCCGAGACGCAAAAAATGCCAAAAGGAGACATTTGCAAGGTATTGAAGGCAAACGCAGAGAATCGGCCGTTTTTTTAACATACAATGAATTAAAAAATCTAATCGAAGCTTGTGATGAATCAACTCCAGAGGGTTTACAAAAGAAGTGTTTTTTTCTATTGTCCTATAAATTAGCCTGGAGAGGAGGAGAAGGTGCAAGAGCCGAAACAACTTTTTTCAAAGAAGAAACTGACAACTTCGGAGGAAAAACAGGTAGAATTCAATACAATCCTGCTTTTTCTAAAACATGTCAAGGTGTTGGCCGAAAACTCGCCGATTCGAAGTGGTTGGTGAGAAACGAGAGAAGTCCCAGCTTTTGCCCAGTAAGAATTTATAAATAATTACACGATAAAAGGAAAAGTATCTCCAACACTCGACTATTTTTGACACCAAACCCCCATTGGAAAATGGTTCAAAAACAGCCCAGTAGGATAAAAAGACATTTCAACTTGGACAAAAAAACAAGCACAGAAATCAGGCCTCAATACCACAAAAAAATTTACCAACCATTCCCTCAGAGCTACTGCCGTGTCCAAGCTGGCCAAAAGTGGAGTGTCGGAGCAAAACTTGATAAAAATTACAGGTCATTCGAATGCGAAATCCCTATCAAGCTATTTGCAAATGGATCCAAATCGCCACAAAAATTGATTGAAAAAATGAGGGAACCTGGAAAAGAACCACCTCAATAGCACGTGCATCCAGCCCCTGTAGCAGCATCACTCAGCACAAGTACAAGTAGTGGTTTGACGGCCTCTTCTACGTCGTCGCAAAACAACAATGTGGTTAATAATTATCAGAACTGTACATTTTATTATACAATCAATAATGAAAATTGAATATTCAGATTTATATTAAGTACTTTTTAATATTTAGACAAATAATTTTATTAGTATATTATTATTCAATTTGTTACAAAATTCAAAATTCTGAACTTGAAATAGGTATGTATTTAATATTCAGTTAATAAAGCTTAGTTTCCCTGTATTTGATTCGTGGAATATTCCTCCTAAATACCATTCGTGCTTAAAAATTAACCAGATAATTTTCCACTCATGCGTGTTTTCTCTACAAAATTATAAGAAAACACGCATTCGTGAAAAATTATCGGAAATTTTTAAGCACTCGTGGTATTATCCCCGAAAACACTTTTGGACACTTTTGTCATTTGGACAGATTCCAGAGTGGAACTTGATTCCTTTCTCAATTTTTTAAATACGCTACATTCTAATATACGTTTTAGTATGGAAGTCGAAAGTAATAACACTTTAAATTTTTTAGATCTCTCTATTACTAAGAAAAATAACAAACTTTTCTACTCTATTAACAGAAAACCTACACAAACGGATCATACCATCCCTGTCGACTCTTGACACTTTTGTCATTTGGACAGGTTCCAGAGTGGAATTCGATTCTTTTCTCAATTTTTTAAATACGCTACATTCTAATATACGTTTTAGTATGGAAGTCGAAAGTAATAACACTTTAAATTTTTTAGATCTCTCTATTACTAAGAAAAATAACAAACTTTTCTACTCTATTAACAGAAAACCTACACAAACGGATCATACCATCCCTGTCGACTCTTGACACTTTTGTCATTTGGACAGGTTCCAGAGTGGAATTCGATTCTTTTCTCAATTTTTTAAATACGCTACATTCTAATATACGTTTTGCTATGGAAGTTGAAAGTAATAACACTTTAAATTTTTTCAGTCTCTCCATTACTGAGAAAAACAACAAACATTTCTACTCTATTTACAGAAAACGTACACAAACGGATCATATCATCCCTGTCGACTCTTGACACTTTTGTCATTTAGACAGGTTACAGAGCGGAACTTGATTCCTTTCTCAATTTTTTAAATTCGATACATCCAAATATACGTTTTACTATGGAAATTGAAAGTAATAACCCTTTAAATTTTTTAGATATCTCTATTACTAAGAAAAATAACAAACTTTTCTACTCTATTTACAGAAAACCTACCCAAACCGATCATACCATCCCTGTCGACTGTAATGATCAATTTTCTCATAAACTAGCAGCTTAATCCATAGGCGAAATATTATATACCAAATAGCAATAAACAATGGCTATTCCAAAGCTCTAATTGACAAACTAATTAATTAAAAGTTTTTGCAAGTCCATTGTTAGTTATGTAATAGTCAAATGGATAAGCCAATTCCGCCTTGGCATTCACCAAAATTTCTGAAATGTAGTTACATTGGTCCAGTATCAGTTAGAATTGAAAATATATTTAAAAATGTTTTACAAAATGTACGAATAGCTTATAGTTTTGTATGGAATTTGGGTAGAATTTTGTAACATAGCAAAGATAAAATAGACAATCCTAAAAAAGTGGGGTTTATCAACTTGACTGTAGCAATTGCAGTTCTTCTTACATTGGTAAAACTCAACTTCAATTAACGAAAATTATACTACACTAAATGAAACCATCGGTGGACAATTTGTTGAGGGGGCCCATATATTAAAATATTATATTATATAATATATATTATATATATTAAAATTATTTAAATAATAAATAGTAAGCAATTCCTATATTATATTCATATCTTAAACCAAAATAATGTTTATTTTTATATGCATGTTTTTATATAATCGACTTGTGAATAGGTTTGACTTTCACAGCCAGGACACATTTACAGTTCATCTTTCAGTAGATAATAATTAGTTTTGAATGTATGTAGGTGTTTTAACCGTTGGTCTTTTATGTGTCGATGTAATGTTTATCCTGTGTTAACGTGATGTAAGTGATTTATTTTATATTGTTTTAATCCTGACTCCCGTAAATTTTGACACTTTTTTAGATATTTACTTGAAAATGGTTGTTTAACCGAAACGCGTCGAGCCTAAATAAATACATTTTTGTGAAGATTTGGTCTTGTTTTGTTTTTTAATCAATAGGCCATGTAGTTGGTTATTATTCACGTTCACGGTTAAATAAAATGAATCAGGTGAGTTTTTGATCTTGGGTATACCAGATTTTGTCAGTGCTTTAACATTTTCCCAACCAACAAAATTAAAAAGATACCTCATCTAACATATTTAAAGACCCTCTCCTTCTTATTATGTTTCTGATGTTATTCTAAATTCCTTCAATGGTATTTCAGAACCATTCGTTCTGAAACAGCTTTGAAGGAATATGTTATGAGTAGAACCAAGCAGCCGTACATTATCGCCAAATTTGTAGAATAACTAGAGTAGGAAAACTTTTTCACTTTACTAAAACTACACTTTGTCTAACAAATTCTCTTGTAAGGATTCACCAAAGAACCATTAATATTGCTTACTAGTAAATCAGTTAAAGCAATTTTATTTTTCCTTCTTAGGTATTGTTTTCTAATTTCGAACTTTATCTTATTCCACTTCTCTCATTCCTCATTTCTCTTGCATTTGTGTCTTAGCACGTACTCACATATGTTAATTTCCATTTAGAATGGTTCACCATTTTGTACAGATTTTTTACATAGAAATAAATACATTCAGAACCCTTATGAATTTTTAATCTTTAGCCAATCGACTCTCTCTGGGTTTGTTTCTGATCTTTTCTTAAATTTAAAGATTTTTTTTTTTGCACTCAATAAGTGCTTTCCTTATGATAATTTTATTTTGAAGCACTGTCTGAACAAAATTTATTTAAAATATTTAAAACTTCATTGAATTTTTCTTTGATGGATTCGCAGTTCTGATAGTCAAATACCCTTTGGTTTTTAATTCTGCTAGATCTAACCCTGCATTATTAAAAAATTCCCCTAAGAGTTTGTAACTAGATTTTAATATTATATGTATACCTTTGAATTTTCTATATTAGTTTTCTCCTTTTGATCTATTTTCTTAAGAGTCTGGCTTAAAAATTTCCACAATTTCATGACATTGTTTTGTTTTATCGCATTTAATTTCTTTTACATGTAGCCAACCTCACGTAGTTAACTTCCTCTTTAGACTTAACTTACAAAAGTATTTGTCATTTGAAGTGAGCATGTGTTTGAACATTTTCATGGTTTAAATCGCCAAAAGGGGTCTTTGTGATATTTTAATGTGATTTTATAGATGTGACGTTAACCAATTTTAATTGTTCATTGTTTTGTTTGATCATGTTCCTTCATTGGATTTTCTGTGCTCACCTGACTAAGTACATCACACATCTTTTGGAAACATTTTAAAACACATTTCCTTCCCAGAGAGCTATATAATTGTTTTAATTTCCAATTATGTTGCAAATTTTCATAATTTTCATTAACTAGATACCTCAGCTCTTTTGGCAATCTGTTTTTTATCTTCACCACTTAATTATACAAATAATTTATCTAATTCTCTGAATATTCCTTTGCATTTTATACAATTTGTTTTCTTTTCTCTTAAAATATTTAATTTATAAAATATTATCGCCTTTTAATTCGTACCATTTAAAGAAAGTGATTTCCTTGCTTTCAGGTGGCACTGATGATGACGAGAGCCGAAAGCCGAAAGCGCTCTACTACTTTTTTAATTTTATAAAAAATAATTGCAAGAATTATAAAAGTGTCTACATTCCCATTTTACCTCTACGTGCTCACAGGCGTTTCCTATTCCTATCCCTATTCTTATTAGAAAAATTGCTGTTCCTTTCTTTGGAACCGAAAATACATGACAATGTTTCAGTAATAAAACTGGATCCGTAAAAAAAATTCCAATTAATCCCGTAATACGTAAAAAAAAACCGACTATAAAACAAGCATCTCGATTTCTGCATTGTTTTTATTAAAACAGCAAGTAAATACTGTAGAAAACACTGTATTAATGCTTGAATTCAATGATTTTGATATTCCTTTTAGTATTTGAAAATATATTTTTTTTATGCGTAGAGTAGTTAAATAATTAATTTGTTGCTCGAAGCATTTGAAGATCTTATTTTTAGATATTAATACTGGAGTTTACAACGCAGTTTTACATTTGCATATTATTTGTGAGCATTCCCTAACAACTTGTTCTATAGAACTCATACAATACAATAATTCAATGCTGAAGTTTTGTTTTATTATAGCTTGACGAAGAGGACGATTTAAACGAGCCCTTGTCAATATATGGAGAATCGTCGTCCTCTGACGAAGAAGGGCCACAACTTAATGTAAGTTTAGGCCGAAATTTTCGGATGGAGGTTGTTAAAAGTTAAAGAGATGTCTTAGTTTTGTAGAGATTTTCGTTGTTTTAATAGGTATATAATCTTGCAAACCTTGGCTTAGGCTGTTACAAATGGTAATAGCTAAGGTTTGATTATATTGCCAAATTTTTGTTGCCTAGTGACATTACTTCAGGGATTGAATTGCTAAAGATGTTGAGATAAATCTATGTTAAATAGGTCCAGTGACAACTTTTTTCAAATATATATATATCAAATAATTCCTTTATTTCAAATAGGATTTTAGTTAGACAAAGTTATTACTCACGGGCTGCAACCAATCACAAAACACTATCATCATTTAACTGTTTATATTGCTCTATACAGTAGATATATAATACCGCGGTTAAAACAATCCATCGCGAATGCCAAAAGAGCATAATCGGTACGTCAGGCGACCATAATTTTAAATGCTGTCACATTTATATTGAAAATAAATTGTTTTGCCTAAATGTCTTTCATAAAAGTTAGTTAATTTCCCTTAAATGAGTTTAAGCGGTCAAAGTGAGAATGATAGTACACCGCCAACTATTACTGAAGCCGACAAAACCTTACCACAAATTTACTACATTTAAGCAAGAAAAAGCGTGGATGCATTACAATTTTTCACAAAATAATATAAATTAGAATTGATTGTCAAGTCGCACTACCACACTTTTAACACATTTGAAATTGTTGTCATAAGTTAATATATGTGTATTTTGAAAGATTTGTTTTTAATTACGAATATGAATAATTCTCTAACATAATACCTGACAACATAAAGTTTGTTTTGTATCTAAACTCTGCTAACTTAACTGCATGTCATTTAGTCAGCCAGCAAGCGCTGTTGCCAAAGTAAATTTTATTATATTTTTTGATGTGCCAGTCATATCTTTTTTTATAATATAATTATAATATTAATATAACCACTTTTACAACGAAAATGAAAACAAAAAACCCAATAACTAAGCTAAATAACTTTTACATTAATTAACAAGGTTAAGATTTGCATTAATACTAAAAAAAGCAACATAACATTTTTCTACTGCACCGGTGTACCCACTGTTTGTTCATAATAATTAATTTTAGAAACCTAAGGAAAAGTTACACCTGGCAAGTGATTTTTGCAGTTATACACAGCACACATATTCCCAGACATTGTTTTTTGTTATGTAGACTTCTGCAGAAGTTAATATATCAGTTATAAAAGAAGTTTTAATTCTTTCCTTGGCTAATTACGTTTCACTATGTACGAACAGTAAAAACTAAAGAATATTAAAAAAACAATGCTTAAAAGGCAAATTTCTATTACGGATCAATGAAACTAATACTAAATCTTTAGACTGAGAAGGCCAGAGTACGTCACTCACCCGGTCATTGACCTTTCCGATCGGCGAGAAACGGCGAACGTTACACTTACGAGAAGTAACTATCCAGTATGGTTTATGATTCTTGGGTCAGTTTCAAATTAAGTAGGCAACCAGTTCTACACATATTCTGCGGGAAGGGAAGTGGGCATTTATGTGGTTTTATAATCGTTAGTAATTTTAGTATTTTTTGACTTAATAAAACTGCGGATTAGATAAGGTTATGATTGGTTAGGCTCGCAGTAAAGAAAACTTAGGATCCTTTGATTTATACCGGGTTAGGTTAGTACCAGGTTTATTAATAAAACTTTCGTTAAAGCGTTTTGTTCGAATTTAGGAATACTATTTGTTGTATATTTGAAGAAAACGAAATAAGTTTGGCAACAGTACATATAATTTAGTTTCTGTATTTTGTCAGAAACTTCATAATTGACAGTTTTAGCCTTTTAGCATTGGAAAAGTGGTGAAATTTCTGAAATTTTTTTGGTTATTTATTGAAAGTTTTGTGATTTTTTCAATAAAAAAATGCTTAATTTATGCTTTTTTTGCTTAATTGTAGTAAATTTAAGGTAAGCTTCCAAACAAAACCAATGAAAGGTAAAACATCGAGATGTATTAAATCGTACCAAATCCCCATAATGTTTTTAAGAATTATTCAATGAAAGATGAAACAGGGCGTAAATAGATTTATTAATTAAATTTTGTAAGTGCATTTTTTCACTTGTTTTGTTTTGTATGTAGTTAATAATTGTTTTTTAATGTATGTAGTTAATAAATATACCATAAACATACGGGATATCTTTAGTTTTTTTTTTAGTTTTTACTTATTAAATATTCAGATAACTAAAAAGGTACATTTATAAAAGGTTAGGTATTGTAAAGAATTATGCCCATGGAATTTGAGAAATTTGAAAGATTACCTTTTTTTAACAATTCCTACACAAAAAAATTTATGGATCAACCACTTTTTTTTCCAAATTAGAATCATAAATACTAAGTCTTGGGAAGGTTACACTTAACTTTTTAAAGTAAAAAACACATTTTTCACAAAACATAACTCATGCAATGATGCTTTATAATTATATACAAAAATGTATTCTTTCTAACTAAAAGTACCTAATTAATATGTTAGCTATTCTAAAGCGTTGACCATCTCGATAGCCGCTTGACTCATAATTCAGCTGTGAGATTTCATGTATTGGGGATGCCATGTTCCCAAGTTTATTTTTAATAACATCTCTATAAATTATGTAAGGAAAACGGAATAAAACTTTAGTAACTATTTATACCATCGCCGATTTTGATGATTTTTTGTATATAGGTGGATTTTGCAATCCTGATCAGGAGTCCAAAGTCAAATTTTTTGAGTCACATTTCTTTTACAAACTACTACAAACAATTATAAAAAGATGTAATATAAAATCTATTTTTTTCTCTTGCCTTTCTTATGTAAAAAATTGGGAAACACTCAAAAAGCAGCCGTACATTTTTTGGCCTAGTACATTTTTTGTCCTTTTGACATCATGAAAAGCCATCGAAATACAACATTAAAGAAAAACATTAATTTATACAAGTTATGGACCCTTTTGTTACATACATAGGTGAATCTGTCCTAGTAGGTGCGTGAAGGCACACAAAATCATCAAAACCGGTGTAATTTTGAGTTTTTTTTTTATCTGTAAGTCCTTTCCTTTCCAATATATGTTTTTGGCACTGCACTTCGCAACTTGCCAGATTGCTCCCCGTCCGGAGCTTACTCGCTTTATCCGGCGACCCTCGGAGCGAGATACACTTTATTCCGGTTTGGGGACGTTATCGGTGGGATGTCCGGATGGCGAGCTCTGGGCTCCCGATCACCCCGTGTATTTCAAATCTTTAAATTTGACTTTCTTTAAAAACTTTTCTAATGCATCTTGGCTTCCACTAGATGCCCCTTGAGAGTACTACTGGTCTCACGAGATAACCTTTTCTTTCAAGCTATCCCCTTACCCCTCCCACTCCCGCCACATAGCGGCCATTACGCTAATATTCTATGTAGAACTGCGGCAGACGAACGGGATAGAATACAGGAACAACTAGGCCTCACACGTTCACAGCGTCTGCTCCCTTTCTAGCGGGGTCGTTAGTTTCCACTCTGAGCGGTTGAGTCTTCCGTTTCCCCCCGAAATAAAGCAGCAAAACCGAACACGTGGCACCACTTATGTTATCAACACAGAGGTCTGCATTCGACGAGACGAACCGGAAGACTTGTATCTGTAAGTCATTAAATGTATTTGTAATGTTAGGTTAGGATTCATTGGGTTTGCTGTCAAGAAAGCGCGCGATAATGCGCCAATTACTTGTAAAATACCATTCAAGATACTCACTATAATGTAAGTTTGGCAACATTGTAAGGCAGCCTTTTTTAAAACTAATAATAAGGAGTTTTTGCATCGAAATTCGGTGAAAATGTTCAACCTCTTTTGGTTATTTTAAATAGAAAGAGTGGTTCATCCATTTATTCTTTTCCTTGAAATAGTTGAAAGAAGTATACTTTATATTCAAAAATTATCAAATTCCGTAGGTATAATTGTTTACAATATCCTTTATAAAATTTCTAAATTCTTTACCGGGCCTTGTAAACAATTAAATCCACGGAATTTGATAATTTTTTAATATAAAATAGAAAGTTTACCTTCATTTAACTGTTTTAAGAAAATAAAAGAAATGGATGAACCACTTTTTCTATAAAAAAAAATCGATATTTTCACTGTATTCCAATGCGCCATATTCCTTAATCTTGCATTGTTGCCAAACTTACATTATTTTATGGAGCTTAAATTTTTCATGTTTGTCTCCCGACAGTAACGCATTTGGACCCCGGTGCCGACCCCAAATATTAGACTTTCGCCAGTGATGCACTTCGCTGTCGTTCGCCTCTTATATTAGGGCTTTAATGATGATGCCTACGGCGCCTAACCTGGTGCTAACCCGGTACCAATCTACCTAGGGCGGTCAACATTATTAATCAACAGGCGGGTGCATCACTGGCGGAAGCCTAACATTCGACATCGGCCCGAAGGGCCAATGCCGAATATTAGACTTTCGCCAGTAATGCCCTTTTGTAATGCCATTTTGTTTTTCTTATATAATTTATATATATCATATATAAAATAAACTTGGCAACGTAGCATCCCCAGCACACTGGATTTCCGTCCAACAGACGACACTCCCCGCTCTCTCTTTATTTAGCAGCTGTAATTATGTTTAAAAAGGTTTAGTAATGTCTAATATAATAATTTCTTCTAACTTTTAGTTAGAAATAATCATTTTTGTGTTATAAAGCATTATAATATAATCAGTCTTTTACGTAGTTTATAAATTAAGTTTGTAAAAAATATGTTTTTACCTATACGCCAAAAACAAGTTCAGCGCAACCTTCCGAAACCTTAGTTTTTTTTGGATATAATTTGAAAAAGTGCCTCATCCATAAATTTTTGTGTATAGGAATTATTAAAAAAAGGTAATCTTTCAAATGTATATTTTAAATTTGTTAAATTCCGTGGGTAAAATTCTTTAGAAGAGCCTTCTTTACCTTTGTTGTCAGGTAAATATTAGCCAACGCTTCTTTTTGGACTTTTTTGCTATGTAACCTTCCGGCTTTTGTTCTAAACAAGCAGGTAATTTATAATGGGTTTCAATACTATTATTTTCTTTAATAGCAAGCGCTCTCTTTAACATCGACTAATGTGTAAAGATTTATACTTTTCTAACAACTCTCCAAAATAGGCAAGAAGGACATTTTCCGAAAATGAATTAACATTCTATTGACTTCTCCACTCCATAAATATGTAGTTTATACACAATTTCATAGTTTTTCCTTGAAATTTCTGGTAAAAATTCGTTCGAGGTGGTTTCGGCTGCTTCAATAATATTTGGCGGTGTCATGCCAACCTCACTTTGATTGCTTAAATGCATTTAAAGGGAAATTAACGTACTTAAGAAAGAAATTTAGACAAAACAATTTATTTTCAATATAAATGTGCCTCAGCACATAAAATTATATGGCGTCGCCTGACGTGTCGATTATGATCTTTTGTTTTTTCATGGCATTCACAACGAATGGTTTTAACCGCGGTATTAGATACTGTATTGCGCAATACAGTTAAACGGTGGAAGTGTTTTGTGATTGGTTGCAGCCTGTGAGTTATAAAATCCTTACTCACGGGTATGATCTCTATAAACCACAGCATAGGTAATCAATAACATTATCTAATTAAAATCGCTGTTGTAATAAAGAAATTATTTGATAGTCGAAGAAAGAAACACTATTTTTTAAACAAATACTACTTTAAGATATAATATTTCAACATTTTTGCACATTAGGTCTAAGGTTTTGTGTAAAGAATAAATTTTCCAGATCTAACATGAAATTTTAATTCAAAATGTTAATTTTATGTTTATGTAACAGCTGTGGAAGACTAGTAATAGTTGTGAATTCTAGTACTGGTATAATGTCACTAGGCGTGTTATTATATATTTTTGTATATGTCCGAAAATGTGATACTATTTGTAGGCAAGGTTTCATATACTTTTGTATATGAGTTTTTTTTTTAATGTCTCGTTAAAAGAATATCATGTATATTTAATAAATGCAGAAGTGGTGTTCATCTTCTATATAAACACAAAAATTTTCTATTTATACAGCCAGAACTTTACAGACATCATACCTAAAGTTTTATTATGTAGTAGGTAAATTTGAAATTATATTTACAAAAAAAGATTAAGGTCTAGTTGCGTTTACATAAGGCCTTATGAGAATGTGATTATTAGAAATTAAAAGATTTAATGATTTTTGTAATAATTTAAAATCACATTGAGGATACTTTTTTACATACCTATATTTAGTTTCCTCTACTATTGATATTAGATTGCCTAGTCAGTTTTTGCTTTGTGTTTTAGAACAACAGTTGTTACTTAAGATGTGTTCAAAACACGGTCAATTTATTTGTAAATATATTGAGAGGTTTGTTAACAAACGTTGTTTACTACAATAATTATTATTAAACTTTGATATAAAATATCAATTTTTTGCTTAATGGATATTATTTTTTACTCAAGGTATGTAAACAGTAAGCAACAATCCTGAAAAAAAAACCAAAATAATTTTGTATGGGTAAAAGAGCGAAACAAAATTATTCTGTTTTAAGCGAATTGTTATGAAGTAAGTGTAGACGTATGTTATTCATCGATAATCATATACAGTGTAGTTATCATAAACACTTTCATAGTTTAATCAAAATCAGATCAGATTCGCATAACACCGTTCAAACTTAAGTATACTTGTGAAATTAACTTGGATTTTTAATTTTTTAGGGAATCACAAACTTCAGGTTTGTTGCAACGATATTAAACACGACTTGGAAATTTCGCTAATATTCTTTTTAAAAAGATGAAGTATTTCTGAAGAAAGTATGCACATTAAAAAAACTTTCATTTGAAGTGCAAAATTTTCATTTCAAATATTTATTAAAGAACCGTACACATAATTGACAAACTGGAAATCCTTGAAAAACCAAATAAGGGTTAAAAGTGAATTAATGTGAATTAATATTAAATTATAATTATTATAATTTATATAAATTATATATTTATATAAAATATAAATTAAATTATAATAATAATATTAATTATCACTAGTTTTACCAAAAATGTTTATTATAACTTAACAGTAACAAAATGAAAATTATCTAAGCGTTTCTGTGTGCCCATCTTCTCCTTCAATGTATCTAATTGTCCGGTCATAAAATTCACTAAAAGTAGATCGCAAGATATTTTCTGGAATATTTCTGCAATGGAAACGAATCAAATTTTCAAGTTCCTCAACATTATTAAATGGTCGATCCTTATAAACTTTTTGCTTTAAGTATCCCCATAAAAAAAATTTAATGAGGTAGGATCTGGGGAACGAGGAGGCCACCGTGGATCGGTATTTCGTCCTAACCATTTGGTACCAAATTTCCCATTTAATCATTCAGAAACATTTCTAGTAGAATGAGCGGGACATCCATCATGTACAAACCATTATTTATACCGTTCTTGTAAACTTATACTGTCCAAAAAATCCGATATTTCGTTTTCCAGAAACTGTAAATCACTCAATAATTTTTCGTTGATAATACCGCACCACACGTTTGTTTTTTGGTAATACTGGTTTCTATTGTCAAAATTTGGATTTGCGTCCGACCACCAACTACAATTTTGGGAAGAGACAGTGCCATTTGTTGTGAACGTGAATTCATCCCCAAAGAGAATGTGTCTATGAAAATCACGCTGATGTCCTTGAATCCATATGCATATATCATAGCGGATGTCATAGTCTCGTTCTTGAAACGTGCAAATAAACCTAAAGTTTGTGATTCCCTAAAAAATAAAAAATCCAAGTTAATTTCACAAGTATACTTAAATGTAAACGGAGTTATGCGAATCTGATGTGATTTTTGAATAAACTATGAAAGTGTTTTGATATCCAGGCATAAATTTTGATGCTAAACAACTTTTCTTAATAATATGTTACTGAATCTTTCGAAATAAGGGTACTTTACTCTTGCATGATTTAAATATTTTTTGATCTAAAATATATATATATATATATATATATATATATATATATATATATATATATATATATATATATATATAAAAGAGAAACAGAAATTTCAATTTCTGTGTGGTTCTTGGTCGTAAAAAGTTATACAAACGAAATAACACACGGTAAGGATTACTGCTTCTCCATTTTGTCGAGAATCGACCAAAACATGACACTATGTTTGATATATATATATAAATATATATATATATATATATATATATATATATATATATATATATATATAGAGGGTGTTACAAATTCAAAGGGATGGCATTGGCATATCGAAAACTAAAAGAAATACCGAAGTTGGTTAAATTAGGGCAGTGTTGCGCAACTTGGTGTCGAATAATATGTCGTTGAGAAAATTGAAAAATTCCGACTACATCCGAAAAAAACGAAAATCCTCATATCCTTTTTTATTTTTTCAGGCTGCATTTGAAGAGATATTACAAAATAAATTTTACATCTTCATAGCGACTTTTTTTACTCTACAAGGTGGTGTACTCAGATTTCAAATCCGACGTTTCGTTTTCCAGGCCTCATCATCAACTCAATTTTTTAAATACGGACCTGGTTTTTTTTAACATTTCAAAACTAATAATGTATCACACTCTTTAGGTAAATAACATAGGTAATCATATTTTCGTTAAAATCGGTGTGTTAAAGAATTAATAATAGGATGGACATTCTTACATCCCTCACACCTCAAAAACTAGGGTAGAGTGCTGTAAGAGTGCGCACTTAGCGTTAATTTACATTTAAAAACTAAAATAACAACATTACTATTAACATTTTTTTAATTTAAACTCTTTGGTATTTCAAATACATAACTTAAAAACTAAATCAAAGGTATTATTAATATTATACAAAAAACTAACTAAAAACTAGAAATATGCAAATGCGCACTCTTAAAATAACTGGTTTGTAAGAGTGCGCGTAATTATTTGTAAGAGTGCGCAGATAATTTTACATGCAAAAGTCACAAATATATGTCCCTAAGCCAGAATACGCAGTACATTTTTCATGCCACCATTCACCGCATCTTATGCACTCAATCCAGTCTTCAGTTATGGGCTCCTTAAATATTTCATGGCACAGAGGGCAGCTCCACATTTTTTTCTTTGGAGGATTCGACTTGGGTTTCTTTGGACTTGCCTTAGGTTTCTTAAATGGTCCATGAAGAGCAAGTAAAGGTTTTCGTTTCGGTTTTTTCTTTTCTTCCTCTTCTAACAACTGATCTTTAAAAGGTGAGCTGCTGATTATTTCTGACTTCTTGCTTTTGAGATTTGTTGCTCGAGGAGCGTCTGATTTTGGGAATGGCGAAATTGAAGTCAATGAGACAAAGGAAGCTTTCGTTGATTCATTGTCGGAGCAGGATGGTCCAGGTGAGAATGGAATGGCGGACGTTTCAGATACGGCACCAGCATCATGTTTGGTCTTAATGAATTCATCGAGCTTCGGTCCAGCAGCTGCAATTTCAGTTGGACAGTTTTCTTTATCAAGTGTAGCAAATTCTTTCTCAGTTATAGCAACGGATTCTGCAGCAGAACTTGTGCTATCTAATTGGTGTGTTGACGACTCGGTTTCTGCAGAGGACGCTGTGGCTGAGTTTGCAGTTGCTGGATTTTCTCTTTCGGTGACGTGACTGGCCATAAAGTCAGCCTCAGTAAAAGTGTCGGGATTTAGAGGACATATTCCTGTTACTTTAAATCCTTCAACAGCATTTACCATTGTTGCCGCTTTAAAGTATGCTGGTGCAAATATTGAAGCGATCTGATAAACAGTTATTACACGACCTGGATGGTTAGTGAGCCATTTTTCACATTCATTTGAATAAAATTTCTTCAATGGACTAAAAAAGCACCGGTCCAAGGGCTGCATGCGGTGGCTGCTATGAGGTGGCAGAGTCAGTGCTATAATATTGTTTTTTCGGAAAAAATCAACTGCCTGAATTGAGCAGTGTGACGTGTGATTATCCATGATCAGTAATATAGGTTGCTCTTTTGTGGGTTTTGCGTGGTCCCTAAAATGAGTCGCCCAATCAACGAAAAGTTTGCTGTTAATAAAGCTGCTGTCAGATACCATTCCAATTGAGGATGGCGGCGCACCATCTAAAAGTTCGGCCTTCATCCTTTTTCTAGGGAATATAAAGGTAGGAGGTATAAACTGTCCACTCGCACTCATTGCGCAGACAACAGTCACATTTGTACCTCTCTCAGCACTAGATATTTTGTTGACACATCTTTTGCCCTTTGTAGATAGAACTTTTGGAGGTTTATTGGGGACGGTTGAAAACCCAGACTCATCCATATTGTAAATCGCATGTGGTGGGAACCTATATGTCTCCATCAGTTTCTGAAGATTGTTGAAAAATCGCTCACATTGAGGCCGATTGAACCCTATAGCTCTTGCAAGACTTGTAGCAGTGGGTTGTCTCAAGGAAACATCACTGTTTCGTTTCATAAATCCCCGTAACCATCCCTTGCCTGCCATTTTCGATGTTGTATTAAAACGATGGGATATGTTATTTTTTTCGGCAAACTCATAAGCCAAGCCTCTCACAGCTTTTGCCGTTAAGCCATAGAACATGTTGTCTATATCTATTATGTATTTTTTTAATTCTTCTTCCATTTCCTTGGTCAATGTTATATCAAACCTCCCCAAATTTGTAGCGACACTTGTTCTTTTTAACCTTTTCCTAAAAGTACTCTCCGCCATACCGAGTGATGCTGCTACTTTTCTTTTACTCTCACCACCATCAACTCTTTCGAGCCTCTTCCATAACTTCGGCCGAGCATAGAGTTCTTTGCGAGGTTCTCTTTCGTGATGACATTCTGTAACAAACCAAATTACGTTATTTTTAAACATAAAACTATTCCATTCCTGCCCAGTTTGTAAGAGTGCGCGCGTACTCTTACAAACCCTTCATTTGCGCACTCTTACAGACCGGGCATGAATATTAAAATCGAAGGCAGTAACGCCATCTCGGTTATAAGATACGAACAACCGTACCTTAGATGGTTGGCTGAGAGGTTAACTAAATTAACAGTGAAATATGTACGAGTTATTCTAACGTATATTAATGCAATGCAGTTTACAGGATGGAAAAATATTTTAAGAAAACAATGTAAATGCTTCAAACTTACCTGAAAGCTTTAATAACTGGATTTTTTGATGCACAAATTACTAGCGTAGTTATAACATCGTATTTGACAGTAAGGAACTGAAGTTTGTCGCAAATCGATGGTGCGTTCCAAAATATCACAAATACGCACTCTTATCGCCCGCGCACTCTTACAGCACTCTACCCTACTTTTTCGATGGGTTTTAAATTTTGGTAAAAAATCAGGGTCCGTTGAAGGATAAACTGATGAGATTTTGTTAAAAATCTTGCATTGCGGAACAAAATGGCGATTTAATAAAATATTTCAAAATTGTATAATATTAATTTTTCTAGAATTAATTTACTCCGACCATAATTTTTATTATGATTGTTCTATGCTCTATTGATAGTTTAATTATTGTCTGGTAATATTTTAAAATTATTTTGACAAGGGTGCCTTGACTCAGATTGGCTTTAACAACAATGCCTGAAAATGCCGAATTGACACAATTCTTTATTGAGTCAACTCGAAAAATGGAATATTCAAACGAGGAAAAACGAGATATGCTAAAAATTTATTATTTGTATAATTTAAATGCTCGTAGAACTTGAGAGATGTATTTAGAGAAATATCCTGAACGACAACCTAAAAAATAAGATATTTTCGAAATTAGGCAGCTTAGTACTTCCGGGACATAAACGACACGAAAAGTATGGTAGTAAAGTGACTGAAGAAGAAACAGCTTTGGTGTTAGATCAGGATTGTTTTTTTGTTATAAAATATCAAGGGATGATCCGGTTGTAAGTAAAATTTATTTTAGATAAATAATGATGTCAGCACGTCAATACCCTTCAAGCTGCATATTTCACAAAAATTGCAAGCCGGTGATGAGGAAAGAAGACTAGTATTTTGTAGATTTTGTAGGTTGCAAGGTCAACTTAATGATAATAACAAATTCTTACATAACACCTTATGGTCGGATGAATGTAAATTCACAAACTGTGGAATCTTTAACCACCACTACCAACACGTTTGGAGCATTGAAAATCCTAGAGAAAATAGGGAAATAAGAAAACAAATATAGTCGAATGCGAAATATATATTAAATGCCGAGGGTTAAAATTTTTTGGTTTGCAAAAACAAAAATACACAAAATGGCAAGCGCCTTAATAAAGTCGGAAGGCGCTTCGAATCAGTGGAACAATCAGGATATGTTCTGTTTATGTAGCCACTTAATGGAAGTGAGATTTTTTTTTATCAATCACCAAAAATTATGAGCCCCGCTTGACCTAAAAATCTAATCGCTTATACAGTGTAATTTATTTAAATGCAAGCCACCCCTGTGCAAGAAAACTTGTTTTTTTTTGTATTGTGATAACAAAAAAAATTTATTTTGCAAAAATATACATATATATATATATATATATATATATATATATATATATATATATATATATATATATATATATATATATATATATATATATGCCTGTATTTTTCGTTAGCCCCGAGTTTCTGGTAAAGCGATTTTACCGATTTTTATATATCAAATTTTGTCTTATAATTAATAAAAAGATTTACTTATTTTAAACACGCTTTAAAACTGGAACAAGTATTTTATAATTATTTATTTATTGCCTACAAAATTACAAATATACTAAAAAAGTAAGCTGAAAAATGGTGTCAAATCTAATAAAAAAAATTTTAAATTAAAATTCACTGGCTAATATCCAGGAGCCAGTGGCAAAAGCTCTAAGAATCGGTATAAAATGTACCGAAACTTGTTCACGAAAAAAAAATATAATTTACTTCCCAAGAAGATTAAGAAATGTACACGAAAAAATCCAAAGGCAAAAGACTCAAGTTACAATGCAAAAATGGATATTCATAATGCAATTTATGATTTATACACGTCAAAGACTAATATAATCCTTCCGAAACTTTTTAATATTATAGACTAAAAAATATCATCATCACTTAAAAAGTCCTCATCTTCTGAGTCGTCCTCAAATGGCGCAATGATCATTGGTGCTATTTCGACATCTAGAACTCGTTCTTGATTCCACCAATCCGATACTAATTTCTCCCTATGTTCCACAGATTTCTTCCAGTACTCCGGCGTAATATAATTTAATGAATCTTGCCAAACAATTTGCACTTCATCTGAAGTAAGAGCATCGTTCACGTGTTTTTCGTAATATGATTTTGCCCCAGCTCATGTTAATTCTATTGCGTTAAACTGGCAATGGTATGGCGGGAGTTGTAAAACCTCATGTCCATTTTCCCGTAATATTTCATCTGCGGTATATATTGTTGGTTTTTTAATAGATTTTGCCATTAAAAGAAGTTCTAGTTTCAGCATATTGGTTAAAGGATTTTGTTTTTGTTTTATTGTCATAAATATCACTTTTCATCCAGGATGAAGTAGGTTGTTTATTTAAGATTCTTAAGTGATAAGATGCATTGTCCAGAATCATTAAAGATGGAGCATCTGAATTTGGAATCAGTTGTTCTTTTAACCACTTTTTTGGATGTTGAAGAAAACAGTAAACTTGCACCTGCGAGAAATCCTATTGAAGAACCTGTATGCAAAATGATGAACCGTTTTCCCGTCCCACATCCCTTTTTTCTCTTGACACTTTTTACAGACTCGTCCTGCCAAGATTTCGAATCACTTCCATTAGAAAATATCAAAGTCTCGTCTAAAAATACCACTTTTCTAAATTTTGAATTAACATTTTCCGTGTATTTCTTTAAAAACTGGATACGCTGACTTGCTATATGTGGCAACTCGCACAAAAATCTTCGATAACAGTCCTTTTTATATCGAAAACCCAACATTTTTATTAATTTTGACAACGGTTTTAGTCCAATATGCAATATGCCTCGATTTTTTAAAGCTTCTTTTGAAACTTGAAGGATTATATTAGTTTTTGATGTGTATAAATCGTAAACTGCATTACGAACATCTATTTTTACATTGTCACGTAACTCTGTTAATTTTCTGCACAGATGTTTTACGATAAATATATATTCTCAAAGAAAAGTTTCGTTATGATTCTTATTAAAAGAAATGTTTTATTATAAAGACGCTCCAGGTACTTTGGCAGAAAAAAAGTTAAAGTATCACTACTTATAATTTTTCTTTAAGTTATTAACGAACAACAACCTGCATAAAAATTGTGTTAAAATGCGTTACGAACATAAATTATACCCTATATGATTTTTCTTCTTTTATTCTAGAAAAATTAATATTATAGAATTTTTAAATATCTTATTAAGAAGCCATTTTCTTCCGCCATGGAAGATTTTTAACAAAATCTCATCAATTCATCCCTCAACGGACCTTCATTTTTTACCAAAATTTAAAACCCATCGAAAAAGTAGTTTTTGAGGTGTGAGGGATGTAAGAATGTCCATCCTGATATTATTAACTCTTTAACACACTGATTTTAATGAAAATATGATTACCTTTCTTAATTACCTAATGAGTGTGATGTATCATTAGTTTTGAAATGTCAAGTCTTTTAAAAAATAACAAAAAAATCCAGGACCGTATTTAAAAAAATAGAGTTGATGATGAGGCCTGGAAAACGAAACGTCGGATTTGAAATCTGAGTTCACCACTTTGTAGAGTAAGAAAAGTGACTATTAAGATGTAAAATTTATTTTGTAATATCTCTTCAAATGCAGCCTGAAAAAAATTAACAAAAGAAAATGAGGACTTTCAGTTTTTTGGAGATTTATTCGGAAGTAATCGGAATTTTTCAACTTTCTCAACGACATATTATTATTCAACACAAAATTGCGCAACTTTGGCCTAATTTAATCAACTTCGTGTCTCTTTTAGTTTTTGATATGCCAATGCTATCCCTTAGAATTTGTAACACCCTGTATATATATATATATATATATATATATATATATATATATATATATATATATAAATTTATGTATATATATATATATATATATATATATATATATATATATATATATAGAATTTTGTTTTTTTCACTGAGTCAATTTTGCTCTTGATAAAGCACTTTGCTTAATATACAACCTTTCAGCCACAATTCTTTGTGATAAGCCAGTTTCTAACATACTAGTTATTCTCAGAAATTCGTTTATTCGGTATTATATCTGATAATATTTTAAAGCGTTTTTAAGTAACAATCCCACAAAACAAAACCTTAAATAAAGTATTGAACATTGTGGTTAACAGATGACAATCGATGCGTTTTTGTTTCAAAGCCTCCTTTACCTAATTTACAACAAAACAAGATCTCTATAGTTTGAAAACGAAACAAGTTAGCAAAAGATTTTTAAAAAGCACGTTTTAAAGCAAAATTTGACATGATAAGCATAGATAAATTTTGGGATTTGCTGTTTAACTCAGAAATGTAGTTAAATTTTGGATAAAAAACACTTGTGTTTGAATCACCCTATAGATTGACGTTAATTGTATATTAACCTCCTGCCCAAGAATAAAGACTAATAATGTACCTTTATAATAAAAAAAAAGTTTATTTAAATCGCTTGAAGGAATCAGAAAATATCACATTATATTACTAGAATTTTGACTGAGACGATTCAAATTTCCGTGAGTGTATTTACACAAATATAAGCCATTAGTTATTTCTTATGATTTAACTATGAAATTGCCTACTAAACTTTTATGAATAGGACAGTTTTGGTGACTAATTGCGGTTGGTTACCTTATTATTTGTGGGGTTTTATTGTGACAAATAATGTATTGATTAATCTAATAAATGTATATGTTCATTTATATTTGAAAAATAAACGTTTGTTAACCGACTATAAGACATCTCTTAATGCAGTCTTCCACGTGAAGGTGGATGTACTTTATTTATTTGAACGTAATGATCATAATTGAATGTAAATGTTCCATTAGTCAGTAGATACATGTAAATAGTGTATATATCATTTAGATTTAAACAAGCTTAAGTTTAGAATATGAGCGGATTACGAAAACAACTTTATGGCATACATTGTTAATGTGTATTGATGTAGTAAGTGGAAATTTAAAAAAAATGTATTAGTTCTCAGCGATTAATATTTTATAAAATATTTTGTCTTACCCAAAGTGATAAATATTTAAAAAATATCACAGAATTTTCAAGCATTAGCTTCATTTATTTTTTATTATCCTTGTATGTACAGAGTGTCCCAAATTCGATGAGTATCAATGGAACTCGAAAACTATACAAGATACCAAGTTTGTTACATTAGGGTAAAGTTGAGCGATTTGGTGCTCACCAAAATGCCGCCTTACAAGTTAGAAAATTCTAAATACTTCCAAAGATATTTGGAAAAAAACCGGAAATTCGCGATTTCGTTTTTATTTTTTCTCATCTATTTGAATAGATATAACAAAATACATTTCGCATTATCATAGTTACTTTTTCTGCTTTACAAGTTGGTGTTGTCAGATTTCCAATCCGGCGTTTCGACTTTGAGCCATCATCATCAACCTCATTTTTTAAATATGGACCTGTTTCTTTTTTTCTGATTGTCTTAAAGCTATTACGTATCACAAACTTTCAAAAAGTTATCCTTTTTAAGAAAAATACCACTTTGCACTGTATAAATCATCCTGCTGTGTCTTTTACGTACTTTTCTCAATAAATCCATTTATCTCATATTCATTATTCTCATATCGTTAAACTAGAATAATATCCGGGCAACTTAAAAAAGTCATTCTAAGAAAGTCAATTTTATCTTTCTTGCAATTTGATAACAATTATTACTAAACGTATTACCTTGGGTATTAATAATAATAATTACCAATGCCCAAGTGCCATATTACAAAGTGATCACTGTTATCAAATGGCAAGAAATCTAAACGTTTAAGGTCGATTTTTTCAGAATGCATTTTTTAAGTTCTCCTAATATTGTCCTACACAGCGACATTAACTTGCACGTAAGATAAACTAATAAAATATCATACCTAGCCATGGAATTTCTTTTCGTTTCATTTGTTTCAAAATGGCAGAAATGTTTTGACGTTTCTGTTTATTTTGAGGATTATTCTCGATTTGAATTATAATAATTTATTATTTTATGATTTTTCAAGATTTGATAAAAATTTAGCACCATCATGGCGGTTTTAAAAAACCAAGAGAAAGATACGGCAAGCGAGTGGATCCAGAAGAAGAAAGGCATGTTTTAGATGCTGTAAGTTTATAGATAGCAGAATCAAAGGACAATTATTTCCTAGTTCTTTTATTACAGATCGAAACTGCACCTTGATCTTCTTTGAAAAACCAAGAATGAGAACTCGGCGAAATTTTAAATCACATGGATACAAACCATATAAAATTTATGTAAACCAGACCTTAAGACCTGGTGATTGCAAATGGCGCCTAGAATTTTGCCATTGTCATCAAAATAAACTACAAGAAGATGGGGGTTTTATAAATAAAATAATTTGGACGGACGAATGTTGTTTTTCCACGTCTCGAAATTTTAACCGTCACAATGAACATTATTGGTCGGTGAATAAACCGCGTCAAAATCTACAGGTGATATCCCAGGGATGGAAATATTTTGCTGTATAGGTAGGAATGTATCGCAACAAGAATATTGGCCCATATATATTGGAAGGCCACCTTACATCACCAAAATATATGGATTTAATACAACAACAAATAATGGACGCTCTTTCGGACGAGGCATTAGAAGTATTAAAATAACCATGGTGGCAACAAGATGATACTCTCCTTATCATAACAGAAGAGGAGTGACAGAAGTTCTTAATAATTATTCCCTGGTAAATGGATTGGGAATCAAGGTGTTGTACGCTGACCACCCAGAAGCCCGGACCTAAACCCATTAGATTATTATATCTTGGCGGCTTTGCAAAATCATTTATACAGAAATATGCCCTGAAATATTTTAAATGTAATGATGGAAATAAGGGCTATACGCGCAATTTAGAAAATAAATCATTTAACGCAAACATGTATTGAAGCCCAATCTTTTCATTTTGAATACTTATAATGTTTATTTTTGCTCTTCCATGTATAATTAAAACAATTCATCATTATTAATTTTATTTAAATTTGTTAATTGTTTAATTATTCGTTAATGTTCTGTTGTTTCCCAAGTAGCACATATAATCAATATTCCTGGCTAAGTAGCCAAAATTGCAAGCCAAAATAACAGTTTTATTACAATATAAAGACGGAAATATGGCTAAAATGGGGAATAATAATTTAGCCATAATGGGGTAAAAATGGACAATATACGACCCTCTCTTTTGACTTTATGGTTGGGTTTATTAGCTACTTTTTGACTTTAAAATCGAGCTTTTTTAGCTGAATTCTGATTTGTTTTTTAGCCGAAATTTGAGTAACATTTTTTCCGAAATTTACCTAAATAATTTCTCATTTTTTGCCTTTTCTTCATTTATATCATCAATTGTTTCAAATTATGTAGGAATAGTATTAACAGAGCCAATCAGTGTAAGAATTTATAAGCCAAAAGGAAATGCAAAGATAACAAATCATGATTTCGTAGAAATACATACACTATGACTTATTATGTAAAATATTTACTGTGTGCTGTGCTTACTATAATTTAACTTCAATACTTACTAGAATATATCTGGTTATGTTGTGGTAACAAAATTGACAGATATTTCTACTTTTTGGCCATTCAATATTACAAAAAAAAGTTGGAGGTTTAATTACCTCATAAAAGATATTTTTTGGTCAAGTAATTAGGCTATAGCCTATCTACAATAAAAACTGCTACTTTTGAAGGCAAAAAATCTAATTTGAAGCGAACTTTCATGCCTGGAAAACAAACCAAGAATCATTTGCCAAAATTTGATAAATCTCTGGTTTTTATGTGTCTTTCTTCCCATAGTGCAATGTGATATTTTTTTTAAAAAAACAATTTTTTCGATGGCAGAGATAAAAAAAATATAAGGCCGTATTTAAAAAAAAACGAAGTTGATGATGGTCGGATTGAAAATCTGAAAACACCATTTTATGGAGCAGAAAAAGTAACAACAAGAATGAGAAATTTATTTTCTTATATCTATTTTAATAGCGTGAGAAAAAATAAAAACCAAATCGCGAATACTCGGTTTTCTCCAAACATTTTCGGAAGTATTCGGAATTTTCAAACTTCTGACGCGGCATTTTGATGGGTACTAAATTGCGCAACTTTGCCCTGATTTAACCGACTTTATTTCTTCTATAGTTTTCGAGATCCCGATTATACGTCCTTAATTTGAGACATCAGTATAGTTCAAAACTCAGCCTTATTTTTCTTATCTTATAGATCAACTAAAGTTTATATATTGAGAATATTTTTCATCATCATTAACGTTAAGTTGCTTAGTAAAATACATATTATTATATTGAAAAGATATATAAATCAGTCTGTTGCAAATTTTAATAGTTTGCATTGAATGTTGGATTGGATACTAACTTGGGCTTCTTTCTCTAGAACAGCAGATTAAAGTAATTATAGCGTATCCCTATTATTAAATTAAAATACACACGACATATTTTGGGCTCAATTAATGTTTTTATAGTTGTTTTATTGTTATGTTTTCTAAACAAAACAAATCCAGACGAATAAAATTTATTATACACCATTCTTGGTGTGCTTACCATTTAAACAAATCGGTTGCCTTAAATGTTACTTTACTAACCTACATTGTTAGGTTCTGTTTGTAATTATTTAAATTGTATGACTGGTATTGTCCAGTTTTTGCCTAAATGTTTTGGAGCGTCTGCTTTTGGTACACTAGTGGTGATTTTTAGTGCCAATATGATCAAAAGATTGAAACTGTTGATCATTGACATTGACGTTGACATTGACACTTCGCTGGGTGGCATACAAAAATATCTTTTATTTTACGCAAAATATCTTTTGCAGTTTTAACTATTTATTGAAATTGAAAATTGATTTTTACACGTTATGAGAAACTTGAGACATTTAAGAAGATTTAGGTAAAAAAAAATATTTTTGTTAGATTTGTTCTCATCTTGCAGATGCAGAAGTACTATTGCTTACATCAAAGGTTTTTTCAATATTCCGTTTTCACGGAATTTTTCACCCGATGATCAAACGATATTTTTTATTTTATTGTGTGCCCATATTTTCCTAAATACATCTCTTTCTAGTGCTTGACTTCGCTTTGCCTACCGCGGCAATTCGGCCATATCCGTAGGCACCAGTGATGGCGCGACGCGAAAAAATGTAGCAAAAATAGATCAAAGGAGTGGACCTACTAGTTTATTTCTGCCATGATAAGGGTGTAGTTCATACTCGTGATTGATATAAGGAAGTAATAATGTTGTTTAACAAACTTTTTAAAAGAAACCCAATATAATTTTTCTTTATTTATTTATTTATATGCAGTATTATTCCTGGAATCTTTGAACTTGCATGCCAAATTTACTTAATGTTGTTTAATTATTAGCAAACTCCTTGCCTTGATCTACATGTAAATTGGTTATATTGCAATTTCGCGTGTCTATAGACTAATAGTTCAAGGGTAATTGCTAAAAACTAATCGACATTTCACTCCTTCTTCACTTTCGGCTTAACTACACGGAGATATTTAAAAACTAAGCTAGGAAAGTGCAGATCGTTCTGTTAGAAGTCAAACCCAAAAAATGCCCAAAATATCAAATTTAAAATGTCATTATCACGAAAAAAAATGAATTTGTATAGGTATAGGACATGTCACATGAAATGTAGTTAGAATTCAATGTAAAATTTAAAAATGTAAAAATATATAGGGTGTCCCATTTAAAATAACTAAGTTGATAGTGACACAAGGGAAACGACTCATCTTCTATATACAAAAATATTAGAAAATAAAGCCACGTTTTACAGCAATACAAAAATGTTCTTAACTTTTATAATATTCCAGCTAAGGTAGTGGGTTATGTTACGTGGTCACCCTGTATATACGTTACTAAATTACTATGTGTGGAATTAAATTGGGTCACACTTCAGTATTCCTAATAAAAGAAAAGGTTCATAAGAAGGGAGCTTCGGATAATGTAAATCAACCGATTTTTTTAAATGTGTCTTAACATTATATATTAGTAAATTTCTTAACTGTAGAGTAAATTCCAAACACTTTTTTTGTACAATATCTTTACTTCTTTACAACGGTTTTTATTAATACTAGGGCCGTTTTCTTGATACACAAGTACCATCACGAATGAGCTTTTCGCGTGTTGAATCCTATCTGAGAACCAGATCATTTCATCCAATCTTAAATACGCTGACTATATAGAACCGAAAAGAAACGAAAATACGCAAATCAACAATTATCCATGCGTCAAAATAAGTTCCTACAAGTCAATTCAAACATTTGCAGAGAAGATGGGAATTAGTAAACAATAAGTCAGTATGATACCTACCAAATAAATAGATATCGTCCATTTAAAATTACGACTAATCGACTTTATTTATTATACGGCTAACTAGTGACTTTGTTATAAGACTAAAATTCAATAGTCAACAGTGGAGTGGAAACAAAACGATTCACCACCGCGTGATGCTGAAACTATCACCGACTATTTAAATCATTATTTTCGGAAATGAATATGTATGAGATGTCCTATTCAGTGGCCACTCCATTATCCAGACCTGAACCTTTTGATCATATATCTTTAGAGATATTTAAAAAATATTATGAAACGTTATCTTATAATGTGGATGTTTCAAAGAACAAGATTGGATAAGCATGTAACTCTATCACTTTCGAGATGTTTCTCACAGTCTTAAATAAAAGTAAATTTCTCTTACACGGTACTTCTTTCATTATGAATCTTTCCATTTATTGGTAATAGTGAACAAACAAACAAACAAACAAAAGTATGCTTTATAAATATTTTACTATTATTTATATTTAAATACTAAGAAATTGCTCGGTGGTGTGAAGTGTGACCCAGTTTAGTTCCTCACGAGGCCATTTAGACAGTTTTTCATAAAATTTTACTATTCGCCATTTTATTTCACCATCCAGTTTAACTCTATATATCACTTTATTTTTGCCCAAAATTGAAATCAATTTGATAATTAAATATTTTGTTTTTGCCATCTTGGATTCGTATCAAAATGATGTGACACTTGATTTTTGTGCAAAATTTGAGGTCAATTGGATAACAATGACCAAAAATTTAAAGTTTTTTTTAGAGGGCATACGCAAAAATAAGATTTTTGGATTGTACTTGACTGACTTTACCCAAAATATTTTTTGAAAAAATTTCCGAGTTCCTAAATAACAAAACAGCAGTTCCATTTTAATACCATTTATTGCATATGCACATAATTTGATAACTTGAAGAAGTATATTGTAAACGTTATTTTTAATTAATATTCTGGCTTCCTATGAACTATTACCCTAGTTACTACTTAACCACATTGTAATTAATCAATTAATCTATTTTCTTTCGTTTTCTGACCTCCCTATTTTATACAGCTTCCTGGTTACCTCGAAGAAGTGCTTAACAGTAATCCGTCAACATTGCAACGTTCCACCTCCCCTGATACCTATTTTCTATATTGGCAATTTCTTGATAGAATCGTTCTCCGAGTTTGTCGCTAACGTCTCCGCAGTTTTCAGGGAAGTATTCTTAGTGGGAGTGTAGAATATGTACTTTCAACGACATATTACATCCCATCTTGTCGTAAGACTTTAGAAGTTTTTTTTACAATTTCTGGATAATTTTCTGCTTTTTTATTTCCTAAAAAATAGGTTACAAGCCCATTTTGCGTACTCGTCAAGCACAATGTCAATTCAGATTCCCTGAGATGTTATCTGGGGCCCCACAAATATTTCCTCTTTATTTTTGGCTTCACTTATTCTGGGAAATGTCCATTTTAGTTGTTTGAAGGCTGGGCCATCACTGTTCATAGATTTGACAAAGTTTTTCATTAAGCCAAATTTAATATGTAATGGTGGAAGTTAAATTACTACAAACCATTAATTAAACAACCATTACTACCATAGATAGGCAAACAAATGTTAACACCCGTATTCACTATAGACGTTTAAATTTAGACCAGGTCTAACTTGACAGTTAAAAGCTGTAGGTACCATGGCAACTAGACTTGGTTTAACTCTTAAACGTTTTTAATGAAGACTTGGAGTAAATGTTTTTCTTCTTCATATCCAGTCCGCGGAACAGTTGGGCGACCTCTGGGTCCGTGTCTGTCTGGATGTCCGTATAATTAGTTCGCAGTAGCGTGTTGGGTCCAGGTTGGCCTACAGAATGGTCAGCTTAATACAATTCAGTTTTAATAAAATGGTGCCGTTTGGTAAGTCAAATGCATTGCTATAAAGGCCAATAAATAGAGATTTTTTCGTGACATAAATAGTAACCGAAAATTGAGTGCGCAATCAAGCTCAAGATATTTCATAGTAATATTCCATTATATTTTCCCCTCGCAACTCTCATTTGTTTATATTTGTTATAAACAATTTAATGCAAAAAATGCGTTTTCTTTTGTTTTTGGCTTATAAAATCGAAACTAATGAAGTAATCTTGATGGTGTAAAGAGATGAAATTGTAGAGAATAAAATTACAAACAATACGATATGGTTACACGACTTGATCGGATCATTAGAACAGGAAGAAAAAAACAATAAACAAGAAAAAATTAGGCTTTTTTTCGAAAATTCATATTTCTGTAATTTCACAAGTTGTAACGAAGGCCCTTTGCAAAATAATAGTCAATTGCGATTGCCTGAATGCATCGTGGATGATCCGATTTGAATTCTTCAAAATCATATTAAAAGTCGAAATATCACACTTTAAAACATATATTCTCATTTTTCGCTAAAAATCTGTGAAATAAGCGAAAAATACTTTCAAACATGACCAGAAACGGCCGGTCGGGGAAAGTAGCAGGGGAACGCACGGCAGCCGATATAAACCCTAGTAATAGAGACGTTCAGCGTACAACGTATTAATCTTCAACTTCAATTATCTTAGCTACTGCAGAAGCTATTAGATTTTTTTTGATATTGGGGTAACTGAGCCCGAGAAAATTGATTCTCTACTTACATTGCGCAAAGAATTAACTGGAATGCAGCTATCGGATGGTTTGCTATACAGCCGTTACTATTAAGCTTGATACAAAAATAAATAAATCATATAGTTTTTATTTTTATTAAGCCGTTAAAGGACTAGGCACACCGTCCAATAAAAATGGATCACGGTGAATTTTTCTATTTTTTTATGTTGTACCGCTCGACCCTAGTATTTTGCAAAATTAAAAATAAGCTTTTGTCGTCGAGTTTTCGAAATACAGAGTGATTAAATACGCTTAAAAAAACTATATCTTTAAGGGTTTTCCAAGGAAAAATAACTATAAATTGAAAATTTTTAGTTTCTTCTCAAAAATCTATTTATAACAAATTAAAAAGCATATAAAGCAAAAAAAATTACATTTACATACAGGGTATTTCAAAATTACTGCTCATCAAAAAAAGTATTAAAAATTAAACAGTTATCTTCCATATATATATATATATATATATATATATATATATATATATATATATATATATATATATATATACAAAAATTACAGTTATATACAAGATATTCAAAATCAGTGCACATCAGAAAATTATACCTACGTGTTTTATCTACTATATTAGAAAATATATTCTTTGGTTTATTATATTCATTACGAATATCATAGGGTCATCAACAAGGGTTTATTAGTGTGGTGTTTTTTCATTAGCTCAACGGTTTCAACATTCAAAGTATTTTGCAGTAAAAACTAATTCCTGGGAAATTAAAAAAAAAATTAATTAATCCCCAGTGGTTGATGTCTTACTTGTATATTCGAATTAATTTTTAAGTCGCTACAAAGTAATGGCGAACATTGTAGTTGTCGACCAGCAGCATCCAAGATATCTTGCAAAATTTTGGTGGAAGGATATTTTATATTTATCTTCTCTCTTACATACCTCAGATACCATGAAATTGCTGCAACATGGGCACACGTTCCAACTGTTCTTGAACCAGCTTTACACGTGCAGTAGTATATTGCAATTAGATTATTTCCATTTTGATATTCAACTCATATTTGATGCTTTATTATAAGGATAACCGAATTTGGGACACATCCTCCGGGAGAATATGCACCTATATCAAAGAACTGATATACCCTAATAAACATTGCATTATTGTTTTCGAGGCAACTTGATTAATAAATATGTATTCAATTTAATTTTAATATGTTCAAAATGGAAATTCAATTCTGTCACTTTAAACAATTATTGTATATATAATTTTTTGTTGTATATATTTTTTTACTTGTAAATATAATTTTGTGAAGAAATGTAACAATAGTTTATTTAAAATTTGCATTTTCTTTGATTATTAAAACCGTTGCACTACTTTTAATATTGATGCCCTCCAAGGAAACTGCCTGATGAGCCTTGCCGGGGCCGATACCACGGTAGCAGATGGCACCTTGGCCCTTCAACAAACATAGCGTCATGTTTTGGTCGTTTCTCGACAAAATGGTGAAGGAATAAATTTCCTTACCATTACTTCTTTCGGTTCGTATAACTTTTTACGACTAGTTATATATATATATATATATATATATATATATATATATATATATATACATATATATTTTTTTTTAAATTGATAAAACCAATAGGTATAGTACGGACGATACCTGTTTAATTTTTAATATTATTCTGTTGTGCAGTAATTTTGAAATACTCTGTACATTACTGTATTTTTTGCTTTATATATTTGTTGTATAGAATCTTTATTTGTTAGAAACAATTTAATGCAAAAAATCGCATTTTCTTTCGTTGAGAGAAGAAACATCAATGTTTTATTTAAAAATTTCATTTTATAATTATTTTTCCTTAGAAATCCTTAAAAGATATAGTTAAATGGCATATTTAAACACTCTGTATTTCAAAAACTGGATGATAAAAGTTTATTTAATTTTACAGAATAACTACTAGGGTACAGCACTACAACATATAAAAAATTAGGAAAATTCACCGAGATCCATTTTTAATAGGTGATGTGCCTGGTCCTTTATCATGAAATATACAATAAAGAACCGATTTTTCTCGGGTTCAGTTACTCTGATGAAGATCAAATAGCTTCTGCAGTTTCTGAGATAATTAAAATTAAAGCTAATTATAATTAATACTTTGCATGCGGATTCCTATATACGATAAATGGTCATGAAGTTGCCGGGCTCATAACGATCAGGTGGGCTTTTACCCGCAATAAAGAAATTAGGGTATGGTTTGCAAGCGCTGCTCATTACAGGTCGGTATTTTATTTTTATTACCATTTGAACTGTGGCATTAACGGTGGTCAGTGGAGTTATTTATTTTTAGTATTTAGAGTAACAATCTTTCTGTGAGGTGTTATTAGTAATTTTTAAAATGTTTAGAGTGTGGGTTGGAAACTGTGAAGCCGACGACGGAATTAAAGAGATAAACGAGCAAAAAACAAAATGTCATTTACCCATGTGCTGCAAGAGAATTGTTTTACGAGTATATTTTGTTTGTTTCTTAGATGTATCTAATAAAACATTCACTTTAATTCATTCGGTCAATCACATTAAGTAGGTAGTTTTAAACATTTCTGAATCTCTAAATAAAAAATTGTTATTTTGTTTAAATACTCAAATTACTGGTATTTGAATAGAAGCTAAAAAAATGTTTAAACATTTTATCTGCACTATGAAGCGGTAAAACGGTTCTATCGATAAAATATTTAAGACGATTTTTGTGCTATAACAAGATCAATAAGGAACAACATTTTTATTTTTCTAAAAAGACAATTCACTGGAGAGTGTATTGTCTTTTTAGAAAGAGAGAAGTGTATGAGATGTACGAGCTTAAGCAGATTCCGTCACTTGATTCTGTACGAGCTTAAGCAGATTCCGTCACTTGATTCTTTGCTAATCGCGAAACATTGCGTTGATTCCTACATGAAATTGGATTTCGATTTAAAAAATTGACAGGCGCAGTTATATTAGAGACACTCAACGGCTAGTGGAATGGAGACAAAAATATTTAATCCAAATTCATCAGTTCCTCGCAGAAAAGCGAAATACTTACTATTTAGATGAAATGTGGTTCGACACCCATGACACTACAATTAAAGGTTGGTAAGATTCTTCACCAAAGTGTATTTTAGATATACCTGCTTCTCGAGGAAAGAGAATATCCATCTTACACTGTGGCTCGTGGGATGGCTGGGTACCGAACGCTTTGCTACTTTCAGCAAAAAAACATTAAGGACTGCTCGTTAGACTACCATCAGGACATGACAAGTGAGCTTTTTGAAAATTGGAAGAAAAATTTTCTTCTTCCGAATATCCCGCCAGACAGTGTAGTCGTTTATGATAATGCTAGTTATCACAGCACCTTAGCTGAACAAGTACCCACCATAAGCAGCAAAAAAAGAGGTATTGCAAGAGTTCCTTAGCCAACATGACCTCTATTTTGAAGAAAATTATACAAAAAACAACTAGTTGAGGTACTAAAAACTAAATCGTAGATTGCCCCCCTACCATTGCGATTTGTGTCCCATAGAAATGATATGGTCTGAATTTAAAAAAAAAGTTAAACGCAATAATGTAAACCTAAAAATGTCCGCTAATGTAATTGAAGTAATTAAAACTCAATGTGAATTAATACCAGAGAGCACTATGAGAGCATGTGTTAATCATGTACTTAATGTCGAAAATAATTATAAAAAATATTGGGAAAACGTAAAATTAGTAAGATTATTAATTAAATCATTGATTGAGATGTAGTACGGCTTATTACGTTTCCGCATATCAATAATACAGGTCAACACACATTTTGGTGCCTGCGATTTTTTAATTGTTCCTTGGATACAGAATGTAAAAAAGTTCTCAGATTTTGTCTATCAGATCTAGTTAAAAAAAAAATTGTGTATATATTTTACGTTATAACTGTTATAATATATAATATTACTATTGCCAGTTAAAAAAACAAAGACACATGGATTTAAGTATTTATTGCAAAAACCTAATTTACATAATTACATTAGTCACTATTCACATAAAAATTTTCTTTTATACGACTTTCTAGAGTGGAGTTTACTAGGGCAGTCTCGCTGAAGGCTCCGGCAGTAGTCCGCCATCATGTGGCTATCCCATCGTCCTTGATAACGATCTTCCATAGTTTTAATATCCTGATGGAATCTTTCCCCCTGTTCTTCACTACAATCACCTAAGTTTTCTGGAAAACGATCTAGGTGGCTGTGGAGGTAGTGAACTTTTATACTCATGTTACAGCCGAGAATATTAAAATTTGAAAGCATAGTTTCCACTCATTCTACGTAATTCTCTGCTTTATGATTTCCAGAAAAAATGTTGTACTACTTGAACAAATGAACACCAAGCGTTAGATTCAGTCTCGTTCACTGATGTGGTGAATTGTGGATTTTTAATAAGTTGCCTTATTTGTGGACCATCAAATATACCAGCTTTTAGTTTTTCTGTGCTAATGCCAGGAAATTTACGTGACAAATACCCAAAATAATTTCCATCTCGATTTAAAGCCTTCATAAAATTGCTTCATTAGGCCTAGCTTGATATGCAAGGGCGGAAGTAACATTTCTTCTCTTCAAACCAAAGGTTCGTTGATCACGTTTCGTTTTCCTTGAATCATGACATCTCTTGAAGGCCAATTTTTGTTAACATAGTGCTCATTTTTAGCTCTGCTGTCCCAAAGGCACAAAAAAACAAGGATATTTTGAATAACCACTCTGCTGTCCAAGGAGAAACTTAACCATTTTTAAATCAACACAAATTGCCCACTGATGTTCTTCGTATTTAATTTTTCTCAAAACTAATGCAATTGTTTCATATTCGTCCTTCATGGTAGTAGAATGACCAATAGGAATTGAGCCATACTTGTTACCGTTATGTAAAAGAACACATTTTAAACTACGTTTTGAACTGTCAATAAAAAGGCCCCAATGATCTGGAGTGTATTTTGGCAAATCCATTTTTTCTAAGAGCCCTTTTATATTGTTACAGAATACCAAGTCATTTTCCTTATCTCTTTTACGATAAAATGTAATATTAGTACCTGGACAAAGTAGATTTTTTCTTTTAATCTGGATGCAAGTAATTCAGCGGATTCCTTTGAGAGATTCAGGTCTCTTATAAGATCGTTTATTTCTTCTTGATTGAAACACAGCGGAGTTGCTAAATCTGCTTCAAATTCGCTGTCGTTTTCTGATTGAATTATTTTAACATCGTCAGAAGTTGATTTTTCTGTATCATCTTCTGTCAGTTCGGGTAGACTGCTGAATGATGGAACGGGTATTTCTTCCGAATGCGCTACAGGCCTTCTTGCAGAATCTAGATGAGGATATGTCCATTTGCGTCTATTGTTTCTATTTATGCCTTTAATATTAACGAGACAAAAATAGCAGTCATCATGATGGTTGCGCGGTTCTCTCCAAACCATTGGTACACCAAACTTTAAGCACTTCCTCTTTCCAGTTGTCCACGGTCGCAAATGTTCAACACATGTTTTACATATGAAATGTGGGGCCCAAGATTTATCTTGATCTCCTAAATGAACGTCAAAATAGGCAAGATAAGCTCTTTTCACAAATTCAGAAATCGTTTTTCTGCTCTCTTTCAAAGTGTATTCACCACACACATAACAAAAAATATCGGGGTGATTTACACAGGTACGTCTGCTTGTGGATGCCATTGTTTCAGTTTAGTGTCTTGATACTACAAAACGACCAAAATTTACACAAAATGATAGCACAACTTTACTTGGGAAAACTGGCAATTACAGGTATTAAAGTAATTAAGAGCAGTGTATTGAGTAGTTCCTAGTATAGGAACATTGGGTCAGGGACAATTCCAGGTATCCATTTGGTTAATTAGATTCTGGGAAATTTCTATTTTGACGATTAAGTACATATTTATCTCTTTATTTGTTGTCCTTTATCAGAAAAAAATATCAATTAACCTGTAACCTGTATCTCAAAAACTAGAGCTGATAGAAAAAATCTGGTGGCATTTTTGGAATCAGCACATTAAAAACATCTAAAATCAGATGTTAGATTTCTGGCACCAAATTTTTGTTTTCATTTTGTTACCCTGTGTAATTTATGTCAAAGTCAGCAATACGCAATACATTTTTGTACGTACATATATAAACATTGTTTCAATTTTCTTACTACCACCCTGGACGGGAATGATTTATTAGCCAAAACAGATGCACAAGCACGCATAAAATATAAAGATATTAATTAGTCATGACCATTTATCGAGTGTCGGACTATACCATACTACTCTGCTACTTTCAGGCGTTTCAGCGTTTTTTGATAATGTTTGAAAGTATTTTCGCGTATTTCACACAGTTTTACCGTAAAATGAGATATACGTCGGGTAGTGTGATCCTTTCTATATAACTTTTCAGAATTCAGATCGCATCCAGGCACGCTGAAAGACAGGTGCATTAAAATATTTAAACCGCAATTGTGCAAAAACTAATAATCCCCACAACGCCTAATTTTGGTACGCATAAAATACATATCAATAACTATTATTTCGGAAAGGTCCTTTGCTACAACTTTACAAATAACGGATATATGAATTTTCAAAAAAAAAAAGCGTAATTTTTTTGGTTTTCTTTTTTTTCCTCCTGTTTTAATGATCCAATCAAACTGTGTAACTATATCATACTGTTTGCAATTTTATTCTCAATAGTCCACTTCTACATTATTAGGATTGCTATTTATATTATTTTCAATTTTTTAAGCCAAAAACGGAAAAAAACGCGATTTTTTGCGTTAAATTGTTTATAACAAATAAAGAAATGAGTGGAAAACATAATGGAATATTACTATCGACTACAAATCTCTGTTTTTAGCTCTATTGATTGGCCTAATGCTCTACTCCATTACCTCCAATATCAAAATTAATTTCACCTCAACGTTAATTAATACAGACAATACTGACTTAGATCGAAATGATTAGATAGAAGATGGTATTGTAGTAGTAGAAAATTTACATATATTTAGAATTACGAACATGCAGGGATATATATGTTATATTAATGGGATATTTTATCACATTTATATGCCAGTATTTTAAACATAGGTATTACATATAAACCTTTAGATATAGCATACAATTTTTAAACGATTTCTTGGCTTTGATTATACTATAAGTGTTAAAACTCTGTTAAATTTAATGATATGATCTCAGTTCAAACAGAATATATAAAATTTTAATTAAACTTGTCAATTGTTGTACACTTTTAAACAGTCTCTTAATAAAAATTATATAAAAACTGTTGCTAATATTGCATAATTATGTTTGCTGAAAGTTCCAAGAAGTTTCACGTTATGTTTATAGTAATGACTAAGTTTAAAATTCTAGATAAAGCTTGGTGATGCAATTAATTTTTATAATTATATAATTAAACATTAACACTAGTTTTTTTTTAAGTAAAAATGTATTTAAATTTAAAGCTTTTAGCAACTGCGTAATTATTGAGAAGTTTTATTAAAATATTAGAGTTCTGAAACTAATATTCCTAACCTTCTTATATTTTAGCAATATTCATGTTATGTCATAATATTATTTTTTCAGATATTTAGCACGTGCTTATAAAATTGGTGTTAAGTAGGAAAATTGCTCAGTATAGTGTATGTTATTCCGTAACACAATGTGATTAGACTGTTTTAATAGATTTTATCATTCATGTTTCAAAGAAGGAATATTTTTTATCATATTTTTAGATTAAAACTAGGTTATTCCTAATAAGTAAACAATAATATTGATATTACCTTTTAAAAACAATACTTATATGTAAATCTTAATTAATTAATTATAATACATCTGTACAGGGTCATCATTTATATTTCGCCACCCATTTTCAGGGTTTATTTTTGAAGATAGAAAAAATAATAAACACAAAAGTTGTATGGATTTCAGGGAAGCGGGGTCTGGTACAATTTAATACATCTCGATTGTTTACCTTTTTTTGGTTTTGTTAGGAAGCTTACTTTAAATTTATTATATTTAAGAAAAAAAAGCGTGGATGAAGCGTTTTTTTATTAAAAAAAAATCACAAAACTTTTCATAAATAACCAAGAAACTTCTGAAATTTCACTACTTTTCTAATGCTAAACTGTCAATTGTGATGTTTTTGACAAAATACAGATTTTAAATTATATGTACTGTTGCCAAACTTACTTGGTTTTCTTCAAATATACAACAAATAGTATTCCTAAATTAAAACAAAATGGTTTAACGATAGTTTTATTAACAAACCTGGTGCTGACCTAACCCAGTATGAATTACAGGACCCTAAATCGCTATCGTCAATCACGCTACTTTAGAATGCGCACATATTTCAGATATGATTTTAACTCAAACTCAAACTCAAAATACTTTATTATCGAGGAAATGTGATTTCCATTGACAAAGCATAATACAAAATAATATAAAGTCTAATAGTATACAAAAAATCTTAAAACATTAAACTAGCTAAACAATATAAAATAAAAACATAGTAAATACAAGTATGTGCAAAACAGTACAGCTGAAAAAAGAACATAAGATAGATAACATATACAACCAGACAGATTAGGCAATAGGGTCAGCATAAAATTCGGCAAGTTTATAGTAGGCTTTGCCTAACAATACTTTTTTAAAACTTCTTTTAAATTGCTTTAATGACCCAATTGTTCTAAGGCTACTTGGCAAGTGGTTAAAAAGCTTTCTGCCCTCATAAATCAAAGAATTTTTAGTCAAAGCAGAAGTAGGCACTGGCAAAGGCAAATCCAAAGCTTGTCTGGTGTTTCGTTGACCTGCAGGACGCTGTATATTTTCTCGGTATTTAAAGATTAGACATGCTGTTTCGAGGATAAATAAATGATGATTTTATTGACGAACCTGGGCTAACCTAACGCTAACGGAACACATCCACCTAACAGTTTTGTTAAAAAAAAAAAACAGTGTTTTAGTGCAGACCCCGAATTTTGTTGGTGCGTTACCGCGCGCCTTCTTTACAGCTGCCCTAACCTAACCTAAACCGCATTTTTTAAATTATAAGTCATAATAAAACCAAATAAATGCCCAATTTCCCTTCCGACACAATATCTGTAGAACTGGTTGCCTACTTAATGTGAGACAGACCCTAAATATTTTTGCTTTAATGATGGTGGTGCTATCCCGGTACCACTCCACCTAATTCCTTTCCACACTGACTTGCACCACTCCATCTATATAAATCTATAAAAATCTATATTATTGACACATCAAAGAATAAAACAAAATTTACTTTGGCAACAGCGCTTACCGCCTGACTAAATAACATGCAATTGAGTTAGCAGCGTTTAGATATAAAACAAACTTCATTTATTAGATATTCTATTAGAGAATTATTCATATTCGTAATTTCAAAAAAAATTCTAATTTAATAAATAAATACTAGAAATAAACAAATCGTTGAAAATACATATATATTAACTTACAACAACAGTCACATTCTGAAAATGTAACGGAATTTCAAATAAATTTTAATTTGTATTATTTTGTGAAAAATTGTAATGCATCCACGCTTTTTGTTTGCTTAAATGTAGTAAATTTGAGGTAAGCTTCCTAACAAAAAGATGTATTAAATCGTATCAGAACCATATAAGCGTATTATATTTAATTTGTCTTCAATGGAATAGCCCATTTTGTTGGGCAAAACTAACACAGACAAGTTAAATAGTGACAATCTGACAATGTCAGTACCAGCAAGACACTTTAGACATGATTTCACCTAAATTAACGAGGATAAGGGGGAATTTTAAAGTAGAATATCTCAGTATAGAGATATCATACATTTTTGAAAAAGAATAATAAGGGGAATCTAAAAAACCAAAAATATACAGGCCATTTCATTTAACGAACCAGAATTTGGTACCCTACTAGTTTCTGATTCACCCTGTATATTCAAGGTTATTTTTTCTAGGAAGTTCTCTGAAATCCCTACAACTATTGCATTTATTATTTTTTTCTATCTACAAAAATAAACCTTGAAAATGGGTGGCGAAATATAAATAATGACCCTGTACGCCAGATGTAAATTGTACAAACCCATATGTGATTATTTTATACAAGCAACTACAGCCAGTGGTAGAGTCCAAATAATGTAAGAAAAAGCCTTTGACGTGGCTGCTACAGCAGCACCATTTCCTGTCTCTGTTTACACCTACATCGGTGAAACGCTGTTAGTAGCGTAACTGTTTTTTCTTATACGATTTAAAAAATTATCTTATTATATTATTTTTATAGTTTATTATGTGTTCTTTTTGTCTTATCTTTTTATGTGATGGTCTTTTTTCACAAGGACCCTCTCCATCAAGCAAGTCTGAGATAAGAAGATATCAGAAACCGTAAGAGATACGACATCGATTATATTACAAGTTGTGCATTTTCCTGCTTAATAAGATACTGTTTAAAGGAAAAATATTCAGAAAACTTTCGGGGATATTCGAGAAAAACCGGATTCAACGTTCCTTTTTATTTTTTTCTTACTTTAGTTGATGAGATATCTCAAAATAAATGCTTCTCTCTCATTGCCACTTTTTGTTCTATACATGATGGTCTCATCAAATTTTTGATCCGACGTTTCGGTTTTTCGTAACTATCATTAAACTTGATTCTTTTAAACAGGGGGACATTTTTTTACTTTTATGCCTATTAATTTCTGCCTTTCATTCTGAATTCAATGAATATTTAGAGAACGTTTCTAACTGTAAAACCGATCATCAATACAAATAAGTAACACGAACGTGTATTGAAGTGATTTTTTTTTCTCAAAATCGTCAAGCCAGCATCATCAAGGTATGCTAAATACAGACCTGCAACTTTTTTGCATTTATTCATTGGCTTTGCATTTGACGTCCCAAAAACGAATGCACACTACAGGGATATCTTCCTATATCTATCTGTAGCCGTTCTTGAGATATTAATTAATTTATTTTTTTTTTAGCGGAAACAGGGCATTCAAAAAGCCTTTATATTTCCATGTTCTAAAACAATCTGAAGCTGAAATTCTAGTTACGATTAATGCCCGTAAATATTTACATCTTTCGCCATATTAATACCAGAACACACAGGGTGGTCCAGAAGTATAAGTTTGTTAGTAACTTACAAAAGTGGTCTAATATAAAAAGTTTTAAACGGTACATCCTGTATATGATTACTGATTTGAAATGCCGATAAATGTAGCTCTTCAACTATGTTTAGGTTACCTTTACCTGACTCGTCAAGTTTTCGATTTATAAGCATTTATTTATGACTTCATAAAAAATGTAAGGCTTAACGAGCTCGGTTAGTTTAAATGGAACACTTGCATATTTTTCAATTTCCAGAATCTACGTTCATTTCTCATTAACTTTCGTCGATATCTTCCTATACCTATCTGTAGCCGTTCTTCAGATGTTAAAAAATTCTAATATTATACTCAAATAAATGTTGTGACGCATTTTTACGAAAACCATCCTCAATACTAACTATCAAATGTTTTTGATGATAATTCCTATTCCTACTTTTGCCCCTTTACTAGTTACAAGTATTTAAATAACCACCATCAAATCAAAATTTTTAAATAATGATAAATTCATTTTTTGAGTAGTGGGCCTTGGCGATGGCGTTTTTATCATTGAATTGGACATTTGTCTTTATCGCCGAATTGTCCGTATGTTTACTTCAGTTTTGAACATTTTGCTTTTGAATAACGTTAGCAAATTAAGATTGAATGGCAAATAGTTACTCAAATTCCGATATCCTAAATTTATTTTATATTCATGGAGAATGTCTGCGAATTATATCGAATTTTTAATTATCCCCAGTTGCCAATAATGACTGAGAAAAAGTTTAGACGGATTCGGACTAACTTCTATAAATTTGGTACTAGTAGAGCCGAAAGAAAACTACCAAAACCTATCACAGACTCCGAGGAAAACGAAATCACCGTATTATGATATTTTCATGCATATCCTCATGCATCTATTCCAAGCGCAGAAGATGATCTAGGTATATCATATTCTTCAATATATATTAACAATTTAATTTCAACTAAACTAATTAACCTGTATCCATAGCTATAATAAAAGCAAAACACCTTCGGCTTTAACTTACATTATTTTGACTTTAAGCTAAAGCAAAGCAATATTAAATTTATAACATTAATCAAGTTTTCTGCTTGAGAAATAATTTCTTAAATTTCAGAAAAAACAACTACCCTATTAAAACCAACTTACATATTAACAGTACCTAGAATTCGAGAAAATAAATGTATGTCCTAAAATGCTTCGTTTCCGATATATTGGGTGTTAAAATAAAAGTTTTTTTTCTATGAAATTTGGCATACGCTTTTCTACTATCAAATGACATTTTTTGATATAAAAGATTTCTGTAAATTTCTGCCAGTGGCGTCCAAACAGGATTTGGATTGAATATTTTTGTAGAAAAGATAGTATGCCTTTGTTTTTTTTTAATGAACATTATTTTTGAAATACTCATATACTTTGGAGCAAATTTGGCCTATGACCTTTTTATGTACGAAACAGTGTTTTCGCGTAAAATAATAAAAATCGTTGAAGCATGGCGAAATCGCTAAAATCCGATATATAGATTAAACAAGAAACAACTTTTTCAAATAACTTTTTTTAATTAACTCAAAATTAAGCGAGATACTTTTCTGTTGTTCTTGTGTTTGTAAGTAAGAAAGGTGTAATATCTAGCACCATTTGCTCTTACGTAACGCTGTGCGAGTCGTAACCATTGTTCCGAGACGAGTAAGGAAATTGGTTTCAACAACAAACTTTTTTACCAGTCATTTTATCTGCGATATTGTTCAGTTAATTTTTTGCAGGTGGTTAAATTTTTTAATTATCTATTTTATTTCATTTAATCCCCTGCAGCACATATTTATTGGTCCAATATTGGCTACTTTATATGGGGCCAAGAAAGTTTTCGTCAGATTATTTAAATATTATCCCATTATTGTAAGCCAATATTGGCATACTGCTTAGAACCAATGTTGTTCCACAATATACCTCCAATATATGAAATTTATCTGGGTCCAATAATAAGAACTGATCCTAGACCAATACTGACTCTCAACCTGTTTTTTTTTATTGCCATATATATAGATATATATATATATATATATATATATATATATATATATATATATATATATATATATATATATATATATATATATATATATATATATATATATGTTGCCTTTTATTGTAATAGAGCTCGATTATTAAATTTTTATAATGTAATTAGTATGTCCCGTTGTCCCAAAAAACGGTTTTTTTTTTTACAAAAAAAAAACTGAGAGGGTACGTATAAAAAAATTTTTAATGTTTGAAAATTTGTTTACAATTTATTGTGAAAAAAAGTTTTTCGGCCACCGGACACACATATATACATTATATTAATTTAACAATGGAGCTCTTTTACAATAAAGCTTAGCTCTAGATCACTTGAAAAATTCAATCAGATTTTTTTTTAGTAGCACCGTGTAATGGACTTTAACACCATACGTACTCCTAAGAGAGAGTTTTAAGTAAAATACGTTATTTAATTTTTCGGCTTTATAATTATACGATCAAACGAACTTACCTGTGAAGTTCGATCGTAATTATGCGAAACATCCAGTCCTTGACATCTCAGATAATAACTATGTAGTACGGTCCTGTGTACCGTCTGCCGTGCACCTTATTTTAAAGCAAAATGGGCATTCCCCTTCTCTCTCTCTATTCCTCCTCGCCTTCACCTTCCCTTATACTTCTCATTTCTTTAAAGTATTATATTAGTTGATGAAATGATGTTGCAACTGTAAACTGTAATTAAGGGTAATTTTTCAGGGAGGGTGGGCAGGGAGGGTGGGCCCGATGTCAAGGACTGGATGTTTCGCATAATTACGATCGAACTTCACAGGTAAGTTCGTTTGATCGTATAATTATGCTCACATCCAGTCCTTGACATCTCAGATAATAACTATGTAGTTGTTTAAAGTATCTTCTGATACAGTTGTCCACATCATTTATATCGTAGCATGTCATAAAAAATAAAAATTGTATATAGGAAATAGTACGAAGAACTATATATTAAGAACGAAAAAACAAAACAAAACTGTTATTCCAAATCCAAAACATGATTCTTATCCTAATAAAAATAGTAAGATAAATGCAACTAATCACTAGCTAAGTACTTAAGGTTAAGATTGTCTTTGCAAAATCCGATTTGTCTGCCAATGGACGGTTATAGAACCTAGCGAAAGTTCCACTGCGTTCAGACCATCCTGCAGTCCTGCAAATGGACTCCAAAGAAAGACCTTGTCTCCATGCTGCCGATGTTGACGAGTGTCTCGTCGAATGGGGCTTGAAGATGCTTGTATCGATTCCAGCCTCTTTCAGCATTTCTTTAACCCACCGGCTTATGGTTTGCTTACTTGCGGGGCTGTGCGGCTTTTTACAACATATAAAAAGAAAATCATTATTCGCCTCTCTTACGGATTCAGTCATAGATATATAACTGACTAAGGCCGAAGCGACGCACAGACACGGTTTTTCTAAGAAAAATGGGATATGAAGGATTGGTTGTGGTCTGTTTAAACCTGAAGTCTTTATTTTGTCCGTGATGACAATTGTAATTTCATCTGATGTTATCTTAATGTTGGAGAGACGAATCAATGATATTGTTTCTAGCCTGGATCTAGTGACCAAAGTTAATAGGGTCGCTAATTTCCTTGAAATTTGCTGAAGATTTAAATTCTCTGTCATTTCCTCCATGTATTTTAGGAGTGGCAGAGGATTCCAAGTGACATCATACCTTGGTTGCGATGGTCTCAGATTGGAAATACCTTTCATAAAACGTTTAATTAAAGGGTTGGATCCTAGATCATGAGGTATTATGAGGGATAATGCGGACCTGTGAGAATTCACAGAACCGTATTTATAATTTTTGGACTGTGATATATTCTGTAAAAAGGAAAAAACGTCATTAGGGTTGGCATCGTATAGTGATACCGCGTTTTCTTGGCAAAAAGCAAACCATAACCGATATGTGGAATCATACTGTTTAATAGTGGATTCTGATATAGAAGCAATCATGGTATCTATCGCTACTTCTGGGACATTTCTAGCTAAAAACGACTGCCTGATAATTTGGCGGCCACCAATGTAAGTTTCCGGCCCATTGGATGTTCCCTATTGGTAGGACAAGAAAGTAAATTAGGATTTGGATTAAAAACGATTTCGTCAACTTTTAATTTACAAAATATGGAGTACCACGATTGGGAGCTCCATTGTGGTACTACGATCACCCCGATCGCCTTATCTTGGATAATTTTTTGTAATGTCCGTAGTATGATGTTGAATGGGGGAAAGGCATAAAAATAGAAGTTTTCCCATGTTAGCGTGAAGGCGTCGACTGCCAACGAACCGGGGTCCCTATGCCAAGAAACGTATTTTTCACATTTGTGATTTATATATGAAGCAAATAAGTCGATTTCGGCGTTCACACCATTGCCATATCTTCCTTGCAATTTTTCCCAGGTTCGGAAAACGAATGCTACCCATTCTATTCACGTATGATATGGCAGTGGTGTCGCATCGTATTAAAATGTTACAGTTTGATAACCCATTTGCAAAACATTGAAGGCCGTAAAAAATTGCTGTTAATTCTAAGACATTTATATGCAACTTTTTTTGTGACTCTGTCCAAAACCCGTGCGTTTTTTCTTTGCCGCAACAACTGCCCCAGGCGACAAGCGATGCGTCCGTTGAGATTTCTAAGCAAAATTTCTCATTCCTAATGTCATTTGTGGATGACAAAATATTATTTTCCCACCATTCGAACTCGTTGGAAAGGTAACTTGGTAGCGTCATAGTCGCGTCATAATTATTATGTTATTGAGATAAGGCGAGAAATTTCTCTCTTTCCAATATTTTTGTGTATGCCCAGCCATGTTTTACAGCCGGACATGCTGAACATAAAATTCCAATAAATGTAGCCAGATTTCGAATTTTGCACACAGATTTATTTTTAAATTGTTTTGCCAATTTATTTATTTTTGTTTTCTTTTCCATCGGAAGTTCGATTTTCATGGTTAGACTGTTGAAAATAAACCCTAAAAATTTTGCAGATGTACTGGGTATCAAAGAGCTTTTTCCGATATTAATAATAAACCCTAAAGAGCTTAAAAGATTGCAAACTATAGTTGTGTTTTGCATACAAGTACTGTAGGACTGACCGAAAATCAAAAAGATCATCTAAATAATTGACACATAAAATCCCTTGTGAACGTATATATCCCACAATGGGCTTCATAAGCTTTGTAAAGCAAAAAGGAGCAGAGGATAAGCCAAATGGCAAGCAAAGGAACTCATAAGTCGAATTGTTAAATTCGAATCTCAGAAACTTTCTGTCGTCTTTGTGTATTGGAATCGCAAAATACGCGTCTTTAAGATCAACAGTTGTCATGTGCACCCTGGATGTTATCATTTTAAGCGCCGTCCTATAGTCTTCCATCTTAAAATGCGGCGTTGCCACGTAGTTGTTCAATTTTTTTAAATTGAGAATGAACCTTTTTTGGCCATCTGACTTATCCGCTAGAAATATGGGTGAAATAAAACCTGTATTAGACTTACATGGTGCTATTGCTTTACATTTTTGAAGTTCTTCAATAGCCGACGTTATTAAGGTAGCTTCGCTTTGAGAGAACTTTTTATTCCGTATTTTTATTAAATGACTGGGTCTAATTTTGAAAGGTATCTTGTAACCTTTTATCCAAGATAAGACTATTGGATTGGAAGTTATTTTCTCCCAAACTTGGTAACATGATTTAACACAGCCTCCTGTTATTATTGGTTTACTTACCCTGTTTTCCGTGTTTACCGTTTCTTGGGAGGCTGTCGCTGGTATTTGTCCTTCGAGGGGCGGTACCCTTTGAATGACCTCATTTCCCCCCTGAAATGAGTCGGGTTTCTCTGGTTTCCCTGATTCCTGACGAATGTAGATGTAGCTGTATTAGATCTACCTCCCCCCCCTTTATTTTTCAGTGAAATAGAAGGTTGTTGTTTTTTAACAATTGTCCGTAAACCTTTCCCAATTTTTTCTGTGGCTTTCACTACTTCAACCTGCGATTTGATATCCATGTTAAACAAATTCTCGCCAGGGGAACTCTCTTTTAAAACATTTTTTACCGATGGGTCTACCAAAGATAATAATAAATGTTGCCTAACTTTAGAGATTTTATAATGCAAGTGGGAAAGAATTCTTCCAGAATCTGACAAGTGTTCCAATAACGTCGTTTCTATATCTTTAGACACAGCGCCTTTTTTATTTAGTAGGACGTTAAGTGCGCTGCCTATTGCTGTTATGCCTTTACCTAACAATAGCTGGTAATTAGAGTGATCCGTATCTCTAGTTACATAGGTTGAAGGCATGAGAAATTTTAATTCGGGGTTTACAGAAGGGGGGGACAGTCGCCAGTATATGCGACCATCTTGTGGCCACTTCTTTGTGAAACCTCAATTGATTTGACGCGTTGTTTGACAAATCGTCTCCTAACAAGTTCAAATCGTCGTCGGACAGTTCGACATCATCGTGGATGTCCAGAATGTCTTTGTTTTCGGGAGAGGCTGCGCTGAGGCAACGACCTCCCGAGACACTAGCATCTGCCGTGTCGTTAAAGGCACGACCTGTGCTTGCTACATGTGATATCACAGTGCCAACCACCGAAGGGCTACGACTGTGACTATCACGAATTTTAAATGGAGTTTCTTCATCACTCCTTGTATTCGCCGATAAACTTGGCAACGGCGACAACAAAGTGGGCGTGCAGATCGGCAATCTTGAGCGATGGCGGTACGAAGACCTACGATTGCTTCCGCGACTGTCAATATCGTCGCCGTCCCGGTCACGTTGTTGTCTTTGTCTTCTCCGTGCAGAGACAGAGACAGACCTAGAGCGGGATCTGATTCGACTGTGGCCCTGGCCATGACGCCGACTTTTTTCTCTTTTTAATTCTTGTTGGACAAGGTGTGATATTTTTCTTTCGAGGCTTTTATTGCGTTTATTATGGTAAGAACCCCGATCTGACGATCGACTTCGGGTTCTATGTCTTTTTGATTTGCCCATTATTTATTTAGTATGCTGAAAGAAAATTCTATTTTATTAAAAAATGTTTGTACTTACGTCAGATTTCAATAGCGTACCTACAAACACTTGTTACACGGCAGATGCACCAGAAAAGAATGAGAAGTATAAGGGAAGGTGAAGGCGAGGAGGAATAGAGAGAGAGAGAAGGGGAATGCCCATTTTGCTTTAAAATAAGGTGCACGGCAGACGGTACACAGGACCGTACTACATAGTTATTATTTGAGATGTCAAGGACTGGATGTGAGCATAATCAATAACAAAAATCAACAAAACATGAAAATGAGATTCCATCAGTTACTAGACTGTTGAACTGCGGGATCGTTTTCTACTAATTCTTCCTCTCGCTAGGTGCCTAATGGTGTATTTGGGCATATTGCGCAAATTTTGCGCCCTCTATCACGGTCGTTTGCTCCTGCTAAAAGAACGAAACTGTCTTTTTATATCTTTATCGCAACATCTTTGAATCGTCTTCGCACTGCCCCTTAAATAAATGAAAACAAATAAATCTAACAACAAAACAGTCAGCTGAGTCGTTTTAAAGTATTAAAAAATTAAAGATCGTTTAAAAACGAATAACTTTATATAAAACTTATTTCCATATAATTTATGTCAGTATGAAGGAGACAGCAGATTTCAAATTTCGTTCGGCCCTCTGTCAAATGTTTTAAATTTTAATATATTGTACTAGACTTTCGATACATTAGAGAAGTATCTAGAAGAAAAAATTCGACATAAATCCAAATATTTACCTCCATTACTGTTTTTTTTTACGAACACTAAAATAAATTTCAAATTGGCATTTGAATGTCCAAGAGCGTATAAAACGACATATTACTCGATTGTTTAAACACTTTTTCACTTTACCCTTACTCCTTATTTTTCACCAAAATAACAAACAGTTTTTATAATTCAAATGGGTAAAACCCATTAAAAGACAATATTAATTAACGAATTAATTATTAACAGAAAATTGTTATTTTTTACCAATTAATCCCCCATTTCACCCCTTTCCCCTTAACATATTTCTAATATACCCGGCAGAGTTAGAACTTTGGCGCAATTATAAAAAATTCTTCTTTTGACATGAACTAAAACATAGATATCAATTTTCAGAAATGTTGACAAAGGGTCAAATTACATTGAGAACCTGCCATATGCTTTAAGTTGGAATAAAGGGTAAACCTGAATTTTATATTGTGTCAAACAGGGTATAATATTGGGTATAATAAATATCAAAATCAATTCTATAGCAGAAATAAATCCTGTACCTAATGTGAGTTTAATAAAGTGAAAAAAGTGCTAGTTTTATACAAATTGTTTATAACTGAAGGAATCACTAACTGATTTAAAGTTTAAAAACTTCATTAACGAATCCGATCTCGTTATTTTTTTACTGGCAATATTCAGCTCGGCGTGAATATTTTGAAAACAATCTAGTGTGTACCTAGTTCTAGAGCTGCAAATGCAAAATATAGACGTAAATAAAACTTATCAAACGCAACAAATATTAGCACTTTATCTCACAACAATTCTAAAAACGTGAATTTATGGCGTCAGTGCCGTTTTCCGTGTACACATACACTGACCGGCCATTTGCACAGTGTTGCCAGGTCAAAATTTTAAATTTCCCTAGCAAAATCTCAAAAAATTCCTTAGAATTTCCCTAAATCTTTCATTTCCAAAATTCTCTATAATTTCTCCAGAAAAGTGTTAATTTCCCTAAAAATTTTTAAAAAACAAAACAAAACGTTTGTTGTTTTTTGATTTTTATATAAGGTTATTCGTGTTTGATACATAATTAAAATATCATGTTTTGTTAGCCTATAGCCTAATAGCTAAAGTATTCCCAGATAAAAATAAATATGACATACCTTTCTTAAATTGCCGCCTACAAACTAATTATAAAGCAAAGTCGTTACTAAATACAAAATTCGGCAGTTCCCTCTGCAGCCGTATTTCCCCGAAACCATTTATGTAAACATTCAACATTCAATTTCTAAACCGGAAAATTACAGAACTCTCGAGATACCATACTATTAATTGAACTGAAAGGAATCTGTCTATACTATTAGTTATTCCCGTTGCGAAAATACAAACTTTGATGGGCTAATCATAGACGGCAGCATCTTAAAAGTAAATTAGATGTATAATCTATTTTTATATTTTTGTATTTTAAAAAATCTATTGATTTTGATTTAAATTAAAAAAAATATTCCAATCAACGTTTGCTAAAGAATTCCCTAGATTACAAAAAAAATTCCCTTTTTCCCTACAAAGTTCATTTTTCCCCAGATCTGGGGAAATTTCCCTGCCAATGGTAACACTGCATTTGCATTTGGTATTTGAAGCAGAGTTGCCACAGTTACTTGGCGTTGCCAAAATTCGCAAATGTCACGAAATTTGGGGAATAAATACTACTTTTTAATCCCAAGATTCGGCGCATTTAAAAATATTTATTTTTACTTTCCTTGTAAGGGAAATAGAATCTTAAAAAAATACCCTCCGAATTTCTTTGTGACCACACATAGAAACTAAAACTTATCTCATATTTACCGAGATAACTCTCCAGCAACTGTCGGGATGTCAGAAGCACAAGGTCATGCAATACCCTGGAGGCATTCGAATAAGACCGAAACGGACCGATCAGTCTGATCGCCCATCATTGGTGATATAGAGGACGAATATTCTGGAAAAATACGTTATGTCCATATTGGCCCAACGAAGGTACTACGTTAATTAAAAAACATCGAACGGATAGAAATTTATAAGAGGTGATATATTATATTGGTCCTATATTGGCCCAAAAGTGGCATTATATATCGAACATATTTTTTTTGCCAATATAACACCTACATATGTTAAACAACTTTTATATTTGCCTCACTGATAAAATATTGGGCCTATATGGGTCTAAAAATGGCATTATATATTTGTTATTTTTTGCCAATATAACACCTACCTACGTAGGCTAAAAAACTTCTATATTGGCCCCACTTGTAAATATTGGGCCAACAGTGCACTAGGCTAGGACCTATATTTTGTGCTACAGGGGGTTATTTATTGGTACTCCCACAAACACAATAAATTTGTAATTACATGTAAGACAATTAGCTTACCTTGCTTTTTTAAGTTATTTATAATAAGCGAATTGAAAATGTTGCCTCTTTTAATAAAAATAATACTAATACACTTTTTTTTTATTGCATCTGAATTGTAGTAATGTTCACTTCAATTTAATGAAAATTAGACCAAATCGGATTTTAGCGAATTCGCCATGCATCAGTTTTTATTTTTTTGAGCGAAAACAGTACGTCGTACGAAAAAAGGTCAAAAGACCAAATTTGCTCCAAAGTAAACGAGTATTTCAAAAATAATATTCATTTTAAGAACGAGCAGTAACGTACGGAAGCGTATAAGGGCCACAATTTTTTTTATTTTTAAATTCTGACTTTGAAGTCGGAATTTAACAAAATTCTGAGTTTAAAGTCAGAATTTAACAAAATTCTGAGTTTAAAGTCAGAATCAAACAAAATTCTGAGTTTAAAGTCGAAATTTAACTAAATTCTGAGTTTAAAGTCAGAAATTAACTAAAGTCTGAGTTTAAAGTCGGAATTTAACTGAATTGTGAATTTCGAAAAGGACTCAACTCGGATTTTTGTCGAATTCGACTTTCCCGCAAATTTTTCAAGTTTAGTAATAGACCAACATTTTACGAAGGAAAAGGACTCATATCTGATTTCGTTCACACAAATACGAAGACGTCGTTTCAAAACAAAATTTCGAGAAGGGCTCATCTCGCGGAGATGGGTCCTTTTCGTAATGTATTTGCCCGATGCATTACGACGCCATGCCATTCGCAAATTAAGCGAACCAATCAGAACTTGCTATTTTTATAGGAATAAACCAACCTAGGCATAATCCAGTTCACTTGTTTCAGTTGTTTTACGACGCGACGGTTGTTTGGTGCACGTCAAGTTTGTCATTTGAGTAAACAAACACATTTTCTGAGTTCTGTCGTGTGTATTATTAGTATTATTTTTAACAATGAGTGATTCTAGTAGTTCTGAAAATGCAGGAGAAGAGAAAAAGAAGAAAAGAGGTCTAAGAAACAGTGAAATATATAAGAACGTAACAATAAAAAAAGCCAAAGTTAAAGGACTTGCCCATACAAACCATGTAGGCAAAAATATTCCCTGCAGAACAACTGGGCCCAGTTGTAGGTAGGAATATATCGTATTTATATTAGTTTCCCTTAGGTATTTCCTATTAAAAGTAGTTTCGTAGTTACTAAGTAATGGTAGTAATGCTAGTAGCCACTGCATATAAGTAGAAAACATGTTAGTTATTTATCTAACTTGTTTTTGAAAACGTAGGTACACAAAAAGCTTTAAAAAATAATATGGTTTTTGTAGATGCATTCGAAAATGTTTCCATCTTTCTGATGATACCAAGAAGGCCATATTAAGTCGGATAAATGATTGTAATAGCAAAGATGAACAGGACATCTATATTCAAGAATTGATAGAGGCTTTCCCTGTGAAGGATACTTCAAAACGTCAAGAAGCCAAAAAGTTACTCCTACAAGTATTTCATTGAAGTAGATGGAAATAGGAAAGAGGTATGTAAAGTAGCCTTTTTAAGCCTGCATGGTGTAACCGACAAGAGAATAAAGAGAATTCGACTACTAAAAATTTCAAATAAAAGTCCCCACGATATGCGTGGAAAATCTGCCGGATCCAGAAGCAATGTAATGCCAGAAGAAACATGTGCTCTACTCCACCATTTTATCGAATCAATTCCTGTTAAAGAAATCCATTATTCAAATAACATTGTAAAAAAATACTTATCATCTGCCTTGAATGTGACAATATTGCATGAGAGGTTTTGCTCAAAATACCCCGAAAAGAAAGTCAATTATCAGTTTTTTAGAAATTATTTCAATGTGAATTTTGACTTGGCGTTTGGTAGACCACAAATTGATGTGTGTTCAAAGTGCGAAGAAATTGGCGTTAAGCTAAAGAATCCCCACTTAAACGAAAATGCCAAAAGGGTCGCTAGCGCGGAGTTAATCGTGCATAAGCGCAGGGCATCGAAGTTTTTTAATAAAGCCAAAGAGATCTCGGAAAAATGTAAAGAGGATGGCAGTACTATTTTGGGATTGTCGTTCGATTATATGCAGAATTTACCACTGCCAGTCCTTCCCGTCCAGGAAGTGTTCTACTACCGTCAACTTTGGGTATACGAATTCTGCGTACATAATATGAGAACAGGAAAGGCAACTTTGTATTCCTATCACGAGGGCCAAGCACTGAAGGGACCGAACGAAGTAGCTTCATTTCTAAATGACTTTATCCGTAATAATGTTCCTGAAAATATTACGGAATTACATTTGTTCTGCGACGGCTGTCCAGGACAAAATAAAAATAATACCTTGATAAAATTTCTTCTCGCCTTGTCAGTTTCTAGAAATTTGAAAATATTCCTTTATTTCCCCCAAAGAGGTCATTCTTATAATGATTGCGATAGAGATTTTGCAACCATAAAACGTAAGATTAGAAGAGAAGATCGTTTATTTACGCATGAGCAGTGTAAGAACTTAATACTCAGTAGCAGTAAGGCAGACAAATTATGTGTAAAAATGATCACATATTCCGACATCATTGACTTCAAGTCGTGGTGTAAAGTTCACTTCAAAGCGAAACCGTTGTCAGAAAGATGCTTCGGGAAGAAAGTTTCAAAAGAAGGCAAAGTTTCTTTCCAAGTTTCTACATTTTATCAATTTGACTTTTATCCAGAAAAGCCTGGAGAAGTTATATGCCGCCCCTTTATTGAAAGCGAAATGAGCACTGAAACTTTTAGCCTGTCAAAAACTAAAAGTGTTTGTGCTAATCTTCCTACTGTTAAAGACTTTTCATGCTACTCTTCAAAACTACCAATAAATAACTTAAAAATGAACGACTTGAAAAAGTTGAGGCAGTATATACCGGCAGAATTTGAAGAATTGATGCTGAAGAAGACTACTTTTTATATTTGGCATTATTTTCCAATAAGAAACTCTAGTTTTGCTGTTTTAAATACTGTTTTTGTATCTTCCTTTGAAAATTAAAGTTAACTTTCCTTTTCTAATGTACTTATGTTTATTTAATCTTCCAAGGGATGCTTCAATTTCGAAAACGACTCATCTCGGAAAATTCCAAGATCCATTTTCTCCATGTATACTTTTCTGAAAAGGAAAATTTGGCAAGGTTAAGATGTAAAATAAGGAGTGTTAATTATTAGAAAATCGATATTGTCGTAGTTCAAATTAGTCAGAAGAAATTTAGTTTTTTGCTTCTCCTGAAAAATTACGTCTTCCCGAGATGAGACCCTTTCGAAATTCACGATTCAACTAAATTCTGAGTTTAAAGTCAGAATTTAACTAAATTCTGAGTTTAAAGTCAGAATTTAACGAAATGCATTTTTGACGTCTCCTGCCAAACTTGAAATTGATGTCAGGAGATAGATAATTAAATATTAAGACAGATAAGTGAAATCCATTTCGTTGCAAGTAAACTCGTTTGAGATTTACCGAGCTTCAAAGGGTCAAAATTGTCATTGTTCAAGCGCCATTTTCTCGAAAACAGTTAAATTTAGGCATGAGAAAAGTAACTCAATAATTGCTTGGATTTTTTAGAAAAATATAAAAATTTAATAAAATATAGGGCATTTCATTTAAAAAAACGGATGATGTCTCCGGTTTGAGGGAGAAGCGGCAACACCGCGCAATTTAAAATATTTTATAACGAGAGTATATTATGTTCATCTATGGCCAAAGCCAAATTCTCAAAACATCCTATTCGTTGGTTCTCCAGATATTTCTAATAGGACACTCAACTTGAATCACCCTGAAACAGAGGGGGAGATCTGTCAGTATGTTTCGCGAGACACTCTTAAATCGTTGAAACATATATGAACCGTTTCTTAAGACTTATTTATCGTTTTGTATTACTTTTTTTATTTTGTGACCCTTTTAATGTATATGTTTTCTTGTATTCATTTTGGCTTTTTTTTTCAGCAATCGAAATAAATAAAAATATATAAAATGAACTAATTAAACATATGTTTAATTTGTCAGGGACTTATTTAACACTCAAAAATCAAAATAGGAAACTTTTAGTTTGTACACTCTCCCCCTTTTATCATTTTTTAACTCTCTGTAGTTTGGTGGAACAATTCATAGCGCATTTGCCATTATTCAAAGAAGAATATGGAACTTGTTTTTTTGGTTCCAGTCTGTTATACAATCGTACGGACTAAATTCTGACTTTAAACTCAGAATTTTGTTAAATTCCGACTTTAAACTCAGAATTTTGTTAAATTCTGACTTTAAACTCAGAATTTTATTAAATTCTGACTTTAAACACAATATTTAGTTAAATTCCGACTTTAAACTCAGAATTTTATTAAATTCCGACTTTGAACTCAGAATTTTGTTAAATTCTGACTTTAAACTCAGAATTTAGTTAATTTCCGACTTTAAACCCAGAATTTTATTAAATTCCGACTTTGAACTCAGAATTTTCTTAAATTCTGACATTAAACTCAGAATTTTCTTAAATTCCGACTTTAAACTCAGAATTGAAAAATAAAAAAAATTGTGGCCCTTCTGCGCTTCCGTATTAACGTACTATTTTTTTCTTAAAAAATATTCCGAATCCCGTTTGGACACCAATGGCAGAAATTTAAAAAAATCTTTTACATCAAAAAATGTCATTTGAGAGTAGAAAAAAGTGTACCAAATGTCATAGAAATATCTAGAGTGGTGTGAAAATTATGATAAAATAAACATTTTTTTCTTACAATTTTAACACCCTGTATATGGGAAACGAAGTATTTCAAAACAATTTCAAAATCACTCTAAGTACTCGCTGCAAATTCTCTCTTGCTGTTTGTATCGTTTGATGCTACTAAAAATACCTAAAATTATTCAAGACATTATTATTCGTATTCCACTGTACAAGAAAATATCGAAATAGCTGTTTGTTCCTTTTAGTACCTGTAAATTTAGGATTGAGTTAAGTATTAAGATTAATTACATAATTTTTAAAAATATTCTTTCTTTAGGTAAAAATACCATTAAAGTCAAAAAAGGGAAAGCTCAATTAATTGACACAGTTTCTTTGTTAGGACTCTACAAGTTATGATTTTCTTAACATTTGTTACTTCAACCTTATCGAATAATATTTAATTATTCGATTCCTATGAAGTGTTATCTTTTATTTTTATTAAATTTTTTACATATTGTTTAAAATATTTTAATAAAAGCTTATACTCTATAATTTCATACTTTATTTTATGTTATTTCGCCACAAACTTTATAATATCTAAATATGTGTTATTTCAATATTTGCCATTTCCCACAAAAATATATAAATATGGTGCAAAAAATAACTTTTTTGTAAATTTTAAGATTAGATTTCGCTGTATACCTCTTTTTAACTTTCTTTTCAGGCCCTCAATAGGTATTTGATGAAAAGGAATACATTTTCCATTTTGTATATTTAATATCTAATGGAGTCTGAAAAAGAAAATTAACAAATATGTTCTCTGAATAAAATATAAACAATGAATAACAATATGTTTCACTATTCCTGTCATTTCTATACCCTTAACTGATTTGCATTTCCCTCGTAGAAGGGAAAAACACTCAAATATCACATTATATGAGTCAAATACAATACACCGACACAATACTAGACAAACATACGATGTACAGGGTGTCCGGATTTGGTTGCAAAAGCAGGGTATCTCGCTTATTTTTAAAGATAGAACCTTGCGGTTTTCACGAACCTGAGCTAATTTTTTGTGAAACTCATGAAGCCGTAAACAAAATTTTCATAGCCTTCTTCGTTTATGAGATACAGGGCGAAATAGAAAATTTTTCATTTTGGGACCCCCCTCGTAACTCGTTTATCCTTTAACTTAACGCAAAGGGAAAAATTGCTGCTTATGCAGTTTTTTACGCTGGATCCAGTGGCGTAATCATATTTTTCATTTGAGTTGTTATTTTTTAGATATGACCCAAAGTTGTGTTTTTTTAAATGGGACACCCTGCATATTTGTCCAGAAATTGATTTGTCTTTTTAAAAGCTTCTCAAAAATATATAATAGTATGGGTCTATTTTAATAAACAACAACAATAATCCTAATTTTTATAATTATCATCCCAAATTTTGCAGTAGGCCATGCAAAACAATGCTGCCTTTTATTTAAAGTCGTTAACAATATCTACATCCTAACAATAAATCAAAATAAATATGTAATTAATTCTACTTATCAAAATATGTATCGATAATTTCGCACCAAAAAAGTACCACCTACCTAGATTTATGTAACACAAGAACAAAACACTAATAAATTATTATGTAACAAGCCTTTCAGCAAAAATCAACTGTCGTATAAGAACTACAGTAACCAAGGAAATCAAAAGAACTCTTCAACTGTTTCCATTTTGTTCTATGCATGCTTCGCACAATTTTCGTATTCATTTTAGGGAATTAAGCAAAATAACGGGATGATTTTGTAAATAGCGAAAATTTTCTCTTATTGCATTTCCTAAATCTTGGACATTATCATAGTGGTCTTTGTAAATTCTATTTTCCAGATATCCCCATAGAAAGAAATCTAAAATCGACAAATCTGGGGACATAGGGGGCCATCTTATAGGTCCATTTGTTCCGATCCATTGATTGGTAAAATTATTGTCCAGAAATAATCTCGTCATTCCAGAATTGTGTGCAGGAGCACCGTCCTGTTGAAAATAAATTTCATTAATTTGCGCTAGAGGAACATCGTCAAGTAATTCAGGTATAGCTGCCTCTAAAATTTCTATATAGCGATTGGATGTTAGATTTCCCTCAAATATATAAAATTTTATATGTGTTCCTAATATGAAGCAGGACACATTTAGACCAAACTTGCCCTGCTGTCTTCTGGGAAATATTTGGTACTGAGTATACCAGAATTACTGAAATGTGCTTCGTCTGACCATATAACCTTCCTTTCAAAATCTCTAACCATATTGCATCTTTCTCGAAACCATTTGCAGAAGACTACCCGACGCTCTGCATCCCCTGGCTGTAAGTGTAAGCCGCTTCAACATTTTCATTACTTAATATAAAACAAGCTAACATATCGTACTTTTCATAATGTTCGAAAGTTTGGTTTTCTTCCATAATAATACAAATATATTTTTACACAATAAATAAATACAAAAAACTAGCGCTATATTTTATATACGCGTACAAAATTGGGAAATGTCATTTGCTTCCAAGAAAACAAAAGAAAACGGCATCGTTTTGCATGGCCTACTGCAAAATTTGGGATGATAATTATAAAAATTAGGATTTTTGTTGTTGTTTATTAAAATAGACCCATACTATTATATATTTTTGAGAAGCTTTTAAAAGGACAAATCAATTTCTGGACAAATAAACAGGGTGTCCCATTTAAAAAAACACAACTTTGGGTCATATCTAAAAAATAACAACTCAAATGAAAAATATGACTTCGCCACTGGATCCAGCGTAAAAAACTGCATAAGCAGCAATTTTTCCCTCTGCGTTAAGCTAAAGGATAACCGAGATACGAGGGGGGTCCCAAAATGAAAAATTTTCTATTTCGCCCTGTATCTCATAAACGAAGAAGGCTATGAAAATTTTGTTTACGGCTTCATTAGTTTCACAAAAAATTAGCTCAGGTTCGTGAAAACCGCAAGGTTCTATCTTTAAAAATAAGCGAGATACCCTGTTTTTTCAACCAAATCCGGACACCCTGTACAGGCATTATTAATAAAAATCGGTAAACTTTCTTTAGCCCGAACTCATTATGACTGGGGTAGGAAGATCAAAAGTACGACTAGCTCACTGGTAGTGTAAAATTAAGTAAATTATTTTGTTGGCCATGTATTTTATTTGCAACAAATAATAGCGACAAAGTTTGGTCAAAAAGTGGTTATAGTGATTTAAAAAATTTGTCTCGTGGTCTGTTACTACACAATAAAAGTACTCAACATATTTCTTCAAATTGCAAGCTTATTCTCATGAGAAAACAAAAGCAAAATATCGCCACAGCAATAGACAATGCGCGTAAAATAGAAATTGAAATTTTAATGCAGGGTTAAAGAAAACCGAAAAATTTTAAAAAGTCTCATTGATATTACATTACACCTCTGTATGCAACAGTTACCTTTCAGGAGGCATGATGAATCAAATGAATCTTTAAATCGCGGCAATTTCTTGTTTGTAAATATGACACAAATTTCAAAACATTTTTAGAACTTGATAATGATAATAGATCAGTTTTTTCTGGGACAACCAAAACAATTCAAAATTAATTAATTGGTTCAGTTGCTTATGTTGTAAAGAAAAAGTTTATGAAACCATTGACATAAGCTGCCATTCACAATTATCCATCATCTTTCGGTACGTTACAAATGGTCAACCTGTTGAGCGATTCATGGGATTTTATGACGTAAGTTCTGGGCGTTCTGCGCAAGATTTATTTCAATTTTTACCCATCAAATTCGAAAAATTTGACTTGCATTCGAAATTAGTGGCTCAAACATACGATAGAGCTTGCGTAATGTCGGGAGAAATAAACGGTATACAGACAAAAATTAAATCTATAGCACCACAAGCATTGTTTACTCATTGCTATGCACATGTATTTAATTTGGTTTTAAGTAATGTGTGCAGTTCAATTCATCAGGTTAAAGTATTTTTCTCAACCATATCGTTTTTTCTATTTTACAGTTTTACGGTTCATTCTTATGTAACATTTTCTTTTTGAGGTAAATTGGATAATTAGTTTTTTTAGTAATAATTTTTTAACGTTTCACTAGGTCAACATTTTGTTCTGGCATATTGGATTTTTACCAAAATATTACCAGGTATCAAAGGGTTCCCAATAAATCAAACCAAAACAATGTGATATACTTTTCTTTTATTATGATTTTTTTTATATTCAGCAACGTTTCGGCGGTCGTTTACCCCATCATCAGTTTTTTTGGGAGGTGTGCATCAGTTTAAAACCTACTTTTTGTTGTTCTAATTAGTATGTGAAGTCATATTTCGTTAATAGCTACTTTTTATATTTTTTTAATTTCTACACAAGAAACACTCTCTGCATGTTCGAGTTTTAAACACAGCTAATTTAACGTTGCGAAATATAAAAAAAATATAATAAAAGAGAAGTATATCACATTGTTTTGGTTTGATTTATTGGGAACTGTGATACCTTGAACATAAAACACCGGAAACTATATAATTTCCAAAATATTACCAGGTCATCCCCATATGAGCCTTAATTTTTGACTAAGATTTGAAGTCAATCGATACTACAATTAGTTATGACACACAATTTGCAGCCATTTTCTTCCACCATCTCCAAAATTTGAGATAAACTGAATAATTAATTTTTTTAGTAATAATTTTTTTAACGTTTCATCAGGCGTCCACCTGGTTCCGGCATATTGGATTTTAACCAAAATATTACCAACTCATCCCAATATAAGCCTTAATTTTTGACTAAAATTTGAAGTCAATCTGATGAGTACATAAGCTATGCCGCGAACTGACAGACAGACAAACTGACAGACGGACCGACGAACTTGAAACATATTTTTGGGCATCTAGCGACGCCAAAACGCGAAGATATGTAAAACCTGAGAGGGTGATTTTTTCAGATTACAACAATTTTATTTTTTATTTTTATGGCCGCCATTTTGTTCCGCCATCTTCAATTAATACCACACTTTTACTAGTTCGTCTCTATGCTACAATTAGTTATGGCATATAATTGAGTCTACCAGTGCGAAAACGGCCTAACCCCAAAAGAGTAGTTTTGAGAAAACGTGATTTGAAATCTGTTGGAAAATAGTGCTTCGTTTAAATCCTATCCGAAAAGTTTTCAGTGGATACATTTTTGTTTAATCTATTTATTTTAGCCATGCTAAGATTTTAGTAGCAGAAAAGTTGCAAAATACTTATATTTTTTTGAAAAAAAGTGGGTTAGGCCGATTTGCCTTTTATAAAAATTTTCAAAAATTACTAGGCCAGAGTAAAAAAACTTGTTATGGACAAATATATCGTAAAAACAGATATTATATTTTATGAAAATACAATCTTACAAGAAACTAATTTACAAAAATGTCATTGAACCGAATTATTCATCATAGTTCTCCTCCATTTCGATGAAGTCTTCAAATTGGTCGTCTGTTGTTTTCAAATTTTTATAAAAATCTTGGTAAACGGGGGGAATGAAGTCGGAAAGTTGCAATAAGTCCTGCTTTTTTTAATATCCACCTTGTGTCCATTCGGATAGAGCAGTTGCAAATTATTATTAACTGAAGAAGTGACAGCATTTCTTTTTGCAATGTTCACTGTTTTGAAGGGAACCAAAATATTGTTGGAGTATTTGAAATGTATTAGAAATGGTTCATCCTTTTTAAATTTCAGCCATTGTATTTTGAGCTCCACTTTTTCGTCATTTAGAGATTTCTTTCTATTGGTGATTTGGGATTGAAGAGATGCAGTAGAAAAAAAATTTTGACTTTCCATGATAATAAGTTTAAAAGGGTCTTTTTTTCTGGCAGATCTGATGACATTACACCAATGTTCCGGAATGTAAATATCTTTGAAGAATTTCTTTTGTTTCTCGATGAGCCCGAAGTCTTGATCGCATTGCAAATACGAGTATCCACTCACCAAATACTTTTGATCGAGCTCATCTACTGTGAAATTACCGGAACCTACAATATAATTACAAAGCAGCGCGATCTTGATATTCCGGTTTTGGCCGCCGCATTGGTCTGAATAGAGAATGAGTTTTTTCGAGAGAACATGATTTTTCACAAAATGTAGAAGACAAGAGCCTATCTCATCAGGACCTCGTGAAGCTTTTGATTCATCCCACACATACATAAATGCCTCGTTTGTTGCTAGGTTATGGATTCCCAGACAAAATGTCCATAGTTGCCGCTTATAGTACGCAACACCTGTTGACAAAACTGGGGTGGCCAATGTCTTCATCAAAACTAATAACAGTGATGTTTTTGTCGTTTTTAGCCAACCCCGCATCGGCTTTCATCCCTTCCCTTGCTGATTCAGCCTTACGAAGATGTAGCTCTCGCTCAGTAACACTTTGCTGTTTTGCAGCTTCCTCGGTTGACGCTTCTATTTTTACCTTTAGAAAATCACATTTTCTACATGAATCTGACACAGGAGCATGAAAATGTAAATTGAACTGTGTATTAAATATGTTGGAGAAAACAAAATATGACACACAGGAGTTTGATCTTTGTAAAGGTTATACATTTTCCCTAAACTAAGATCAGGCGACAGGTATTTTCTATGGGGGTTCTTTACTCTTGAATAATGTGATTGATATGCGGGGAATCTGTTTATGAAATTCTTGATTTCCAATATTTTGTCCTCGCTTGTCTTATTACCGGGGGCATGTTTTCCCCGTTCATCTACGGGAGGGGTCATACCAGCTGCTTTGCTCAACATAATTCTACTTATTCTTCCATCTGAAACTTTAAACACTTTTTTAAAGAACTCTTTGCAGATTTTTACTTTTTCTCCGTTTTCACTGGTTGCGTAGTACAATCGCGTATTCGAACGTCTTGAAGGATCTGCGTTGGCTTTGTAACACCTTAATTTATTTACAACTTTAACTAAGCCGAAAATGTAAGAGGTTTGTAAATCATGAGTTTCAAGCCCATACAAGTTTTCGAGCAGAGTTTTTTGCCGTTCAGAATTTATCTTTACATGGCACTGATTTGAACAGGGACACACTATTTCTTCAAATAACTTGGCTGCTACTACCTTACCTTTGAAATTCTTATATTCTTGACCTTTTGTCCGCTTCGCTTTCGTAATATTTCTTGGCCACAGTTTCTCACTCCTGGTGCGTTTTCTTGTTTTTGCTTTTGCACTTATAGTAGCCTCTTCACTTTCGGTTTCTGAGCCACTTTGATTATTAGGCTGATCAGGCAGATATTCAGACCCAGAATCGTCGAATGGGTCGCTCTCATACGAGTCTGGAAGAAAAAAAACTAACCTCAAAAACCTTGTATTTTTTTACATGCACAGTAATGCTAAATAAATAAAGTAAAAGTTCTTACCGTTGATGTCTAGTGAAGTACTCATATTCATATATATTTTAACACACACACACAGTTTGTTTTAATTCAATTATATTTCGCAAAACACAAAAAACTCTAAGCTCAGTGCTAAGTAATGTCAATATGACTTGATTGCGCAAGAACGGCCTAACCCACAGAAGTGTGGATTAGGCCGGTTATGCGTATGTTATGTTGACAAAATTATTTAAAGCAAAAGTATACTACCAGCGCCATCTTTGGAAGAGTCGCGGAAGGTGGCATAGGCTGTTTTGCCTTGTATATTTATATGCTTGGGCAACAAGTTGGGCCGAATATCTTAAAATAATAAATTTGTGGGTTAGGCCGTTTTCGCACTGGTAGCCTCAATTTGAAATCAGTTCATTAAGTAGTTTTTTCAGACTGAATTTTTAAATATTTTATTAAGCCGCCATTTTGTCCCGCCACCTTGGATCCGTACCAAAATTTTACCAGTTGATTCCAGCATAATACTTGATTTTTGTGCAAAATTTGAGATAAATTCGATAAGCACTTTCTTAGTAATAATTTTTTTAACATTTCACTAGACCGCCATTTTATTTTTCTACACTGGATTTTTACTAAAAGTTTACTCCGTCATCCTTATATAACCCTTATTTTTTTACCAAAATTTGAAGTCAATCGGGTCAGTAGTTTTTTTAGCTATGCCGCGAACAGACAGACGGTCAGACAGATAGACCGACAGAATCGAGAAAACATGTTTTTCATCATCTGGGGACCTTGAAACGTGAAGATCTTCCCTTTTATGAGGGAAGTAAAAAACAAATTTTCCAGTTTACCTCAAATTTTGCAAAAAAGTCAAGTGTTTCATAGGAATAAACTGATAACATTTTGATATGAATTTAAGATAGCAAAACAAAATGCCGGCCTAATAAAATATTTAAAAAGTCACCCAGAAAAATTACTTATTAGATCAATTTAAAATTTTGTGTAAGCAATAAATGTGATATAGAAACAAACTGGTAAAGACGAATTTTAGATGGTAGAACAAAATGTCAACAAAATAAATTTTTAAAAAAATCAACATAAAAAAGATTGACTTGAAATTTTGCAGAAAACTTAAATGTGATATAGGATTAAACTGGTACGAATTCAACAGGACGTAACAAAATGGCGGTGTGTGTCAATGTAAAATTTATCGAATTGATAAAAAAACTTGATTGACTGGATCGTTACTTGATGAAAATCCATCATTAACAATGCAAATAAAATAATTTAAACTGTTTTAGATGTTCACTTTTATTCACAACTTGTTAACAAATAAAGTCAGTTTCATTAAAATGCAATCAACCTATAGGAGAGTCGCAGCACAAGATATTAATACGAAATTAATTGTTATACTTACAACTCAGTTTGACTTTTGGTATTGATTATATAGTTTCACGCAACAACATCAGACGGAAATCTATACAAGAAAAAGGACTTTACATATTAGCAGTGGCGGCTCGTGGTGAATTATATTGGGAGGTCAATAACAAATTTAAAAATAGGCATACTTAAAATAAAAATAAATATCTTTAAATTGAGCTTAAAAAAGTTTAGGTTCGACTCTCGTTTTTTAGACTTGGAACAATGCTAAATAACACATTCTTTAAAATTGCACGCACATTCCTTTTATAAACGATTTCTCGATACTCAATATTGCGAAAGCGGTAGTCTATCTTGGCCCAACTTCTCAACAAAATGTATAAGCCCTCGAAAAACCCCTGGAATTCCAGACAAAGCCGTTTCATCATTGCCACGTAGTGCCAACTCAAATGCCCCACAAAATTTTACACAATCTATAATTTTGTTTAAAATATAACGATTTTTGGATACATTTTCATTAAAATCTTTAAGGGATTTTCTATAAGCTGTGTCTAGCTGAGTGCGAATAACACCACTTCCGACCGTAGCATAGTTCACCGAGCATTTCATGTGATCTGCAGAAAACGCATTTTTTTTAAATTTTTTCTTTTAAGTGTTTTAAGTCTTTAATATCAGTAAAATAAGTTAGAGACTTCATAACCACATATCCAGTTAGCTAAATCGTACATACTTGTGAAAAAGTTTCGATGAACATCTTTATTTTTATCTTTACTAGTTTGTCGTATACTAAGTTCTAGCAAATTGCGAACACTTACCTTGAATTCGCTTATTTTCTCAAAATTAAGTTCGTTAGCACTCTTTAGTTGTTTAATTTTTTGCACTACTGATATTTTATTTCATCTACATTCGCAATTCAAACACAGACCACCTCGAAATTAGTTATTTTTGCAAAATTAAGTTCTTAAGCACTTTTTAGTTGTTTATTTTTTTCTACTAGTCACTACCAACATTTTATTTCCTGTATATTTCCAACTCACACATGGATCATAAAAATAAAAAAATATTTATTACAAAAATCAATATGTAAATCAATTTTCATCGATTAAAAACATCCGTAACAATATCGAGTTAGAATATCGACCGCGCGACCTCTGAACAATTGAACTTCCGCATGCCGACATGATGCCGCGACCGATCGATCAAATTATGAGAAGAGACCGGCTGATGACCCAAATCGCGATTTCATAGTCCATTTGCTATCACGTTCGGCTGCCGCTCGGTAGCTGTGAAATCTTCGAGTACTTTCGTCAAGCTTTAAGGTAATCAGGGCAATTCGGCTGCCTAGCTTAATATAGCGTATTTTATTATGCCTAAGGAACGCAACGAGACCATTCGAACCGCTGCGCGTGGCTAATAGTGTAGCGTATTTAACTTTTCCCAAGGTTCACGTTTTATTATAACTATTAGGAGGGACGGTCAAACGAATAATTTATTTTCTGAAATATTTTTGGGGGGGTCATTGACCAAATGATCCTATGGAAGAGCCGCCACTGTATATTAGAGAAATATAGAAGAACTATATAAATAAACCAAAACATTTTACGTTCTAGAAAAAAATGTGTTTAAGAATTCAAAATATTTAAACGTTCAATTTAATAATAATTAACGCCAGATAATTATTTACTGAAGAAAAAAAGATATAATTACTTTTTAAAAACACCTCCTAGAAAGAAGCAAACATGATTGCCTCCGCAGTACAGAATATTAAAATTTAACAAAATTGAAAGCTATTTTATTTTATTTTATTACATGTCATTTAAGTCAGCCAGCAACCGCTGTTGCCAAAGTAAATTTTGTTATTTTCTTTGATGTGTAATTTTTTTTTCTTATAGATAGGTTGCTAAAAATCGGAGAGGAATGGAATTAGGTAGATTGGGACCGGGTTAGCACCAGGTTAGGTTAGGTACCATCAAAAAGCAAAAATGTTTAGACTCATTAAGTAGCCAACAAGTTTTACACATAGTTTGTGGAAAGGGAAATTAGGCATTTATTTCATTTCATTTTCGTTAGTAATTTTAGTATTTTTTTGACTTATAATTAATTAAAGTGCGGATTATGTCAGGTTAGGAATGGTTAGGTTTACTGCAGAAAAAGAGTGCGACAACGCACCAACAAAAGTCGGGATCTTCATTAAAACAAAGTTTATTTTTAACAAAACCTATATTGTTAGGTGCATCTGTCCCGTTAGCGTTAGGTTAGCCCAGGTTCGTCGATAAAACCATCATTAAAGCCATAAAATCACATGCTAAAATCATATTTGAAATATGCAAGCCCATCATATTTAAAGAAAATCAGGTAAGTTTGGCAACAATGCATTTTTTGTTTCTGGATTTTGTCAAAAAGTTCATTATTAACAGTTTTAGCATTAGAATTGGAAAACGAGTGAAATTTATGAAGTTTGTTGGTTATTTATGGAAAGTTTTGTGACTTTTTTAAATAAAAAATATGATTCATCCACGCTTTTTTTACTTAAATACAGTCAATTTAAGTTAAGCTTCCTAACAAAATTGAAAAAAGGTAAAAAATCGAGATGTATTAAATCGTACCAGACTCCAACGCATTTTTGATGACAATCAAATAATGCGAATAATTTAAGTTTGTATGCTTATTTTTGTTTTGGCCATTGTCAAAATGTCAATTTGACTTTTTATTTGTTAATGGTGGCGAAGTTTGTGGTTATACAGGAGTCTTATTGTGTTAATTTCCCACATAGTTAAAATTGCCGTAAAAAACGTCATGTGAATTTAAAAGGTAATAAAATAGTATACAGACCTCGGTGAAAAGGTTTCATTCTTGTCACGAGAAACGGTTCGGTTCACCTTGGCGCTACGCGACTCTCTCAACAGGAATGAAACACCTTCCACCACAGGTATGTAATATGTTATTACTGATGTTTGTAGGAAATAGATATTTACGATATAAGTGAGTAAAGAGCATCATTAAGATACGCGTGTAGAGAGTTTTGTAACTAGACTAGTATCTTAATGAGTTTAACTCACATGCCACTCTGCGTTACCCCGGAAAATATCAATTTAAGTAACACCTTATTGACAGTTTTAATTTCTTTAGTCAAAATGAGTGATTCTGAAATATGAATTCCTTCGAATATTGAGAAGGAAGCATCCAGGGTAATTGACGGGTTGCTTCCTGAAAAATCCAGGCCAAAATATGATTGTATTTTCAATAGGTTTCAAAATCATGCAGAGAGAAGAATGTGCAGAACTATGGGAATGTAAAGGTACTTATAGTATACTTCGGGGAGTTTTTTGTTGAAAAATGTCAAGCATGAAGGGCGATATTTTAATTCTTTTCTACCAACAACGAAAACGAAGATAGCCAGGAAATTCTATGTAACATCTGGAAACATTCAAGAGATGGACATGGTTCAACTAGTTCAAAAATACATTAATCTTCACCCATATAACATAGAGCATGGTAGGTTTTTCATCCAATTTTGAAATGGTGTGTGCAGGGGCGTGCGGTGAAATTTTAAGAAAGGGAAGCAATTTTTAGAAACTTACCTATTTGTAATGTAATTCGATTCTCCGTCGTCGATGCTCCTGCCCCGTTGAATTTATCACGAAATTTTTTATACCTTTAAGTGTTGAAAAATTGCTTCTATGAACTTGTGGCCGGTATTGTCAATACTAATTCACACAATTTCGACACTTCGGTGTAGGCATCTTCCAGCTCCTTGTATTCTAAAAATTGCGTTAGTTCCTTAGCGTTAATTTTTGCGCTAATGTCATCAGTTTCGTCAATCACTTTTAGTTCAGATCGCAGTAACACTCGGTCGAAGAACTGGCCAAAATGAAGAAGAAGAAATTTAAACGCATCTTCTGGAAAAGTTTTTTCCTTTAAATGCATCAAAATTGCAGAGCTCGAGGAATTTAAAATAATTTAAACCGTTAAATCTATAGTTTATTTGTTGCTGAATTTGATCGATTATTTCATAAAAGAGGCGTCTGTATGATGTTTGAACATATCCCACCTTGTCTGTTCGAAGACGCTGGGCTTATGGCTCTACATTTAACGTCATCGTTTTCTCCCAAAATAGGTCAGTCATCTGTTTTTGGCTTAACATAGACTTAAAATCATCCACTTTTTTTAGGCAAAAAGCAATATCATTTGTTTTAGTTTGTAATATATTCAAAACATTGTCCGAGAATGGAAATATTTCTGAAAATATGTTCAACAAATAATTAAAATTAAAATCTCGTTTCAAACAGTCCAAAAACCCCCTCGAACTATTTATTGCTTCTGAGTCCCAGGTTTCATTATTTTCTATTATACTCTCAAATAATTCAATCAGTGATTCACGATTTTCAGATATTGTTAACACAAGTCTTCCATTATAGTTCCACCTAGTAGGAGCTACTTTGGGCAATCGTTTGTGAACAATGGAGTCCAAAGCTTGTGTACGTTTTGTTGACTTGGAAAAAAAAAGCAGCCATGCCACTTAAAGTAACGGAAAATACTTTAAACTCTTTAATGTGATTGATGGACTGGGATAAAACTAAATTTAATGTATGTGCAAAACAATGGACAAACACAGTACTTTGGAAAGTTTCTCGAACTTTAGCTTGCAGACCCCCTAATTGTCTTGCCATCACTGCAGCTCTATCATAGCTTTGAACAACTAATTTTTCCTCTCCATTAATTTCTTTAGTAACGTTATAAACTACGGTATATAATTCATCTGCTGTACGATTTTCGGACACATTCTTAAAACCTAAAAATCGCTCTTGAATACTTCCGTTTGTTGTAACGTGGCGTATTACTATAGATAATTGGCTAAAATTAGTGATATCAGTTGTTTCGTCCAGAACAATAGCAATGAACCGCGCCTCGCCAATCTCTACTTAATTCTTTTTAGAATAATGGTTGCAACAGCGGAAATTAAATCATTCTGGATTCGATTCAACGTTCCGCGAAAAACGCAAGACTGCTCTAAATGATTTTTTAAGCAATCATCATATTTCATCTATTTGAAGAAACCCTTGTTTCGTCATGATCTCTAAATCCCAATTCGTGCTGTCCGAGAAAACAAACAACATCAATAAGTCTTCTTAATATTTGCCTATTTTTATTGACTAGTTCATTGTGTTGGCGGTGACTAATTTCCAACTGTTTATTAAGGGCGTGTTCAGTTCTGGTTTTGCCGAAGACTTTTTCTTTTATGACGGCCTGCAAATGCGCTTTGTACATAATGTGTCTTTTTACAGTTTATGGAAATTGTTTAAATCGGAAAAACCAGTTTTATTTCAGAGACCTTTTTCATTTTCACAAAGTAAACATGGCCAACAAAATAATCTACTTATATTTTCACACCCTGTTAGCCATTTAAATTGCTCGTATTGTTTTTCCAGATAAAAATGTCTGTAAATTTTTGTGGTTAAATTTTTCATAGGCGGTTTTGCCCTTCCCTTGAAAATTATTTGAAGCTTATCAGCGAAGTTTAATGTTGAAAATCCCTTTATTATTAAGACACGCACCACACATTCACACACACTCTTCTTACTAAATTCTCCAACATTTTCAACGTTATTACCGACAGCCGAAGTTGACGATATTTGCATATCCACGTCCGTATTATTGTCTTCCATATCGCACCATGCACGACGCGACGTACGTATCACACATCACACGAATAGCCGTTCAAACAAAGAACCTACTCCAACGATAGCTTCCGCCCCCACTTAAAGCCCGCGACTGAAATGCAAAAATTGCAAACAGCCGGTGGAAAGTTCAATAACCTCTGGCTCGATTCACAGGAAACCAAGCATACAGGACTTGGCTGCAGAGAAGCTAGTGACCCGCATCTATTCCATTTTCTATTGTCGCTCGGTCGGCGTCAAGGCCGCATTTATTATGGGCTTGATAATTAAGATAATATTTTAGCATTTTTAATATAAACTAAATTAATTATTTCCTATTTCAAAAATTACATTTTAGAAGATGTTTTGTAATTTTTTTTGGGGAAGCACTGCTTCCTTTGCTTCCAAGGACTGCACGCCCCTGCTCTTTACGTTCTAGAAAAAAATGTTTTTAAGAACTCAAAATATTTAAACGTTCAATTTAATAATAATTAATGCTAGATAATGACTTACTGAAGAAAAGTTACTTTTTAAAAACACCTCCTAGAAAGAAGCAAACATGAGTATCTCCGCAGTACAGAATATTAAAATTTAACAAAAATGAAAGCTGTTTTATTTTATTTTATTACATGTCATTTAAGTCAGCCAGCAACCACTATTGCCAAAGTAAATTTTGTTATTTTCTTAATGTGTATTTTTTTTTTCTTATAGATGGGTTGGTAAAAATCGGAGAGGAATGGAATTAGGTAGATTGGGATCGAGTTAGCCCCCCAGCGCGACAACGCACCAACAAAAGTAGGAATCTTCATTAAAACAAACTTAATTTTTAATAAAACCTATACTGTTAGGTGGATGTGACCCGTCCATCCCAGGTTCGTCGATAAAACCATCATTAAAGCCATAGAATCACATGCTAAAATCATATTTGAAATATGTGCGCCCATAATAATTGATGAAAATCAGGTAAGTTTGGCAACAATGCATATAATTTTGTTTCTGCATTTTGTCAAAAACTTCGTAATTGACAGTGTTAGCATTGGAATTGGATAAGTAGTGAAATTTACGAAGTTTGTTGGTTATTTATGGAAAGGTTTGGGATTTTTTTTTATTAATAAAAATATGATTCATCTAAGCCTTTTTATGCTTAAATACATTGAATTTAAGGTAAGCTTCCTAACAAATTTGAAAAAAGGTAAAAAATCGAGATATAAATCGTACCAGACCTATCAAAAATGCAACTAATTTAAGTTTGTATGCTTATTTTTGTTTTGGCCATTGTCAAAATGTCAGTTTGTTTTTTTATTTGTTGATGGTGACGAACTTTGTGCTTATACAGGAATCTTATTATGTTAATTTCTGACATATTTGCCACAAAGAAAACGTCATTTGCATTTAAAAGGTATGATTGTAAATAAAATAGTATACAGACCTCGGTGAAAAGGTTTCATTCTTGTCACGAGAAAAAGTTCACCTCAGCGCTACGCGCCTCTGTAAACCAGCCTTTTTTCTCAGCAGGAATGAAACAGTTTCCACCTAGATAACTAATATACTGTTACTGATGTTTGTAGAAAAAATTGTTTCAACACCAATGTTAAAAAAATTGTCACCCGTTACGTCAGCTGTGACACTGACACAAGACTGTCGTGTTGAATTTTTTTTTAATATGCTTGTGATATATGGCACATTCTAGGCCAGTCAACAGTGTGTTTTTTGTCAGTTTCGTAAGTGGTCGTTAGAAAAGTACTTTTAACAGGACAGTATTTGAAAGCTAGTGAGTCAAAAGAATGATGAGAAAACAGAGCCTACTTTAAACTTATTTTATTTATAACTATTCAAAGCGATTGGTCAGTTTTTTAACACTAGAGCGAAGTTGAAGACATAAGTAACAAAACAGTTTTTAAGAAGTTTCAAAGATCAATTACAGTGCTACCAAAACAGGCATATATGAGTTGACTCTCTCTTGAAATAAATTAGTGCCACTTAAAATTATCTTACAGTCTTATCTTTTTCTTACAGTCTTTTATATCTAATGGTTCTAATATGCTAAAGTGGTGACATTCATTTACAAAAAGTTACTTAAATAGATTCAATAAGATGACTATAAAATTCTATACATCTAAAATATGGGCTATAATAACAAAAAACATTTTAAATATTAGACTGGTTCAACATCGATCCAGACACCTCCATCGACAGTGATCACAATGGCATCCTTTTGTATCTTGACTGGTAGAGGTGTCTTATTGTTGAGTGTTAACCTAAAGTTCCTCACCAGAGATGCTAAACCGACTTTGCTTTGCATCATGCCAAATCGCAACCCTATAAAATAAACATAAATTAATATGGCTACTGTCAGCAGCGCAACCAGGTTTTGAGCATGGGGGGAAGCTCATATTTTTGTTGAAAAAAAAGTTGAATTGATCCGGTCGATACTTGCTGGAAATCCATAACTATGATATATGGCAGTAAGTAAAAAAACAATTTTTTCTTGAAACTCCCAGTATATTGAAGAAAACAAACTTATGACATGTTTCGCCAACATTGTAGCTTCATCAGATGATACGCATAAAATGAAAATAAAATTGACCTTTTTTTTACCTGTTTTAGAATGGGTTTTTCATATTTATCTAAATCTATATTAACAAAAAATATTTTTAAGAGGTAAATAATTCAGGTCAGTTTGATCATTAAGTGTGTGTAAATTTGTTTATTTTTGTTTTCTTTATTCTAGTAAATTTAATTTTATGCCTTTCTCTTCTGTATGTACAACTTTAAAATTTTTATTGAAAGGATGATTGTTCTTAATTAAATGAGAAGCATAATTAGATCCTTCGTTCCCCTTGGCAATTCATTTATAATGCTCATATATGCTTTTGTCGAAACTTCTACCTTTCTGCCCTATAAACATTTTTGGACAATCTTCAAGTTAATTTATAGACACCTGGTTTATTATTTAAATTTGTTTTTGATTTATTATTATTTATCAATTTGCTTAAGGAGTTATTTTAATTTAGTTTTCCTAGAAAATTGCCTATTTTGTTACTGGAACTTGCACGGTCTAGTGCGGGACACGAAAGAAAACCGGGCGGTCCGTAAAATAGAGGTTCATAGTCTTAAGCAAGCGGAAAAGTAAAATTTGTGTACGCAAATAAATTTTATGTTATTTTATTTGTTGTAATAGTTTGTCGCTTCGCCTATAAGCGGTACGGAAAATTAATCGAGGATTTAGTAAGTTTCGCACTGGTGCACTTGTAACTGGGATGTGCCTAGAGTCTCCATGCACTTGCCGCTAGAAGGTTCTAGCTATTTCCAGCGGCGCCTATACATTTCGAGCATTTGTTTTCATTTCCATATAAATGCGTTGCGTTGAATTTGAATTATTATTTCGAAGTAACGATGGCGAGCAAAAGAGGAAAAACAATTTGAAGCGGTGCACGTGAAGTTATTGCGAGCGTTATAGAGGCCTGTACTAGAGAAGCTGAAAAAAATAGCTTGACTATTCCAATTCAAAATCGAACAGAACGCGCTGCATTGGTGTTTCGGAAAGTAGTGTAAGAAAAATTCAAAGAGAACATAATGATCGCTCATGTTCTACTTCACCTTTAAAATCTCCTGGTAAAAAAAGACCCCGATTACGGGTATAAAACCTTAAATCGGCTTGTACGATCAAATGGTTTTGTTTGGCGCAGGTGCCAAAATGAACGAAAATTGCTCATTGAGAGACCAAATATTTTTCACTGGCGGGTGAAATATCTATCAACTGTAAGGCAATATAGGCAAGAAGGACGCAATATGGTGTATCTAGACCAAACCTGGGTCGATAATGATATGACAGTAAACAAATGCTGGCATAGTGAAAGTGTTACAGGTGTTGTTGAGGGAATCCGCTCTAGTAGTCGCTTTATTATAGTTCATGCTGGTTCAGAAGCCGGATTTGTTCCAGGTGCTGCTTTAGTTTTTCGCTCGGGACTAACAACTGGAGACTATCATTGACAGATGAATAGAGATAATTTTGAAAAGTGGTTGCTCGAGAAGCTTCTACCTAACATTCCTCCCAAATCAGTCGTGGTAATGGATAATGCGTCTTATCATTCTCACGTAGAAGATAAAATGCCAACTAAATACTCTAAAAAAGCTCATATGATATCGTGGCTTAAATCAAACAATCTTTTATGTGATCCAACATAGAGAAAATATCAATTATATGAAGTAATATCAGCCAACAAGCCTAGAGAAAAAAAAGTCTAAAATTGACGGTCTTTTACGTAACCTCGGTCATACACCTTTAAGGCCGCCTCCATACATGTGCGACCTCAACCCTATTGAACTTGCATGGGCAGGAGTAAACAAATAGATTCGAGAGCGCAACACCGGTGAACTTTCAATTAAAGATTTAAATAAAATAACATTAGAAGCGATTGACTGAATATCGGCTGAAAATTGGAAATCGTATGTTAAACATGTTCGTTTTATTGAAGAAAAATACTGGGAAGTAGATGGCACAATTGAAACGGTTATTGATGATTTAGTTATCACACTGGGATCTTCAAGTAGTGACGACGATCATTTTCAGAGGAAGACAACGATTTAGAAGGAATCGAACCATTAGAATCACAGCCGTCAACCACAAAAATGGCTTAGTTTTTTTTCATATATTTTGTAAAATTGTTCATAAAGTAGCTGTCAATAAACTGCTTCAAAATAATTAATTTTCTGTTTAATACCGGGTGTCAAAAAATATCTAATATTGCAATTAATATTTGAAAAACTACAGAACTCATATTTTTCCAAAATTAACACATCAATATAGTTATAGCAGGGGAGCCAGCACTTCCAGTGAACAAGATTTATCAAAATTTTAACTTATGCAGTTCGATTTTGGGCTATTCGGGTATGCCAAAAGTGACCATTTGTCTCCGTCTGTCGTATTACTTTGTACAGGAGGCGTCATTGTGAAGTACTATACAGAGCGTTTCCTAATTGCGTGCTATTGTTAAAGGGGGGTGATTCTTGGACCTTTTTAAGAAAAAAGTTTAAGATGAACCTAAAAGTCTTAACCTTGGAGATACAGGGTTTAAAAAAAACATTTTTTTTAAATCCTAGTTCTGATGCTATTATAGATAAATAACTGTGTGAAATTTGATACACGTCTTTTGTGCATAAAAGGACATTTTTTATTAACAATCAATATTTGAAATTTCTACCAGCGGCGTGCATATGTAATTAACCTGGGTAAATCCGTACGTAGGAAACGCTCTATATAGTACTTCACAATGACGGCCCCTGTATAAGTAATATGACAAACGGAGACAGACGACCACTTTTGGCGTACCTGAGTAGCCCAACGTCGAACTGCATAAATTAAAATTTTGATAAATCTCGTTCACTGGATCTGATGCTGGCTGCCCTTGTAAAATCTGGACTTATAAATCGTGTATCACGATACTGGGTGGTCCAATAATAGTGGACGTATACATTAACCCGGGAACCGTTAATGACAGAACTCCAGAAAAAATAAATTTGTAGGTAAATCGATCAAGAAAAATCAAAATTAAATCATTTTAAAATTCGAAAGTTCGCCGTTTTTGCAACACAAAAGAGATATAGAAGTGCGGTACACGAAAGAAAACAGACAAATATAGATAAAGGTTCATTAAGCATAGTTACATTTTTTAATTATCTGAAGTGCGTATACTCAAAAAGGAGTGCTATATTATTTAAAGAACGATGGGACACTACTGGTTTAAAGAGATTTCTTGGCCGACCTTCCTAAACCAATCGACTCCGCCCGGTTTTCTCTCGTGTCCCGCACTTTACGTAATGCATTTGTAGTTAGTGGAAAGGTTTTTTAAATTAGGGCAAACTGAAAAGATAGCTTTTTTATAACTTTTTCTCTTTGAAATATTATCTATCATATTTGGATTATAACCATTATTTATTGTAATTTGTTTAAGTTAAGTTAATTTTGGAAATCCTGTTTATTTAGGGATTATGTGATTATTCTATGGATCATATTATGGAAGGTTGCTAACTTATGTTGTATTTGATGACAAGAAATGTAATGAATACTTGTATCAGTGTGTGTTGGTTTGTGAAAAACAGAAAACATAAGCTTACTATTTTTTCTTTTCATAATTAAATCAAGAAAGTTAAGAGAAAATTAGTTTCATTTTCTGTAATGAATTTTATATTGGAAGGTAAATTATTTATGAAATCCAAAAATATATCTAGTTGTCCTTTTGTTCCAGTGAAACTAGCTAAAATGTCATCTACATACCTGTGCAAATAAAGAAATTTGATAAAAAAGGGTGTTATTTTTTCAATATACATTGACTTTTGTTGGCAAACTTCTATCTTTAAAACAAGTTCAAATTATTAAAAAACAAGAAATAATGAATTTACTTTCCCTCTGTTTAGAACAAAACTATATATCTATACAAGTAATGATGGTCTTATATTGAAAAATCCTCTAAGTCCGTTATTAGTTGAAATATTTATGAATTTTCTAAAAAACAAAATTAGCCAACACTATCTTTGTTAAAAGTAAAAATTGTTTTTTCCTTAAATTCTATATATATATATATATATATATATATATATATATATATATATATATATATATATATATATATATATATATATATATATATATATATATATATATATATATATATATATATATATATATATATATATATATATATATATATATATATATATATATATATATATATATATATATATATATATATATATATATATATATATATATATATATATATACATATTTTTTTTTGTTGGTTTTATTTTTTTTATTTGAGGTCAGTGGAAAAATTTGAAATGACACTTATGCTTTAAAACCTCTATTTGTCAAAATACATATTGAGATAACGTTTCGACCGTATTTTGGTCTTTTTTAAATTTGAAATGGAGAAAGACGTATGTTATTTATAATATTAATTATTTTTATATTTTATTTTATTACCTTAGAAATTATTTTAAAATATAAAACCTGTCGTATTTTTCATGCATATTTTGGTCTTTTTTTGATTTAAAATGAAGAGAAATATAAAATTTAATTTTATTTTTATAAACTATTCTTTTTATCCTACCTACGGACATATACTTAAGGCGATTAAAGTACGAACATTAAACTAGACATAATATCACAGCTGTTATTCTAATACTGAAATCTATATTTTACACAGGTTGTTGACTATATATAGATATATAAGTATGTATAATGAAATGCCTTGGATAGTAATGGATTTTTTTATTGTGCTGAACATTCTTTCAAGAAAATCGCGCTTGTTAATTTGACATTTTTGACCTGAAAAGTTGAAAGTCTGTAACTCCTAAACGATTTAACTTGTAAAAAAACAGATTTCACTTCCCTGTCTTAGTTTTTAGTTATTTATTGGCTAACATCAGTTTCTACTTTCACAGGAGGTGTCAAAATTGGACAAAACTAAAAGTAACCCTCAATAAGTCAAGAGGAGTTAAATCCGGGCTTCTCGGTGGCCCTACAGCATAGGACTTTTCCCGAAAACCATTCCTCTACGGCCAATAAAAAATCACGAGAGGTGTGACAGGTAGCGCTATGCTGCTAAAACCAAGTCATAATGAAATTTAAAAATCCATGTAAATGTAATTATGCCACTGGCAGACGGCATTACTGGGGATTCCCCTCAGCTCCGTATTTGCAGTTATGCTTGTTCAATGGCCATTAAGATGAAAATTAGCTTTGATAAGAAACAAAATAAGATCAAAGTTGTTAAAACTATCCAATATTTCATTAGCTAAGATGAAGTGCATGATAAAGTTGACTTCTTTTATTTCTTGAACAAACTGTGTCTGTAGACTAAAATGATATGAAGATGAAGCGTTAACTTTGCTTTGTTTACTGTGTCGCTTCGCTTGCACATGGATTGTGTTTTGTCTTCTCTAATAGATTAACACACATGTTCGGTATTATCGGCACTTCTGCTTGGAAATAGCCTATTAGAATATGATAGGCCGACAAGCACATTGCACCGTGCACGCCGGTAAGCTTCTTTTATTTTTCGTTTATAAAATTCTGGAACCGACGCCAGAACCTTGGTTTCCTTTACATTTATAATATAGCCAGTAGTATGCTGGTGTTCAGCTACAGCAGATTGAACAATTTCTTTCTTTTAATACATCGTTCATGTTACTTAAGTCTAATTGATATTGAGCGTTCTGTTTCTCCCACATACACTTCTCTATAGGAGCAAGGGATTTTATATACTCCTTCTGCTTGAAAAGGTAGAATATCTTATGTGTATTGAAGATTGTACATATGTTGAATCACCGAAGTTATCATCCTGTTTTGTCTGTACTGCCATGTATGTAGGGAAGAACAACACTATCTAACGGTGGCACCTTATCATTATCCTTTGGCGAAGTTGGATTACTATATATTTTAATTGAACACGTAATATCTTCAGTGCTCTAAGAGTTTCGGTCAGTTTCGATGTTTCCGATGTTAGAGCATCTTATACACAGAGTGGACTAATAATATACCATTCTCTTTCCTTTGAACATATATCTACAAAAGGAATCGTTCCATTAAATTCAATTTCCATTGTGAACTTGATATTACGATGTTGTTGATTAAGGTGGTCCAGAAATATGAAGAGATTATCCTGTCCACGAGGCCAAACAACAAAAATATCATCTACGTATCTGAACCCGTGTTTTGGTTTTAGTGGAGCGGATATTAGAGCAATATCCTCAAAGGCTTCCATAAAGATATTCGCTGCCACAGGTGATATAGTCAAAAAAAGTGTTATCGTTCGGGTGATACGATTTATCAACGACAAACTTTTTAAGTTTGTTTTTCTTTTATTACGTGTAATCATATCCTCCGCATAAAATCTGGAAGATGAGTTAGATAGACCTATGATATTGTCATATGAAAAAAGAAGATAAACATATAAATACCAGCAGTTGCAAAAATCTTTGAGGCGATGTCACTTCAAAGTCAGTGACAAAATGACTAATAGAAAACAATTTTCGGGTTTTTTGCATCCACAAGCGAAAAGAATGGTATTAAATCTAATAAAATATTTCGAAAATGAAAATTCACCGGCCAGGAGACAGTAGCAAAAGCTCTGGGAATCGGTATAAGGACTACAGGAAACTGTGCATGAAAAAAAGTATAATTTACTACCGAGAAGATTAAGAAATGTACACGAAAACAAAGACAGAAGACTTAAGTGACAATGTAAAAATGGATGTTTGTAATGCAATTTACGATTTATACACATCAAAAACTAATATAACCCTTTAAGTTTTAAAAGAAGCTTTAAAAAATCGAGGCATATTGGAAATTGGACTAAAATCGTTTTAAAAATCAATAAAAATGTTGGGTTTTCGATATAAAAAGGACTGTAGTCGAAGATTTTTATGCGAGTTGCCACATATAGCAAGTCAGCGTATCCAGTTTTTAAAGAAATACACGGAAAATATTAATTCAAAATTTAGAAAAGTGGTATTTTTTGACGACACTTGGCAGGACGAGTCTGTAAAAAGTGTCAAGAGAAAAAAGGGATGTGAGATGGGAAAACGGTTCATCATTTTGCATGCAGGTTCTTCAACGGGATTTCTCCCAGGTGCAAGTTTACTGTTTTCTTCAACATCCAAAAGTATGGACTACCATGATAATATGAACTGTGAACTGTTTGAAGAGAAAGAAATTAATATGGGATTGGTGAAATCGAGAATGAGTTCTAGATGTCGAAATAGCACCAATGATCATTGCGCGATTTGAGGACGACTCAGAAGATGAGGACTTTTTAAGTGATGATGAGATTTTTTCAGTCTATAATATTAAAAAGTCTTGTGCCTTTGGATTTTTTTGTGTACATTTCTTAATCTTCTTCGGAAGTAAATTATGTTTTTTTTTTCATGCACAAGTTTCTGTACTTAGACCGATTCTCAGAGCTTTTGCCACTGGCTTCTGGATATTAGCCAGTGAATTTTAATTTAAAAATTTTTTTATTAGATTTGACACCATTTTTTTTGCTTACTTTTTTAGAACATTTGTAATTTTGTAGGCAATAAATAAATATAAAGAATACTTGTTCCAATTTTAAAGCGTGTTTAAAATAAGTAAATTTTTTTACCTATTAATTATAAGACAAAATTTGATATATAAAAATCGGTAAAATCGTTTTACCAAAAACTCGGGGCTAACGAAAAATACAGGCTATATATATATATATATATATATATATATATATATATATATATATATATATATATATATATATATATATATATATATATATATATATATATATATATATATATATATATATATATATATATTAGACTGAAATTTGAAGAAATCGGATAAGTAGTTTTTTAGCTATGCCGCGAACAGACAGACTGACGGACAGACATACCTACAGACAGACGGAATTGAGAAAACATGTTTTCCGGCATCTAGGGACCCTTAAACGTAAAGATCTGAAAAAATCTCACGAGGGAAGTAATAACTAATTCTCTTGTGTTTTTAATAAAAGTGTGTAAATGTTTTGCAAAATAATTTTTTTTTGTTATCACAATACAAAAAAGAACGTTTTTTTGCACAGGGGTGGCCTGCATTTAAATAAATGACATTGTATAAGTGGTTAGATTTTTAGGTCAAGCGGGGCTCATAATTTTTGGTGATTGATAAAAAAATTTCACTTTCATTAAGTGGCTGTACAAACAGAACATATCCTGATTGTTCCACTGATTTGAACCGCCTTCCGACTTTATTAAAGCGCTTGCTATTTTATGTATTTTTGTTTTTGCCAACCAAAAAATTTTAGCCAAATACATATTTACCGAAATTTCTTATTTAGTCCCTCGGCATTTAATATATAAAATAATATTAAGTAGCTCTCTTAATAATATTGCGTAATATAATAAAAAAACTATTTTCTCTCTCGCTGTATATTTGTAAATAGCCCATCGAGAGTTAATAGCTCGATAAAAGAGTCACGCAACATTTTGGTATTCACTGTGTTTTCTGATTTGATTCATAATGTTGGTGACCCTTGGACCCGCACGATAAGACCGCATTCGACTATAGAGGAGATCCCATAGCTGCCCTTGAAGTTTTTTCATAAAAAGTTCCTTGAAAAATGAAATAAGGAGATGTAAGACAAGCTTCCATTAGTTCTATTAAGTTCTTATCAAGATTATTATGAACCAGTATGTCTGATATAATGGAAATTGAGTCGTTGACAGAAATATTTATGATTCTACATCGAAACTGATCAAAATATCTTCGGGATCCAATTGGAATGCGTTAAGTTGTTCTACGAAATGTGCAAAGTTTTTTATAAAAGAATCTGTTTTCCAGAAAATGTTTTAAGAAAATTTTAAAGATATTTACTTAGTTGGTTTGTGCACGATCTTCGAAAGATACTGTACTTGACCAAAGTCGTGAAAGCTTCCGTTCTAAACTATAAACGTCATTCATGAACACCGTGTATATCTGTCAACCATTTTCATATCGTGAAAATGATTTAAAGATATTGGAAAAATGTTACAATTAAATAACTATAAATTTGCCTCTTATTGCTTACTTTAAATTACACATTGCAGTAAAATTGTGTTTGAAAATTAAAGACCACGTTATCGGTATTATTCTCATTCATATATTCCAAGAGATACCGGGCCTCGATATTGATTTACTTTGATAATTCTCTGTTTAAAAAATCTATAAGTTTTTGAGAGACGTAAAAGACCTTGTTTAACAATGATGATATTAAGTGGCTACCTTATTTTAGTCCTCGAATGTTTCCGTTGCGCCATTTTTGAATCGATAACCTCGTGCAGTAACTATAAGAAAAAACCAAAACACAAAAACACACAGAATGAACAGCAAGCGAAATAAAGTATGTGGTAATGCCATGTCTTCTTCCCAACTTAGATAAACTCACATAGTAACTAACGTATTTTGTTTAACTATAGTATTTTACTTTTTATAAGGTTGAGATAGCAATTATATTCGCTTAATCTATACCAATAAAAACTTAATCTTATAATTAGTTTACGACACAAAATAAATGTTACCTAATAATAACCCAACAACAAGGATTTTGTGATTAAATTCTTATTTAAGTTCAACTGATATATTTAAACAAAACTTCCTTCTTATAAATTAATGATACCTGTATGTTTGGTTTTATCATCATTAGGTTTAGCATGAATGATAAGTATTATAAGTGTGTATTTTTATAGTAAAAATGCAGTTAGTTTAATTTACCTTGCAATATTAGGTTCTTTATTAAAGTAATCTTCCGTTAGAAGAATTATTTTGCGAATTTCTAAGAATAATTAAACTCAAATTTAAGTCTTGTCTAAAACAACGCAACTTTTTCATTGCATGTATCTCTCGTTAAGAAGTCAATGTGGCATTATAGAAACGAAATAATATTAATGATAAGTCACTGTATAAGAAATGTATTAGTCCTTTTTACTTCCTACGTAAAATGGAAGTATTGTAATATTAAGCAAATTACCCTCCCAGATTTTCTCAGGTCTTTAGGTTTTCTAGATGCCGAAAAACGTTTTCTCGATTCCGTCGGTCTGTCGGCCTGTTCCCGACATAGCTAAAAAACTACATACCCGATTGACTTCAAATTTTTGTCAAAAATTAAGGGTAACGTGGAGAGGACCTGATAACATTTTGGTAAAAAATACAACCTCGAATTTTCCTAAATATTTTAGTGCTGAATTAAGGCAAAACATTGTATGGAAGAAGTCAGCTCATAAATCATATATGCAATCTAAATGTATTAATGACTATGAAAATTTTTCACGATATAGAGCTATTTGTAAACAGTTGGTTACTCGAGACCATAATATTTATCTCACACAAATCGAACAGGATGTATCTAATACTCCACGTAACTTTTGGAAGTACATAAATAGCGAACGTAAAAATTTTGATCTTCCTGAGTGTATGTATTATGAGGATAGAATGGTAGATGATGGTCAAAGAATTGCAGATTCCTTTGCTGACTTTTTCCAGACAGTGTATTCAGCAGAGAGGGTTGGTATAACTGTACCTGATTATATCCAGGAACGAACATCTGATGTAATTGTGAATCAAATTAAATTAGTGGATGTTTTTGATAAGATCTTTAACTGTAAAAAGAAATCAAATAGTGGACCCGATGGAGTACCTGAAATATTGTTGTTTAATGTGGTATGTACCATAACTCTACCACTTCATATATTATTCAATAAGTCATTGACAGAGTGCGAGTTTCCGAAAGTTTGGAAAGAGAGTTTCATAGTACCAATTTTTAAGTCAGGGGAGCGATGTAGAGTTAATAACTATAGGGGGGTAGCAAATCAATCGGCGATATCAAAAATTTTTGATTGCCTAGTCTCGGAGCAATTAAAATGGTCATGCAAAGAACTTATTTCTGATCAGCAGCATGGTTTTGTGAGTGGCAGGTCCACGGTTAGCAGTTTGGTTGAGTTCGAGACGGCTGTGCTGGAGGCCTTGGAGGAAGGTTGTCAGGTCGACACAGTTTATACTGATTTCTTCAAGGCATTTGACAGTGTTAACTTTAGGCTGCTCATTGCCAAGTTGCGGTCTTTTGGGTTTGCCACTGATCTATTGAGATGGCTGGAGAGTTTTCTGACTGGTAGAATTCAGAGGGTCAAGATAGGGCCTTTTTGTTGCAAGTTCATTACAGTAACATCTGGAGTACCACAGGGAGGTCACTTGTCGCCTCTCTTATTTATACTGTTTGTCAATGATATAGCCCTAAGCTGGCACTCCAAACTGACCTTGACAGTTTTGTGCAGTGGACTCATGATAATCACCTTTCACTAAATGTTAAGAAATGTACCTTTATGAGCTTTCACACAGTCACTAAACAATATAGATCTGAATACACGATCGATGGAGTTCAGTTGGAAGGGATGGATAGGGTAAGGGATCTTGGAGTATTATTTGACCGTAGAATTTCATTTAAAGATCAGTATGCTGCGGTAACCTCCAAGGCAATGCAGATACTGGGTTTCATATTTAGATGTGGGAAAAGTTTGTCTCCATCATCTTTAGTACTTCTATACCTTTCTTTGGTTAGGCCTCATCTTGAGTATGCTTCCATTGTATGGTCACCTATCTACAATGTCCATATATCAAATAATGAATCAGTTCAGAATAAGTTTGTAAGATATTTGCAACATAAATTTGACATTCAATTACACTTACCATCCTTATCCTGCAGAAGAAAGATGAATGACCTATGCTTTACCTATAAAGTTTTAAATGGTATGGTAAACTGTCCGTTTCTACTACAGCAAATTAAATTCAAAATACCCTCTGGTACCCTTAGGAGATCTGACCTCTTTTATATCGATTTCCATCACACAAATTATGGACTTAATATGCCTCTCACACGGTCATTAAGAATATTAAATGATAATTCCTCTCTTGATCCTTTCGGAAGCTCATTACAAAAATTCAAGTCCAAAATTCTCGGGACACTAAATGATTGAACAAATTCTTGGACTCTAATATAATTCCTGGTATGTTTTGAATGCTTGCATAAATTTGTTATTTATGATTGCTTTTAGGTTACACTTTTGTATTGGGAAAATACTAGTATTACCTTACTTGAAAATTTATTTTTTGTAAATGTTTATTGTAATTCAATGGGGTATCCCGTTTATTAATAAATAAATAAAAAAATAAAAATCCAATATGGCGAAAGAAAATGGCGGCCTAGTGAAATATCAAAAAAATTATTACTAAAAACTATTTATCCAATTTACTTCAAATTTTTTATAAAAATCAAATATTACGCAAGAATCGACTGGTAACATTTTTATATGAATCTAACGTAGTGAAACAAAATGGCGGCCACAGAAAATTTTTGTATCGTGAAAAAATCGCCCTCCCAGGTTTTACATATCTTCACGTGCTTCTCTAGATGCCAAAAATAGGTTTTTGTCATTTCTATCCGTTTGTCTGCCGGCCTGTGTGTCTGTCAGTTCCTTAATTAATAATAAAATCCACATTTCTAGGCTTTGGCAAATTTTGGCACGAACTAAATTTCTAGATTTTTAAAATGTGAAAATCGCCAAAAATTGTTTTTAATAGCTTAAAAACTATTCACTATTTAGCGAGAATTATTAATTATGGTCAGATTTTTTAAATTTATTTCTACTACATGGTTCTGTTAGTTTTTCTTCAATGTCAAGCGATTGGAGCGAGATCTAATTAATGAGTCCGTGAGTGGTGAAGTCATTTAAGGCTTTTTTATATTAGTGTAGATAAAAAGTAAGTGAAGTGCAAAAGAAGCAGAAAATATCGCAGTATTTTTTTTTCCAGAATTTTCTTATATGTGGAGGAGGTAAAATATTTTTTACGACTAACCTAACCTAACCTAAATTTTGTATACTAAATCAAGTCTCCTATCCTTCATAGCAGCAAATTTACTTATAACATCCTCCTAAAATGAATGAGTTGCCCTAATCTCCTCCAGAATTCCTTTTGAATTAAAATATTACCTAGAGAAGTAAGTCTTTCCTGAGATAATGTATTTTTTAAATAAGTTTGTACACGCGCGTTTGAGGCAAGAAAAACTTTTTTCCACTGAAGCACTTGTCGACGGTAATGTCAAAATAAGGGAAAACAGTTTATATGCTTCGGTAAAAATATCTTTATTTTTATTATTTTTTTTCACTTGCTCTTGCAGCGATATATTCCAATTACTCTCATTGGCAAAAATAAGAACAAGCACATTTTTAAGTCTTTGACTTTTTGAACATATTTCCCCATATAACTGTAACAAATTTTCAAACGGGCTAGTAGGAAAATTTAAACTATATTCGGAAAATTTAGCAGAATCTGCCAAACATAAAAATGTAAGTTTTTCACAGTCTTGAAATCTTAGTGTCATTTCCATTAAAATATGGTCCAATATTTCATAAAAAAGGGTTCTATACTTAACCCTAATTTCTTCAGGTGAAAGCTTAGCTAGCTCACGTTTGTAATGATTTATTTCTGTAATAGAGTTTGCTTTATCAAACATGATATTAAAAAAAATGTTCATTTCTTTTTTTACAGAGCGTCTCACGACAGCGTTTTATATTGGATATGCAAAAATGAATGTCAAGCGATTTTTTTTGAAGAACGTCAAATAGTATGTCCGTGATTGAGAAAATGTCATTAAACACTAATGCAAGAAACGTGAAATCAGAATCGTTGATCTGACCTAAAAATCCTTTCGCAAGGCGGATTGATTTTTCATCAGATTTGTCACAGTTTGTAATAAATGCAAAGACGTCTTTTAATTTATTCCAGTCTTGAACAAACATTTACTAACTTCGAATTTGAAGATCAACGTGTTTCTGTAATTGCTGGTATATGCCTCGTAGATGCAGATGTAAGAGCATGCGTTCGTTTGGCTGAGTGATGAAAAAATGAGGGAATACCACTAAGACTTGCAAAAAAAAATTCGACATTTAGAAATATTTTTAAACTTTGCTGCATCATAAGGTTACAATGAACAAATACAGCCTGCAGGGCATTTTCTTTTATTTTTTTGAAGGCCATTTAGATGCCCAGACATCACACTTGCGCCATCGCAACATTGCCCTATTAATTTATGTTTATAGTCAAATTGGTCCAAAATTTGATCCAATAGAGACTATAAATTCCCCGACGTTCTATCGGAGCTGACATTATAAAATCCTAAGAGTTTCTCGACTACTGAACCTTCTAAACTAACGTATCATAAAATTATGGAGCACTGGGAGGTTTGCGTAATATCAGTGGTGTCATCCACTTGCAAAAAAAACTGTGTGTTCATTATTTCATTTTTTACATGATCATTTAAATAATCGGAAATGCGTTCAATTAATAATTAATTATTTCGTTTTGAATAGTTTTCGAGTCACCAGTAAAAACATTTTTATTTTTTTCGTGATGATTTTTAGTCCTTGGGAACTTCCCGATATTAAAAAACCTAAAAGCTGTTTAAAATTCCCCCTGTTTATTGACTCGCTGCTCTCATCATGGCCGCGAAAGGCTAACTCTTGCTTTGCAAGGTACAAAACTGCGTCAATTACCAAGCACATAAATAGTCTATTTAATCGGACGTTTTCGTTAAAATGTATTTTGTACAGTTTACCATTTTCTGTTAAAGCGTAAGCTATAGTGCTTTGATTTTTTACAAATGTTTTTAGCATTAATTCGCATTTTAAATGCTCGGCCGAGTCTTCATGTTTATGCAAAGACCTTGATATATTTAACATACCTGCCAATCCTTCCTTATTCCATAATGAATATTTATTGGAAAATAGTAAACAACGTTGTTTATTTCTTGCCAATTAGGTGAATAAATGAATGTAAAAGCTAAAATTTTAAGAGATATATAATAAATATAGTTAGATGTTTGCTTGTTTATTTTTCCTGGTGAAGTAGCACTTCACCTACTTTACCTGAATAGCCGCCACTGCTATACATTACTATTACATAAAACCTATCAGTAAAAAACAAATTCAATCAAAATCTAAAAATCTTTTATAATAAAGTGAGCTTTACATTTTACATATTCATATCACTCAGTATAAATATGACACAAATAGCCAAATATACCAAAAACACCTCGTATTATTTTTATAAATAATAATAACACTCAATATGTAAGAAATAGTCAAGGATATCAAAACCCCCTGTATTATTTCTATATTTAATAACATAAACCACAATACATACGGTATATTAACATATACAGTATACACCATACAGGTTCATAACGATAGAGCTGACTACAGGAGAGCGCAACTATCAACCAACTTCCAAAATTTCAACGAAAGTTGTCACTATTGTGATTTGTCTAAAATTTGTCACTGTTGAGGAATGACATATTAATTTATATAATACAGGTTATGTGTACTGTTGTTACTGAAGATATAACATGTATGTTGTATAGCTGCATCAATCAATTAATCAATAATAATCCGGAATATACACTTTACTAAAACATTAAAAATTTCGATCGAGAGCATAATTAGTGTGCCATCTCCAACCGATCAATTATACCATCCATTTATAAATAAGGTATTCTAATATGTAATATGATATGATATATGATTGCTGTCGACATGGAAACTGTAAAATTACATGTATTTAATAATGATTTTTCACTTTAAATTTTAAATATATTATGTATAATAATTTATCATATTTAATAAGTCAATTAAATTAAAAGTTTTTATACATTGATTTTTTAAACATCTTATATGGCTTCCATTTTGTTTCGCCATCTTGAAATCTTACCATAATTTTACCATTTTATCTCTATGTCACACTTAATGCTTGCACAGTGTTGTTTTTGGTTTTTAAAATTATTTAAAAAAAAAATTAAGAAAAGGATCTTGTTAACTAGAACAAATTGGCTCGTCTTTAGTCTAAAGGCTAAATAGTAATAATTAATGATTTTTTTTCTTATCTATACCACTTTTAGCCATTATAATAATAATTACAACTTCAAACTATAAGCACAACTACACAACTGGTAAAATGTTAAATCTTAATTTGATAATAAACTGGTGATTTTGATACAACGAGCAACGTTTTAAACCTGTCAAAACGAGTCACAAATAAAAACAACTGATAACAATAAATCGTGCGACCAGCGGCTATTTGTAGACTTTATTATTTTAATGAAAATAATGGATAATTACTTTTTTTTTCTTTGCGGCGTAGCTAAAATCTACTTAATCGATTGATTTCAAATTTTGGTCGAAACTTAATGGTCATATTGGGATGACCTGGTAATATTTTGATAAAAATTCAATATGGCAGAACAAAATGGCGGCCCAATAAAAATTTAAAAAAACCAAACATTGTGCAAGCATTAAGTGTGACATAGAGATAAAATGGTAAAATTATGGTAAAAATTCGAGATGGTGAAACAAAATGGCAGCTATATAAGACGTTTAAAAAATCAACGTAAAAAAATCTTCTTATTCAATTGACTTCAAATTTTGTAGAAAAATTAAATGTGATATAGGGATAAACTGATATGAATTCAACATGACGGCACTGCCGGATTAAGGGGGGCTTTTGGGGCTAAAGCCCTGGGCCCCGCAATACTATAATTTGTTTAATATACTTACAAATTATTACATATAATATATTTAAAATTTAAACGGGAAAATCATTATTAAATACATGTAATTTTACAGTTTCCATGTCCACATATGTCATATATTATATCATATTACAATACCCTATTAATAAATGGTATGGTATAATTGATAGGGTGGAGATGGAACACTAATTATGCACTCGATGGAAATTTTTAATGTTTTAGTAAAGTGTATATTCCGGATTATTATTGATTAATTGATTGATACAGCTATATAACATACATATTATATCTTCACTAACAACAGTACACATAACTTGTATTATACAGGGTGTTTCACAACTTATCCACGAAATTTTAACCACATATGCACTGTTACGAAAGAAGTTGATTTCTCAAAAAAAAATGTAATAAAAGTCGTACAGAAATCGAGATAATAAAATAATACAGTTTACCAGTTCACTTACTTATAAAAGCTGTTCAAAATTGTTTCCATTGGCTTTAATGCAAGCTTGGACGCATCTAATCCAATTTCGGCGCACTAACTGAAATACACCTCCTTCCTGCTGTGCTTGAAGTCTCAAATTATCGGAAGCCACTGTGATTCGGTCACGCAGAGCTTCAATATTCTGAAATGGAGTGCGGTATACCTCGTTTTTCAAGTATCCCCATAAAAAGAAGTCCAGAGGATTTAGATCGGGAGACCGTGGAGGCCATGCAATTCAATGGTCCAATTAGACGTTCATCGACAATACCTGCCCACATGTTTAAAGAAAAACGATGTTGGAAGTTTGTCTGGACTTTCTGGATTTTCAAAGGACCAAACGTGTGTATTGTGAAGATTGGTTATACCATTACGAGTAAAAATTGATTCATCGGTGACGAAAATATCAGCTGTAAAACGGGCATTTCGCGAGCATTTTTTTGCAAAAACCACTCACAAAATCTTATTCTGAGGGGGTAATCTGTGGGTAGCAACGCCTGGACTGTCTGGACGTGATAAGGGTACAGTTGGGCTTCATGTAATATGCGCCACGCTGTCGCATGTGAGACTTCTGGTACCTGTTGGGCTAACCTCCTTGTGCTTATTCCTGGATTTTCTTCCACAACATGCAAAATTTCTTCTTCGGCGTTTAAAACGCTTTGTGGGCGAACCCGACCCCCATCCACCCCACGTCTGGGGCGCAAATCTCCACTAGCACGTGCACGTAAAACAATTGAAGTAAATGTTTGTGGATGTGGTATGTGCCTATTCGGAAATCGGTTTGCATACAAACGAGAAGCCGCTTGCGAATTTTGCCCTGCTTCTCCGTACGCTAAAACAATATCCACTAACTCCTCATTACTGTACACATGTGCCATTTTTAATAAATATCGAAAAACATAAACTCGCAAAATACTTTTTTTAAATTCACAAAAATCGACCGTTGTTCATTCAGATCACTCACGATACAGATTAAACATTATTTACATGTTCTTATCAATATGAAAAAACCAAAAATTCCTGGTATTTTGTTTACTTTAGTGGATTGGTACAACATTTGCTACAAGAAATTATTAATGAGTGTTGTGATATGGCAACGATGAGCGCAAAATACAGATATTTATTTTTCATTTTCTTATTGACACTCAGAATTATAACTTAATTTCTGTAGGACTTTTATTACATTTTTTTTTAGAAATCAACTTCTTTCGTAACAATGCATGTGTGGTTAAAATTTCGTGGATAAGTTGTGAAACACCCTGTATAAATTAATATGCCATTCCTCAACAGTGACAAAACTTTAGACAAGTCACAATAGTGACAACTTCTAGTGAAATTTTGGAAGTTGGTTGATAGTTGCGCTCTCCTGTAGTCAGCGCTATCGTGATGAACCTTTATGGTGTATATCTATGGTACTGTATATGTTAATATACCCTATGTATTTTGGTTTATGTTATTAAATACAAAAATAATACAGGGGGTTTTGGTATCCTTTACTATTTGTTACATATTTATATTGAGTGTTATTATTAATTATAGAAAAAATAATACGGGATGTTTTTGGTATATTTGGCTATTTGTGGCATATTTATACTGAGTGATGTGAATATGTAAAGCCCACTTTACTAATAAGGATTTTTAGATTTTTTGATTGATTTTGTTTTTTAGTGTTAGGTTTTATGTCATCAGAAACAGTAATTTACAGTGTGTTTTATCTGTACTAATATATAAAAGTCTTAAATGACTTGACCACTCACTGACTCATTAATCACGATCCTGCTCATATCGCTTGACGTAAAAAGCTGAATTTTGGGGTTCAGGTTGATTGTAGTTTGTAGGGGTGTAGAAAGGACTTTTCAAAACTCAAATTCCAAGGGGTGAGACTTCTTAAATTTTACCATATTTTTACTTAAAAAAACGGTTAATTTTTCGGAAAAACACTTGAAGATGTGTATTTTATTTTATTTTTTACATATTAAGATTCTTTTGAAATATATACACGGTGTTTCGAAAAATCGGGTAACTGGTTAATCACGATTCTGCTCAAATCAAATCGCTCGACGTAAAAAGCGGAATTTTACATGGAATAAATTATTTATTAATCTTTTTGGTTAAGTTTTGAGTGGGTTTTAATTCTAGGGGCCACCTTTTGTTAAAATAGCCCCGGGCCCAAAGAGACCATAATCCAACACTGCATGACGGTCTTAAAAAAATCTGTGAAAAAACTACTTATTCAATTTATTTTTAATTATGCGCATAAATTAAGTGTAGCATAAGTAGAAACTGGTAAAATTTGGTACGAATCCAATATGGTGAAACAAATTGACGTTTAATAAAAAGTTTGAAGACAGTATATATGTGTTATTAAATGATTATGTGTCGATAAACAATGGATTACACATCACCATTCCTAATAAATGGAAAAGTTCACAACGAGGGAAGTTCCGGGAAAAGGAAATTTACCGATTTGCTTGTCTGATTTTCTATTTCAGAAACTCAAATGTTTCATGAAACAAAAAATATGTTTAAATAGGCAAAAATATCAAGTCCACAAATAAAAAATTTGATATCGAAAGTAAAAAGATTCATAACTTTACATAAATATATTATTAATTGATACTACTATATTTTAAAGAAAAAACCTACATATTTATTAAATTATATCAATGGTTTATGAGGTTTTTAAAAAAAATAGTTAAAAACGAATGTTGATTTATTTTATGCTATGTCAAAAATGAATTCTTAGTTTAGACAATATTGCGAAAAACTTTAACTTCTGGATTTTAGTCACTAATAAAGTAACATGAAACTTGCTAAGGTGAAATTCTATGTGAGTATTTTGCGTAATTTTGCATTATTACAATGAATTTAAGTGAATTTGACAATCTGGCCATGCAAGCTAGGGTTTCAGAATATATTATGAACACGGCAAGAGAAGTAGATTTGGATTTGCTTCCAAAAAAATCCAAAGTCTGATACATTCAGGAATACGAAAAGTTCATCGAATAGTGCGCCAACAAGAAAATCAGCAACATTAGTAAAAAACCTACAATAAAATCTACGCTATATTAAGAAAAACGTTGATTGCTTATTTAAAAAAGAAAATGGTAGGTTTTAGACCAAAAAAGTTTAAAATTTTAAACCACGAACATGTTGCAACATTTTTAAGCATTGCGCCTGACAATACTTATTTATTTATCAAAGTCGCAACACTAATTGGAATCGCTGGAGTCTGCAGGCGTGAAGAATGAACTCATCTGTTGCGTGAGAGCCTAGTCGAACAAGAAGATTTGTTTCTGGTGAAAATACCAGATAGCAAGACTCACCAGAGTAGAAGCTTTGTAATAACTGAAGAAAAAAATCTTATTTAATCAAGAAAATTTCCAAAAAGGTAAATGTACTACTCAAACTGTTGGCATTGATAAGTTTGGTAAGATGCCATTGGACGTTGCTGCTTTTTTGAGACTTCCAAATCGAGAGACGTTTACTGGACACTGTTATAGACGCCCTTTGGCTACTATGCTGGCCGACGCTAGAGTGGATATTAGTAATTTGAAACGTTTCGCGGGAGGACAATCGACAAAATTTACAGAATCATATGTGGACGAATCCATTGAGAACAAACAACGCATCGCCAACCAGATTCTATGTTCTACAGGAGAAAATTCCAAGGAAAATTCGCCTCCGCCTTCGCCCTTTCCTTCTACAAGTTTCGCGTATTAAATTTATAGTATTGCTGACAACAGTGAATCAGCAACAATATGACAAGAAGAAAAAGTGTCAACATTATTGTCAGCACCAGAAAGGCTAACCATCAAAATGCTCCCAATTTAGTTAATAATGCCTTTAATTGTCAATTTTCGGTTACCTACCATGTTAATTACAACTAAGAATACTGATTAACCACAAGAATTATAGCATATGCATATTTGTCGATATATCCAACTTGTAAGAATACTTATTATATTGGACTTCAAAAGAGGAACCTTAAAATATTAATTAAATGTAATATAAGTACCTAAACACATTCTAGGTCCTTCTCCAAATGGTATGTATGTGAAATCTTTAATATTTCTTCTATTGTTTCCATTGAATCTCTCCGGATCAAATGTGTCTGGCTCTGGAAAATATTCGGAATCCATTTGTAGCCCCCAAGTTGGAATTTGAACTACTGTACCCTTTTTCACTAAAATTTTGGTTCCAGGAATCGTGTAGTCTCTTGTGCATACTCTAGGGATGGCGGATATTGGAGGATATTTACGCAGCGTTTCTGTAAAAACATAAAAATACTTCTAAATGACTTAACAGATACTATATGATCATAATATAGATAAGTAACTTACTTAAAATTAAAAAATTGTTTGCATATTACTCAATAAACCATGGTTATTTTGTTATTGGGTGTGATTAGTGTGAGTAATATTATGGTAATTATTTTTGTTTAGTTTAACTGTTTTACTTAGTCCATGAGGCGTGTATTTTTCTGTTTTGTTTTCAATATGTAGATCTTAGTAAATTAAAAACAGTCTAAACTAAACTCCATTAGTTTTAAATTTTTGAATCGCGTTAACTTATTTTATCCTGAATATTAACGAAGGCTGGAATATCATATAAACCCTATGGAGTTTCAGTAAATTCGATTTTAAAACTATTTATTTTACTTTAAACTATGATAATTAACATCCCTAGATGTTGTTGTGTTTATTTATCAATTCAGTCGCTCCGTCTGTCTGTCTGTCATTTCGCAGCATAGCCTAAAATTAGTTGCCAGATTGACTTCAAATTTTCCCCCAAGAAAACTGCCTGATAAGCCTTGCCGGGGCAGATACCACGGTCGCAGAATGGCTCCTTGGTTCTAAATCAAACAGAATGTCATGTTTGGGAAGTTTCTTGACTTATTTGTGAAGGAGTGGGATATTAGTATGTGCACGGCCCACATCTCTGAAATATTGGGCTTAGAAAAAAATGTTCTTAATATAATTTATGCGGATCAACTTGCTGCATATTCTAAAATTATTTTTATTTATACAGATTGTTCCATAAAACCGCGACGTATCAAAGTTTTTTTTAAATAGAACTCCCCTTTTTTATTGCAAATTTGGATACCTTGGTCAATTCTAGCATGACTTTATGTAACATACATGGTCTCTGTCATAGACCGTTTTCCAGAAAATTTCACTTTTCCTAAAAAAATTGACCTTTCGAAAGAATGGATTAACTCGAATATCCTTGAATTTAGGCAACTGCGATTGTGCAGTTCCAATAGGCATTAAATATGCTAACTAAAGCCAGTTGTGCAGCTTCTCAACCTTCGTTGTTTCTGAGCAATTATTAATAGAATTTGGTATCTCTACTTTGAATATCTGAACTTTGAATATGCCGTTGAATTGTAGAATTTTGTAGGCTTTCCGGTGATCTAAGGTTATAGGTATCTATCTCTTACAGTTTTGCTCCAAATCCAATGTTTTTAAATTTTTCGCACAATTAAATTAGTCCTATCACGGTAGGCCATGACACTATAATAATAAAGAACTATCCGAGAATGGTGGAATCCAATATTATGGAAAAAATGGCGCGTCATAAAAATGTTAAAAAGATGTTATTGTAACGGAACAGACTATAGCAATAGAATAGAGTATATATGGTCTTAATTTATTTTAAAACGACATTTTTCTAAAGCAATAGTCGGTTTTTCATGACAAGTCTTAAACGCGAGTATTTTAAAGAAGTCGTTAAATCAAAGCTATTTAATGTTAGTTATGAGAGTTTTAAAACCAAACAAAATATTAAGTAACACGTTATCTCTAACGCTATCTTTTCGACTGTGCAGACATATATAAACTATATTTATCATATGGCTCTTTTCGTGGGAATTTGGTTCCATTTAATTATAATAAATTGTCAATTTACTGTGTTAAAAATACAACAGAAACTTTTTCAAAAAGGCGATGTTTTTTTAAAACATATAGTTTTCCTTCAAAAAAGATTGGCTGAAAGGGTTTTTTTTCTTATTTTCTTCTTCATGTTCTTTATGATCCAGAATGCTGATAAGTTAGTTTAAGTTTTAGATATTTATATAAAGTATACTTTTATATTATTTAGTCATAAATGTCATTATATTTCAGTTTAATACAATTCTCATATAAAGTAGAACTCTAGGCGACACCTATGAAATAATTATTAATTAAAAGATCCGGAGCGTCTATGACGACACTTCGCGTTCCAGTCAATAAGTGGCTTCTAAACGGGCAGTTCTTGTCAAATTAGGTGTCGACCTTTTTTCTGATTTCTAAAACAAGAGTTAGTCTGTGTCAAAGTTCTAGCTTTTACGGTTGATTTTAAATTCTTCATTTTTGGTGGTTTATGGGGCTTTACATATGGACAGTGGGTGTGGGTTGTCAAAGTTGAGGATTTATCAAAGATATTTTATTTTCATTCTAGTGTTTATTTCGGGCGTAATTTTTCTTTTCAGAGTAAAATTTAAGGTTTATTTAAAGATTTATATTTCCTTTTACTTTTGTTCTAAAATTGCTGATTTTAAGAAAATTTCGTAATTTTCTAGATATTTAATTGAGATTTAAACAGTTTTTTTTTGTTATTAATTTTAAGTATTATTTTTGTACAGTAATTTACATTTTTTTTTCATTTTTGTTAATAGATGTTTAAGTGTTTTTAAAAAAACGAAATCTTTTATTTAAATAAATTAACATTAAACCATCTGTTTATTAGAATAAAACCACCTGTTTATTAGAATATCTATATTTAAGATCCTAGTTTTTCAGTTTTTCAAAACAATTAATTTAAAAATGACAATCAGCACTTTTTTTTATCAAATACATTTATGTCCAGCAAAAATCGGTTGAAACAAAAAAATTAAATTAAATTGAGTTTTTCTATTACCTTCGATAACTCGTTCAGTATAAACCATTTCCGTTAGTGCCTCGTACGTAATTTTGCCGTCATACCTCTCAAGAACTTCGTTGACTTCTTCCCTAACTCTATCCTGAATTTCTTGATTTTGAGCAAGTTCTAAGACAGCAAATGTCATTGTAGTTGCAGAGGTTTCATATCTAACGTAAAAGGAAAAACGTTATATTTAAATAATAATACCTTCTAGATTTTTCAACTTTGGAGTGGTTCTACCATTATTTAATTCTTTATAACTTTCATGTATAATATATTATATTAAATGTGATTTTTTTTTTATAAAAAACGGAACCAATTTTTGCAAAAGTGTGCACAATGAGCTGCTACATTATTGAGATGATTTTTAACAAAAAAAAGAACTTCATTTTCTGTTTTTTACCTAATTGAGCATAAATAATATCAACAACCAAAAAAAAAGTCATTAGTTTATTTTAGCTGCAGGTAAGTAGATAAAACAGATAACACTTGCTCTGGAGGGGATTTTACCCTGCAATTCCGAAAAAAAGGTCCTTACTTTATATTATTTCTATTATTTTAGCTTAAATAAAAGTGGCTCTGAGGGGGCTCTAATCCCCTAACCCCCAATTAAAGTTACTTATTAAATACAGGCGGCTGAAATGAAATGACGATGATCTGATCATGTGGCTAGACTAGCTAGAGACAAGTGGGCACATACAATAACAGTCTGGAGACCAAGACAAACTATATAAAGTTTGGGAAGCCCACGAAAAGGATGAGTGGACGACATTAGAATTGTGGCAGGCAAACAGTGGTTGACTACTGACTGCACAAAATAGGGAAACATGGAAGTGGTTGGGATAGACCTACGTCCAGGACTGGATAAATATTGGTTGAAAAAGAAAAAGAAGAAGAATGACTAACTTCCATAACTTTCATTCGTGAAAAAAATCACCCCCATCAGATTTTTACGTTTGAGGGTCTTTAGATTCCGAAAAACATGGTTTCTTAATTCCGGTCTGTCTGTCTGTCGGTCTGTCTGTCTGTCGGTCTATCTGTTCGTGCCATAGCTTAGAAATTACTTACCCGATTGATTTCAACTTTTGGTAACCAATTAAGAGTTATACAAGAATGACCTTGTAACACTTAGGTGTAAATCCAATATGTTAAAAAACTACTCATCAGATTTATCTCAAATTTTGCACAAAATCAAGTATTATGGTGGAATCAACTGGTAAAGTTTTGGTACGAATCCAAAATAGCGGATTAATAAAATATTTGAAAATACAGCTTGAAAAACTACACAACGGATAATTTTCAAATTGTGTGCCATAACTAATTGTGGAATAGGGATTGACTAGTAAAATTATGGTTCTAACTCAACATGGCAAATGGCGGCTAAATAAAACGTTTGTAATAGTGAAGAAAATCACACTCTTAGGTTTTACATAACTTCACGTTTTAGCGTCCCTAGATGCCAAAAAATAAAGTTTATCAATTCGATCTGTCTCTCGGTCTGTGTGTCTGTCAGTTCGCGGCAGATTACCAGATTGACTTCAAATTATAGTCAAAAATTAAGGATGTGATTGTGTGAATGAATTTTTAAAAGAAAAGAAAAACGAATCGTGGGTATTTTCGCAAAAAAAGTGTGAAGTTGGTAAACGAGCTACATGTGTTTCAGCCTTATCAGACTTCATCAGCAGAGTAGTACAACCAAGGTAAAGGATACGAGATACTTCTTGAAAGTCATAGAAAACAAACGTGGATTTACTGACACGAGCCAGCCACACATTGTAAATTCGACCAGAACAGCCCAAAATGTAGGGTCAATTTCTGACGTCTCTACGGAGATGCCTGTCGTGACATCCAAGTCCAAGGTCATGAAAGAGAGAGGTGATTATGAGGATGATTTCATCTTTACTTTTTAAGAATTCATCCTCACAATCACCCCTCTCTTTTGATTCGTCACCTTGGGCTTGGATGTCACGGCAGGTGGCTAAGTTCCCTCCGTACAGACGTCAACATCTATATATATATATATATATATATATATATATATATATATATATATATATATATATATATATATATATATATATATATATATATATATATATATATATATATATATATATATATATATATATATATATATATATATATATATATATATATATATATATATATATATATATATAAATATATATATAAATATATATATATAATATATATATATATATATATATATATATATGTATATATGTATATATGTATATATATGTATATATATATATATATATATATATATATATATATATATACAGAGTGTCAATTAATTTCGTGGACATATTTTAGGGGGAGATAGTACAATTAGTTCAAATTTAGAACATGTATTACGTTTAACTTAAAACTAACTTTTAAGAACCTCTACGATAAAATATCAAAATCGGGGAAGGTAGTATACAGGGTGTTACATTTTTTTGCACCACCTACACGTTTATCTTGCGGAATTTTTTTGGAGCTAATGTATGAATTACGATATAAAATTTAAACTTTGTTCATTTCTTTAGCTCTTTCGTATTTTGCATTATTCTCGTATCTATCACAGTTTTCGGCTTATTTGCAATCATCGATGCATTGCATCGATGGCATGTAGGCGAAATTAAGAAACGGGTTTTATTTTAAATCAACCGACATGATAATGAACAATCAGATAACATTCTTACAGTTAAATTAAAATTAAAACAAAATTATAAAAAGTTGTTGAAAATGTCCGCCTCTTGCTAGAATGCAAGAATCAAGTCTTCGCCTCATGGACTGACGGATTCTGTCAAATATTCCAGGAGTATTGCGAATGATGTCGCATGAAGCTATTATTCTTTTTCTTAAATATTTTTCTGTCTGGATTGGGGTCTGATACACCAATGTTTTCAGGTGTCCCCAGAAAAAGAAATCCAGACTATTCAGATCTGGAGATCTAGGGGGCCATGGCTGATGTCCCCCTCGCCCTATCCAACGGTTGTTAAAAGGAAAGTTAAAGGAACTCCCTCACCTTTATGCTGAAATGTGCTGGTGCACCATCGTGCATGAACCACGTTTGATTTCTAAGAAGAATTGGCACGTCTTCTAGCAATACCGGGAGTTCGTCTTCGAGAAATTGACGATAATATCATCCATTTAGCCTTGCTGGCAGGAAATATGGACCAATCAAATAATCTTCAATAATGCCGGCCCACACATTTACTGAAAATTGTTGCTGGAAATTATTTTCATATATCGAATGCGGATTCTCTTCTGCCCAAAAATGATTGTTATGAAAATTACATATGACATTCCTAGAAAAATTTGCCTCTTCGCTAAATAAAATCGTGTTTCCAAATAATGGATTTTGGGCCAGCATTTTTCAGAACCACTGGCAAAAATTTAAACGGAGTGGAAAGTCACGTGGGAGAAGAACTTGAACCCTTTGGATGTGGTAAGGATACATTAAGTTGTCTAATAAAATTTTCCATCCAAGCACAAATGAAGTGTTAAGTGTTGCTGCAATTTTCCTCGTATTGGTGGCAGGATCATTTTCTACTGCATTCAGGACTGCTTCCTCGACTTCAGGAGTCCTAACCGTTCTATTTGCTCCTGCTAAATGAGTGGATTTCTTGAATGATTATCACACACACGCCCATTATGTACCTTTGCAAATGTTTGTCTATTGGGCACCATGCAATTTGGATATTTCTCTTCATAGAGTCGTCTGGCTTCATAGCAATTGCCGTTGGCAAGTGCATAAATGAAATGAATTTCTGCATATTCTTGATTTGTGAATTCAACCATCATTAAACAACTCGAAACAAATACAAAAACGTCAAACAAAAAAATATTTCTTACAAAATGTCGGATTAAAGAACAGAAGTAACAAATGACCTGCCTCAGCCTACTACCTTTTTTTCCAGTTTCGTTATTTAGCCTACACTTAATTTGCATCTATGGCAATTATTGCAAATAAGTCGAAAACTGTGATAGATGCGAGAATAATGCAAAATACGAAAGAGCTAAAGAAATGACCAAAGAGTTTAAATTTTATATCAGAATTCATACAGGGTGCTGCAAAAAAAAGTTCCGCAAGATAAACTTGTAGGTGGTGCAAAAAAATGTAACACCCTGTATACTACCATCCACCATTTTGATATTTTATAGTAGAGGTTCTTAAATATAATACATGTTCTAAATTTGATTATATATATATATATATATATATATATATATATATATATATATATATATATATATATATATATATATATATATATATATATATATATATATATATATATATATATATATATATGTATGTATATATATATATATATATATATAGACACGTGTTTCAACTACAAGTACAACTGGCGACAAAAATAATACAAAAAATGACCACCAATAGGAGCAAAGCCAACATTTCTGGTTACCAAGAGAACATTCGAAATCTTCGCCGGACTTGATACTTTGTTACGGCGGAGAAGCATATAGCCACATGTTGCGCAACTCACGACACATCTTTTCCTACTTTCGATTTAATTTTACTTTTGGGTTATGAGTTTCGTAAGTATAATAGTAGATCATATAATGCATTAAAAAATGTTTGACATCTAGAACTCACCCTGCAATGAAGAAAACAAGACATTGGGCAGTGATGTGTTTTTCATCGAATTTTACTCCTTCGTTAATCTTATCGTCTTTATTGGAGATTTGTCCATCCTCACTGATCATACCTCTGTTTTTAAGCTGTATCATTAGATGCATAAAGTCTTTTCTGCAAGTCGAAACAACTATTAGCACCTTTATATTATCAAATAAGATTTTTTTAAATATTTTACAAAGTAATCTGATAATATATTGGCGGCTTAATAAAATACTTAAAAACTCAGCCTGAAAGAATTACTTAGATAGATAGATAGATAGAATCGTCTTTATTTTTTACTCGGCGAGGGGCAGCATAGCTGTTTGCCTAACCGAGCATGTATAAACAAAAATTACAATACATTTTAATTTAAATAAACTTATACTAACTAAGATACAATGTTATAATAGCAGTAAAAATAAATAAATGACAATAAATACATTTTAATTTGATCTAAGATACAATATCAGTAAACCAAAAATAATGACAACAAAAATTAACTAAAGAATCTCAACCCGTGCTACTTATAAGAAGGTGATGTTTAAATTTTTTTTTAAAGGCGTTATAACTTAGGTTAGAAAATTTGTTTTTAATTTCGGTGTTAAAGAACTTTGGAAACACGTATGAAAAACAACGTTCATAGAGGGCGGTTCTGTGGCGGGTTATATTCAATTGATCATTGTGACGGGTGTCGCGGCTGTGAGTTGCACATCGAAAAGTTAGTTTTTCACGTAAGTAATGGGGTATTCCGCTTTCCAGCAATCGATGTAAAAAGCAGGCTAGATGCAGTCTAAGCCGGTCCCGAATGTTTAGCCAGTTTAGTCCATGCAATCTAAATGTTACGTGGTCCCGTAGTTTAAGGTTAAAAACAAAGCGTATGCATGAATTTTGAATTCTTTGCAATCTTTGTTTGGATTGCAAATCAAGACAAGGGCCATAGACTATATCCGCATAATTGAGATGAGAAAGAACAAGAGACTCACAGAGTTGCCTTTTTAGAGATTTATTTAAAATAGATTTATTTTTGTATAGATTTCTAAGCGATATAATTAAGTTAAATTAAAGTTTTGTTTTATCCACTCCCTATTAGGTCCAAAGAACATGACGGCCGACTTCGAGGGGTTAAGCTTTAGTCCGTTTTCAATGGAGTAATTATTAACATTTTTTAGATTTTGCGTCATTTTTATAGCAGCCTCAGTTATTTCTGTAGGGTAAAAACTTATGTGCAGCTGCGTGTCATCGGCGTATCTTTGCATATTGCAATTAGGTATTAGTCTGTCCATATCAGAGGTATAAATTAAGAATAGAAGGGGCCCTAATATAGAGCCTTGGGGCACACCTTTGCTTATCGACAAGGCTTCAGACAGTTTGCCTTCAAGCAATGCGCATTGCTGTCGATTATAAAGATAGTTTTTGAAAAAGCTAATGGTGTTTTGGGTAAATCCATGATAATGAAGTTTCGCGCAAAGAAGTCCATGGTCTATGGTATCAAAGGCTTTGCTGTAGTCTAGCAGCACCAGGGCGGAGGTTTTTCCCTGATCAGCAGCTTGAATAATATCATCTAAAACCTTCAACAAAACACAAGCCGTGCCATAGTTTTTGCGAAAACCAGATTGGGAATTTGACAAGAGGTCATAAGCAAGCAAATAGTTGATTGTTTGTGAGTAAATAATTTTTTCAAATACCTTTGACAATACAGACAATAAGCTTATAGGTCTTAAGTCAGACATATTATTCACCTTAGACACCTTAGGAAGAGGTAATACTACTGCAGTTTTCCAATAATCAGGGAATTGGGAATTTTCTATACAAAAATTTAAAATATGTGTTAAAAAGGGAATAATTGTTGGACAACAGTATTTAATCATCTCAAGAGACAAACGATCAGACCCAAAAGCATTGGATTTCAGTTCCATGATTGCATTACTGACGTCAATGTCCTGAATATGGGTTAAAGAAAATCTGGCATCAGTTATGGGATTGTTAAAATATCTATTAATAGTCTCAGTATTAACAGGAGGAGCAATGTTGTTAATAGAATCAATAAAAAACTGATTAATTGAATGAGGGTTTTTAATTAATTTTGGAATTTCAGATTTATTTTTACGTTTGTTATATATGTTCATTTCAGCAAGTGTTTTCCAGACATGTTTAGGCGGTTTAGTTCGACTAATAAAATTGATGTATGCTTTTTTTTCATTGCGTACCGCTTGTGTGAACATATTTCTAACTTCTTTATAAGATTCCCAGTCATTTTGATTACCTGATTTTTTATACTTAGTAAGAAGGCTATTTCTATATTTTTTCATAGTTTTCAAGGTTTCCGTAAACCATGGTGACTTGGGACGTGTTACGCGGGACCGTTGTAAGGGTGCGTGAGCGTCAAATAACTTTATAATATTTTCGGTCAGAACCGAGACCTTTTCAGAAGTCGTGGTTACATCAAAGATTGAAGCCCAATGAATATTTAAGTCTGACCTAAACTGTTCTTCATCAAAATTTTTAAAGTTTCTATACTCAATAATTTTTGGAGTTATTTGTGGTAGTTTAAAATTCAGCGAGCAGAAGATAAGCTGATGATCTGTGACCTCATGGATATCATATTGTATAACATCCCCCTGTAAAAGTTTTTTGTTAGTAACTGCAATGATATCAATTAGACTTTGTGAACAACCCACCGTCCGTGTCGGAAGGGTTACGATTTGCGACATATTGAAATTTGTGAAGAAATTATCTAGTAGTTCTGCGCTGTTGCTCTGACCTAAGAGATTTATATTTAAGTCACCTATTAATATGATTTCATCAACCACAGGTATTAATAAAGTTACTGAGTTTTCTAGACAATTAATTGCTTCTGAAATATTATTTTTAGGAGGCCTGTACAGCACTCCGAAACCCAAGCGGATCCCATTTATTTTGCAAACAGCCCAGATCTGTTCAAGTGAATCGGTTTGATCGCCGCCAGTATCAAACAATTCGACATGCAAATCACTTTCAATGTATAAAGCGACTCCCCCACCGCGCGATTTCCGATCCACTCTGTAAAAGTTATATACGTGCATCGATACTTCAGCGGACGATATATTTTGCGAAAGCCACGTTTCGGTTACTCCCAAGATATCCAAATTAAGTTTAGCGTTTAAATTTTTAATTTCATTTACACTTGGCAATAGTGAACGTATATTTACGTTTGCTATTTTGAAATTATATTTGTTTTTGCTAGACATAATATTTTTATTAATAAGAATTTTATTGAAAAGTAAAATTAAATAAACAAATATTTACTTAGGCTAGCATATCATTTAATATATGGTTATGTAAGAGTATTGCAGAATCTCCGTCCTTTTCGCGTGCGTATATTTTACCATTCTTATGCCATACGTATTTAAAGCCTTTATTTTTTAACTGCTTAGCGGATTTAAAAAGGGTATACGATTCTTTAGTTAACTCTTCATTAATAAAAATATTCGAGTCATCTTCCCCTAGGCCTACTTTCCGGATTGTAATCTTCCCTTTTTGTTTTCTGGCCTTTAATATTCGTTCTTTAACGTCTAGATTTGAGGCAGTTAATATAATCTTGAGACCATGTTTTGTATCAGACATTTGATATTTTCTAGTTCCTTTTCAGATACAGGTGCTTCTAGGTAAGTAAAAAGGCTCGACAATTTTCCTTTAACCTCCGTTCTTTCTTCACTTTTGGCCAGACCAGTTATGCTTAGGTTGTGTTTTATTTTTTCATTTTGTTGAAAATTCAGGGCAGCTTCCAGTTTATTTACTTTCCCCTTTAACATTTCGTTGTCCTTAGAGACTTCACCAAACATATCCGACATTATTTTAAATCTCTTTCTTTCCTCTTCGTATTTTTCATTCAAAAAGTCCATTGCATTTCTCATATCTCTTATTTCTGATTGAAGTTCCTTAAGAATTGACTTTAGTTCGTCGAATCCTTCGGGTTTACTTTGAAATATGGTAGAACGTCTGGTTGTGAGTTGTTTCGTGCATGTTTCGCAATCCCAAGTAGTCTTTTCTTCTTGCATGACTCGAGCCTCAAGTTCGGTAACTTTTCCACACTCCAAGTGAAAATGGCCGTGGCATCTGCCACAACATAATTTAAGTTTTTTTCCCAGTGCCTTATTGCATTTTGTACAGAGCTTACTAGCACCGCCCATTATAATTATTGAATATCCAGACTAACAAGTACTTAATGGATTATTTTCAAATTGTGTGCTATAAATAATTGTAGTATGAGGATCAACTAGTAAAATTGTGGTACTAATTCAAGATAGCGGAACAAAATGGCGGCCAAATAAAATGTTTGTAAACGTGAAAAAAATCACCCTCTCAGATTTTACATATCTTTAAGTTTTACCATCCCTAGATGCCAAAAAAATTTTTTTTATTAATTCCATCAGTCCGTCTGTCAGTTCGACACATAGCTTAAAAACTCCTTACCAGATTGACTTCAAATTTTAGTTTAAAATTAAGAATAATCTGGGGATGACCTAATAATATTTTAGTAAAAATCCAGTACGCCGGAACAAAATGGCGGCCTAGGACAACAAAATTATACTAAAAAAACTCATTATCCAATTTACTTTATATTTTGCACAAAAATCAATGTTACATAGAATGAACTGGTAACATTTTGGTATGAATCCAAGATAGCAAAATAAAAGGGTGATGTAATAAAATATAACCCTTTAATGCCTATACGGTGTCCCGCTGAGACCCCAATTGGCAATTTCATCAAAAATATATTTATTTGAACATGTTGGCAACATCGCATCTGGGTATACGTAGGTAAATAACTGGTACACCATCTAGCAGATGTTTATAGGCAAGTGGGGTCTCGCTGACACCCCTGATTCGATATTAAGTGGTGCGAAATTAAATACGATTTTTTTATAGTTTTCAGTCAGAATGAACCGCTGTTGGGAGAAAAACAGGCAGCTAACAGATGAAGAATAATAAACCATTCAGAGGAGGAGAAGGGAGTATTAAAGCGAAAATGATTCGCACAATGAGAATGACCAAAACTTGATGCAGGAAAACTTGTTGGAAACGAAGGATTATCTGGAAATATAGAACCTGAAGAAGATGCTGAGGAGTACGGTAATCCAATATATACGGCCAAATCAGGTTTGCAGTCGAATAGTGTGCCTTTTGCGAAACCTAAATGACTCCAAAGGAATATTATAAATGCACGTCCAGGTATTACAAATTACAGTAAGGATGCTAGTACGTTTTCAGATTATTTCAACCTATTTAATCGACATTTAATTAAACGTAGTAGGCTATGACCGAGACGGTACGAAACAAACATATTAAGGCGGCTTCGAAAACAAAATGGTATTAACAATTTTGACAATCGTCTTTATTATTATGCATAGTATAAGTACCTAATTGTTCCAGTGGTGTGTTAAAAACTGATTTAAAGTTTTCTATTAAAACATGAAAAATTACACAATAAGTGAAAAAATTGACATGGTTCTAGTTTTTGGTGAATGCAGGCAGAAGTTTAAGCTGCTCAAATGAGCATGCAGTGAGATATCCCGATCGTCGTCATTCCCCCAGTTAGTTAGAAAAATGTGCAACGAACCCGAAAATAATCCTAATACACCATTTGTAATAAGCGAAGACAAAGAAATAGTTGTTCTGGCATACGTGCATGTAAATATGAGATCGCTTTTGAATGCCAAATATCTAAAAATTCGTCTTGGCGAATTTTACACAAACACAAATACCGTTCGTATAAATATCAATTACATCAACACCTTTATCAAGGAGATAACATCCGACGGTTGCAGTATTGCACTTGGTATTTAGGGAAGTGTTTAGAAGATAACAGTTTCCCATTTAAAATACTTTATACCGACGAAAGCCGTTTTACAAAATTGGGAGTTTTTAATAGAAACAATAAAAGGTACTGGTCTCAAGCAAATCTGCATTTAATGGAAGAGGAAAATTTTCAAGAACGTTTTGGGTTTAATTGTATGATAGAATTTTAGGGGCTATAATTTTTGATGGTCACCTAACAGGGGAGAGATATTTACACTTTCTCAAATTCGCGAGTTTCTCGAAGAAGTACCAGGGATTAATGGAAACCGTATATTTTACCAACAACATAGCGCCCCGCCTCACAATGCTAGGGCAGTAACAAATTAGGAAAGGAAAACTGCCGAATTTTTTTAGTGGTTTACGCATTTTAATAACTTTTCACTTAAAAAGTTAATTTTTTTCACTAAAATATTATTCGTTAGACCGTAACCATTTTTTTTTAATGTGAATATATTAAGGTTATCAAGGTGTTGTTAGTTCCGATATCGTTTGTGTTGGTTCGTAATTAACAAAACATATTTTCCCTTTTAGTTCTTAAGTGGTTGAATACAAAAAATAATGGTAATTTCGGCTTTTTTGTATGTAGACTAATTTGTCTTCCTTAACAGTTCGAGAAACACAAGTAAAAGTAGGAATTCCATTACCATTAACTTCTTCACTTGTGTCAATATTATTAATTGCTTCAAAGTTAATTGTTCAAATCAAAAGTAAACTCATTATTTTTAATGTTTTTGCCTCTTGTATTTCTTTGCTTGCACAATTTAATAAATTCATCTTAAACTGCATACATCGATCTTTCAGCAGTGTGACGAGCTGGCCCTTGTTCCTCTAATTTAAAAGAAATTTGCTTTGACTTGTCATTGGAAGCATAGTTTCGTTAAATCTAATCCCTTATGAGTTGTTTGTTAGCCGAGCAGTACGTTTAGCTGCTTTTATACTATTTTTGGTTACATATTCAGGATATCTATCTAAGACATCTATTATCATCATTATAACTATTCTAGATGTACAGGATGGCCATTTTATGGTGATACAATACCTTATCTAGAAAACAGTAATATTTTTAAATGTGTTCAGATTATTTGTTGCGTTTAGATTGACAAACAAAAATCTTTTTTGGCTTTTTCGCAACTGAATAAAAATGTTTAACTTTTTAAATTTTTAACTTTCAGTTGCGAAAAAGCCAAAAAAGATTTTTGTTTGTCAAAACGGTAATAGTTACGGCAAAAAGTTAAATACCAAAGTTGTTTGGATTCAATTAAGTTTTTATTTTATTTCACTTTTGCTTATACAGAGTGTTTCGTTTTGACGTGACACATGTCAACTTTCTTAATTTAAATGGGACACCCTATATATTATTACATATTTTGATTCTACTGTTAATTTGCGAAAGTTTTTATAATAACATCTATATTTGAATTCTTTATCGTTTTTGAGTAAATTGAGTTTTAAATTTTTTTTTAAAAAAACATATTTTTTTTTTACCTATAAAACTTTAATGGAACTGACTAATATCCTAAACATACATTACTAAGGGTTCAATTCAACGAGTTTCTGGTCTTTTTGGTCTTACCAATTAATATACAGGGTGTTAAAAATGGAGAGCAAAACAAACAGAATTTTAAATATAAAAATCTCCTGTTTTTCAAATGGAACTCCCTGTATATTTTTATTTCATCTGACTCAGCGTTCAATTACCTATCATTACTTATATATGTCCTATACCTAAAACGAACAGTTTCGATTTTATTAGCCGTTTTCTGATTTTAATATATTTTTTTTAATATAAGTAAACAGATGAAGTGGGCTAAAATATACATGTTGTAAACTAAGCCTTATTCTCATTTCCTTAACACAGATAGCGACTATAAATAATGTTAGAAAATACAAATAAAAGAGAAATATTATGTAATTTATGCTCTTATTATTTAATGTTTACGAAAATAAGGGAGAGACAAAAAAAATATTTTGTGCTACACGGTAGAACTAATAACTAACTGAGTATTAAACATGATTAAAACAGATTATCAAAAATTTTCAATATGGCCACCGTCCATTGCGATACATGAAGTGTAAATAGCCTCCATTTTTCGAATAGCGTTCCTTACCGAATTAGATGCATTAAAATTATTGATCTCTTCCCTGATTTTTATTTTTAAAACATTTCTATTATTAGATCTATTTTTATAAACTTTATTTTTAGTGCACCCCACGAAAAGAAGTCTAAAGGGGTTAAATCAGGGCTTCGTGGTGGCCAGGATATTAAACCATGTCTTCCTATCCACAATGGAAAATGTTTATTAACGAAATTTACTACCGGTGCAACCGTGTGGTAAGGGGCGCTATCCTGCTGAAAAATGATATTTTCTCGAATATTTGCTGGCAAGTCGTTGATAAGGGGCATGATTTCATTCCTAAGCAGCTCCAAGTATCTTTCGCCATTTAACGACCTGTCAAAAAATATTGGTCCGATAATACGGTCGCAAATAATTCCGCACCACACATTTACGGTCTGACGGCCTTGTTTTTTAATTGCTTTTATTAGATGTTTCCTAGTTTGAGACTAGTAATGAGTGTTTTTCCGATTAAAAATACCCGCCGTATTAAATGAGGCCTCATCAGTCCAAAGCACTTTTGAAAAAAACACATTTTCAAACTGCCGGTCCATAATATCACAACAAAAAGTCAATCTTTCATTAAAGTCTAATTGTGATAATAATTGAGTTGGAAGAAATTTATCAGGATGATAACCATTTACCTGCAGTGTTTTTTGAATACTTCCTCTACTGACACCTGCAATGTCTCTGTCAGCATCTCTTTGGGATCTTTCATCATCTTCCTCGAAATAAAGTAAAATCTCCAGTTGTTTTTCCTCAGTGAGGACAAAATTGGGACGATTTTTTGAGGACACCATTTTCCAAATCACGCACAATTCGAAAAAATATAGTCCTGGAGGGAACTCGATTATTAGGATATTCTTTAAGGGCTAACCCTGGACTTTTATTATTTTTTATAAAACAGTTGTATAATTTCAAACGTTCATCTAAACTATATAAAGCCATTTTTTAACAAATTTCGCAACAAAAATTTGACAAAAACGACAAACAGAGCAAATGTCAACTTAAGTCAACAATTGCATTAGGTTATTTCCTAAGCCTGTCTTGATTTTTTTAGTTTCTGATCTCATTTACTGGCAAAATTCCGGGATAAATCAGAAAACGGCTAATAAAATCCAAACTGTTCATTTTAGGTACAGGACATATATATATGAGTAATGATAGGTAATTGAACGCTGAAGCAGATGAAATAAAAATATACAGGGTGTTCCATTTGAAAAACAGGAGATTTTTACATTTAAAGTTCTGTTTGTTTTGCTCTCCATTTTTAACACCCTGTATATTAATTGGTAAGATCAGCATGGAAACTCGTTGAATTGAACCCTTAGTAATGTATGTTTAGGATATTAGTCAGTTCCATTAAAGTCTTATAGGTAAAAAATTATTATAAAAACTTTCGCAAATTAACAGTAGAATCGAAACATGTAATAATATATAGGATGTCCCATTTAAATTAAGAAAGTTGACATGTGTCACGTCAAAACGAAACACCCTGTATAAACAAAAGTGAAATAAAATAAAAATTTAATTGAATCCAAACAACTTTTGTATTTAACTTTTTGTCGTAACTATTACCGTTTTCTAGATAAGGTACTGTATCACCATAAAATGGCCACCCTGTACACTGTAGTCCACATAAAAGTACCCTCTATACTATCTGGAAATCCGTAATAGATACAAAAAAGTGTCATACAAAAGTTTAAATTTGAAGTTCTTTTAAAATATAATGTTTCCATGTATACAGGGTGTCCCAATTGTGCTGGGACACCCTGTATTTTTGTCCACTATTTGACTACTTGTCAAAAATAAACATAAGTTACCAATTTAAACTATAGTCGATTTCTGCATAGTTTCCGAGATAATTAAGGTTATGTGTGATTTTTTGAAAACTGGAGCTATTTTTCAAATCTCTATAAAAAATAGCAAGAATTCAAAATTGGGCGTTCGGGTGGTAATTTTTTAAAAATTTTAAAAAAAGAAAGTTGACGTCTAGTGTCGCCGCCATCTTGAAAATATTTTGCGCGAATTGTCCCCATCGACTTTAGTTAGCGGCCAAAATTTCAAATTTTTCCAAAGCCTACTTTCTGAGAAGTCGATCGCCCCAGTTCGTCGTGGGACACCCTGTATATATATATATATATATATATATATATATATATATATATATATATATATATATATATATATATTTAAAGGTCACAGAGAAAATCCCAAGTTAACAGAAAATCTTAATTAATTCTTGAATATTGTGATGCTGCATATTCAAAAAAAACTATACAAGACCGTGGAATTGATAATATTTCTATCAGCGTAACTATAGTCCTAATTTTATTCTATATTTATTTATTACTATATTTTAAATTTAAAACCATTATCGAAAATTAATATTAGCAACACACTTCTTGAGTAATATAGCTATCAACATAAACAACCTTATGACAACAGATTACATGGAAATAGAAAAACAGGAAAAATTTAAAACAAATGACTACATAATTGATTTTCCACATACTGTCGGTTTCTGCTAGACACAGTGTACATAGCACTTGAATGTTTGCCATAGCGTTTCGGACGGCGTCACTATTATTAAAACTAATAATTTCTTCACGAATTTTTTGTTTTAATTCATCTGCAGAATAACTGTTTCGATTTTTAAACACTCTATCTTTAAGTGTGCTCCATAAAAAATAATCTGACGGTGTCAAATCGAGACTTCACGGCGGCCATGGAATCTCTCGTTACTATATATGCTTAATCCAAATTGCTCGTTTAAAAAAGCTCTTATGTCTTCTCCACCGTCGTATGGAGCATTATCTTGTTGATATACCAAGTCCACACTAATATGTTCCGAAAGATCAACGAGTTTTTCCATAATATGATTTCTTAAAAGGTTTAAAAATGTTTGTCTATTTAAATAGTGGTTAAAAAACACAGGTCCTATTTTGCGGTCGTTTCTAATACCACACCACACTTTAACACTTTGATGTCCTCGCCTTTTAATTTGCTTTACCAAATGTTTATCTGTCTCAACAGTAGTGAGTATTTTTTGTTATGCATTCCAGCACAGTGGAACATGGATTCTCTGTCCTGATCTGTCCAAAGGATTTTATTTAAATCCCTCTCTCACAATGCAGGTTCATCATTTGCATACAAAAATCCAGTCTGGTCTGATAATCAGCTTCAGTTAAGAATTGAACTGGAAGAAACTTATATTGGGATATTTTGTTTTCTTTTAACACTCGATATATGCTGGTCATAGAAAAATTCAAATCTCTTTGTGCATCTTTTAAAGAGTTGGTAGGATATTCAATGAAATTTAATAAAACGTCCATTTCAAAATCTTCAGAGACGACTGAACGGGCTGTTTCCTGGACTTTTATTATTTTCAATGTAACAGTAATACTAATTTATTCGCTCTTGAACTTGAATATTGAGCCATTTTTTAAAATAGAGCAAGTGAACTCCGATACAAGAAAACGTTTTTATTCTAAATTTAGATTCAATAAAACAACAATCACTAAAAACACAAATAAATTGAAAAACTGCCAAATTTAAAACAAATAGTTGTATTATCCATGGCCTCCTAGAGTTTTTTTTAGTATGAAGCACAATATTCAAGACATAATTAAAAATTTTATGTTAAATTGCGATTTTCTCTGTAACCATTAAATTTAGGTATAGAACACACATATATATATTATATATATATATATATATATATATATATATATATATATATATATATATATAAGTATTTTTATGAACATTTTCATAAATAAAAAACATAGTGGATGTACTATTTAAAAAAAACGATTTTTTCATTTTAGAAATATGCATTGATGCTTTATAAACTAGAAATTACCACCTTTGATAGTGATTTGAAAAATAGGCTTCAGTTCTCAAAAAATCACACATAACCTTAATTACCTCGGAAAGTACTCAGACATCGACTACAGTTTAAATTGGTAACTTATGTTTATTTTTAACAAGGAATGTCCTATTTAAAATTTTATAGTTGACCTCGTTCCAGCAAAATTGGGACACCCTGTATACATGGAAACATTATATTTTAAAAGACTTTAAATTTAAAGAAACTTTTTTTGCGGTGTACTCTATTTGTCTGTTTATTATAGTTATGAACAATTCTTCCTATTGCTCGATGATTCAGTATATTTGGAAACTTTCATCAATAACGTAAACAGGATCCTCAGATCTGATTACAAAGGGAAGTAGTCCTTCAGATGTTTTTGTGTATATCGAAAATAATGTTGCGGTTTTTACAGCGGAATATGTGTTAAGTGTATTATAATTTTAGAAGCCTATTTCACCAATTTATTTATTTTATGTCAATAAAAATAATTTAAATATGTTTACCAGAATAATAAAATATTAATATAATAATTATATTAAAACTCAATTTGTTTATAAATGCTTATTTATCGAGAGTATTTTACCTGTAGATATTATTTTTTTCCCTAAACTCGATAGTTTCTCTGACTATTTTTTGAAAGAAATTCTCTATTAGTTTCGGGTCCCTTCTCAACCTTCTTATACCCAAAATTCTAAGGAACAAGCTCCACCAGTTCCTCTTCCTCCGTGGTGGATCAAATACCATTTTACCGTATTTGAAAAATTCGGAATTTGGGTTGCGGAGACTATTGCACTCTATTCCAAAACCGACACTTCCTGGAAGTTGAAAAGAACGTCAAAAAAGTATTTTTTTTTTTTAATGATCGTTTGATGACCTAGATTTGTCAACATTATTTTTAGTATTGTAAATTTATACAGAGTGTTTCAAAAAATCGGGTCACTGAATAATCACGATTCTGCTCAAATCTCTTGACGTAAAAAGTTGCATTTTGGCACACAGGTTAATAGTAGGATATAGAGGCTCAATAAGAAGGGATTTTTTAAAACTCAAATTTCAAAGCGATGAAACCGCCCCTTAAATATTACATTTTTTATTTAAAAAACGGTCGGTTTTTTTGGAAAAACCTTTAAACTAGTGTATTTTATTCGATTATTTTACATATTTTAAAATTTCTTGTTTATACAGGGTGTTTCAAAAAATCGGGTCACTGATTAATCTTGATGTAAAAAGCTGCATTCCCAAAAAACTTAAATAAATATTTTATTTATAGTTCGTTTGCATGTACCAGCAAAAGTACTTTTAGTACTACTAACATAATCAAATACTCTGCAAAATTATTTGCTGGGAAACGTGTCATTTCATTAACTTACCTACAACATCGCTGGTAAATCTCCCTAATATTTCTTTAATATCTATAGGTTCGCCGGTTTGGGAAAGTTCTTTAACAAGTGCTGCTAGAACGTCTGTTTTCTCTAGTAAAGTATCAAACAACATCTTCATTTTTCCAGCGGTAAAAGAGGCCGTAAGCTTCTTTCTAGTCTGCCTCCAAGAATCCCCTGAATACAATTAAATATTTAGTTTTTAATAATTTTATTGATAGTAATTGCTAAAAATCATGTATTAATGTTTGTTGCCTAGAAACCACTTGAATGAATTTTTATTGTTATAAATGTAAATATAATAATAAAAAACAATGAAAGCTGTTTCTTTACTACGAAAAACCTGAATGTATAATTTCCAAGTCATTTTAAAAGCAGGCAATATATTTAGTAGATATATATATATATATATATATATACTTTATGATATTTTTGGATTCTACGGAGAATTTTAATGCTATTTTATGTAGCATGTGCTATACCTAGGTTCAAGCGTTCTTAAGATATTTGATCTTGAACCGAAAATGAGCCTTCGGGGTACCAAATTTTAAAATCTCATATTTTTGTATTGAAAATATATTGTAGTATTGAAGATATAATCTTCATATTTTGCAGACGATCGGTAAATAATCTTAGGTTTCTATTTTTTTTATTGAATTTGTCTATTTTTATACAGGGTGTCCTAAATTCAGCGGCAAACATTCACATTTCCAAAGACGCTAAAGTCCGGACACTCAATAACTTTATGCACTATCAAATGTAGAAATTCATTTTCTATCGAACTGTATTAAGGTTCCCTATACCTATTCGTAACCATTTTCGAAATAATTGGGTTTTATAAAAATATCGTATATATTTGCTTAAATGTTTACATGTTCCAATGGTGAGCCATGGAACAACAATTGAGATCCAATATCCAATATGACAGATGATTAGTATGCGTTATTTATCGAAAGCTGTCAGTGATAAACTAAATCTTCTAAATCGAAATGGAAGAATACTCAAACGCTGATATTCTCAATCTATTTTATATTCATGGAGAATGTTATAAAATTTTGGAGAGAACGTGACGTGTGTTTAATGAACGCCACCCTGATTTGCCGCCAATGAACAAGTCAAAATTCAAGAGGATTGAAACGAACTTTTTGCGTTTTGGCAAGGTTAAAGTTACAAAAAATGTTCCGAAACCAGTGACAAATGCCGAGGATAACGTAATAAACACATTAGCTTATTTCCACGCAAACCCGCAAAGTTCAATACTGTCTGCAGAAAACGATTTGAGAATTTCTTCTTCACCTGTCCAAAGAATCTTGAACGAACATCATATGCACCCTTATTCCTTTCAAAACGTGCAAGCCTTGAGACCTGGTGATGACGTCCGACGAGTAGGATTTTGCGAATTCATGTTTTTGAAAATTCAAGAGGACCCTCAATTCCTTTCAAAAATATTTTGGACCTATGAAGCGCAATTTTCTAGAGAAGGAATAACAAATAGAAGAAACGAACATTTCTGGGCAGCAGAAAATCCGCACGCTTTACGCGAAACGCGTTCTCAAGAGAGGTTTAGCTTCAATGTTTTCGGTATAGTATTAAATGATCAGGTGCGGTACTGTATTTATGAAGACAATTTAAACAGTGATAAGTATTTGGAAATTCTACGAGGGACGGTTTCTGAATTTACAGAAGAAATTCCGCTGCAGTTTATCTCTAATTATCTCGAATTTTTGAAGATCGCTGGATTGGTCCCAATGGCCCTTGGAGATGGCCCCCGCGATCGCCTGATTTAACACCCCTAGACTTTTATTTATGGGGATTTATCAAAGTCTATGCTTCCCCAGTAAATAACCAACAAGATTTACTGGACAGGATACGAACAGCTTTTGCCGAATTAGAAAACGAACAAATTCAACGGGCCACAGCAACTGTACAAAGAAGAATTGAAATGTGTCTTCAAATGAACGGACAGCATATAATAGAACATTTGTTATAATTTAATTTTATTATTTTATTTATTTATTGTTGATTGTTAGATTGCTATAATTTTTAAGTTCACTAAAACAAGTTTAGAACAGTCTCGAACTTAGTAGATATGGTTAAAAATAATGTAAACAATCTATTACCTTTTTTATAACTAACTTTTCCGAAACGAAAAATTTCATTTCAATCCTCTTCAATTTTCTCTTGTTCATTGGCGATAAATGAGGATGATTTTCAATAAAAACATGGCACGTTCTCTCTAATATTTTGTAACATTCTCCGCGAATATAAAATAAATTGAGAATATCAGCTTTTGAGTGTTATTTTATTTTAATTTAAAAGTTTCAAATCAGCTGTCATGTTGAATAGAAAAGCACAACAATTGTTTTTCCATGGCTTACTACGGGAAGGTATAAGCATTTAGCAAATACATATGATAATAAAAACCTGATTATTTCGAAAATGGTTACGAATAGGTATAGGGAACCTTGATACAGTTCGATAGAAAATTAAAATCTACATTTGATAGTGCATAAAGTTATAGGGTGTCCCATTTAAAAAAACGGACTTTAGCGGCTTTGAAAATGTGAATGTTTGCCGCTGAATTTAGGACACCCTGTATAAAAATAGACAAATTTAATAAAAAAATAGAAACCTAAGATTATTTACCGATCGTCTGCAAAATATGAAGATTATATCTTCAAAACTTACAAAAATATGAGATTTTAAAATTTGGTACCCCGAAGGGTCATTTTTGGTTCAAGGTCAAGTATCTTAAGAACGCTTGAACCTAGTTATAGGATATGTTACATAAAATAGCATTAAAATTCTCCGTAGAATCCAAAAATGTCATAAAATACAGGGTGTTCCTTTTAAAATAAGCAAGTTGATACCAACTTCCGGTTAAACCGGAAGTGACAGGAAGTTGAAAATATTTCAAAAAAGAAGTACCCCTTGACCTTACCTTAATCCCAAAATTTGAAATTTTTATCTAAATGGCAATTTTCTATGGTAGTTGGTGGAATTACATAAACTTTTTCTTTGATATATCCCCAAAGGAAAAAATCACATGGAGTAAGATCAGGTGATCTTGCCGGCCAGTTATACTCCCTCTTCTTCCTATTCATTTGTTTGTATACGTTGGATTCAAATAACTGCGAACAGTGTGGGTATAATGAGGAGGTGCCTCATCGTGATGGTACCACATATCTCGTCGAACCTGTAGAGAGACCTCTTCCAAGTATGTAGGCAAATTGTTTCTTAAAAAATGTAAGTAAATTTCTCCCGTTAAGGTGCCGTCAAAAAAATGTGGTCCAATAACCTGCGATCCTAAAATTCCGCACCATACATTTAAAGACCAAACTCTTTGATTGTCTACAGCTCTCATCCAAGGATTTGAAGTACTGTAATAGTGCATGTTGTGTCTATTAACAGCTGCATTACTTTTAAAAGAAGATTCGTCGGTGTATAAAATATTTCTCAAAAATGATTCACTTTCAATAACTCGCGCTTGAAGATCTCTACAAAAATTTACCCTGTGTTGGAAATCATCCCCACGGAATTCTTGGTTGAGATAGAGGTGATAAGGATAATATTTATGTTTTTTAATAATTCGGGATACTGTGCTCTGCGAAATATTCAGATCATCTGCTACTGAATAGGTACTTGCATTTGGATTTTCCACTGTACTCAAAATAACATTGGTTTTATGTTCCTCATTCATTATAAACAGTTTTTTCTTTCTTGTTATGTAGCAAACATTATCGGTTCTAAAACGGACGGCTTGGTTGTCTTCTATAAGGAAAATTTATTTGATACCGACGTTTTGCTAATTCAATTTGGCTACGACATTCCCCAATAATTAAAATCATATCAGTTAGTTCGTTTATGGAAAACTGTTGGTTATTATTCAACTTTAATTATGAATGTAGAAAATAAAAAACTCTTTAAACTAGATAACTTCGATACTTGACAGCGACACGTAAACAAAAACAAAAGAACAAACACCATAGTTACGCACATGTTTAGCCTACTATTATTAATCCGTCCGAATAGAGACTGCTCCAGTCTCTATTCGGACGCGAGAAAGAAAGCTTTGAAAATGCCAAATGTGATTTTGGCGAAACGTCAGCAAAACCGTTCTTTTCAGAACGACAGTAGTGAACGGATGTACACCCGGAATGAAAACATATATATAGATATATATATATATATATATATATATATATATATATATATATATATATATATATATATCCAAAATCAAATTATTAGATATATTTTTAAAAAATTATAAAATATGAGCTGTAAAGACTATTGCAATTAAAAACTAATTTGTAATAAATCATATTTGAGGCTTTTGATTGGATTTTTCCCGGATTCGATACTGTTATTATGGTCGGTGGCACAGATCCTACGGAAATGAAGCTTCTTATCATTTTTGAATTTTTTCTCCTGCCATTTTTTTGACACTTTTTTTCATGATATTTCTCATCAAGTTGTGTATACGGCCAAATTGAACTGGTAGACGCATGGCTAGTTATTTTATTTCTTTTGTTATTTCCTCATTTAACTCTTTGCTAAAGCTGACATTGGGGAAGCTCGTTGTGAATGATTTGATATTTCTGTTTTTATATTTAAACCTGCTGTTCTTGTTGGTTTTTAAGTTCATGTCAACATGGTATTTCGGATAATGGGAACTTGTTTGAAAAGACATAAATTGGGTTACGCTTTTCTATTTCTATTGAAAAGAAATATTCATAACAAGGATGTTCCGGGTAAAGGATTTTTTTTAGTATGATATTCAGTGCTACTACAAAGAATTTTGAATCTCAAAAGTCGACTGAGAAAACCATAAGACCTAGATAATATAGCTCTATCTACATAATACAGATACTCCCTTAACCTCTAACCTATTTATGTTTCACTCAGAATGTAACAAAAATGAATTAATATTTACCTTCAAGGTGAAATAATCCTTTTGAAATAATACTGTTACCCACTTCTGCAAAATGGGCGGTGAAATGCTCGAAGTTCTTCTGCATTATATCTTTAACAATATCCGGAGAAACAGGTACAAATATTTCGCTGAAGACAACATACATTCCTCCATATTTTACCCCAGCTGACCTTAATTTTTTATATATATTCAAAAGGTATTCGGCGTATGACTTCCTCCCTTTAACTATATCCCTTGCGTCTCCAAAGAAAAACTCCGGTTTTAATTGGAGAACTCCTTTTCTCTCCCAATATGTGTATCTCCATTTTAAATAAGCGTAGACCACTGAGAGAAGCACTACTAGAGCACAAGTAATATCTAAAAGGAAGTTCATTTTGAATTAATATGTTGATGGGTTAGCTTTAACTAACTTGCATTTTAGTACCCAATATTTATAGTTATTATTTATAGTAGCTGAATTTTGAAATTTATTTTTATCAAAATGATAAGAATTCTTAATGAATGCAATTGTTGCAATTGATGCATCGCGCGTGCATACAAGTGCACCTGGTAAAATAACAAGGCAGAGTCGTAATGAACAGTTTTATTAAAAGTTATTTTTATAATTTATTTATATATTTATACAGATATTTTGAAGTCGACGCCCAAAGCAGCCTCACTCAGCCATTACAAAATATTGTTAATGTATTTTATATTACATTACAGTATAAACTATATATATTATCCTTAGATCTTTTAAAACCGATACCCGAATCACTTGCTCTCAGGGCCCCTTTGTCGAACTGCGCAAACGCAAACTCTTATTTCCATCCAATCGCTGAGCCCAATGTCAATGACTTCCTGTAGGACATTTATAAATGTCAACTTTTGGATAGGTTAGTGCATATATGGACAACCCCCGGCCCTTCACCAGCTCCAATCTAGCCCACGAGGATTCAGAAATTTTAAATAACACGCAAAAAGTTAAAGATTTAGCACACATAGTTTATTTGTAATTACTCTAAACCAACCTAAAACTGTATTCTTCAAATCATAAAGACTAAATTCGATAAATAATTTTATTAAGCGTACGCAGTACGGCTTAATAGGGAAATGGTCCAAAGGAAAAGCTGTGAAAACGGTTAAAGAAGAGGTACTATTGGCTTATTTTCTTGAATTAATCAAAGAATTTAGACCAAATACTTTGTGGGCTAAATACTCAATGTTCAAGAGCGTTTTAAAAGTTAAAGAAAATATAGATACAGTGTGTCCCAGATTCGCTTCTCTATATAGGGATCTCGGCTCCTATTGTACCTACAGCAAAGGTTAAATGGGGAAAGTTTTAGAGGAAACCTATTGCATTCGATATCTGGCTTCAGATTTACGATCGATCAATAAGTTTGGGAAATATCGGCGAAAAACCGAAAATAGCGGATTTCGTTTTTCGCCAGTATATCCAAAACGGTAAATTTGACAGCTGTCAAAATGTGACATTATTCGGACACATTTTTAAGACAAATAAGGAGTCTTCCGGTTCGTCTCGTCGAAGGCAGACCTCAGTGTTATTAACATAAGTGGTTCCACGTGTTCGGTTTTGCTGCTTTTTTTTGGGGGGAAACGAGAGACTCAACCGCTCAGAGTGGAAACTAACGACCCCGCAAGAAAGAGAGTAGACGCTGTGAACGTGTGAGGCCTAGTTGTTCCTGCATTCTATCCCGTTTGTCTGCCGCAGTTCTACATAGAATATTAGCGTGAAGGCCGCTATGTGGCGGGAGTAGGAGGGGTAAGGGGACAGCTTGAAAGAAAAGGTCATCTCGTGAGACCAGTAGTACTCTCAAGGGGCATCTAGTGGAAACCAAGATGCATTTCAAAAATAAAAAAGTTATTTGAAGACTCGGGGTGTTCGGGAGCTGAGAGCTCGCCATCCGGACATCCTACCTATTGGGCTGGAGAATGGCGCTGAAAGCAAAAAAGTGGCAGCCGACTCCATTTTGAAAAAGAAAGAAAGAAGACAAATAAGATGGCGTATACGACACGTCTTCATTGTATTTTGTTAACCCGCAACCCGCCTCAACTTTCATTTTTCTTATGAACGCCATATTGGATTTTTCGATTTTTGGAAATTTCCAGTCTAGTGATATCTCACAAGTGCATTAAAGATTTTAGTGTCATCAAAATATCACACTTCGTAAATTAGGTTTCAATGTTTTTAAAGGAGACCATGATTTATTTGTCACAAGATTACATTAATAAGTAAGTAATGTATTGAACGCATTGAATTTTCAATACAACATGAACGCAAATAACGACTTAAAAAATCTATATAAGCTTTAACTATTTTAGTGGGTAATATTAATTTACAAATCTGCAAAAATATTTGCACGAGACATTTTTGACAATTGGTGACTGTTTTTCGTACAACCCTGGTAAGTGTATTTCGGTTAATATTTCTACTGGTCAGGGGATCTAGAAGACCAAGATATTGGACTATTTAAAGAAATTATTTTGTCAAACTGCTCTCTTAAGAAGTTCCTGACTTGAATGGTATTGTGAACCGGACATCCGCCTTGTTGAAACCAAGTTCTTCTTAATTCATCTTCCGTTAGAATAGCTCGTAAGGCTGGTACAACCTGATTTCGCAAAAGCTCTAGGTACCTCTGCCCGTTTAGGTCGTAGTCAAACAAAAATGGTCCAATAAGTCGATTTCCTGAAATGATTAATAATTTATAAATATGTGCCCAACAGTCAAGGGCGGCAGGGTCAGCCGGGTGGTACTAGAAACTATAAATTATAAAGGGAAAATTATCTTACTAAAAATAATTAAAACATCTATATAAGCTGAAACCTTAGCTTTACTGAAAAAGAAAAACATATTTGGTTGTGGAAATAATGGCCGTAATAAATTATTTTGTTGGTATTTACAAATACTAAATCAATTTAATGATATAATAATCTTAAAGAAGTACACCGTGCCTTAATAAAACATAAAATATCAAATCCCCTTGCGCTTTAACATTTAAATTATTCGGAAATTGAACGCCTTTCTATAAATCATAATGAAAATCGAAAAATAATTCGACATTTGATTAATGTATTTTTCGTACAACGCAAGTATTTCGGATAATAATAAATCATTAAATTCAGACAATCAAAATAATTTTAGAGAATTTAAATCTGCAGAAAATTTAGATAAAGTGTTAATAAATTTATAGAACCCAATTCTATTTTTATAGGTTCTTCGAAACTACCATACAAAATGATTGAATAAAAATGTAATACAATATCAAAAAAGTAAGTTGACTGACTAGAGTAGAACGTTGTACTTTTTTTTTATTAGATTATACTCTTTTAGTACCATTAAAGAACTAAACGAAAAAAAAGTTTATTCTTTGACCATCATTTGGTGCCTGTTTAAAAAAGGGATACCAATGATCCCACACCAAACGACTTCCAAATTCCACAATCTCTCTGCCACTTCGTGAGGATTTTGCATTTTGATGAAGGTTGTGCCTATTAAAGACTCCACAATTCGTGAACCTGCTCTCATCGGACCACAAGACATGATTTACAAAATCAGGATTTTCATTACATCTCCTAGTATACCACTCACAGAACTGTAGTCGTCTTGGAAAATCAGTTTCCTTAAGTCCTTGTACTATTATGGGTTTGTATGGATGGTACTTATTCTTTTTTAAAACTCTCTGTACTGTTGATTTTGGCACATTAGTTTCTTAGCACTAGGGTTTTCGTTGATAGCCTGTAAAATGTTTCTGTTTCGATTTTCATTGTTGTTATTGTATCCGCTACTAGGTTGTTTGAAGGCACCATGGTTAATTAAATTAACTACGATTTTCCTAAATTGGGTTTTATGAGGCTGCAGTCGTTCGGGGTACATCTCCAAACACCTTGCTGAGGTAACGTTGGCGTTTCTGTATGATTGAAATTACAGAGCTAACATGTCAACCTTTTCTTCATTTGAATACGGAATGCCGGCCATTTTCTATAGGTTTTGATAATTTATGTGTCAGATTTATGATTTTATTGGGATAAAAGCGTACCTACTACTTATTAAAACACAGCTTTGATACTTTCAACTATTTAACTTAACGTCAAAGTCAAAATCCAATTTTGTTGATAAATCATGGCCTCCTTAGAAAAGCATTGAGAGCTAACATTACTTTAAATCATGGCCTCCTTGAAAAAACTGAAACCTAACTTTACGAAGTGAAATATTTCGATGATACCAAAATCTTTAACGCACTTGTTTCCTAGACTGGAAATTTTAGGCTCTTTCCAAAAACCGAAAAATCCATAAAAAAATGAAAGTTGAGGCAGGTTGCGGGTTAACAAAAAACAATGAAGACATGTCGTATACGCCATCTTATTTGTCTTAAAAATGTGTCCGAATAATGTCAGATTTTGGCAGCTGTCAAATTTACCGTTCTGGATATACTGGCCAAAAACGAAATCCGCCATTTTCGGTTTTTCCCCGATATTTCCAAAAACAATTGATGGATCGTAAATCTGAAGCCGGATATCGAATGCAATAGGTTTCCTCTAAAACTTTCCCCATTTAACATTTGCTGTAGGTATAATAGGAGCAGAGATCCCTGTATAGAGAAGCGAATCTGGGACACACTGTATAAGCAAATTCTACAAATTAACTGCTTTTATCTAAAAACAGTATGTTGGCTTCAAACCAAAGAAAGCTAATATTTTTACAAACGAAAATATATCGGATTTCATTAATAAGGCGCCAGATGATATATCTTTTGTTGAAAGTTACGACTATTTTGGGCTTGCAGGCACCTGCAGAACAAAGGAATTAGCAAAACTAACAACAGTTGAACTATTATATATTTAAAAGCATGTAACTAATTATTTTGAAAAAGGTAGTCACTACAGATAGCTATAGAAAACTGGTAAAAAAATTATTCTTTGTTGTAATTAACATGGTAGGTATCCGAAAATTGACAGGCATTATTATGGTGCTGGCATTAATATGTTGACACTTTTTCTTCTTAAATTTTCATGCTGGTGCTGATTCACTGTTCCATTGCTGCCAGCAATACTGTCAATTTCATACCCAAAACTTGTAGAATGCAAAGGCGAAGGAGAACATAGAATTTGGTTGGCGATGCGTTTTTTGTTCTCCATGGATTCGTCCACATATGATTCTGCAACTTTTGTCGATTGCTATCCCCCGAGACGTTTCAAATTAGTAACATCCACTCCAGCATCGGCCAACATAGTAGCCGAAGGGTGTCTTTAACAGTATCCAATAAAGGTCTCTGGATTGGGAAATCTCAAAAAAGCAGCCACGTCCGATGGCATCTTACCAAACTTATCAATGCCAAGAGTTTGAGTAGTACATTTATCTTTTTGGAAATTGACAAAAAACCTTTGAGGCGGTGTACTTTTAGAACCGAGAGACATGTACTTCTTGATTAAACTACGATTTTTTTTCTTCAGTTATAACAAAGCTTCTACGCTGGTGAGTCTGGCTATCTGTTATTTTCACCAGAAGCAAATCTTCTCGTTCGACTACGTTTTCACACAACAGATGAGTTAATTATTCACGCTTGCAAGCTCCAGCGATTCCAATTAGTGTTGCGACTTTGATTAGTGAATAAGTATCGTCAGGTGCAATGCTTAAAAATTTTTCAACATGTTCGTGGTTTAAAATTTTAGACATTTTTGGTGTAAAACCTACCATTTTCTTTTTTAAATAGGCAATCAGTTTAAAATGCTTGCTAATATCAACGTTTTTCTTAATTTTTAGCATAGATTTTGTCATTGAGTACTTGAATCACATTGTAGAAGGTTGAAAATTCTTTGAAATTTCTTGAAAGTAGACTAGAAGCACCTCTTATTTACTAATGTTGTTGATTTTCTTGTTGGCGCACCGTTTGATGAACTTTTCGTAATGCTGATTGTATGTGACTTTGGATTTTTTTGGAAGCAAATCCAAATCTACTTTTTTTGCTGCGTTCATAATTGTTCAGATTGTCAAATTCACTTAAATTCATTGTAATAACGCAAAATTACTATAAAAGCAATTAATTACAAATAAATATGTCGAAATGTCAGTTTATTGATTTCTAACAATTGAATTTAAGAGTCCTTAGTAACCTGGAAACCTGGTAGGTAACAAAACGAAATGCATTAAGCCTGCTACACACTCTGAGATATGTATCAAAGACGGTTAATTAATAAATTAATAAATAATGTATTAATTTTGAAATTTTACATGTGCGGAGAAATTTTCCGCATGGATATCGGTGTGGAAAATTGATTTTTCCACACGGCTGTAGAAAAAATATATTTTTTCAATTCTGTCGGTCCGTCTGCAGGTCTATCTGCATGCCTGTCAGAACAAGATGACGGTGAAATATAAAAAAATTATTACTAAAAAATTAATTATCTAATTCATCTAAACTGTTGCACAAAAATCAAGTATTAGTGGTAAGTTTACTTACTAGTTTTTAAAAACTACTTAGTAAATTAATATCAAATTTCAAACAAGCATTAAGTCTAAAATATTGAGATAAACTGGTAAAGTTGTGGTACGAATTTAAGATGGCGAGACAAAACGGCAGCCAAAAAATTCAACGGAAAAAATCTTATTCAATTGACTTTGTAGAAAAATTAAAAATGATAATGATACGAATCCAACATGACGTAACAAAATGGCGGTGTATGCAGGGGCGTGCGGTGAAATTTTAAGAAAGGGAAGAAATTTTTAGAAACTTACCTATATGTAATGTAATTCGATTCTTCGATCATTTTTTGCAAATTCGTCAATGACGTCATCATAAAAACGTCGATGCTCCAACATATTTTGGAGAAGTTTATTTTCAATGAACAAAAGCGATGTATGCGAAAGTCTCTCCTACCCCGTTGAATTTCTCACGACATTTTTTATACGTTTAAGTCTTCAAAAATTGCGTTCTACTGATGAACTTGTGGCAGGTATTGTCAATATTAATTCACACAATTTCGACACTTCGGTGTAGGCATCTTCCAGCTCCTTGTCTTTTAAAAATTGCATCAGTTTCGTAAATCACTTTTAATTCAGATCGCAGTAACACTCGGTCGAAGAACTGGCTATAATGACGAAGAAGAGATTTAAACGCATCTTCTGGAAAAGTTTTTCCTTTAAATGCATCAAAATCGCAGAGCTCGAGGGATTTAAAATCGTTTAAACCGTTAATTATATTAATCTATATTACATTTGTTGCTGAATTTGATCGATTATTTCATAAAAGAGGCGTCTGTATGATGTTTGAACATTTCCGACCTTGTCTGTTCGAAGACGCTTGGCTTGTGGCTCTACATTTAACGTCATCGTTTTCTCCCAAAATAGGTCAAAGTCATCTCTTTTTTGGCATAACATGGACTTAAAATCATCCACTTTTTTTAGGCAAAAAGCAATATTATTTGTTTTAGTTTGTAATATATTAAAAACATTGTCCGAGAATGAAAATATTTCTGAAAACATGTTCAACACATAATTAAAATTAAAAAACAGTCCAAGATCCCCTTCGAACTATTTATTGCTTTTGAGTTCCACGTTTCATTATTTTCTATTATATTCTCAAATAGTTCAATCAGTGATTCACGATTTTCAGATACTGTTAACACAAGTCTTCCATTATAGTTCCACCTAGTAGGAGCCACTTTGGGAAATTGTTTGTAGACAATGGAGTCCAAAAGCTTGTGTACGTTTTGTTGACTTGGAAAAAAAACACCATGCCACTTAAAGTAATGAGAAATACTTTACACTCTTTAATGAGATTGAACTTTAGCTTGCAGACCCCCTAATTGTCCTGCCGTCACTGCAGTTCCATCATAGCTTTGAGCAACTAATTTTTTCTCTCCATTAATTTCTTTAGTAACGTTATAAACTACGTTATATAATACATCTGCTGTACGATTTTCGAACACATTCTTAAAACCTAAAAATCGCTCTTGAATACTTCCGTCTGTTTTAACGTAGAGTATTACTACAGATAATTAGCTAAAAATAGTGATATCAGTTGTTCCGTCCAGAACAATAGCAATGAACCGCGCCTCGCCAATATCCTGTTTAATTCTTTTTAGAATAATGGTTGAAACAACGGAAATTAAATCATTCTGGATTCGATTCGAGGTTCCGCGAAAAACGCTAGACTGCTCTAAATGATTTTTTAAGCAATCATCATATTTAGCCATTAAACTAAGTAAATCTTGTAAATTTCCTCTATTTGAAAAAACCTTTATTTCGTCATGACCTCTAAATCCCAACTCGTGCTGTTTTTGTGGTTAAATTTTTCATAGGCGGTTTTGCCCTTCCTTTGCAAATTATTTGAAGCTTATCAGCGAAGTTGAATGTTGAAAATCCCTTTATTGTTAAGACACACGCCACACATTCACACACACTTTTCTTACTAAATTCTCTAACATTTTCAACGTTATTACCGACAGCCGAAGTTGACGGTATTTGCATATCCATGTCAGGATTATTGTCTTCCATATCGCACCATACACGACGCAACGTACGTATCACACAACACACGGATAGCCGTTCAAACAAAGAACCTACTCCAACGATAGCTTCCGCCCCCACTTAAAGCACGCGACTGAAATGCAAAAATTGCAAACAGCTGGTGGAAAGTTCAATAACCTCTGGCTCGATTCAGAGGAAATCAAGCATACAGGACTTGGCTGCAGAGAAGCTAGCGGCCCGCATAGGTTCTATTCGATTTCTATTGTGGCTCGGTCGGAGTCAAGGCCGCATTTATTATGGGCTTGATGATTAAGATAATATTTTAGCATTTTTAATATGAACTAAATTTCAAAAATTACATTTTAGAAGATGCTTTGTAATTTTTTTTTTAGGAAGCACTGGTTCTCTTGCTTCCATGGACTCCACGCCCCTGGGTGTATGTCATGTATTTAATTGGGTTAATTAACTTAAATTATTCCCAAAAATCAAGTGTGACATAGGTAGAAAGAAACTGGTAAAATATTGCTTGGAATTTAATATGATGGAACAAAAGGGCGCCCGATAAATATGTTTGAAAAGACAGTATATATGTGTTACTAAATGATTATAAAAAATTAATTAATAGCATGATTTTTTGATCAAATGTACCCACTCTATTTTTTGATTTGTTCAATGTTCGTTCCTATTGAATCCGATTCTGTCTTACCAAATATTATATATTAAACATGTGTTTTATGAAAAACACTTAAGGATTATTTACCGATTTTTTTTTATCGGAAAGTACTAGCTCCTGCTTGTTTTTCTCCAAAAACACTTACAAACGCATAAAGGATATGCATTTCAGAAATAAAAAAAAGAATGTCGCGTGTCTAATATCTATTAGTGTGTCAGTCTACTCAAATATCACATGAATACTTGATGCTAAAAACGAATCTATAAATACAGGAGACAATGAGTTGCATATTTGTAATTTTTAAAATTTCTTCATGTTTTGAAGTATGTAAATAACGGGAAAGTATATTATATGAAAAGTTGTTATCCCTTTTTACATATTAACACACTTAATTGTATAGCTGACTATGATAATGTGATGACATCTGTTAATCCATTATGTGCTAAAGTTATATATGGGCAACTTCCGGCCCTCCACCAGCTCCAGTCCGGCTCGCGAGAGTTTCAGAAATTTCAAATAACGCGAAAAAAAAATTAAAAATTTACCATACATAGTTTTTTTGTAATTAGTGTCAACCAACCTAAAACTGTATTCTTCAAATCATAAAGACTAAAATCGATAAATAATTTTATTAAGCGTATGCAGTAAAACGCCACAGATGGCGTCAGAAATAGTCGTTAGAAAGAGACAAACAGATAAACATTCGGGAAGCCGCCTGATGACCTTGAAGCACGCTGAGTGAGAGTCAATCGGTTTAGGAAGGTTGGCCAAGCAATCTCTTTAAACCAGTGGTTTCCCGTCGTTCTTTAAATAATATGGCACTCCTTTTTGACTATACGCACTTCAGATAATTAAACTATGCTTAATGAATCCTTATTTATATTTGTCTGTTTTCTTTCGTGTACCGCACTTCTATATCTCTTTTGTGTTGCAAAAACGGCGAACTTTCGAATTTTAAAATGATTTAATTTTGATTTTTCTTGATCGATTTACCTATAAATATATTTTTTCTTGAGTTCTGTCATTAACGGTTCCCGGGCTACTGCCTACGTCCACTATTATTGGACCACCCAGTATAGTGATACACGATTTACAAGTCCAGATTTTACAAGGGCAGCCAGCATCAGATCCAGTGAACGAGATTTATCAAAATTTTAATTTATGGAGTTCGACTTTGGGCTACTCGGGTATGCCAAAAGTGGCCGTTTGTCATATTACTTTATACAGGGGCTGTCATTGTGAATTACTATACAGGGCGTTTCCTAATTGCGTTCTGATGTTAAAGGGGGTGTTTTTATGTCCTAAAAGTCTTAACTTATGAGATACAGGATGGTAAAGTTTAAAAAGAAAACATTTTTTCATCCCAATTCTGATGCTAGTGTAGATAACTGCATTAAATTTGATACACGTCTTTTATGCATTAAGGAGCATACAGATTTATCCAGGTTAATTACATATGCCGCCATATGCAGAAATTTCAAAAACTGATTGTTAATAACAAATGCCCTTTTGTGCATAAAATCCTGTATCTCCAAAGTTAAGACTTTTAGGTTCATATTAAACTTTTTTCTTAAAAAGGTCCAAGAATCAACCCCCTTTAACATTAGCACGCATTTAGGAAACGTCCTGTATAGTACTTCACAATGACGCCCCCTGTACCAAGTAATATAACAGACGAAGACAAACGGTCACTTTTGCCATACCCGAATAGCCCAAAGTCAAACTGCATAAGTTAAACTTTTGATAAATCTTGTTCATTGGAATCAGTGCTGGCTCCCCTACTATAACTACATTGATGTGTTAATTTTGGAAAAATATGAGTTCTGTAGTTTTTCAAATATTAATTGCAATATTAGATATTTTTTGACACCCGGTATTGAACAGAAAATTAATTATTTTGAAGCAGTTTATTGACAGCTACTTTATGAACAATTTTACAAAATATATGAAAAAAAACTAAGCCATTTTTGAGGTTGACGGCTGTGATTCCATTTCGTCGTCACTACTTGAAGATCCCAGTGTGATAACTAAATTAATTCAAAAGAACGAACATGTTTAATTTTCAGCCCATATTGAGTCAAGCGCTTCTAATGTTATTTTATTTAAATCTTTAATTGAAAGTTCACCGGCGTTGAGCTCTCGAATATATTTTTTACTCCTGCCCATGCAAGTTCAATAGGGTTGAGGTCACACATGTATGGAGGCAGCCTTAAAGGTGTATGAACGAGGTTATGTAAAAGACCGCCAATTTTATACTTTTTTGGTCTAGGCTTTGTTGTTAGTCCCGAGCGAAAAACTAAAGCAGCACCTGGAACAAATCCGGCTTCTGAACCAGCATGAACTAAAATAAAGCGACTACTAGAGCGGATTCCCTGAACAACATCTGTAACACTTTCACTTTGCCAGCATTTGTTCACTGTCATATCATTATCTACCCAGGTTTCGTCTAGATACACAATATTGCGTCCTTCTTGCCTATATTGCCTTACAGTTGATAGATATTTCACCCGCCAGTGAAAAATATTTGGTCTCTCAATGAGCAATTTTCGTTTATTTTGGCACTTGCGCCAAACAAAACCATTTGATCGTAAAAGCCGATTTAAGGTTTTATACCCGTACAGAAAATCTATTTTGTTCTTTACAGTACGAAGTAGGGCTTTGCAGGTCGGAACCTTCTTCAAGTTTATATAAAAATCCTCTATTGTTCGTCGAATTACTTGAAAATCACCATCGTCAATTTTATCTTTGTATGATAATCGGGGTCTTTTTTTACCAGGAGATTTTAAATTTGAAGTAGAACATGAACGATCATTATGTTCCCCTCTTTGAATTTTTCTTACACTACTTTCCGAAACACCAGTGTAAAATGCAGCGCGTTCTGTTCGATTTTGAATTGGAATAGTCAAACTATTATTTTCAGCTTCTCTAGTACATGCCTCTATAACGCTCGCAATAACTTCACGTGCACCGCTTCGAATTGTTTTTTCTCTTTTGCTCGCCATCGTTACTTCGAAATAATAATTCAAATTCAACGCAACGCATTTACATAGAAATGAAAACAAATGCTCAAAATGTATAGGCGTCACTGGAAATAGCTAGAACCTACTAGCGGCAAGTGCATGGAGACTCTAGGCACATCCCAATTACAAGTGGACCAGTGCGAAATTTACTAAATCCTCGATTAATTTTCCGTACCGCATAGCTGGCGCACTTTATAGGTGAAGCGGCAAACTATTGCAACAAGTAAAATAACATAAAATTTATTTGCGTACACAAATTTTACTTTTCCGCTTGCGTAAGACTATAAACCTAATAAGACAAAGATATGAAAATTTTCATGGCATTGTTAACTTGGAAAAAATATCATGTACAAAAAATCATTGTTTCTTTAAAATTGGTTTTATCCTCAAAGCAAGTGTCAGGGCTTGAGCCCCCCAAAAGTCGGTAACTAGTTGCGCCACTGCACAGGATGTCGTCAATTCCAAAACAAAACGACTGATGAATAACTTTTTATCATGCCCAGTGGTAAACCTATGTGTTTGTTGCGCAATGAACCAATTTCTATTTTAAAAGAATACAATATGAAGCGGCATTACTCCAGCAAGCATTTCGCTCAATATAATTTACTTACAGGCCAGTTAAGAAAGGATAAAATTAGCAATAAAAGCAACAAATCTTCTATTCACAAAGATCAAATCTAGATAGTGTTGTTAAAGCTAGTTTTATAGTTAGTTCCAAAATAGCGAAAACATCGAAGTCATTTTTTGAGGGAGAGTTTGTTAAAGTGTGCCTAGTAGATGTTGCAGAATTTAAGAAAGTGAGCTTATAGCGATGTATTGTTGTTCGACATATAGATACGATGGCTAGTAATATAAAAAAAATTGACTGAGAGATTGGCTGGTTTTCAAGCATTTTCGATTTCTTTGGATGAGAGTACCCATTTATCTGACACAACACAGTTTTTTATACGAGGTGTTGATGAAGAATTTGTAGTGACAGAGGAATTATTGGCTTTGTGGCTACTACAAGGGACCACTAGTGGAACAGATATGTTTGCCGAGGTGCAAAATACTTTTGAGCAATATGCTTTGTAGTGGTGTAAATTAGTTGGAGTATGCATAGACGGTGTTCCTTCAATGGACGGTTCACCAAAAGATTTTATTCTGGAATTCTGAAGGAAAGAGCAACTGCTATGAATGTGCAAGAATGTGATTTAATAATTCTGTATTGCATTATTCACCAACAAAACTTGTGCTCTAGGTCCATTCGACTGAAGAATGTTATGGATGTGATAATAAATTTTATTAGATCACGAGGTCTTGTAACCATCGCCAGTTTAAAGCATTTTTGGATTAACCCTCTTCAGAATACGATGGGGTGACATATTATTGCGAAGTAAGGTAGGTGGCTAAGAAGAAAAGAAAAAAAAGATTTTATGACCTTGGAAAAGAAATAGCTAATTTTATGGAAATGAAAGAGAAGACGTTGCAGCCAATTTGTGATCCAAATTGACGGCTTTGTGACTTGGTATTCCTGGTAGACATCACAGGATACTTAAAAGACCTGAACTTGAAGCTTCAAAAACAAGGGCAATTGGTAAATCAGCTGTACAGTAATCTTAAAACTTTTCAAAAAAAAATTAAAATTCACTTGTGGGAAACACAAATGAGAAGTAAAAACTGTTTTCAATTTTTAATATTATCCAATTAATTTACATGTTGACGAACTGAAGCTACTGTCAGAGAAATTCATTAATCGATTTTCCGATTTTAAGAATTAGGATAGCACTCAATATTTTTGCAAAAAAACAGTGGCGGCTCTTCCATAGGGTCATTTAGTCAATGACCCCCCAAAAATATTTCAGAAAATAAATTATCCGTATGACCGACCCTCCTAATAGTTGTAATAAAACACAAACCTTGGGAAATTAGCCGCGCGCGGCGCACACTGGCCGATTTTGCCAGAAAACATGGCAGAAATAAAAAACATTTTTTTGAATATATTTTACTTTAAACCGAACTTGTAGGGATTCTAATATATGAAATATCTAGTTGCCTTTGAAACTAACTTTATAGAAAGTGCATGATTTGTTTTAAGAAAGGTCAAAGTCAAACAATTTGGAGGTGATTTTCATACCTTTCTTTTCGTTACAAAATTGATTTCTTAGTGAATAAAATAAACTCTTTATAATTAATAGGTAAAGTTGATTTATCATGGAAAACAACGAGTAAGGTGTGTTGTTTAGAAATATTGTATGTCATAACGTTATGTTTAAACTTCGGACAATTTTGTATGGATTATAAATAGCAGTGTAGTTTTTGGTATATTTTTTTTTATTCATCAAGTCATTTTGTTTATGATTTCACCACATTTCACCTATCACATATATTCACAAACGTTGCCGGAAAATGCCGATAAGAAAATATAGAGTAATTAAATTAGGGTTGACCACCAATCATATCTCCGAAAGTATTGGTCGTTAATTTTAAATAAAAATGGATAAACTTATTTCAGCCACATAAAAACGTTGAGACATATTTTTTAGTTTATAAAATAGCCGCTAGGGGATGCAACAGCAAAAGGATAGTCTAATTGTAGATTTTCTTGTAAATTTTCCCTGTTAAAATTTATTTAAAATGTACAATACCTAACCATATATATATTTACATATTTTTTTTACTTTTCCATTTTTGCATGTTCTCGATAATAAAGCGATATGAAAATATGTTTAAGAACATCTTTTTAATTTTAAAAAAATCTCTATTTGTTACTGAAGAAAATTTTTATAGGTAATATTTATTATCGCGGGTTTACCCAATAAATACGGCTAATGTCTTGTTGTTCAGGAACTGCTTAATTTCACCAAAAATAATTTGCTATCTATTGTTTTTGTTTATTTCATTCACAGGCGAACATGGAGTTTTAACATTAAGCTTCCGACAATTAAGTGAAATTATTATAAGTTTTTCCCGGAAAAAAATCTAAATACAAAATTCTTAAGACTAAAGGTTAGAATTTTGGTACTGACTGGCCATACGTCATTGACCATTGAGGCTAAAAAAACTGTAAATAACTTTTATTATAAATTTAAGAATAAATTGAATTCTACAAACAGAAGAAAACAACGAATTTTTGAACAATCCAGTGTATAGCTTTAGACCGGATAGTATAGGAGCGAAAATAATATAAATACGGCAAAATTATTAAAACCAATAAATCAAGAGTCGGAAAAAGCAGACGATTTTTTCAATGCTTTAAATAAAAAAAAACAATGCTTGTATTCCCGATTTACTGGAGGTTGGTGGTTGAACCGAAGCTACCAAAATTCCAGTATAAATTCATATGAATACAGGCTATAAACCTTAATTGCTCCATATATCCTTCATATGACCAGGTCTTAGAGTAAAAAAAAATGTTACCCTGCTCGAATTGTTGTGAGTGAATCCCAGGCTGAACTTCCACTTCAAAATCTACTTAACTATACATACCTAAGAATACTTCAAGCACAGGGAGATGATCTGCTGAAACATCGAAATCGCATTGAAAACTTGAACGATTCAACTTTAATTTGTAAATGGGGTTTCGATGGTTCTCAGAATACAAACAAAGTTTTAATATTAGTAATTCAGATTCCAGCATTTTTTTACTTCTCTAGTAGCCATCAGACTTAGTTTAGAGCAAAATAACAAACCTGATATCATAATGTGTCAAAATTTCAGGCCTTCCTCAACAAGGTTCTGTCGTCCTATTGAGATTCAATTCGCTAAAGAGACTAAAGAGTTCAAGATGCTAGAAAAAAAAACATGGATTTTCAGATCAAAAACCTTATTCCCCTTAATTATATTCTGGGTGGTATTGTCATCCAAGTAAAGTATAAACTATTTTTTACAATGGAGAGACGGTAAGGTTGGGAATGCTACAACGGAAAACAATTCCACCGAAAAATGTTTTTATGTGGTGCAACGTCAAGGGAATTTAATAAAATTGAAGCATTCAATGGTATTTAACATTGTCCCGAAAAAAATAACACTATGTAGATTTTTCTAAAATTTATTATGGGGGTATTGCAGACATTGGACCCACTATCCTGCCTAGTTACCTCTAGAAATGTACGAGGTATATCAAGAAACTATAGTATAAAAAAAATTTAACACCCTGTATCTCGAACACTGTCAACATTAGTACTGAGATTAAGTTAGTTTAGATCATCATATCTTAGCACCAGGTATACATTTCTAGATCTTACAGACACCTTATAGATAAAAGACATTCTGATCTACTATAAAATTATTTTAATTTTAACACCCTATATAATAAAAATATAGAAAGAAAATAGTTTTGACATCTAATTTCACCAAAGCGGACATATTTTACTCAATAAAAACAAACAAAATACTTTAGATTAATTTATGCCATGTTTTTGGCAAAATCGACCAGTGTGCGGCGGTTCGAATAGTCTCGTTGCGTTCCTTAGGCATAATAAAATGCCCTATACTAAGCTCTAGGCTGGGCAGTCCGAATTGCCCTGATTACCTTAAAGCTTGACGTCACAGCTACCGAGCGGCATCCGAACGTGATAGCAAATGGAATATGAAATCGCGATTTGGGTCATCAGCAGGTCTCTTCTCATAATTCAATCGATCGGTCGCGGCATCACGTCGGCATGCGAAAGTTCAATTGTTCAGAGTTCGCGCAGTCGATATTCTAACTCGATATTGTTTCGGACGTTTTTAATCGATGAAAATTGATTTATGAGTCATTTTAAAATAGTTTTAATATTTCCGTGCCTGAGCCTGATTTTATATAATTTGAGTCTAAAACAAGATTTTTTTTAGCCAAATTGTAAATACCATCGGTTATTTAGTTAATTACAACATGTATTGGTCATAAAACTACGCAACAAATTTTGGACATTAATATAAAACAAACGTTTCTCATGACCGTCCCACGTCCCTCAGAAGAAAACTACGTTTTGTAGGCCAACAATAACTTATATTTTTATAATAACAAATAATTCTCTGGGGTAAATATTGCCTAACATATTACTTATACTCTCTCAAAAGTCCTATAGTTAAAAAACATTTTTTTAAAATATTAAACAGCAAAATTAAATTCTCCCTCAAGAAATGTCTCATTACTATTTATCCATGAGGTGGGGCATAATTCAGTTTACTGAACGTGTTATTAGAGAGTGTTTCTATTGTCTTTTGTGGAATAGATTTTTGCTAAAAAAATCGGTAAGTTCGACCTATTTTTAGACAAATAGTGAATAATTTGATGATTCTGTCATTATAGTGCTCACTACCGTCTGAAATTTTTAAAAACTATACTATAGAATTAAACTAAAGCCGTTATCTGATAACATAACCTAAAACATTTTATACAAGTGAATAGGAGGTTTTGAATTTCCAGTGTTGCCATTAAATTTAATTTTTGTGTAACTTATTCTCATTACCGTCTCTATCATAACCGTCTACTTTTAATAGGGTAGACGGTAATGAGACCTGGTGGACAGTTATGATACATATGGAGACGGACTCGAGATTTAACAGAGGGTATTGAGATAATATATGGTTATTGTTTTATTTTTAGTTTCAAAAATGACTGAAAATAAAAATATATATACAAACTGAAAATTAAATATACTTCCTAAATTACAAAAAATGAAAGAAGAATTGCATGCTAATCGGATAAAAATGAAAGAAGCTACAAAAGTAGAAAAAAAAAACAAAGTAAAAGACAATGTTTTCAACAAAAAAAGGAGGAATTAGGTCAACAAGGATATTCTGAAACGTGATAAAAATTAAGCTAAAATCGAACAGTGAAAGTAAGACAACTCCACCTAGAGTAGTAAACGCTCACAAAGAATCTGTAGATAATGAATTAATTAGTAATGCGGCTAAAACCCAAGATGCCCAACTCCAAAATCTCCGATAAAAGTTAAAAGCGGGAAAAAAACTAAAAAGACACAAGCTATGATTGATTTGCAAAGAAAAAAGTGGGCAGAAAAAAAAAGAAAATACAGAGAACGAGTGGCTGCTGATCCCGAAAGATTGGAAAAGGCTAAATTATATGAACGGGAAAGAAATAGAAAAAAGGAGGGAGAAGAGGCTGCTTAAGACTATTAACAAGTTGGGGAAACGATCACAAAAATTACAAAGAAAGAAATGGCGGGAGGCGTCAAAAAAAAACTACAAAAAGAAAAAGTCCGAAAATGAAGTTGAAAATTTTATTTATGACAATACTCCTCCATCATTTCCTTTAATAGAAAATGCATCTGCTGAGAATCCTTTGCCCATTAGATCAAAAAGGAGACAAAATGCTGGACGCAAGAAACAAAAACGGAATACAGAAAAAACGTCAAGACGTCATAAATTTAAAAATTAAATTGGCTTCTGCTAAAAGGACGGCAGAAAATGGAAGAAAAGATTTCAACGCGCTGTTGAAATTAAAGCTACTCCTTCTCCAAATAAAGAAGTTGAGAATTTATTAAAGAGTGGCGATACAAAATTAGTAAAGAGAAAACTTTTATTTGGAGCCGCTTTGACTAAGCAATTGCAAAAAAATGCAAAGATTTTTAGAAATGAAAAAGAAAACCAAGTTTTTTCAAAGTGCGTCTCAGGCAAAGTTTTAAAGGAATATAAATTTGTAACTGAGACTGGACAGTTGAATATAAGCAGTCCACATTCTCAAAGGAAATAAGGAAAAGTGGGTAGAAAAACAAAGAATGGGGTATACAACGTCAAGCAATTGGTTATTCAATTTTTTGAAGATGATAAAAACTCTAATTTGGCTCCTGGAAAAAGAGATTGCGAAAAAAGAAATAAGATAAAAAAGCAGAAGCGATTTTTAGTGGGAAATTTAAAAGAACTTCTTACAAAATTTATTAAAAAGTCCCCTATCAAACTCTCTTAGAGTTCGTTTCTTCGCATGAAACCCTCTTAGGTTGTTCCCCAAAATATATCTCGAAGAGAAACCTGTTTATGTACTAAACACGTACATTTTCAGTTTATGGTTGAAAAATTATACTATTTAAAGATTCTCAAAGTAAAATCAGTTACTGAGATACTGAAAACCGTCTGCTGTGCAATCAGTAACAAAGCTTGCATGTATGATACATACAATAAATGTGTTAGAAAAATTCCTGATATTTTAGTAAATAATTTTGAAGACTATAACACATTTTACTATAAATAGCAAACACGCACAGAGGATCGAAATGGAAAGAATAAGCAGAATATTAAAGTTAGTCACTGCTAAAATTAAAATCTCCTCAACTGTAAAACATATAATTGAGGAAATTAATAATGCACTAGCAAACTTTTGTACACACACATAAAATATTATCCACCACTAATAAACACATATAATATTTATTGAGTTTTCGAATAAAAACGAAAACTTTAATTTTTCAGATGACGTTTGTAGAATATTAAAACTATTTGAAAATAACCCTTATATACTGTTTTTTGCAATATATGAGTTGAAATATACAGGAAATAAAATGTTGGTAGTGACTAGTGCAAAAAAATAAACAACTAAAAAGTGCTTACGAACTTAATTTTGCAAAAATAACCAATATCAAAGTGGTCTATGTTTGAGTTGTGAATGTAGATGAAATAAAATGCCGGTAGTGCAAAAAATTAAACAACTAAAGAGTGCTAACGAACTTAACTTTGTGAAAATAACCGAATTCAAGGCAATTTGCTAGAACTTAACACGTTTCCGACGGCAGTACATTTGGCAAAAATTCCTCGCAGCCCAAAATGCGTTTTTGTAATATTTCATTTATAAATGTAATTTTTGTGTAATGTAAGCTTTAACAGAGTAAGTATACGTGTTTTTTTTTGTTTTCTTTTTCATTATCTTCTGTGTACCACCGGTGGCCCACGACAACTATAATGAATATTTTTCATTACAGCCGTCGTGTACCACCGGTGGCCCACTAGAAATATACGTTTTTGCTATAGGTATTTCATTTTATAATGTAGTTTTTGTGTAATATAAGCCGTAACAAAGTAAATATGAGTGTTTTTTTATTCTTTTATTTTTCAAATTTATCTGTGTACCACCGGTGGCCCATGACGGCTATAATGAATTTTTTTTTATTACAGCCGTCGTGTACCACCGGTGACCTATTGGAAATTACCGTTTTTGTGTTATTTCATTTTTATTTTGTTTTTTTTTGTGTAATATAAACCCTAACAAAGTATAAGTACGTGTTTTTTCCAAATTTGTTGTGTACCACCGGTGGCCCATGACGGCTATAATGAATATTTTTTTTCATTACAGCCGTCGTGTACAACCGGTGTCCCATTGGAAATTAGCGTTTTTGTGTTATTTCATTACTAATACATTACTATTTCATAACTAATCTACCTCTTTTATTCCAGAATAATTATTGGAGATGACTTCTCGAGGCAAGAAAATTTTGTCAATGCTTCCTTCGGAAACCAGGGGGTCACCAGAATTGTATATGGATTTGCAGAATGTGATACCTTCAGAATTAGAACGAGTTTCACACGTACTTCTTGCAGACCAAACAGAATTATCACTGCCGCTATCGCCTGCAACGCCGCCAACATCTTGTGCAGACCCCAATGTATCAGTAAACCAATCAACTTCAGCTTCTTCTCAAGTCAAATTCCACGCTGGAGCTTATTATTCGTCAGCTCTATATATAGGAAAGCGAAACTGAAAATGAAGGTTTGAATAATGTGCCGGAAGAAGTCGATGAAGCAGATAATGTTAATGAGGATGAAGGCGAAGAAGAGGCACCTGTAAATAATGATAATAGATGGGAAGCGTGCCAAGATATTCCCGTGCCTTTTCGATTTTCCGGACAGAGTGGTCTAAAATTACAAACCTTGGACTTATCAAATCCATATAAGATTTATAGGCAGCTTCTCACTGATGAAGTGCTAGACATTATAGTTACAGAGACAAATCGGTTTGCCGGTCAATATATTAAGTCACGTGTTCTTAGTCGTCGATCAATGTTGCGTAAGTGGAAAGACACTGATCGTAACGAAATGAAAAAATTCTTAAGTATTTTGGTAATAATGGGTGTGAATCGGTTGCCGAAAATGCGTCTGTATTGGTCAAGTAATGACATGTTAGGTAATAGCCGCATCAAAAAACCAATGAGGCGCGACAGATTTGACACCCTTTTAAAAATTTTTCATTTGTCAAATAATCAAGACGCTCTTGCTATTAGCGACAGACTTTTCAAATTGAGGAACGTCGTATACCTTATCTGTAACCAGTTCAAAGAAACTCTTTCTCCTGGAGATAGTGTTGTAATCGATGAGTCAATGGTACCCTGGAGAGGCCGATTGGTATTTCGGCACTATCTCCCAGCCAAATACCATAAATATGGGGTAAAGTTGTACAAAATTTGCACACCGGAAGGGTACACATATGATCTTAGAATATATACAGGAAAAAATGACCCAGATGTACCAGATAATGATCGTGGACATACTTTCAACATTTGCATGAGCCTCCTTGAAGGACTTCTCAATGAAGGCAGAACCGTCTATGTAGACAATTATTATACAAGTGTTCAGTTGAGTAAAGCTCTTTTGGATCGAAACACTTATTTGCGTGGAACTCTTAGATCTAATAGAAAGGGTAACCCAAAAACCGTTTGCAACAAAAAACTGAAAAAGGGAGAAATTTATGGCGAACAAAACCAAGATGGAGTCCGTGTGATAAAGTGGGTTGATAAGCGTGCAGTTTTGATGATTAGTACTGTGCCCAGTCATACTGCCAACCTAAAAGATACTGAAAAAAAAAACCGAAAAAATGAACAAGTTTTAAAACCTCCAGCTGTAATTGATTACAAAAAAAACCAAAAGGGAGTTGACATGTCAGACCAAATATCAGCGTACTATAGTTCTCTTCGTAAAAGTATCAAATGGTACAAGAAAGTCTTCTTTGAAATTGTGGTGGGTACATGCATCGTCAATTCGTGGATTATTTATAACAAATTTGGCAGTAATGAGAAAAAAATGGACATACTTCAAGTTCGAGAAAAAATTGTAGATGGGTTATTGAAGGACGAAGACGAAAACAATGTTCATAATGATACCGTAGAAGCCGAAGATGATGTACCAGTCAATGAGGCTCAACAACCTGTTCGAAAGAGGCCTAGGACTAATACTTTAGCGCTGCACAAGATGTCAAAATATGAGGGTACAGCGCGGAAGAATCGAAAAAGATGCCAACCGTGTTACGTAAAGCTTCAAGCACAAAGCAATGCTGCCGAAGCTAGAAATAAAACCTAAAGGGTAGTAACGTTTTGTCAAGACTGCCCTAAGCAACCGACAATGTGCTTGGAGTGTTTCAATGTGAAGCATCAAAAGTAGTTTTAGTTCGAGTTATATTAGTTATATACTTATCTGTTTTTCACCTATACTTACCTTTCGTTTTTTAAATTTTTTAACATGAGTTATAATTACGTATGTTTGTTAAAAAATCTTAGCTTGTTAGAATAATAAGAAATATCATAATTTGTATTTGATTTTGACATACCTGAATGAACCTAAAAAAATTCGTTTTTGATTTTGATTTTCTACTAAGTTACAATTAGGTATTTTTATAAGATATTTTAGCTTGTTAGAATAATAAGAAATGTCATAAAAATAAATATATATGTAATAAATATATTACAATAATTTGTTATGCGTTTATTTTTTGTTGTTATGTAAAACCCATATTTTTGGCCGGATGCGCCACCGGTGGTACACTGATATAATTATCCTATTTCTAAAGCTGTTCATTCAATTTGATAGGTATTATTTATTGGTGTCCGCTGAAATTTAGAACGTATTTAATCCAAATACAACCGTGGTACACCGGTGGCCCACCACGGTCGTCAGGAATAGTCGGCGTGTACCACCGGTAGTACACGTCGTCGCGAACGTGTTTAAACGACAAACTAGTAAAGACAAAAATAAAGAGGTTCATCGAAACTTTCGCAAAAGTATGTACGATTTAGCTAACTGGGTATTTGGTTGTGAAATCTCTAACTCATTTTACTCTTATGGTGTGTTTGTTGTTTTCTAAGAACTCGTCGGGCTTATGACGCAAAATCGGTGTTAAAGACTTAAAACACTTAAAAGAAAAAATAGAAAAACATGCGTTTTCTGCAGATCACATGAAATGCTCGGTGAACTATGCTACGATCGGAAGTGCTGATATTTGCATTCAGCTAGACACAGCTTATAGAAAATCCCTTAGAGATTTTAATGAAAATGTAACCAAAAATCGTTATATTTTAAACAAAATTATAGATTGTGTAAAATTTTGTGGGGCATTCGAGCTGGCACTACGTGGCCATGACAAATCGGCTTTGTCTAAAAATCCAGGGGTTTTTCGAGGGCTTATAAATTTTGTTGAGGAGTTAGACCAAGATAGACTATCCGTTTTAGCAATGTTAAGTATCGAGAAATCATTTATAAAAGGAATGTGCGTGCAATTTTAAAGAACGTGTCAATCAGCATTTTTCCAATTCTAAAGAACGAAGAGTAGATCTGAACTTCAAGAGAATTTAAAGCTCAATTTAAAGGTAAGATATGTATTTTTATTTTAAGTATGCCTATTTTTATATTTGTTATTGACCTCCCAATATAATTCACCACGAGCCGCCACTGAGTATAATGTGAAAGATGCTCCGCTTCACCTACAAATTGAATTGATCGAGCTTCAAGAAGACTCATTTTTGAAGTCTAAATTTGATGATGTGGAACTAAGCGAATTTTACAGGACATACCTTTCCTAAGAAAAGTATCCACAGCTGAGAGTTTTTGCACAAAAAATAATTTGTACCTTTGGTAGCACGTATCAATGTGATCAGCTTTTTTTCATCAATCACGAACATTAATGAAAATAAGCAACGTACTCGGCTTACAGATATTAATTTAGAAAACACTTTTCTATCTGCTTTTGTTAATTTGTTTTTTATATATGTTTGATTATGCTGTTATAATTAATAAATAAAAAAATGTGTGAATTTTTATCGCTTTTTTATTCACTACTACCTGCTTATTTCTTACCTACAGCCCGCGATCTGATTAGGTCATGAAATTACGCACTCAGCTAACAGAAAGATTCTCCGTTACAGCTAATAAGTCAGATTTTTTCTTCCGTTCGAGCAGGCCTATCTCTAACTGGTTTTGTGTAGTTTACATTTCCCATTTGTGCAAACCTCTCTAATAAATTTGCCATGTTCCTTCTGTCTGGATGTCTTCGGTCTGGATAACGTTGCGCGTAAATCCTACTTGCCAAATCATGTTAATCAGTTCTTCTTTGGTTTTACTCTATGACGACAAAACGTTTATATAAAACTAGTAGACAGTAACACAAACGCAGTGGCGGCTATTCAGGTGAAGTGCTACTTCACCAGGAAAAATAAACAAGCAAACATCTAACTATATTTATTATATATCTCTTAAAATTTAAGTTTTTACATTTATTTATTCACCTAATTGGCAAAAAATAAACTGTACATCTCGAATAAATATTTTACTTGACCGTTAGCGGCATGTCTTTTTAAAATTTTGAATCGAACTTTATTATAACAACTATAACAATGGCGCAAACCGCTTCGACTTTGCTGGAGGTCCTATGTTTAGTTTACGATTTTCCTACTACGTTGCCATGCCAACGCGTTCGCGATGACGTCGAGCACATGGAAGAATAATGTTAACCAGCGCCATACAACGCTCTCGGTGAATTGCTAACGCAGTACACTACACCCACGTGTCGTTCAGTTTAGGGTGGATGTTTACTGTTATTTTCACGGATTTCACTGCAACTGGTTAGTTCCTTTGCAGTTTACTTGACTGTTTTGTGTTATATTTATTTATGGTGTTGTTACAACTTTATTTGATGTTGGGTTTATTAATTTACATTATTCATCAATCCGATCACGGATGTGGTTTGCATTTTGTTGAAAACTCCATCCATTTAATCGATGAAACAGAAAGAACAAGATCAGAGTTTTAATCGTCATCCTGGTTTTCGGCGTACAAATGGTTATTTAGTAGTCAAATATTACAAAAATTGTTTTGCTGGCCTTGTTTACTAGTTTCCAATAAATATTCAGAGTGGAATAAGGAAGGATTTGCAGGTATGTTAAATATATGAAGGTCTTTACATAAACATGAAGATTCGACATTTAAAATGCGAATTAATGCTAAAAACATTTGTAAAAAGTCAAAGCACTATAGCTGACACTTTAAAAGAAAATGCTAAACTATATAAAGTATATTTTAACGAAAACGTCCGATTAAATAGACTATTTATGTGCTTGGTAATTGATGCAGTTTTGTACCTTGCAAAATAAGAGTTAGTCTTTCGCGGTCATGATGAGAGCAGCGAGTCAATAAATAGGGGGAACTTTAAAAAGTTTTTAGGTTTATTAATATCGAGAAGTTCCCAAGCACTAAAAAATCATCACGAAAAAATTAAAAATGTTTTTAGTGGTGACTCGAGAACTATTCAAAACGAAATAATTGAATGCATTTCTGATTATTTAAATGATCATGTAAAAAATGAAATAATGAACACACAGTTTTTTTCTGTGCAAGTGGATAACAGCACTGATATTACGCAAACCTCCCAGTGCTCCATAATTTTAAGATACGTTAATTCAGAAGGTTCAGTAATCGAGAAATTCTTAGGATTTTATAATGTCAGCTCCGATAGAACGTCGGAGAATTTATATTTTCTATTGGATCAAATTTTGAATTTGCTAAAACATAAATTAATAGGGCAATGTTACGATGGCGCAAGTGTGATGTCTGGTCATCTAAATGGCCTTCAAAAAAAAAGGAAAAAGCGCCGCAAACTGTATTTGTCGATTGTCTTGCGCATCGTCTTAACCTTATGATGCAGCAAAGTTTAAAAATATTTCTAAATGTCGAATCTGATAAAAAATCAATCCGGCTTGCGAGAGGATTTTTAGGTGAGATGAACGATTTTGAATTCACGTTTCTGGCATTAGTGTTTAATGACATTTTCTCAATCACGGACATACTATTTGCGTTTTTCAAAAAAAAAATCGCTTGACATTCATTTTTGCATATCCAATATAAAACGCTGTCGTGAGGCGCTCTGTAAAAAAAAGGAAGGAACATTTTTTTAATACCATGTTTGATAAAGCAAATTCTATTACAGAAATAAATCATTACAAACGTGAGCTTGCTAAGCTTTCACCTGAGGAAATTAGGGCTAAGTATAGAACCCTTTTTTATGAAATATTGGGCCATATTTTAATGGAAATGACACTAAGCTAAGTAATTACCAAAAACTCTTATCAGTAATTTAAATTTTAAGAAGCGAAGATAATTACGAAAATTGTTAGAATTCTAGATTTTCTCCCATGGTTATAACTACGCTGACCTCCTTATTATTAACAAACGCGTAGGTGATTATTTATGAATATTAATAGTGAAAATACGTTATAAATCGAAACCTTAAAAAAAAGCGAAAAGTATTTTCAAAACAGTGAAGTTACTCAATTATCACACTGAAAAACAAAGTATAACATTAGTTTTTTAAAATATTTCAAAAACCTTTAAGAAATTACAATACAATTACTACATTGTAGTAACAAAAAATGTTCATCTATTAATTCCGCACCCGATAGAAAAAAAATATTTGAAAAAATGGAGAAAAATAATTTTTTATTTTTCAAAGTTTGACATGACATTTTACTCACCCTGTATAAACTAAAATTATAATATTGATAAGACAATAACTATAAACCTATTACATTAAGCTACTGGCTTACCTTAGTTTTTAAGATGATTAATCAATTATTTATAAATATTTTAAAAGTGGGTCATAAAAATTTTTTTTTCTCCGAAACTATTTACAAAAAAATTGATAATATTCTAGGAACGTATAAATTAGGCAAAGAAGTAAAAAAATACAGGAGGTTTCATTTAAAAAATGCAACTTTTATGCGCCACTATCTTTTGGAACACCCGGTATAATCAAAAGTATTTTAAAAATAACACTTACGTCTAAATAGTTTTTCTTAAATAAATGTTTTAGGTATATATAATAGAAGACGGGAGCTGTGTTGCAGGACCCTATATATATATATATATATATATATATATATATATATATATATATACACAAAACAAACGAGAGTCACCAACAGGAGCAAAACCGACATTTGTGATTACCAAGAGAACATCCGAAATATATTTATTTTGGCGCTAGTTGTACTCGTCTTTTAACTAGTTGACTGTACTGATGAAGACCTTAAGTCAGAAACACGTGTCTATAGTTAGCCAAGTTCCATTGCTTTAGCGGTCATCCCAAAGAATCTATTTTCTAAATATATATATATATATATATATATATATATATATATATATATATATATATATATATATATATATATATATATATATATATATATATATATATATATATATATATATATATATATATATATATATATATATATATATATATATATATATATATATATATATATATATATATATATATATATATATATATATATATATATATATATATATATATATATATATATATATATATATATATATATATATATATATATATATATATATATATATATATATATATATATATATATATATATATATATATATATATATATATATATATATATATATATACATATATACATATATACATATATATATATATATATATATATATATATATATATATATATATATATGATAGTATATTCTTATTCCACGTACACCAACCTCATAACAAAGACATGATCCTTGTCTGGAACATGTTCTGCATCGCAGTAGACACAATGATCCATTTTGGTCAAATGACGATCGCGATTTCGGTCTTATTAGAGTTCATAAGGCCGCCATAGACTAGCAAGCCTCATGTAGGGCAAATGAACATTAGTTGAAGAATGTGGACTTCCTCGCACTGCCTACAAACTAAGGGGTTGCAGGGAAAGAACTGAAAGTATTACAAGAAGACGGACAGCCGCCGTTTAAACCACTTCAGCGTTTTTGTAAAAATACAGAAGCAAGACATTTACTTAAATACTCCTAGATACCGATTTTCAGTCGGATCGTACCATAAATAACAATACATACTATAACACAAAGACAGAAATGTAGCTAAGAAAGGCGAGGTGAAAACAAAACTCTTATGTTTTTGTTATTATTATTATCTATCAGGCACTTAACTTTGATGATAAACGCCAAAAATATTTTATTGTATGTCAATAGAGTCTATTAAATTACTAAAATAAACATGTTTGCATAAACACTTGTATATTTGTATACAAAATATTTAATTTTAAATGGGAATAAAAATGCTCGCGTGTCTTATATCAAATGAAGTGCGTTAGAATTTAAAATAAGTCCCACAACCGAAAGATGAGAGTATTTATTATTTAGACATATTTAAAAATAATTTAAAAAATGGTTTACATATTTTTAATATCCGAAAGCAATTTTTAAAAATTGAGAATTACGCAAATATTATGTAATTGTAATAATAAGCATACTTTTAGCATTATACAGGGTGTCCGGATTTGGTTGCAAAAGCGGGGTATCTCGCTTATTTTTAATGATAGAACCTTGCGGTTTTCACGAACCTGAGCTAAATTTTTGTGAAACTCATGAAGCCGTAAACAAAATTTTCATAGCCTTCTTCGTTTATGAGATACAGGGCGAAATAGAAAATTTTGCATTTTGGGACACCCCTCGTATCTCGGTTATCCTTTAACTTAACGCAAAGGGAAAAATTGCTGCTTATGCAGTTTTTTACGCTGGATCCAGTGGCGTAGTCATATTTTTCATTTGAGTTGTTATTTTTTAGATATGACCCAAAGTTGTGTTTTTTTAAATGGGACACCCCGTATATTTGTCCAGAAATTGATTTGTCCTTTTAAAAGCTTCTCAAAATATATATAATAGTATAGGTCTATTTTAATAAACAACAACAAAAATCCTAATTTTTATAATTATCATCCTAAATTTTGCAGTAGGTCATGCAAATCAATGCTGCCTTTTATTTAAAGTCGTTAACAATATCTACATCCTAACAATAAATCAAAATAAATATGTAATTAAATCTATTTAGCAAAATGTGTATTGATAATTTCGCACCAAATAAGTACCACCTACCTAGATTTATGTAACACAAGAACAAAACAGTAATAAATTATTATGTAACAAGCCTTTCAGCAAAAATCAACTGTCGTATAAGAACTACAGTAACCAAGGAAATCAAAAGAACTGTTCAAACTGATTTCCATTTTGTTCTATGCATGCTTCGCACAATTTTCGTATTCGTTTTAGGGAATTAAGCAAAATAACGGGATGATTTTGTAAATAGCGAAAATTTTCTCTTATTGCATTTCCTAAATCTTGGACATTATCATAGTGGTCTTTGTAAATTCTATTTTCCAGATATCCCCATAGAAAGAAATCTAAAATCGACAAATCTGGGGACCTAGGGGGCCATCTTATAGGTCCATTTGTTCAGATCCATTGATTGGTAAAATTATTGTCCAGAAATAATCTCGTCATTCCAGAATTGTGTGCAGGAGCACCGTCCTGTTGAAAATAAACTTCGTTAATTTGCGCTACAGGAACATCGTCAAGTAATTCAGGTATAGCTGCCTCTAAAATTTCTATATAGCAATTGGCTGTTAGATTTCCCTCAAATATATAAAATTTTATATGTGTTCCTAATATGAAGCAGGACACATTTAGACCAAACCTGCTCTGCTGTCTTCTGGGAAATATTTGGTGTTGATTTTCCTGGGATCAGAATCTACTATTGTGCCTATTGAGTATACCAGAATTACTGAAATGTGCTTCGTCTGACCATATAACCTTCCTTTCAAAATCTCTAACCATATCGCATCTTTCTCGAAACCAATTGTAGAAGACTACCCGACGCTCTGCATCCCCTGGCTGTAAGTGCTGCACGAGCCTAAATTTGTATGGGTGGTATTTGTGCTTTTTTAGAATTTCTTGAACTCTAGTTTTTGGAATCCCTATGCTCTTTTCACTGGCCTTACAAGAGTTTGTAGGGTAAGCTTCTGCATTAGCCAAAACAGTAATTTCCTCAGCCTCCCGATTTTTTATTATATGTTTTCGTACGAGGTTTGATGAATGATCCGTGATTAAGTAAATTCTTTTTTATCCGATAAAAAGTGGATATATTAGGTTGCCTCCTTCCTGGATATCTAAATAAAAATTAAGCAATAGTATTTCAACATACCTAAAAATTAACTATTTACCTGTTAAAATACATCTCAGAAGCCGCTTCAACATTTTCATTACTTAATACAAAACAAGCTAACATATCGTACTTTTCATAATGTTCGAAAGTTTGGTTTTCTTCCATAATAATACAAATATATTTTTACACAATAAATAAATACAAAAAACTAGCGCTATATTTTATATACGCGTACAAAATTGGGAAATGTCATTTGCTTCCAAGAAAACAAAAGAAAACGGCATCGTTTTGCATGGCCTACTGCAAAATTTGGGATGATAATTATAAAAATTAGGATTTATGTTGTTGTTTATTAAAATAGACACATACTATTATATATTTTTGAGAAGACAAATCAATTTCTGGACAAATATACAGGGTCATATCTAAAAAATAACAACTCAAATCAAAAATATGTCTGACCTTGTTACATAATAAAAAAACACAACTTTGGGTCATATCTAAAAAATAACAACTCAAATGAAAAATATGACTACGCCACTGGATCAGCGTAAAAAACTGCATAAGCAGCAATTTTTCCCTTTGCGACTACGCCACTGGATCCAGCGTAAAAAACTGCATAAGCAGCAATTTTTCCCTTTGCGTTAAGTTAAAGGATAACCGAGATACGAGGGGGTCCCAAAATGCAAAATCTATTTCGCCCTGTATCTCATAAACGAAGAAGGCTATGAAAATTTTGTTTACGGCTTCATGAATTTCACAAAAAATTAGCTCAGATACCCTGCTTTTGCAACCAAATCCGGCCACCCTGTACATAATTTTTGTTAAACATTACAATAAAATGTATATTAATATCTGCGATAGACATAATAATAGGGACAACAAACATCTTGTACTGTTTCATTCATAAAATCGTGTATGTTTTGAAGCAATGATTAAAGTAAGTAAATATGTGCTGCAAGTAAGTGTGACAAAGACAAAATATCTATTCTCTTTGTCGGATCCCACAAAAGGCAACGCTGTTAAGTTTTAGTGACAGACTTCTTTTCTTCTTGCTGATGATATTGTTCTGGATATGCCTGTAACCAAATACGTAGTTTCTGAATGCACTCCTTTTATTCAAAACACAGCTTACAGGTAGTACAGGTAAAGACTGGTTAAACCTAGCACCCTTAACTAATTTAACTTAAAACTTGTCACTGTCGACTTGTTTACACTTCTCTTAATTCCTCGGGAAAACAATCAAATTGTAAGGATAGGGAAAAAAGTCATAGCAGGGGGGATCCCAGTTGGGGAGGAGGGGGTTTAGTTTAGATTCTAGATAAAAGACAATTTTTAGGGAGCTTGTATTTCTTACGTGGTTGAGAGAAGTCATGAGTTTTGGTACTAAGGTCATTATTAGCAAGTTTGGCCCTTATGAAATAATTTGAATTAAGTTTGTTAATAAAGTTGCCCCAGCTTTCAAGGTCTGTATCCCTGTGGAAAATTGAATTTCTAATGAATCTGTCTGCGTTTAGAATGATCCTGTTTATTTTATTTCGGAGCGATTGAAGTTTTTTTGACTGGTTTTTATGACGAGCACTCCACGTGGGTGAAACGTAGGTTAGAATGGGTCTAATATAGAGCTTAAAAAGTGTGATCTTGTTTTTAATATTAAGGGTCCTTTTTTTGGTGCAACAATGAATATAATTGAGCCCATCTAGCTTTCTTAATACTATAGTCAGTATTCGCAGACCACCTAAGGCCTCTATCAAATATGACTACCAAATATTTAATTTGCTTAGACCAATTAATCTCCTGTCCTTGAATTTTGACTTTTTTAGCAGTAGGGATTCTACTATTTTTTGTAAAAATAATAGCTTGAGTTTTTGAGGGATTAAGATCCAACTTCCAGTGATTCATACAGACTTGAATAACACCACTTATATAGTCTTTAGAAAAGGATGGAATGATCTAGAAAATTCTAGAATAATCTAAATACTACAGGGCGAAAATAATTAAGCGTAACAGAACATTCGAGAAGGATTTTTGACATTATCATAGCCGTTACATGGAAAAAAATTCTACTTCATTAAAATAAATAAAAAATAAATTCACCTAAAATTTTACAAATCATATCACAATAATCAAATACAACAACAAATCATACCATGCGGGAAAAATCGAGCAGATGTTCTAAACTCTATTGTTTACCAAAAATACCCAAACCAGGGGCGCCCATCAGACCTATCGCTAGTGCTGTTAATTTGCTGTTACAAAAACTGGAAAAATATCTTGCCGAAATTATGCAACCAGCTGTCGAAAAGTTGATTCATTTCACTGGAATTAAACGAGATATCGTTGTTGAAAAAGGCGATATCATATCATAGCAAGCCTAGATGTCAAGCTTTTGTATCTTTGTATTCCCATCGACGAAGCATTGGACAGGGATGAACAAGGATTTCCAGCCACATATAAAACAACTCTGGGAGCTTTGTCTTAAAAATACCTATTTTTCATTTAACGGGCAAATGTATAAACAAACAGGTGATCCTCCAATGGGGTCCTCGCTGTCACCAGTAGTTGCAAATTTATTTATGATACACTTCGAAAAAGAAGCTCTTGAGAAAGCAAGTTTGAAGCCCTGAAGTCTTAAAATCCTGAAAACGTACATTCCAAACTACAGGCAAATTTTCTCATTTCTTGGTATTCACTTATAAAAATTCTGCCAGAAGGCTTCCCATTTTCTGTGAATATATTTTGTATGATATTGGGACACTTGTGCTTTCCTGATATGCCTTACAAATCAGAAAATGTGACAGATCATCCTCTGCTAACTGTTTTTGCCACAACATCATCTTACACTTGAAAGCTTTCACATGATCATGCATATCTGTAATAACTTGACGTGGTCCTTGCAATTTCGTATTTAATTCCGATAAGTGGTTTGTGATATCTACCATAAATGAAAGACCTTGTAAAAAAGGTACATCGCATAATAAGCTGACATCTTCTCCCTTTGTTTCCATGAAAACGCCTATTTCTTCTTTGAGTTTCCAAAGCCGGTCGAGTACCATAGAACACGAAAGCCATCGCACCTCTGCATAATATGGTAAACCAGCGTACCCACTTTCTAAATCACGTAAAAATGCAGAAAACTATCGCTGATTAAGGCCTCGTGACCTTATGAAGTTTATAATTTTTTTCACTGACTTTAAAACACTTTCCCACTTGATCACTTTTAAGCATAAAGCTTCTTGGTGGATTATATAATGAATATGATGAAATCTGGTTTGTCACTGCCCGTTTCTCTGATCTTTGTAATATTTTAACGAAGTCATTTTTTACTCCAGTCATTGAAGGAGCTCCGTCTGTTGCAACGGAACACAGTTTTGACAAATCTAAATTGTACTTTTGCAGAAGTCCAGAAACAGCATTGAAAATATCTTTCCCAGTTGTTATATCATGCAATGGTACTAATTCCAGTAATTCTTCATACGCAATGATATCTGTATCAACCGTACGAAGAAAAACAGCGAGTTGCGCCACACCACACACATCCGTTCTTTCGTCACAGGCAATGGAAAATGCAATGAAAAAGTCTGATTTTGTTTTTATCTGATCACTTATGTTGGCAGCCACTCAGTAACTCTTTCAGCGACAGTATTCCGGGACAAGGATATATTTTGAAATGCCTTCATGCTCCCGAACTTACAATTTCCGCGGCCTTTACAAGGCACTCTTTTATAAATTCACCTTCAACAAATGGTTTTGAGTGTTTCGCGATCAACTCCCACAGTACGTAGCTCGCTTGAAGGACAGATTCATTTTCTTGCTTTGGCCGTGTAAACATAATCTGCTGATCTTTCAACCGTGATTTTAACTTATTTAACTTTTCATTTCTGACCATGCCTGTATACTTGTCAAACATAGTTTTATAAATAGCATAGTGACGGTTTATATTATATAACTTTGGGACACCGACTGTACTATTACAAATCAAACAAATTATTTTTTCTTTCACTTCACAGCAAAAAAATTCTAATTCCCACTTTTCTTGAAAGATACGATGCTCATCTACAAGTTTCCTCTTACTTCCGCTTGGTTTTGAAAGAGACATGTTAAAAACTGTATCCGAAATAAATTATAATAAGTACTGTTGTATTGTAACAATAAGTGAGCAACTTAACTCGAAACTCTATCGCAACTGACTCATAACTGACTAAACACTGAACGACTGAACTCAATCAGATAGCGTCATCTGTGTTTTTGCGCCATAGAATTTCATGGAACAAGCCAGATAACGTTTGGCTTTAGGTTGAGTATGTGTAGTTCATCCTCCTAAACATAGATGGCACTATGTACAATTGCACATTTTATTATACCAATCGTGGTTGCAGCGGCGCGCGCTTTCAAAAACGGTTTTCAACTTGGCGCGCGCTGTTTTCAAAACTGATTTGGGCCGCAGAAATATGCTCACTGGGCCGCATGTTTGACATGGCTGTTGTGGAAGGTTGAAAATTCTTCAAAAATTCTTGAAAGTAAACTAGAAGCACCTATTCTTTACTAATATTGTTGATTTTCTTGTTGCCGCACCATTTGATGAACTTTTCGTATTCCTGAATCTGACTTTGGATCTTTCTGGAAACAAATCTAAATCTACTTCTTTTGCTGCATTCATAATATATACTGGAACCCCGTCTTGCATGGCCAGATTGTCAAATTCACTTAAATTCATTATAGTAATGCAAAATTATGGAAAATACGCACATATAAAAGCAATTAATGACAAATAAAAAATATGTCGAAATGTAAGTTGGTTGATTTCTAACAATTGACTTTAAGCGTCTTTAGTAACCTGGAAACCTGGTAGCTAACCAAAATGAAATGCATCAAGCCTGCTACACACTCTGAAATATGTATCAAAGACGGTTAATTAATAATTAATTTTGTGTTGAAAATTAAGTTTATCCGCATATATTAGTTAGGTTATTAGTTAGACTAAATCACAAGGAAATAAAAACGAGGGACTCGCCGTCCTTAAAACGCACATCACATTTTATAAAAGTACTGTTTTAAATAATAATAAATCACGTTTTTATAACCAATTTACTAATCACATAATATCAGAAATTGGCGGATTGATTAATTTCTAATCCATTAGGGTCTGTGCCCTGAATAAATAAAGAAGACCATAAGAGGTTTTTTATATTCACGTAAATGACAAAACTAGGTTACTTGGAGGTTGTTTATTACATTAAATTTATTGGGTTAATATAAGTTATCGAAGGCGTTTGATTTTTATTTTGGAAAATAGTTTTATAATTATAATTAATGTACCAAAATTAGTTATATATTAACAAGGTATATTAAAAATGATATTTTACAAGCAACTGTAGAAATAATAAACACTGTATTATATTTATTTTTTTCTTATGGAATACTTATCTAGCTGAAGTAATCTGAATTCATAAATAAACAAAAATAAAACCTTTTAGGTAAATTTACAATACATTGCAAGGTGACAGAAAATACAATGGAGACTACAAAATGTGTAAAAGTAAAATTGTTATTGAAACTAAAGGTAGAAAAATTAAAATTAATATTCTCATTACGAAATGAGGAATTTTGTAAGTGAAAATGATACTTAGATAGTTTAACTCTCTTTCTTGATAATTCACTCTCTTTTTCTCCAGCTTTTTCGCCTTCAATAACATTAAGACCAATTCTATATTATTTTGACGTAACTGCTACTGCAACTATTTTACTATTACAGAACAATTTATACAAAGAGTGAAATTTTTGAAGCGAATTTTTAAAAATATCAGGAATTAAAAAGAGGACAATAAAAATACATAAAACGATTACCTTACTGACATAACTGACGTTTTTCTTTTAATTATTTTTGGGAGAGATACTTGAAACAATTAGAAAAACACTATGATACATCTTTGCGATTATTGCAGTTATACAGGGTGTCTATTTTAGGTTAAACCACTATTGCTATCTCAAAAACGGCAAGAGATACGATGTTGTTTAAATTAGAGAAAAAGGACGCTAATAATCCGTTTACAGATTTTTAATTTTTTTCTTTGTTCCTGAAATAGCGGGGATTTTGACAATTGCCCAAATTTATTTTATTAAATATCTCAAAAAGTTTGCTTTAGAAAAAAGTTGTATTCAACACTTACTTACTTTTTTTGTTTTCTACAAAATGGCGCCCTCAGATTTTCAATCCGACGTTTCGTCTACCGGCCACCAGCATCAATTTTTTTTAAATACGGACCTGCATTTTTAACTCGATATTGTTTCGGACGTTTTTAATCGATAAAAATTGATTTATATACTTTAAAAAAAAACTTAAAACTTTCGCACAAGTATGTACGATTTAGCTAACTGGATAGGTGGTTGTGAAGTCTCTAACTCATTTTACTGTTATGTTTGTTTGTGGTTTTCTAAGGACTCGTCCGACTCATTATGGTGCAAAACCGGTGTTAAAAATTTAAAACACTTAAAACAAAAAATAAAAAACATGATTGTGTAAAATTTTGTGGGACTTTCGAACTGGCACTACGTTGCCATGATGAAACGGCTTAAGTATATTTGTGACCACATCTTTGAGATATCAAAAGGTACATCAAATTAATACTAATTTATCTATTCTAACTTTAAAAATACAAAATGACATTCACATTACAGCAATATATAGACCACCTAACTACAATACCAATGACTTTTTAATTGACTTTGGCACTGTCCTCGGAAGGATCTGTTCTAATAGGAGATATCAACTTAAATATACTGACTCATACTGATGCATCTGGACTATATAGTGAAATGTTGGTGTCTTCTGGATTCTTGTGCTGTAATACTCAATACGCTACGAGGCAGTCAGACAATCCATCTTTAATTGATCATGTGATCTCGAATATGAATAGACCATTGAAAGTCGGTCTACTTGATCACACTTTATCAGACCACAGGCTGCATGTTTATCGACCCTGCCAAGAAACCAGAGGTCAAGTATATTGTTACAAAAAAATTGAGGGAAGATCTGGCAGAAGACTGAGGTTATTGAATGAAAAGGCTGGGGGGGATGTTAATAATAACTTTTATAATAATAAACACAAAGAATACAGCAAAAAGGTGGTGAAGTGTATTAAAAAAGCTAAAAAGTTGTATTACAGCAATAGATTTGGTCAAGTAATAGGAAATGAAATAAAAACATGGAAGCTAGCTAATGAGGTTATGTACAATAAAGGGAATAATGACAACTTTGTTCATACTTTGGATGTGGATGGAGCAGAGCTGACACATTCAAGTCAGATAGCTCAAGCTTTCAATGACTATTTTACCAGTGTGGGCACTGAGCTGTCTCAGAAAATACCCAATATCCCATCGAATGATCCTGCGGGAAAACAGCAGGGGTCTTTCTTTTTTTTGCCAAAAACTCCCCAAGAAGTAGAGCGGGTTATCAGTGATATGGAGACTCACAAAGCTAGTGGTTTAGATGGCATCAGTGTCAGAAATGTGAAGTGTATGAAGGTACAATGTGCCTCAATCATAAGTAAATTAATCAACCTCTTCTTTCAAAGTGGAGATGTACCAGACAAAATAAAAGTGGGTAAAGTGCATCCTTTATTTAAAGGAGGTGACAGTGAGTCAGTTTCTAACTATCGGCCGGTGTCAGTTCTTCCTGTTCTGTCCAAGATTATTGAGCATTGTGTAAATGTTAGGTTACAGTCATACCTAAAAAGGATCAATTTCCTTGGAGTTGGCCAATATGGCTTTCGTAAGTTCAGTGACACAGAGATAGCTGTTATTGATCTCATTTCAGAGTTACAAGTAAAAATTGATCAGGGATGCATTGTTGACCACTCAATATTGTTAAGGAAACTAGGGAATATAGGCATAAGGGGCACCCCACATGTATGGTTTGTTAACTACCTCAAAAATAGGAAACAGTCTGTTTCGGTGAATAACGCACTGAGTCAACAAGAACTGATTCATTGTGGTGTGCCTCAAGGCTCAATTATAGGACCAACACTGTTTCTAATTTATATAAATTCCATATTCAGTTTAAAATTACATGGTAAAATTAAATTGTACGCAGATGACACAACACTCATGTATAGCGGCAACAATAAAAATGACATTAAAATACTGATAAAACGTGATTTAGAGATAATAGCAACCTGGTTGTCTTCCTATAATGACCAATCAATTAAGTTTGGAGATTATGATCTTCAATATAAAAATGTTATAAAGTACCTTGGGTTGTTAATTGATGAGGGGCTCTCTTGGGAGAGGCATGTGCGACGTATCAGATCAAAGGTAGCATTAGTTGTTGGGTTGTTATGTCGCCTTGGTTACCTGTTAAGTCTAAGAATTCGTAAACAACTGTACTTTTCATATATATATATATATAGTCATTTGCACTACTTGGTAACAGTGTGGGCTACAGCTAGTTGTGTCGTGTTGAACCCGTTAAGGGTCTTACAGAACAAGGCAGTCAAAAATGTTTTTAAACTTCCCTTACGCTTTTTCACCCATTTGCTGTATAAGCCTAATAGACTAATGGATATTTCAGGGATATATAAATTTAAAATAATACTTTATATATATTATATTATTCATGGAAATAAGCGATCTATTACTGAGTTTCAAAAAAATGAGCACAGAGACACGCACTATACCAGGCAGTGTGAACATTTGCATCTTCCAAGATTCTTCACAAATACAGGTTTAAAATCAATATATCACAATGGTCTAAAATTATTTAATACACTTCCAAGTACACTTAGAAATACAAATAGTACATCCCTATTTAAAACTAAATTTAAAAAATATATCTTAGACTTAGGTTAATATGTACTTTGGATAAAAAATATATGTAAAAAAATTAATTAAGTTTGTAGAAAAGGGTTTTTTTAAAAAAAACTAAATATGTTGAACAAAAAATTTTTATAAATCATTTTAAATATAGAATTATCAACATTCAACAAAAAGGATAAGCATATATTATATGAAATAACAAGAAAAAAAAACACCCTGGAATAAAACACAAGTTCTACTTATTAAATGTTTATATTATGTCTACTCTTGAAATCTGACAACAATGCTTGTATGAATTTTTTACAATCACTTTCATATTTTTTCCCAATTCAGGAAAAGAATATAGTGTTTTTTTTTCTCAGGCAAAATATGGTGTAATCACAAGATAAATTAGTTTCTAAGGTGTTATTTGCTGATAATATACAGTGTATTTTTTTTCTGTAGCTTTAATTCCTAGCATAAGATTTTTTTTTGTATCTTCTTGGAATTAATAAAGCCTTTCAAAAGTAAAAAAGTATCGAGAAATCGTTTATAAAAGGAATGTGCGTGCAATTTTAACAAACGTGTCATTCAGCATTTTTCCAATTCTAAAGAACGAAGAGTAGATCTGAACTTCAAGAGAATTTAAAGCTAAATTTAAAAATAAGATATTTATTTTTAATTTTAAGTATGCCTATTTTTAAATTTGGTATTGACCTCCCAATATAATTCACCACGAGCCGCCACTGAATAAAAGAGAATATTCATAATGAACTCTATTGTAGAACTAGAGGTTGCATAAAACAGTGTGATTTAGCGGAAAATTGCGAAATGTCGAAGATGGCACTCAGTCAGTGAAAATTTAACTGCTTGAATATTACATGAATTGAATGAAAAAAATGGAATAAAAAGAAATTAATGATAAACTAAATAATTAATTAAAACTTGAAACAACATCAACAACATAATTTAACGAAATTTTGGAAAGCTATATAAGTTTCTTAATAATTTTTTTACGTAAATCTGAGTTAGCTTGACTAATATTAATCGGGAAAAATCAAGTTGCTATAATTATGATGTTCAAAACGGTAAGGCTTTACTACTTTCTCTTAAACTTGTTAAACAAAATTTACGACATATTCTCATGTTACAATTAGAACGATTTCTTTACATATGTGAAAGAAATTTATTTTAGAAGTAGCAATTTAATAAATCAATAGTTCCTACCAATGCATTTGCATCGACAAACCTATTTTTAACTACGGAAAAGCTCAAGGCAATGGTGGTAAATAAATAACACATATAAGGATGTTTCTTGGATAATTTGTTTTATGAGAGGGTAAATTGGAATTTAAAAATTCCCCTACGTGTATTTTATGTTTTCTGAAAAAATAATAAATATTAATATGCCATTTTTAAGTAATACGTAAACTACTTTTTCTTGAGCGACCTGTCCTTATGAACATAAACGACTCCATCGGATGAAGCCACAGAGAAGCGAAGAAAATGTACTGTACACTTCTTGTTTAATGGCCAAGGAAAAGCCGTTATTAACAGCTTTTTCAAAGAAAAATGTTTGGATTGGGCAAAATCGAAAATATCCTGTATAACAGAATAGTGGATTCGTACAAAATTAGAAGCATTTCACAAGGATTGTGATTGTCTAAAGAGTACAGTAAAATTTCCCCAAGGGGAGATGTGAGTATTAAAGGAATTGGTAAATATGATTTCCTTATGCAGAAAAGTACCAACAAATTTTATCACCAAGCTTGATTCCAACAGCAGAGCAGCAAAACAAAGTTTTGGAAATGACAATTTCATATTTCAGCAAGACAAAAAAATTGTTTGGGGACCATAATTCTCGAGGCCAACGAGTAGCCCCGACTTGAACGTCATTGAAATTTTATGGCATCAGATGAAAAAGGCTTTGCGTAATGATCTTCAGCGTATAGTACTGGCACTAAAAGCAAAAATCATGCAAATTTGGGACTTGTCCAAACTTCCCTCGTAAAAGGTATTGTAATCATGAAAAAATCACACTCCGAGATTTTTTCTGATCTTCACGTTTCGGGGTTTTTATAGACGCCGAAAAACATGTTTTCTCAATTCCGTCAGTTTATCTGTTTGCCTGTCTATTCACGGCATAGCTAAAAAACTACTTACCCGATTGACTTCAAACTTTGGACAAAAATTCAATTATGGCGAAACAAAATGGCGGCTTAGGCAAAGATTTAAAAAAATTATTATTAAAAAACTACTTATCCAATTTATCTCAAATTTTGCACACACATCAAGTATTATGTTGGAATCAACTGATAACATTTTGGTACGAATTCAAGATGGTGGAACAAAATGGCGCCTTAACGAAATATTTAAAAATTCAGCCTGAAAAACTGCTTAATGGTTTGTTTTCTAATTGTGTACCGTAACTAATTCTAGTTTCTGTGGTGGACGATAGAACAAAATACAAGAGTTCTAACCACACTACACCACAACTTGTTACATTCTGGACGCGCGTTTCGCTAACCAAGTTAACACCATCAGCAGATGATATAAACTAAAATCGAGACTACTTATAGGTAAATCACACTTGGTTGCGCCCGACTGCACCATTGTCAAGTAAACAATAGAAGGGACTATAGGGAATAGGCCCTCTGTCTTTATTTAGTGCTTTCTTACCACATTTAACTTTTTTTTTACTCTCAAATGCATCCAATAATCTATTATTAGATACATTTTTAATCAACTTAAGATTATTTATTCCTATTTGGTGATTGTTTTCTAAAGCATGTTGGCCAACGCTTGACTTTTCTGTTCTTCCGTATCTTAAATGTGCCATGTGTTCTTTAAAACGAATGTTTATGGAGCGTTAACTTGCCCAACATATTTTAGATCGCAATCATTACAGCTAATTTCATAGATGCCACTCCTCTCCTTCAAGTCGACTTTGTCTTTAGGGTTTCCAAGGAGATTTTTCAAACTGTTACTTACTTATAGGTAAATGTGGTCACACTTGGTTGCACCATTGTCAAGTAAACAATAGAAGGGACTATAGGGAATAGGCCCTCTGTCTTTATTTAGTGCTTTCTTACCACATTTAACTTTTTTTTTACTCTCAAATGCATCCAATAATCTATTATTAGATACATTTTTAATCAACTTAAGATTATTTATTCCTATTTGGTGATTGTTTTCTAAAGCATGTTGGCCAACGCTTGACTTTTCTGTTCTTCCGTATCTTAAATGTGCCATGTGTTCTTTAAAACGAATGTTTATGGAGCGTTAACTTGCCCAACATATTTTAGATCGCAATCATTACAGCTAATTTCATAGATGCCACTCCTCTCCTTCAAGTCGACTTTGTCTTTAGGGTTTCCAAGGAGATTTTTCAAACTGTTCTCCGTTTTGTAGGCTTCTCTAAAACCTACGTTTTTAAATACTTTTTCTAGACCTCTCGTATATCTAGGACATATGGGATTACTATGAACTTATTGGGAGCCTCAGGTGCTTGAAGAGTAGGTTAATAGCAGCAGATATTTGGTTTGTAAAAGCATGCAAGTCTTTTTCAGTTTTCCCTAAATTCATTTCAGTCAAGATCTTTTGCCAAACAAAAGTGGCTAGATTTAGAAATTAAAAATCTGTATAGCAAACGAAGTATGCTTGAAATTGAAGCATACGGATTATTTAAAAAACTTATAAACTTAGTAATTTAAAATTTGAACAATGGTTAGATTTCCAAAGAAAAATGTTCGTAGTTATTGATGCTAAATTTTTAAAGAAAATATGTTCACTTAAAACCAAACTGAGAAAGTTGAAACCACAAAAACAAATTTCTTCGGAAGTCGAGAACATTGTAGAAAACCTTTCTTCTCAGTCCTTTGATAATAGAGAAATCGCCCTTTTGAATAAAGGTTTGAATTTTGCAGAGCCTCCAGTAACAAATAGTTTACCAACTATTAAAGTGAATATCGAAAGTTCTATTCAATACGTGCCAGAGTCAACTAAGAGATTCATTAGAGAGGCTTGCAGAAATCAAATCTCAAAAAACGTTGTTAACAACAAGACAAAATATGTTTCTCGTAAAAATACTGAAGTTATCCAGGGACTGAAGAAAAAAGAATGTTTTTATTTAAAAGCTGACAAAGGAAATAAGGTTGTTATACTAGACAAAACAGATTATCTTGAAAGAGTAGACCATTTGATTCAAACTGGTCCCTACGATTTAATTGAGAAGAACCCGTTATCAAAAATGATAACAGAAGTAGAAAATACCTTAGAACAGTGTAAAAACCTTGTGTCCGATAAACTAAAATTTAAACTAACACATAGTAACCTACAGTTATCTAAACTGTATTGCCTTCCCAAAATCCATAAACCTGGGAAGTCCATGAGACCTATTGTTTCAGCGGTTGGATCACCAACGTACAATATTTCAAAATGGTTAGTAGAAGAATTCAGCAGACTAAGTATCTCGTACGATAACTTTGAGGTTACTAACTCGTTAGAATTCTTAGATAAAATTAAGAATGTTCACTTAAAAGAAGGTGAAAGTTTAATATCTTTTGATATAAGCTCATTATTTCTTAGTGTACCCATACCACTAGCTTTAGAGTAACTAAAGGAACTACTTGAAATCAATAATTTGAAGAAAGAAATTATTGATGAATATTTACTTCTTACAAAATTATGTATGAATCAAAATTTTTTTCAATTCAACAATAAATATTATAAACAACTTGAGGGAACTGCGATGGGCAATTGCTTATCTCCGTTCCTTGCAAATTTGTTTATGGGTAGATTAGAAACCCAGTTCAAAAAGGAACTCAAGTATTTCCCAAGGGTGTGGTATAGATACGTAGACGATATATTTGCTATTTTTGATACTAAAACAGAAAATTTGGACACTTTCTTAGAAACATTAAACCATAAATATCCTTCCATTAAGGAGAACAATGGGCAATTACCTTTTCTCGACACATTAGTTATTAGAAATAACGGTAAATTAGAATTTGATATTTTTGGGAAATTTACTAATACTGATAGGTATATAACATCCGATTCATTTCATTGTCGTCAACACAAAATAGCAGCACTTCTTAACTCACAGATTAGTCAATTTTCCACGTTTTAAAATAAATGAATCGGATTAAAAATATACTGAAAGTAATGGATATAATGGTAATTTTGTACATTTAACAATGAAAATGTTAAAATATCTATTCTTCAAGCACCTAAGGCTCCCAATAAGTTCTTATTAATCCCATATGATCCCAGATATACGAGAGGTCTAGAAAAAGTATTTAAAAACATAGGTTTTAGAGTAGCCTACAAAACGGAGAACAGTTTTAAAAATCTCCTTGGAAACCCTAAAGACAAAGTCGACTTGAAGGAGAGGAGTGCGATCTAAAATATGTTGGGCAAACTAAACGCTCCATAAACATTCGTTTTAAAGAACACATGGCACATTTAAGATACGGAAGAACAGAAAAGTCAAGCGTTGCCCAACATGCTTTAGAAAACAATCACCAAATAAGAATCAATAATCTTAAGATGATTAAAAATGTATCTAATAATAGATTATTGGATGCATTTGAGAGTATAGAAATAGTTAATGTGGTAAGAAAGCACTAAATAAAGACAGAGGTCCTATTCCCTATAGTCCCCTCTATTGTTTACTTGACAACGGTGCAGTCGAGCGAAACCAAGTGTGACCACATTTACCTATAAATAGTCTCGGTTAGGATAAGTTACTTTAGTTTATATCATCTGCTGATGATGTGAACTTGGTTAGCGAAACGCGCGTCCAGAACGTAACAAGTTGTGGTGTAGTGTGGTTAGAACTCTCGTATTTTGATCTAGTAAAATTGTAGTACTAATTCAAGATGGCTGAACAAAATGGCGGCCAAATAAAATGTTTGTAATCATGAAAAAATCACCCTTTCAGGTTGTACATATTTTCATGTTTTAGCGTCGCTAGATGCCAAAAAATATTTTTTATCAATTCGGTCCGTCTGTCTGTCTGTCTGTCAGTTCGCAGCATAGTTTAAAGACTATTTACCCGATTGATTTAAAATTTTCATAAAACATTAAAGGTCATGTGAGGATGACCTGGTAATATTTTGGTAAAAATCCAACATGGCGAAACAAAGTAGAGAGCAATGTTAATAAAATAATTATCAAAAAACTACTTATCCAGTTTATCTCAAATGAACAAAGATCAAAGTATTACGTTGGAATCACTGGTAAAGTTTTGGTACGAATCCAAGGTGGCGGAACAAAATGGCGGTTTAATAAAATATTTAATAATTCAGCCTGAAAAACTACTTAATGAATTAAGTTCAAATTGTGTGCCATAATTTATTGCGATACAGGGGTCAACTAGTAAAATTGTAGTATTAATTCAAGATGGCGGAACAAAATGGCGCCCAAATAAACTGTTTGTAATTGTGAAAAAAATCACCCTCTCGGGTTTTACATATCTTCATGTTTTAGCGCTCGATGTCAAAAACATGTGTTATCAATTCCGTAGGTTCGTCTGTCGGTCCCTCTGTGTGTCTGTCAGTTCGCGGGATAGCATAAAAACGATTTATCCTACTGAGTTCAAATTTTGACAAAAAAAAATATGGATCATATGGGAATGACCTGATATTTTGGTAAAAATTCAATATGACGGAACAATTGTTAGAGACTATTTAGGGTTAGGATACAGTAAAAAGAACAAAAGTATTTTTTTAAATTGTCGACGTTTCCCAACTATATTGTTACATCCTCAGGACACATAGATAGATTCAATAGCCTGCATGGAACCCATATTATCAATCTTTACCTACTCAGCTCATCAGCAGATATTTCCCAGATATTAAGTTTCTAAATGGTATTCGTTAACGATCCTCTTGTTATTATGTTAGAGTGGGTTATTATTTCGGATTAAAATCTAATAAATAAAAACAAAACTCTGTTTTTAAATTGTCGACGTTTCGCAACTTTATTGCTGTATCTATAGGTTCTATATTCTGCGTGAAACTCATATTATCGGTCTTTACCTATTTCGTTTGTCTGCAGATATTTCGCAAGTTTCTATATGGTTTTCGTTAACGATGTTCTTTTTGTTATGTTAGAGTGGTGTATTTTTTGGGGTTAGGAAATATCGGCGGACTAAAGCAGTAGGTAAAGACCGATAATATTGACAATTAAAAAAAAACTTTTATTTTTTTTTTACTGGATCCTAACCCCAAATAATACATCACTCTAACATAACAAGAGGGTCGTTAACGAAAACCATTTAGAAAGTTAAAAAAATTATTACTAAAAAACTAATTGTTCAATTTACCTTAAATTTCCCACACAAATCAAGTGTTACATCAGAATTAACTAGTAACATTTTGATATGAATCAATAATAGCAAAACAAAATAGCGTCTTAATAAAATATTTAAATAATCAGTCTGAAAATATAATTTATTAAATCCGTTTTAATTTTTGTGCAAGAATTAAGTGAGATGATCAAATAAATTTTTGAAAAAAACCAACGTAAAAAAATCTTGTTCAACTAACTTTAGATTTTGTAAAAAGTTAAATCTGAAAATTGGAAAAACTACTTATTGAATTTATTTTAAATTATTCCCAAAAGTCAAGCGTTGCATCGGCAGAAAGAAACTGATTAAATATTGGTAGGAATCCATTATGATGTAACAAAATGGCGCCCAATAAAAATGTTTGAAAAACAGTATACGTAACACATATATACTGTGACTATACAGTGCGGTCATTTAAGTGTGCAACATATGGGAATTTTCTTTATTAACTACACAATTAAAATAAAAATATTGCTAGAAGTTGGTGCATCCTCGATAATCATATAAAGTGTACTTAGAATGGTTGCAAGTCAAACAGCATACAGGGTAGGTCAAAAAATTTTAAAATCATGCAAGAGTAAGGTAAAGTTATTTCGAAAGATTCAGCAAAATGTTAATATTATTATAGGTATCCGCGATTATCTTAGTATAGGATTTCAGGTTTGTCAATTAATGTGTACAATTATTTATTTTGCACTTCAAATGAAAGTTTTTTAATGAGCATATTTTCTTCACAAATGTTTCATCTTGTTAAAAAAGGTTGTGTTTAATCTCGTTGCAACAAACCTGAAGTTTGTGATTCTCTAAAAAATTAAAAATCCAAGTTAATTTCACAAGTATACTTAAATTTGAACGGAGTTATGTGAATCTGATCTGATTTTGATTAAACTATATATAAAAGTGTTTATGATGATTATCAAAAAATTCTATTTTTCAAAAACTTTTTTGATTTTTTCCAAAAAAAAATGTTGTTTCTCAGGAAGCTATGTTTTAGTATCCAGGCATAACTTTTGATGCTAAACAACTTTTTTTTAATAACATTTTGCTGAATCTTTCGAAATAAAGGTACTTTACTCTTGCATGATTTTAATATTTTTTGACCTACCCTGTATGCTGTTTGACTTGCAACCATTCTAAGTACACTTTATATGATTATCGAGGATGCACCAACTTTTGGCAATATTTTTATTTTGATTTGAGTTAATAAAAAAATATCCATATGTTGCACACTTATTGACCACACTGTATACTGAACTAAATTGGGTCACACTTCACGGTTCCTAACGGGAATATACCGATTATTGTTATTTTGTTATCGGACTTTATGTTAGGTAAAGAGTAGGTGACTTGATTTTTCACTCAAGACAAAAAAAACGGTTTAAATCAAACATAAAAATATTTTTCTAACATTTCGTACATCGTCCGAACATACACTTTTTAGGGCTCGTAGAAGTACATACCTAGTTCAATAATGACTAATATGTTTTATGGGAAAGTTCCGCACATTAAACCAAATAGATAATAAATAAATGTTTACTACATATATAATATTAATAATTAAGACTCATATTAACAAACTTATTAATGCTTATAATTGAAAATAATCATTAAATTAGTTAAAACAACAACTATTATAGGGCAAGTTAGCCTTAATAAAGTGTAGTTTCGATTACTTTTCGTTTCAAGGAACTTTTGTATCCCATGTCATGGCCCGGAAAAGCGCACAGTTTACACTCGATAATAGTGCGAAACGGTCGCTCGAGTTTCAGTGATTGATACGTAATTGTAGATGTAAAATTTTCATGCATGAGTGATTTGAATTGAAACAATAACAACGAACGTTTGAATATAAACAGTGATTTTTTATAAGTTTACCTCGCAGCATGCTGAAAAGTGAATCTTTGACACTTCTATATTGAGAACTAGGTTTGTTTACATGTTTATTCCTTAGGTTTAGATGGTATATGAATATTGGTCTTCATGAAAAGGGACTATTTCATTTTAAAATATAATATTTTTAATATTTTACAAATGTTTTTCAATTTGATTTAAACTTTTTATTTTTTCTTTAGTTTTTTTAATAATATAATCCAAATATTGTTATAACGTATGTTAATTACAACACAAAACAACCACATTTTTTGCTTGGTTGAGCCTTGTGCCATCTCTCAAAAAAACCGAATCCGAAATCAAAACCAAAGAACTTCAGATATAGATTTATTTACGAAATTATAGTAGTAGATTCATGATTTAAAACTATTTTTTTGGGTTCTTCAATTACAATTATATTAAAAAATAAAATAATTACCTGATAATAAGTTTAATAGAAGGAACGACACTGAAAAATATCTGTTTTCTGGACGTTTCGGTGGAAAGTCTAGCCCCGTCTTCAGCAAATCTAAAAAAACAGAATATTTATTATGTTTAGTATCAGAAATATAACCAGAATGGCTAATCTCTGGCAGAATGTCACTTTAAAGGAGTTATTTTTAATTGTTAGAATAAAGAGAGAAAATACCTAGAGTATGTTCATTTGAATTTATCGTATTTTGAGGTGTCCTTTTTTTCCTTCAGAATTTAGCAGATTTATCCATGTGTTATTAAAATTAAGGGAACAAGATGCTGCACAAGTATCTTTATTTAACAATATTAAGGCATTTTTTTTATTTCACGTTTTTTAGAACATGGTTCTTTTACCAAAATACTAGAAGCATTCCAATTAATTTTATATATATTATAAATATTTTTAACATGCACTAGATAACAACATGTTGGCAAATGTTTGATTTTTGAAATTCTCTATTTTTTATGTATGTTTGGTGTTTTTTAATTGTTTTGGCGAATGGCCTAAAGGTTTCACCTATGTACCTAGAATTTATTGCATTGACACGGAATTTTATAAATAACATTTTTTGAATTTTCTTGTTCATTGTTAAGTTTTGTTTTTGTAAGTTTGTAAGCGTACTTTGTGTCTTAAAGATTGTTTTTATATTAAAACGTTTACCTATTCGTTTTTTGTTATCTGATAATTTAGGTATGTATGAGATAAAGAGGTTTGTAATTGGTCTATTTTGGGTTTATTTGATCTTTGGATTATCGAATTCATAAAAATTCATTTCAATGAAATCATTAGGATAATTGATCTAAAATATCTTTTATAAAAAATATTTTTTCAACAAAATTTTGATCTTTGCAAATTATTTTTGCTTTATCATATAGACAACTCCCTTTTTAACCAAGATTGGATGATTTGAGTAAAAATTTAAGTATCTGTTTGTGTGTGTAGGTTTTCTGTATACTTTTGTTCCAAATCTGTGTATGTCTTTCACAAACCAAACATACCATTATGCCAGGGGCGTGCGGTAAAATTTTAAGAAAGGAAAGCAATTTTTTCGAAACTTACCTATTTGTAATGTAATTCGATTCTTCGATCATTTTTTGCAAATTCGTCAATGACGATGCTCCGACATATTTTGGAGAAGTTTATTTTTAATGGACAACAGCGATGTATGCGAAAGTCTCTCCTGTCCCGTTGAATTTCTCACGAAATTTTTTATACGTTTAAGGGTTGAAAAATTGCGTTCTTCTGATGAACTTTCGACACTTCGGTGTAGGCATCTTCTAGCTCCTTGTCTTTTAAAAATTGCATTAGTTCCTTAGCGTTATTTTTTGCGCTAATGTCATCAGTTTCGTAAATTACTTTTAGTTCAGATCGCAGTAACACTCAGTCGAAGAACTGGCCATAATGAAGAAGAAGAGATTTAAACGCATCTTCTGGAAAAGTTTTTCCTTTAAATGCATCAAAATTGCAGAGCTCGAGGAATTTAAAATTATTTAAACCGTTAAATCTATAGTTTATTTGTTGCTTGTCCGAAATGGAAATATTTCTGAAAATATGTTCAACAGATAATTAAAATTAAAATCTCGTTTCAAACAGTCCAAAAACCCCCTCGAACTATTTATTGCTTCTGAGTACCACGTTTCATTAGTTTCTATTAAATTATCAAATAGTTCAATCAGTGATTCACGATTCTCAGATACTGTTAACACAAGTCTTCCATTATAGTTCCACCTAGTAGGAGCTACTTTGGGCAATCGTTTGTGGACAATGTAGTTCAAAGCTTGTGTTCGTTTTGTTGACTTGGAAAAAAAAGCAGCCATGCCACTTAAAGTAACGAAAAATACTTTACACTCTTTAATGTGATTGATGGACTGGGATAAAACTAAATTTAATTTTTGAGCAAAACAATGGACAAACACAGCGCTTGGGAAAGTCTCTCGAACTTTAGCTTGCAGACCCCCTAATTGTCCTGCCATCACTGCAGCTCCATCATAGCTTTGAGAAACCAATTTTTTCTCTCCATTAATTTCTTTAGTAACGTTATAAACTACGGTATATAATATATACGATTTTGACACATTCTTAAAACCTAAAAATCGCTCTTGAATACTTCTGTCTGTTTTAACGTAGCGTATTACTATAGATAATTCTAAAATTAGTGATATCAGTTGTTTCATCCAGAACAATAGCAATGAACCGCGCCTCGCCAATCTCCTGCTTAATTCTTTTTAGAATAATGGTTGAAACAGCGGAAATTAAATCATTCTGGATAGATTCGACGTTCTGCGAAAAACGCTAGACTGCTCTAAATGATTTTTTAAGCAATCATCATATTTAGCCATTAAACTAAGTAAATCTTGAAAATTTCCTCTATTTGAAGAAACCCTTGTTTCGTCATGACCTCTAAATCCCAATTCGTGCTGTCCGAGAAAACAAACAACATCGATAAGCCTTCTTAATATTTCCCTATTTTTATCGACTAGTTCATTGTGTTGGCGGTGACTTATTTGTGTGACTTAATGTGTCTTTTTACAGCTTTATGGAAATTGTTTAAATCGGAAAAGCCAGTTTTATTCCAGAGACCTTTTTTCAAAAAGTAAACATGACCAACAAAATAATTTACTTATATTTTCACACCCTGTTAGCCATTTAAATTGTAAATATAAAGCTTATCAGCGAAGTTTAGACACACACCACACTTTCACACACACTCGTCTTACTAAATTCTCCAACATTTTCAACGTTATTACCGACAGCCGAAGTTGACGGTATTTGCATATCCACGTCCGCATTATTGTCTTCCATATCGCACCATGCACGACGCGACGTACGTATCACACAACACACGGATAGCCGTTCAAACAAAGAACCTACGGCAACGATAGCTTCCGCCACCACTTAAAGCAAGCGACACTGTTGTGGCTGGGTCGGAGCCAAGGCCGCATTTATTATGGGCTTGATAATTTAGATAATATTTTAGCATTTTTAATATAAACTAAATTAATGGTTTACTATTTCAAAAATTACATTTTAGAAGATGTTTTGTAATTTTTGTTGAGGAAGCACTGCTTCTCTTGCTTCCATGGACTGCACGCCCCTGATTATGATCATTAGTAAGTAACGTAATCTCACCGACATATACTTTAGCTAGGTTTCTTTTAAATATATTAAAACCGCTAGTAGGTAACACCGATTCATATATAAAAAATTCACAAACCTTCCTAGAGAATTTGTCTAATATTCAAATAAATATAAATAATACACTGGTAAGTTTTGATATCGTTAGTCTTTTTACCTGTAGATAAAACTTTAAACATAGTTAGAAATAAACTTGAGAATGATAACAATCTTAGTGAACGTACATCATTAAACATTCATACTATTCTAGAATTATTTACTTTTTGTGTAAAAACCACTTATTTTCAATACAAAAACGAATATTACCAACAAAATTTTGGCATGGCTATGGGGTTTCCTTTATCTCCTTTGCTAAGTAATATTTTTATGGAAAACTTTGAGTTAAATTATGTTCAAAATTGCGATTATAAGCCACTTGTTTGACACACACATTGATGACATTTTTTTGTATCTATGAACATGACGATCAACATTTAAATGGTTTTTTAAATCATATAAACTCCAAAGAACCGAAAATTAAATTTACTATTGAAAAAGAAACAGACTAACAACTTCCATTATTAGACATACTTATCAAAAAAACATACACAGTTTTGAAACAAAAGTATACAGAAAACCTACACACACAAACAGATACTTAAATTGTTACTCAAATCATCCAATCATGGTTAAAAAGGGAGTTGTAATAAGTCTATGTGATAGAGCAGAAACAAATTTCAAAGATCAACATTTCGTTAGAGAAACGTTTTTTATAAAAGATGTTTTAAATCAAAATAAGTATCCTAATAATTTCATGGAAAAATGTTTTTATGAATGCGAGAGTCCAAACGTCAAACAAATCCAAAACAGACCAATTACAAACCTTTTTATACCATTCATACCTAACTTATAAGATAAAATAAAACTCATAGGTCTACGTTTTGAGATAAGAACGATCTTTAAGACACAAAATTAGAAGCAAACTTATATAAACAATGAACAAGAAAATACAAAAAATGTTATTTATAAAATTCCGTGTCAATGCAACAAGTTTTACATAGGTAAAACCTCTAGGCCAGTAGCCAAAAGAATTAAAGAACACCAAACATAAAAAAATCTAGTATTTTGGCAAAAGAAAAAACGTAAAACAAAAGAAAGTGCCTTAATATTTTTGTCATATAAAGATAATTGTGTAGCATTCTCCGTTAATTTTAATAACACATGTTTAAATTTGCTAAATACTGAAGTAAAAAAAGAACACCTCCAAATGCAATAAATTAAAAGAATTTTGCTCAAAAATTAAGGGTCATATTTTTTAGGCATAAAATCAAGCCGTTTGGCATCAAGGAAAAAAAATACTGTTTTTATCACAAAAATCGAATTGCATATTTTTAGGTCATAGTTTTTAGAATGTATACACATTCTGGTGCAAGTGCCAAAATAAACTAAACTTGCTCATTGAGAGACCAAATATTTTGTGAAATATCTACCAACTGCAAGGCAGTATAGGCAAGAAGGACGCAATATTGTGTATCTAGACGAATCCTGGGTAGATAATGATATGACAGTGAACAAATGCTGGCAAAGTGAAAGTGTTACAGGTGTTGTTCAGGGAATCCGCTCTAGTAGTCGCTTTATTATAGTTCACGCTGGTTCAGAAGCCGGATTTGTTCCAGGTAATGCTTTAGTTTTTCGCTCGGGACTAACTACTGGAGACTACCATGGACAGATGAATGGACATAATTTTGAAAAGTGGTTGCTCGAGAAGCGTCTACCTAACATTCCTCCAAAATCAGTCGTGGTAATGGATAATGCGTCTTATCATTCTCACGTAGAAGATAAAGTGCCAACTAAATACTCTGCAAAAGCTCATATGATATCGTGGCTTAAATCAAACAATCTTGTATGTGATCCAACATGGAGAAAATATCAATTATATGAAGTAATATCAGCCAACAAGCCTAGAGAAAAAAAGTATAAAATTGACGGTCTTTTACGTAACCTCGGTCATACACCTTTAAGGCTGCCTCCATACATGTGCGCCCTGTATAGTATTTCACAATGACGGCCCCTGTATAAAGTAATATGACAAACGGAGACAGTCGGCCACTTTTGGCATACCCGAGTAGCCCAAAGTCGAACTGCATAAATTAAAATTTTGATAAATCTCGTTCACTGGATCTGATGCTGGCTGCCCTTGTAAAAAAAATTGGACTTGTAAATCGTGTATCACTATACTGGGTGGTCCAATAATAGTGGACGTAGGCAGTAGCTCGAGAACCGTTAATGACAGCACTCAAGAAAAAATATATTTATAGGTAAATCGATCAAGAAAAATCGAAATTAAATCATTTTAAAATTCGAAAGTTTACGGTTTTTGCAACACACAGGGATATAGAAGTGCGGCACACGAAAGAAAATAGACAAATATAGATAAAGGTACATTAAGCATAGTTACATTTTTTAATTATCTGAAGTGAGTATAGTCAAAAAGGAGTGCCATATTATTTAAAGAACGACGGGACACCACTGGTTTAAAGAGATTTCTTGGCCGACCTTCCTAAACCGATTGACTCTGCCCGGTTTTTTTTCGTGTTCCGCACTTTACGTATGCTGTCTTTTTAAACTATTTTATTGGGCGCCATTTTGTTTTATCATATTGGATTCCTACTGGTAGGAATTTTACCAGTTTCTTTCTATCTATGACACACTTGACTTTTGGGTATAATTTAAATAAATTCAATAAGTAGTTTTTATATTGACACATACCTCCATTTTGTTATGTCATGTTGAATTCACCCCAGTTTTTCTCTATATCACATTTAATTCTTCTGCAAAATTTAAAATCAATCGTAGAAGATTTTTTTACGTTGATTCTCTATAAATTTTATTTAGCCGCCATTTTGTTTCGCCATCTTAAATTCTTACTACAACTTTATCAATTTATCTTTATATTACACTTGCAGAAAAATTGAAATTAATTTAATAAATAATCTTTTCAGATTGATTTTTTAAATAATTTATTAGGCCGCTGTTTTGTTTTGCTATCTTGGATTCATATCAAAATGTTACCAGTTCATTGTTATGTAACACTTGATTTTTGTAAAAAATTAGTTTTTTTAAATAATATTTTTTTTTTCTAAATGGTTTTCGTTAACGATCCTCTTGTTATTATATTAGAGTGGTGTATTATTTGGGGTTAAAATCCGGTAAAAAAAAGAACGTTTTTTTTTAAATTGTCGACATTTCGCAAGTTTATTGTTGCAGGACACGGATATAGATTATATATTCTGTATGAAACCCATATTATCAATATTTACCTACTCCGTTGGTCCGCAGATATTTCCTAACCCCAAATAATACGCCACTCTAACATAATAACAAAAAAATCGTTAACGGAACCAACGCAATAGGTAAAGACTGATAATATGGATTTCAGGCAGGATATAAAATCTAGATATCTGCCTAGAGGATGCAAAAATAAAGTTGCGAAACGTCGACAATTTAAAAAAAGACTATTGTTTTTTACTGGATCCTACCTCCAAATAATACACCAATCTAACATAACAATAAAAGGATCGTTAACTAAAACCATTTAGAAACTTAATATCTAGGAAATATCTACGGAGCAACGGAGTAGGTAAAGACTGATAATATAGGTTTGATGCAGGATATAGGATCTATATATGTGTCCTGAGGATTTAAGAATAAAGGTGCGAAACGTCGACAATTTAAACTTTCGTTTCTTTTTACTGGATCTTAACCCCAAATAATCTCTAACACACTCTAACAAAAAAAAATTTTAACATTGTTCCGCCATATTAGATTTTTACCAAAATATTACAAGGTCATCCCCATATGACCCTTAATTTTTGGTCAAAATTTGAAGCCAATCGGGTGGTAGTAGTAGTTTTTAAGCTATGACCACACAGACCGACAGACGGACCGACGGAATTGATAAAACAAATTTTTTGGCAACTAGGGACGCTAAAACTTGAAGATATGTAAAAAAAACCAAAAAGGAGATTACAAGCCCACCTCCTCTGCCTCACCGTTGTTCAGTCTTTATTATGGTTAAAAACGGTACATGAAATTAATTTATATAGAAATTTTGTTCCTTTAGATTAATTTTGTTAATTATTTAATTGAAGTTTGTTATTATTTTTTAATACAAAATTTTAATTAATGTTTAAATATTTTATTTAGAGAATTTTTAAGAAAGCTATTTAAATATGTTATTAGATCTCTTTGTTGGTTATGGAACATTATATGCTATTATATATTAAAAAAAATATATATAATACGCGGACTCTCCTTTGATTTGGACTTATGTCCCGGAGGTACCTAATACCCTCCTTTTAGCTAAACGGATTTTTTGCTTAGTTTATTATCGTGTGTTTTTAGTTAGCTTTGACAATGGCATATCTTGCTCTTTGTTACTTTTCTTTTAACTTTATTTTCTATTTATATTTTACATTATATTGTTACTGATCACAAAGCGTTTCAAACAGTCTTAAATTTACTTATAACTATGCAGATTAACTAAAATTTTGGTTCTGTAAACTTGAGTCGCCGGGTCTATATCTCTTCGAGTTGTCCTTCTGTGAATGCTGAGATGTTGTCCACTGCTTCTTCGCAACCAAAAGCAATTATGATTGATAAATTTTCTTCTGAGAAATGTTGATGCTCCCAATTGAAATCTTCATCCATCCGTCTGATGGGGTATATCTTCTTTTTTCTTTACATACCAGTTTCTGAATATTATATTTAATTCTCTGATTAGATTGCCTCTTTCTTGAATATAAGCTTCGCAATACAATAGTCTATGTATTGGATCATCAATCGCTCCTAGCCCTCCACATCTTCTGCATGATGGGTTTTCTATTTTGCCTATTCTTTTATAATGCGAGTAAAATTGTCCATGTCCAGTTAGCATTTGAGTGAGTTTCCTATTTACTTTTATTTCAATTAACTGTCTAAAGTTTATATTAGGTATCATTGCAAATGTTGTTCTTCCTGTATTCGCTGTATGCCATTGGTTACTCCATGTTCTGTTGGTCCTGCTTCTTAATTGTTTCTTTAGTTCTCTTTTGCTTTTTCTCGGGAGAGGGTCTATTTGTATCCCATTTCTGTTTATAATTAGTCCATTTTTATGTCTTTTCCTGTCAAGGGCTTCATACATAAGTTCTTCTAATGGAGGTATGTTAGCTATTATTGCTGCCGCTTCGGTTGAAGTCGAACAATAAGCACCGGCTATAGTTCTTGTAACTTCACCTCTGAGAGAATTGAGTTGTACTTTGAATCTTACTTGGCTTAGTTTGTTTTCGAAAATTGACGAGCAGTAATTCAATCTTAGCATTATTGCTCCACTAAAAATTCTGTTTAGAGATTTGTCTGGTAACTGGAATAGCCTTGAGATAGTTCTTCTTAGTTGTTGGAAAGTGTTTTTACAGATTTTAACGATTTCTTTTATGTGCGGTAAGAAGGTTAGTTTTTCATCTAGTTGTATTCCTAGATACTTAAAGACTTTTGTTCTAGCTATTCTTCCTTCATCCATTCTGAAAGATGGGTTTCTACTTAATTTCGAATTATAATTTAGCCATTTACATTTATCTATTGAGAATTTTAGTTTATTCATTTTGCTCCATATTTTCAATCTCTCCGGTGTGAGGTTAATTAGTTCTTGTAGATTTATTGTGTTATTAGCATTGATCACTATTGCTAGATCCTCTGCGTATGCTGTAAGCGAGATATTATTTATGTTATTGAACTCGTCCAGCAGAGGGTCCATCACGAAGTTCCATATGTCGGGTCCTAATTTAGAGCCTTGAGGGCATCCTTATGAAAGTTTTTTCTTGGATTTATAGTTCCCAATGCTGAGGGATACTTCTGTATCTTGTAAGTAGTTGATTATCATCGTTGTTGTGTTCTTTGAAATGTTCTTATTTTTGAGCGTTTCTATTACTTTTGGCCACCATACGTTGTCAAAGGCTTCCTTGATATCCATGAATATTGCTATATTGTATTTGTATTCTGAGTTTAAATCTGTTATTAACTTCTTTATTGCCCCTTCTGTGCTTTTTCCTGCTACAAATCCAAATTGTTTGTCGTGATGTAAGTCCATGGTTACGTTTAAGAGTTGTTTCCTTATATAATGTTCGAGTAAATTACCCAGAGATCGTAACAGAGTTATCGGTCTTAAGGAGCCTATTTCACCGTCTGGTTTATTAGATTTCGGAATAGTGATCAATTTGCCCTTCTTCCATACATTAGGAAAATATGAGTTCTGTAAGCAATCGTTTAGTAATCTAGCTAAAAAATCAGATATTATGATAGATACTGTTCTGATTCCCAAGACACCGTCTGGTCCTGGTGCTTTTCTTAGATTCATTTTAATAAGGTAATCTTCGATTTCTTCTTTGGTAATTTGTTCTATATTTTCTAGTTCTCGTAAGCCTACCAGTATTTTAGCTTGATCTCTTATTAAGTTTTGTTCAATACTGTCCTTATTGGGATCATCATCTTTAATTATTTCGTTTAATATGTATTCTGCTGTATCTTCAAAGTCTATAGTTGTATTTCCATCCTGTTTGTTATAAAAACTATAGTGATTTTGTTTCTTTGTAATTTTTCCGTTTGCCAGCTTGTATGGTAAACTCCATGGGTCAGCCCATAAGTTGTCTCTCGAAAAGTCATCCCATGATTTGTTTTTAGATTTTAATATTTTCCTTTTTAATTTTTCGCTTGATGTTAGATATTGTGCTTTTAAGTTTACTCCCAGTTCACTGCCTGGTTCGCTTCTCTGATAGGCTCTTCTTTTTCTGTTCGTATCTTGTTTTAGCTGTTCTATTTGATCGTTCCACCAGACTGGCTTATTCAGGTAAAGTTTTTTCTTTGGTATTGTGCTTTCGTTGATCTCAATTAGTAATTTTGTTAATGCTTCTGCTCTGATCTCGATGTTTTCAATTGTCGGCTCCCACACAATTTCTCTTTCTATCTTGTTCATTCCCTCAATAGCCATATCCATTGCTCTATTTGTATTAATTTTTGTTTTAAAATATGTTTTAATCGTTTCGATCTCTGTTATTACTAACTTAATTTCAAATGTGATTATCCTGTGATCGCTTAGTGAGAAAGGATGAACCTTCCGGTTTGCAATAATGTCCAGAGTTTGCTGGCTGCCCAAAGACTGATCGATGTTGGATTCTCCATGTATGCTACTGTACGTATTTAATTCCTCTTCTTGGTTATTATGTATAACTAGTAGATTTTCTGATATAAAATTGGACAACAGATTGCCTCTGTTGTCCAAAGTGTTACATTTCCAATCTGGATGGTGAGCATTGGTATCTATGCCTAGTATAGTTATATTGTTCATATCTAAAATTTCTCTTAGAAGATATGTAAAATCTGAGAAGGTGATTTTTTCACGATTACAAACTTTTTTTAATAAACATTTTTTTTTAACATTTCACTAGGCTGCCATTTTGTGTCGCCATATTGGATTTTTACCAAATTATTACCAGGTCATCCCCATATGACCCTTAATTTTTGACCAAAATTTGAAGTCAATTAGTTTTGTAGTTTTTGAGCGAAGAGACCGAAACAGTAGCGGCTCTTCCATAGGGTCATTTGGTCATTGACAACTCAAAAATAAATTATTCGTTTGACCGACCCTCCTAAGAGTTGTAATAAAACGCGACTTTTGGGAAAAGTTAACGCTACACTATTGGCCGCGCGCGGCGCAGGCAGTTCGAATTCTAACTCGATATTGTTTCGGACGTTTTTAATCGATGAAAATTAATTTATATACTGTTTTTTGAAATATATATTTTTTTTATTTTTATGATCCATGTGTGAGTTGGAAATAAAACGTTGGTAGTGATTATTGCAAAAAAATAAACAACTAAAAAAAGCTTACGAACTTAACTTTGCAAAAATAACCAATTTCAAGGTGGTCCATGTTTGAGTTGTGAATGTAGATGAAATAAAATGTCGGTAGTGTAAAAAATTAAACAACTAAAGAGCGCTAACGAACTTAATTTTGAGAAAATTACCGAATTCAAGATAAGTGGTCGCAATTTGCCAGAACAAACTAGTAAAGACAAAAATGAAGAGGTTCATCGAAACTTTCGCAAAAGTATGTACGATTTAGCTAACTGGATATGTGGTTGTGAAGTCTCTAGCTCATTTCACTGTTATGTTTGTTTGTTGTGTTAAAGACTTAAAACACTTAAAAAAAATTCTGCAAATCACATGAAATGTTCGGTGAACTATGTTATGGTCGGAAGTGTTGATATTCGCACTCAGCTAGACACAGCTTATAGAAAATCGTTATATTTTAAACAAAATTATAGATTGTGTAAAATTTTGTGGGGCATTCGAGCTGGTACTACGTGGCCATGCTGAAACGGCTTTGTCTGAAAATCCAGGGGTTTTTCGAGGGCTTATAAATGTTGTTGAGGAGTTGAGCCGAGATAGACAATTATAACGAACGTGTCATTCAGCATTTTTCCAATTCTAAAGAACGAAGAGTAGACCTGAACTTCAAGAGAATTTAAAGCTCAATTCAAAGATAAGATATTTATTTTTATTTTAAGTATGCCTATTTTAAAATGTGTTATTGACCTCGCAATATAATTCACCACGAGCCGCCACTGGACAGAAAGACAGACAGACAGACAGACCGACGGAATTGAGAAAACATGTTTTTCGGTATCTTGGGACCCTGAAACGGAAAGATCTGAAAAAATCTCGGAGGGTGATTTTTTCACGATTACAATACTTCCCTTTAACGAAGGAAGTAAAAAAAACGTACCAAAATTACCCCAATTATTGCTAGTTTTCTTTTAACCCCAAGCATATCCATAAGTTCGACGGTGACTCATCTGGCTTTCACAATATGAACGCAGGTATTCCTTAGAATTCGTATTACTTTATAACCCCTTACCATAAATAATTTATTGGCATCTACCAACAATTATATTTCCTCCAAAGGCTGGAACTGATAACACAGGTCAACACACATTTTGGTGCCTGCGATTTTTTAACTGTTCCTGGGTAATTTTTGGAAATAGAATATAAAAAAGTTCTCAGATTGTGTCTATCAGTTCTAGTTTTTTTTTTTAATTGTGTATACATTTTACGTTATAACTGTTATAATATATAATATTACTATTGCCAGTTAAAAAAACAAAGACACATGGATATAAGTTTCTAGAATGGAGTTTACTAGGGCAGTCTCGCTGAAGGCTCCAGCAGTAGTCCGCCATCATGTGGCTATCCCATCGTCCTTGATAACGATCTTCTACAGTTTTAATATCCTGATGGAATATTTCCCCCTGTTCTTCACTACAATCACCTAAGTTTTCTGGAAAACGATCTAGGTGGCTGTGGAGGTAGTGAACTTTTATACTCATGTTACAGCCGAGAATATTAAAATTTGAAAGCATAGTTTCCACTAATTCTACGTAATTCTCTGCTTTATGACTGCCAAGAAAATGTTGTACTACTTGAACAAATGAACACCAAGCGTTAGATTCAGTCTCGTTCATTGATGTGGTGAATTGTGGATCTTTAACAAGTTGCCTTATTTGAGGACCATTAAATATACCAGCTTTTAGTTTTTCCGTGCTAATGCCAGGAAATTTACGTGACAAATACCCAAAACAATTTCCATCTCGATTTAAAGCCTTCACAAATTACTTCATTAGGCCTAGCTTGATATGCAAGGGCGGAAGTTAAATTTTTTCTCTTCTCTTCGTTGATCACGTTTTGTTTTCCTTGAATCATGACATCTCTTGAAGGCCAATTTTTGTTAACCCAGTGCTCATTTTTAGCTCTGCTATCCCAAAGGCACAAAAAAAGAAGGATATTTTGTATAACCACTCTGCTGTGCAAGAAGGAAGTTAACCTTTTTGAAATTAACACAAATTGCCCACTGATGTTCTTCGTATTTAATTTTTCTCAAAACTAATGCAATTGTTTCATATTCTTCCTTCATGGTAATAGAATGACCAATAGGAATTGAGCCATCTTTGTTACCGTTATGTAAAAGAACACATTTTAAACTACGTTTTGAACTGTCAATAAAAAGGCGCCAATCATCTAGAGTGATTAATGAGACAAAAATAGCAGTCGTCATGATGGTTTAGCGGTTCTCTCCAAACTTTAGGCACTTCCTCTTTCCAGTTGTCCACTGTCGCAAATGTTCAACACATGTTTTACATATGAAATGTGGGACCCAAGATTTATTTTGATCTCCTAAATGAACGCCAAAATAGGCAAGATAAGCTCTTTTCACAAAGTCAGAAATCGTTTTTCTGCTCTCTTTCAAAGCGTATTCACCACACACATAACAAAAAACATCGGAATGATTTACACTTATTCCAAATTTCCTATTCGAAATGACAGTCTTCATTAATTGTAGGTCAGACATGGGCAGTAAATTTAATTTACCCAGTTCGGAAACAATATATGCCAAGGCAATTGAATTATGGTTGCAATTAAACAGTCGGTGGTTAAGATCGTCATTGGTCAAATTGTCGCAGGTACAGGATGGGCTATTAGTGAGCTTCATTTTGAAGAGGTGGCTATTGACATTTGCATGTCCAACCAAAAATCGAAAATAAGATACAGGCAAATGTCTAGGAAAATTCATTTTGTAAATTAAGGGTCTCTGATTAAGTTCTGAGTATAATTCTGTATATACATTTCCTGCATTTTGGGCGTATTGTTTATATTCTTGTTTCCACTTCAGAAGTGATGTTTCTTTTATATAAGCGAAAAGATCTGAATAGGGAATACTTCTTATACTGGTTTCATAATTGCAAGCTTCTTTTGCAGCTTTATCCAGCATCATTATATTAAAAGATGTAAGATCCGTATATTTAGGCATGCACACTTCTAGTTTCAAGTGAGCTCCACGGTGCTTCAAACAGAAAATTATTATAATTTTTTATAAGGATATCATTATGTGCTGCAGTTGTGGTAAATGCATAGGCTAATGGTGGGCTATTTTTATTAGCCCAAAGGGGTATAGTTAAGTTTGCAACACTTAGCTGACTAGTTTTAACTATAAGAGTATTACTACGGACTCTCATATTTTTAATCATACATTTTTCAGCCAGAATTTTACGACGAATAAACAAGGGTGGCTCATCATACTCTGCCAATAGAGCCTGAACCGGTGAAGAGCGCATTGCTCCTAACACAAGTCTTAGGGCTTTAAACCGCACACAGTCAACTCTCTTGAGACGCTATTTGGTCGCAGAACCGTAGAATATCGAGCCACTATCAAGTATCGATCTAATAAAGGCCTTATAAAAAATTAGGGATGTCTTCTGATCAGATCCCCACGATCTAGACACCACTGCTCTAAGTATATTTAAACTTCTCTCTGCCTTCTCGGTGATATAATTAATATGATCATTCCATGTCAGTTTTTGATCCAATATTACCCCCAAATACTTAAAAGATTGAGCCCAGGGCACATTGGCACCGTTAAGTGTAATACTATTGTCTTTAGCGATTCTATGTCGTGAAAAAATTACCACTGCAGACTTTGGACTAGAAATAGTAAAATTACTGTTAGGGAAATAGGAATTACACAAAGACATAATGTGGTTGAGGTGTATTTTACAGTGTTCAATTTTTTTTTTTACTACTATATATACAAAAAATAAAAGTACGTCTGCTTGTGGATGCCATTGTTTTAGTTTAGCGTCTTGATACTACAAAACGACCAAAATTTACACACAAGGATAGCACAACTTTACTTGGGAAAACTCAGTAATATACTAAATCGAGTACAGCCAAGCAGGTATAGAAGGATCGGGTCATAGGCAATTACGGGTATAAAAGTAATTAAGAGCAGTGTATTGAGTAGTTCCTAGTATAGAAACATTGGATCAGGGACAATTCCAGGTATCCATTTGGTTAATTAGATTCTGGGAAATTTCTATTTTGACGATTAAGTACATATTTATCTCTTTATTTGTTGTCCTTTATTAGAAAAAAATATCAATTAACCTGTAACCTGTATCTCAAAAACTAGAGCTGATAGAAAAAATCTGGTGGCATTTTTGGAATCAGCACATTAAAAACATCTAAAATCAGATGTTAGATTTCCGGCACCAAATTTTTGTTTTCATTTAGTTACCCTGTGTGATAGGCATGGAGTAATGACTTATCTTCAAGCCCAGGGCCTTCATAAAATCATAGTATGGCGAGCAAAGAACCTTATCGTAGTGACGTAAGTCACAATCGTGACCACTATGTAACGAATTCTTTCCAGCTTTTAAATGAATATTCAAATAAATTACAAGAATCCAATAATTTCTTTAACGCAATTGATACAGATTTCTGACCGGATCTTATCAGATATTCTGAGGTATCCTGTATTGTTTTTTTGAAATTCCTAAAATTTGTTTTATAATTACTAATTGCACTAGGTAAATATTTTTTAAACATTCAGATTCAGATTTAGAATTGACCGCAAATATTACCGATATAAACTTATAAACGGTTATATTTCCTGGTCAAGGTTAAATCTTATTTAATGTAGAACTATTAAGTATCAGATCTATTTTAAACTAGAATTTAAAGTGTTATTTAAATGGTCAGTCAGTTCAATGATAATAAATGATATTATTCACCATTCAAGCTTTTCAATATGTACAGGGTTTTCCAACGAAGGGTAAACACCCTTATAATTTCTTTACTTTAAAATATGTTTAAAAAGCGTGAGCACAAAAGTTGTAGGGATTTTAGTGAGCAATAAAAGCAATTTATAATAAAAACAATTGAACATCAAATAAAAAAACTACGCGAACGAAGTATGGTTATTTTGTGTATTTTAAATGGACCACTCTGTATATTATTGCATTTTTGACTCCCGAAAAATTCTAAACAGTTGTGATATAAGATGTTACACCTTTAACATCAGTATTTTGGCTAATTTGCATTATTGTACGAGATATCTGATGTTAGGTACCATGAGTATATGAAATTGGTTTTGGTGGCAAGGGAGGGCCTCCCCTGAAATATGCAGATATTGTACACCGTTTCCACATAAAAGTACCCACTATACTATCTGGAAATCCGTAATAGATACGAACAAAAGTTTCATATAAAAGTTTCCTTAAATTTTAAAATATAATGTTTGCATGTCCCAATTTTGCTGGCACGACATCTAATATAAAATTTTCAATGGGACTTCCCATATTTTTGTCCATTATTTGATTCCTTGTCAAAAATAAACATAAGTTACCAATTTAAACTATAGTCGATTTCTGCGTATTTTGCGAGATAATTAAGGTTATGTGCGATTTTTATGTGGAGCTCTTTTTCAATTCACTATAAAAAATAGCAAAAATCTAAGAAAGAAATCCCAGTTATTCTAGCAGGATTGCCTGGTTCCAATTTATGATCTAACTTACACTTGTATATTATATGTAAAATTAACTTCCTGTAAAACTAGTGCAACATTTCATTTAACAAAAATGGGCAAATTTTTTTTCTTGGGAATGTACAGGGTCATCATTTATATTTCGACTCTCATTTTTAGAGTTTATTTTTGTAGATCGAAAAAAAATACAACCGTTGTATGGATTTCAGGTGACTTAATAATAATAATAATAATAATAATAATAATAATAATAATAATAATACATTTATTGTTCAACCGTACAATATTACACAAATAATTTATTATATTCTAGTTTTTATGCTAGACGGTTAGACAAAGGGCCATAAAATGATTGCAGCCACCCAGACAAGTCCGGGTACTGATAAAGCCCGTTAAAAACTTATGCATAGAAAATGAAAAAGGTATATGACATGTTTTCAGTTAAGTTACTTAATTTACTGATTACTAGATATATTTAATATGTAGTTTTAAAGACATAAAAGAAAGAAAAAAAAGGAATATAGAAAAGACACAAAAGGAGAAGAATTAAGAAAGAAAAGGAAGTAAAGAGAGGAGGGGGTGAAAATGATAGGTTATATTTGAGAAATTTGGAACAAAAGAGGTTTCAAAGAACATCGGTAATTTTTTTTTTAAACACAAGAATAATAGGTAATAGCCAAGAAAATTTACTGATTCATGAATAATTTTTTCTTTATAATAATAATAGAAAATTTAATAGAAAGGCAGGATAGATCTTTATTCAGAAAATGCACCGAGTTTATGGTAGTACACAAATTATAAGAAATCGACCTCTTAAACAGCTCCTTGCGATGTTGCGGAATTGTAACAATAAGATTGTTCCTTAAATTTCGATCGTGAACATCACTACGAAATTTCCTTCCTAGAAAAAATAATTTTGAATATACAGGGTGGGTCAAAAACTAGTACGATGCCAAATGTTCATTTTTTTTTTAATTAAATGCCCTGTATATTTTTGATTTTTTAGATTCTCCTTATTATTCCCTTTCCAAAAATGTGTAATATGTCTATACTTGGGTCGGTACTTTTTGAGCTAGTCGCCTTCAAAATTCCCCCTTAACTGAAATTCAATCTAAGGTGTCTTGATGATAATAATAAAAAAATATTTTATTATGAACAATAAATACTAAATGAAAATTTATAGAATGAAAGGAAAACTAACAAATAAAATTAAAAACCATTAGTTCTAGTTATTCACATGTCCTCCTTGGTTGGTGAATCACCTCTTAATATTTTCTAACAATCTGCGATTAATGCAGTTAAAAATAAAATCACAATGATTTTCGTTTAATTTTGAAATTTCTTCCCTAATTCTCTATTCCAAGGCAGCTATATTTTCCGGGTCCATTGTAGTAAATTTTATTTTTTAGATAACTCCATAGAAATACGTCAAGCGGCGTCAGATCTGGACTGTTTACTGGCCATCTTATATGTTCTTTTCGTCTAATCCACAGATCATAGTTTCGATTCAAAAAATGTAAATCTCTGATTTCAAGGCATGTTATCTAACTGCTATTCTATATACAGCGTGCAGTCCATGAAAGCAAGGGAAGCAGTGCTTCCAAAAAAAAAAATCACAAAACATCTTCTAAAATGTAATTTTTGAAATAGGAAACCATTAATTTAGTTTATATCACAAATGCTTAAATATTATATTAATTATCAAGCCCATAATAAATGCGGCCTTGACTCCGACCCAGCCCCAATAGAATATCGAATAGAACCTATGCGTGCCGCTAGCTTCTCTACAGCCAAGTCCTCTATGCTTGATTTCCTGTAAATCGAGCTAGAGGTTATTGAACTTTCCACCGGCTGTTTGCAATTTTTGCATTTCAGTCGCGTGCTTTAAGTGGTGGCGGAAGCTATCCTTGGAGTAGGTTCTTTGTTTGAACGGCTGTCCGTGTGTTGTGTGATACGTACGTCGCGTCGTGCATGGTGCGATATGGAAGACAATAATTCGGACGTGGATGTGCAACTTCGGCTGTCGGTAATAACGTTGAAAATGTTGGAGAATTTACTAAGAAGAGTGTGTGTGAATGTGTGCTGTGTCTCTTAATAATAAAGGGATTTTCAACATTAAACTTCGCTGATAAGCTTGAAATAATTTCCAAAGGAAGGACAAAACCGTGTATGAAAAATTTAACCACAAAAATGAAAAACTGTATTAGACATTTTTATCCGGAAAAACAATACGAACAATTTAAATGGCTAACAGGGTGTGAGAATATAAGTAAATTATTTTGTTAGCCATGTTTACTTTTTGAAAAGGAAAAAGGTGTCTGGAATAAAACTGGTTTTTCCGATGTAAACAATTTCCATAAAGCTGTAAAAAGACACATTATGTCCAAAGCGCATTTGCAGACCGTCATAAAATAAAAAGTCTTCGGCAAAACCAGAATTGAACAGTTAGAAATTAGTCACAGCCAACTCAATTTAGAGGTCATGATGAAACAAGTGTTTCTTCAAATAGAGGAAATTTTCAAGATTTACTTAGTTTAATGGCTAAATATGATGATTGGTTAAAAAATCATTTAAAGCAGTCTAGCGTTTTTCGCGGAACGTCGAATCGAATCCAGAATGATTTAATTTCCGCTGTTGCAACTATTATTTTAAAAAGAATTAAGCAGGAGATTGGCGAGGCGCGGTTCATTGCTATTGTTCTGGATGAAACAACTGATATCACTAATTTTAGCCAATTATCTATTGTAATACGTTCCGTTAAAACAGACGGAAGTATTCAAGAGCGATTTTTCGGTTTTAAGAATGGGTCCGAAAATCGTACAGCAGATGCATTATATACCGTAGTTTATAACGTTACTAAAGAAATTAATGGAGAGAAAAAAATAGTTGCTCAAATCTATGATGGACCTGCAGTGATGGCAGGACAATTAGGGGGTCTGTAAGCTAAAGTTTGAGAAACTTTCCCAAGTGCTGTGTTTGTCCATTGTTTTGCTCATAAATTGAATTTAGTTTTATCCCAGTCCATCAATCACATTAAAGAGTGTAAAGTATTTTTCGTTACTTTAAGTGGCATGGCTGCTTTTTTTTCCAAGTCAACAAAACGTACACAAGCTTTGGACTCCATTGTCCACAAACGATTGCCCAAAGTAGCTCCTACTAGGTGAAACTATAATGGAAGACTTGTGTTAACAGTATCTGAAAATCGTGAATCACTGATTGAACTATTTGAGAATATAACAGAAAATAATGAAACGTGGGACTCAGAAGCAATAAATAGTTCGAGGAGGTTTTTGAACTGTTTGAAACGAGATTTTAATTTTAATTATTTCTGAACATATTTTCAGAAATACTTCCATTCTCGGACAATGTTTTTAATATATTACAAACTAAAACAAATGATATTGCTTTTTGCTTAAAAAAAGTGGATGATTTTAAGTCCATGCTAAGCCAAAAAAGCGATGACTTTGACCTATTTTGGGAGAAAATGCCACAAGCCAAGCGTCTTCGAACAGACAAGGTGGGAGATGTCAAACATCATACAGACGCCTCTTTTATGAAATAATCGATCAAATTCAGCAACAAATAAACTATAGATTTAACGGTTTAAATGATTTTAAATTCCTCGAGCTCTGCAATTTTGATGCATTTAAAGGAAAAACTTTTCCAGAAGATGCGTTTAAATCTCTTTTTCTTCATTATGGCCAGTTCTTCGACCGAGTGTTACTACTATTTGAACTAAAAGTGATTTACGAAACTGATGACATTAGCGCAAAAAATAACGCTAAGGAACTAATGCAATTTTTAAAAGACAAGGAGCTGGAAGATGCCTACACCGAAGTGTCGAAATGGTGTGAATTAGTATTAACAATAGCTGCCACAAGTTCATTAGTAGAACGCAATTTTTCAACACTTAAACGTATAAAAATTTCGTAATAAATTCAACGGGGCAGGAGAGACTTTCACATACATCGCTGTTGTCCATTGAAAATAAACTTCTCCAAAATATGTCGGAGCATCGACCTTTTTATGATGACGTCATTGACGAATTTGCAAAAAATGATCGAAGTATCGAATTAGATTACAAATAGGTAAGTTTCTGAAAATTGCCTCCCTTTCTTAAAATTTCACCGCACGCCCCTGTCTATATAATTTTCCAGATATTGGAGATATCTGACACCAGTAAGACTTTTACGGAAAAAGATTGGTCCGATAACTTTATTTTTTAGAAAGCCACACCAAACATTTCTATTTTGTCGTCCATGAATTTTGACTACTTGAATTTTGTGAGGATTGTTGGTGGCCCAAAAATGTTTATTGATACGATTAAACATACTATTAGTAGTAAATGTAGCTTCATCGGTAAAAAGTATATCGTGTAAAAAGAGCGGATTTAACAAACATTTTAAAATTTTTTGACAAAAAATTAATTTTTGTCGTTTACCAGACATAGTCCTAGTATAGAAAACTAACAACAATAATTTACTATAAATAGCAACACGCTTAAGTCAAAGTTTTCATTTGGATTTCGTTAAGAAACGTGACAACATCCATCCATCATATTATTTCAAACAAAATTTGCCCGAATACCTTCAGCGCCAGTGATTTAATATGATGATGACAGTCAAAAAAGAGGCAGTAAAGGTGGAAATGAATAGGGGTCGTTAGTTTGCATGGAAGGGTGAGAAGGATAAACGTGATGTAGGAGACAGAATGTATGGACAAACGTTTGCGGACAACTGATCTTGATAATAAGAAGAAAATCACTAAAGGTAATCGAGGGAAGATGGAGTATGGTTTGAGAAGTATGCAAAGAGTGGGAGAAAGAGGCGAATGTAAGTAGAGTTTTTAGAGGCGAGAGGACCTGTGATAAGAATGGATGATAAAAATGTGGATGTTAAGATGAGCAAATGGAAAGAATGGCTGCGAAATGGGGAATGCTTGTAAGGAATAGGGGAAGAATACATAAACAGAAAGCTAGAACGATTTTTGATTTGATAATAGTTACAGCAGTGTTGTATGGATCGGAAGTGTAGGGAAAGGGAGCGAGGGATAAGAGAATAAAAAGGCAGTTGTGCGCGATAGAAAAAAATATTTCATATGATGATAGCAAGAACGTATACGACGCGACGGTAGCAACCCAGGCTTTACAAATGTTGTATAGAACAATTTCTGGACAAAATGGCGGATGTACTTATTAATTGATTTAATTGTTATTACCTATTTATTGTTATTTCCTTGAGTTTAGCATAAACAGGTTTAACAATTTATTAAATAAACTAAAGAAAATGTGTAAAAGTAGGTTTCAAATTTCACCTTTTAAAATTATTATGAATATTTTACACTAGCCAATTTTTTTTTTTAATATCATTTTTCGTAACTTCTACATGTAATAGTGTAATAATCACCCTCCCAAGTTTTTACAGATTTTCACGTCAAAAAACATGGATTCTCAATTCCGCCGGCGCCGGTTTGTCGGTCTGTTTGTACCCGGTATAGCTCAAAAACAACTTATCCTGTTGACTTCGAATTCTAGTCAAAAAGCAAGGGTCATAAAAGGATGGAATGGTTACATTTTGGTAAAAATCCAATGTGGCGGAAGTGAATGTTAAAAAAATTATTACCAGAAAACCACTGTTTTAGTTTTTTTTGGAATAAATGAAAATATGTTGCCTATTATAGCTAATCCTTTAGGTATGTGAAATTTTAATATGTTTCTTATGCGTGACTCGATTGATAAAGCTCTGCAACAACGAGAAGTATTTTTTAAAAAATTTAAAAAGTTGGCAAAGTTACCGCTGTTTGAGGATGACTTTAGCATGCCACATAATTAACACATAAAAATGGAAGTTGCCTAAATTTTTTAGAAGAAAAAATTAAATTTATCTTGTGAAAATAAACCTTTATTTTACATGTTCAAAAGATATCTAAACAAACATATTAATGGTAAATACAAAAAAACAAATTTATGAACTTCCACGACTAACAAACTAACCTCTATAAGGCAATAGTGAAGGCTGACAAGAATTATACACCGCTCGACCTGTCTCAAACAAGCCATACAGCAGACATACACAGTCACATCCAATCACGACTAGAAAAGATGAACACCTGGTCTGAGAAAACACTCAAAAGTCACATATACCACATAAAGCAAGATCATATACATAAAAAGCTTTCATATACGTGGTTACAAGAAAAGCAGTTGTTCTACGAAACAGAAAGCTTTTTGCTTGCCATCCAGGACAAAGTCATAGCAACCAGAAACTACCAAAAGCACATCATTAAGGACACAACCATTAAAGACGACAGGTGCAGGAGACGTTACCAGCAGAGAGAAACCATCGACCACGTAACGAGGGGATGTAGAATAACAATGGCGGCTCCTCCATTAGGTCATATTGCCAATGACTCCCCAATAAATATTTCCAAACAGAAAATAATGAAAATTATTGTTTTTCTTTTAAATTTGGAAATTTCTTCTATTGTTCTAAGCTTGTAAACTCGTTGAATGTTCATGTTGATTCTACGCCACTTACACTATCGATGCCTCGCACAGCGATCTCTGAAGATTTCGTTTCGTTGGACCACGAGGCTGGCGGCCCGCGATGTCCTCGTGGTTATAAACGGAGGCGAGTTTTTCCCGAGTGTTCTCGATTGAATTTGTATAGGGGCGCATAGGTAATATACGGCTTACGTTGGCAAATTTTGGGTCACTTCACTAGCCGCGCCGATTTATATGGTGAGTTGATGCGTTTAATGCAAATCGTGTGATAGGTTGTGGTTATTATTTCGTATTTTTGTAGAATTTATTTTATTTTCAAGACTTGTTTTTGGTTTTGTGGTTTAAATTAATTGAAAAAATTAATGTTTTAAATAATCGTAGACACAGTGGTTTAGAATCTTAAGACTTCAAAGGCCGCCAGTGAGCTGAACTTTGAGAAATGTCTCGAATTCGGCAGATGTCAACCTTTGTAAAGCAGAAAGTAACAAAAAAAAAATGTTATTTTAGTAAAAATATGTACCGGATTTATGTGATTGTATAAACTAAGGGCATTTTAGTTTAAATTTTTTATTTATTTGTCGTACAAATATAATATATATATATATATATATATATATATATATATATATATATATATATATATATATATATATATATATATATATATATATATATATACGTGGAATATATATATATATATATATATATATATATATAATGCCCTGTATATTTTTGCCTAAAATGAAAGATTTTTTTGGGCATAGATTAAATATATAAGAAGCAAAACTACAATTTGGTTTAACCGTTTTCCAGTTATTTAAGTTTAAAAATCAATTTTCATTATAGACTGTAAAAAATTACTGGCTATAAAATAACAGCTTTTTGAAAAAGCAGTCACTCAAAAAAATATTTAAAATAAACAATATTAACAAAAATTTTAAAATGACTTTAATATTTAAATCACTGTTAATAGAAACTAAATCAATTTTTTTTAATAGTTTATTCTGTGGCAGATAAAAACGAGAAATTTTTTGTTTGTATTTTGAAAATAATTATAACGCTTCTGCAATTTTTATTGCTTACATGGTTTAAATCATACTGAAATGTCCGTATTTGTATCATAGATCGAAAATCCAGAATATTTTCACCAAATTTAGAACAACGTCAGAGTTGCAAAGAAAGAAGAGTAGTAGTAGTACAATAATACGGAAAATCACGATTTAAATATAGCTTTGCATCGCGTAGAAAATCCGAGTCAGTCACTGCGAACTACTTCCAAGGAATATCGGGCCCGAAATTTTAAAGAAAAAGAGACTTTAATAAATATATTATGAAAAAAAAGAAATATGATTTAGGCCTTATAAATATCATACTGTTCAACAAAAAAAAATTAACTCAAATACGTTGCAATGCCCTACACAGACAATCTATCTGAAAAAATAAATTATATATTGTTAAATATATATAAATCTGTCATAAAGCAAACTTTTACTAAACTGGATTACCAAATCTTGAAAAATTTTCGTCACTAGGCAAAAGAAAGTTTCTCAATTCACAAATGAAATTCAAAAAATTTCAAGGTATGACAACACAATAGTTAATGTGTTAAACGGCACAAATGCACAAAAAATGCATCAACTGCACTCCTACAAACACGAACATACAGAAAAATATGAAGAATTTTAAACAAACAAAATTTTAGAGCAAGAAACTAATTATCGAAAACTTACAATAAAAGAAATGATACATAATTAAAAAAGAGAAAGATGTCGTCAACGACAAAAAAGACATCAATAACTTAAGCCAAATTTATTATAATCTGATATCTAAGCAAATTAATTTAAATAAATAAACTACTCCATACATAAAACCCTGTACATTTCAGTAAGATCATAAACCCAAACAAGCAATAAATAAAGTAAATATAAAAAAAAATAGAAAATATTTTATAACGCATTTTAATGAAAGAGATGGTCATTTTGCAATCGCAAAACAGTCGACACATGACATGTTTTCCAATGTGTACGTACTCTGTATAATATTAATGTTGTTTTAAATGTTGTTTTGTGTTATTCATAGTTTGTTTTAAATGTAATGTTTTTTTGTGATGTTTTTTAATAATATATTAACCAATTTAATAAATATGTTGTTTATATTAGAAAATTTTTGAAAAAGCTCAATATAATGAGCGAAACGTCGATTAAATTGTAGTTTTGCTTCTCAGTGAGTTAACCTATGCCCAAGAAAATAATTAACAAAATATTTATATATGGTTAAAGAAACTACTGGGACATTGACATCCACACAGATAAAAAAATGCCCGCAAACAGACCCCATATCACCTTTCAATCCAAAAAGGAAAAGATCACTTATTTAATTGACATGACTGTTCCCAACGACGAGAACATCCAAACGAAATACATTACCAAACGAAATACATTAAGATTGCCAAATAGACCGACTTGGCAGTGGAAATAAAAACGCTGTGGAAACATCAGTGGCGTAACTACAATGCTGCGAGTGGTGCGGTTGCACCAGAGCCCGAGCCTTTGGGGGGCCCAGCGGCGGTCCGGTTAAAGTCTACAGAAAAAATTATCGTAATTGAACTGTCGATTTATAAAAGCGCATATTTAAGTAAGATAATTCGCCGTGTGTATAGATATATAACGTATATACCAGCATATATATATATATTATATATTGGGGGACCCAGCGGCGGCCCGGTTAAAGTCTACAGAAAAAACTATCTTATTTGAACTATCGATTTATAAAAGCGCATATTTAAGTAAGATAATTCGCCGTGTGTATAGATCTTAACGTGCACCTGGCCTTCACCAGCAGGTTCATTTCTGTCACAGCGGAGCGCTTATATATATATATATATATATATATATATATAAACAAATATATATATATGGCAAGCGCCTTAATATAGTCGGAAGGCGGTTTGAATAGTGATATATATATATGTTATATATATATATATATATATATATATATATATATCAACCACCAAAGAAAACTTGTTTTTCTTTTGTATTGTGATAACAAAAAAATTTTATTTTGCAAAAATATTATACTTTTGTTAAAAACACAAGATAATTAGTTATTACTTCCTTCGCGTGATTTTTTGAGATTTTTACGTTTAAGGGTCCCTAAATGCCGTATGTTTTTCAATTCTGTTCTAGGTGTGTCCGCTTTCTGTTCGCGGCATAGCTAAAAAACTACTTATCCGATTTCTTCAAATTTCAGTCTAAAATTTATATGTATTTATATATATATATATATATATATATATATATATATATATATATATATATATATATATATATATATATTTATATGTATTTATATATATAATATATATATATATATATATATATATATATATATATATATATAGCCTGTATGGTAGGAGTTTCTGGTAAAGCGATTTTACCGATTTTGATATATCAAATTTTGTCTTACAATTAATAAAAAAATTTACTTATTTTAAACACGCTTTAAAATTGGGAATGAGTTCTATAATTATTTATTTGTTGCCTACAAAATTAAAAAGTACTAAAAAAATAAACAAAAAAAATGGTATCAAATCTAATAAAAAAATTTTTAAATTAAAATTCACCGGCTAATATCCAAGAGCTAATGGCAAAAGCTCTGAGAATCGGTATAAGGAATGTACAGAAACTTGTGCATGAAAAAACAACATAATTTACTTCCGAAGAAGATTAAGAAATGTACACGAAAAAATCCAAAGGCAAAAGACTTAAGTTACAATGCAAAAATGGATATTCATAATGCTATTTATGATTTATACACGTCAAAGACTAATATAATCCTTCAGAAACTTTTTAATATTATAGACTAAAAAATATCATCATCAGTTAAAAAGTCCCCATCTTCTGAGTCGTCCTCAATGGCGCAATGATCATTGGTGCTAGACATTTTTTTATCATTCCACCAATCTCATATTAATTTCTCCGTATGTTCCACAGATTTCTTCCAGTACTCCGGCGTAATATAATTTAATGAATCTTGCCAAACAATTTATACTTCATCTGATGTAAGACCATCGTTCACGTGTTTTTCGTAATATGATTTTGCCCCAGCCCATAAAAAATTTTAAACTGGCAAAAATATGGTACACTTTTGTTAAAACCTCATGTCCATTTTTAATATTTCATCTACGGCATATATTGTTATTTTTATATATATATATATATATATATATATATATATATTTGTTTTTATATATATATAATATATATATATATATATATATATATATATATATGCATTGTCCAGAATGATTAAAGATGGAGCATCCAAATTTGGAATCAGTTGTTCTTTTAATCACTTTTCAAACAGTTCACAGTTCATATTATCATGGTAGTCCATACTTTTGGATGTTGAAGAAAATAGTACTTGCAACTGGGAGAAATCCCGTTGAAGAACCTGCATGCAAAATGATGAACCGTTTTCCCGTCCAAAATTCTTTTTTCTCTTGACACTTTTTACAAAAAACCCGTCCTGCCAAGATTTAAGAGAGATTTTCATTAGAAAATATCCAAGTCTCGTTCTAAAAATACCACTTTTCTAAATTTTTAATTAACATTTTCCATGTATTTCTTTAAAAACTGGATACGCTAACTTGCTATATGTGGCAACTCGCATAAAAATCCTCGATTACAGTCTTTTTTATATCGAAAACCCAACATTTTTATTAATTTTGACAACGATTTTAGTCCAATTTTCAATATACCTCGATTTTTTAGAGCTTGTTTTAAAACTTGAAGGGTTATATTAGTTCTTGATGTGTATAAATCGTAAATTGCATTACGAACATCCATTTTTACATTGTCACCTAAATATTCTGTCTTTGGCTTTTTTCGTGTACATTTCTTAATCTTCTTCGGTAGTAAATTATCTTTTTTTCGTGCACATTTCACTTTTTTCATATGAGAATATCATAGGTCTATCTAATTCATCTTCCGGATTTTCTGCGGAGGATATGATTACACGTAATAAAAGAAAAACAAAAATTTATATTTAAAGATATTATTTTATGTACACTAGATTGTAATTTTATATTATTTAAATTAAATTTTTTATAAAAATTATCAATATTATTTTCCATTTTTTTAAAAAATTATTTATTTCTAAAAATTATTCTACTTGTCGTTGATAAATCGTATGACCCGCACGATAATACTGCTTTTGACTATACTAATTGACTATGTACTGATCTAAATTGGGTCACACTCCACTATTCCTAACAAATGGAAAAAACTTTATAACGAGGAAAGTTCCCGGTAAAGAAAATTTACTGATTTTTTTGTAAAAATAAAAAAAATGTGAATGTCCAACAGGAATAAAAATTAAATAAATCTAGAAAATCTTTATTTGATCAGTAATCTGAAATTTTGATAGTTTTGAAGCTCTGGTATCTGGTAATTTTGGTACAATTAAGTCCATAGATAACAGTTTCACCCACACAGCAAGTGTATAAAGGGAGAGTATGTATCGAACTATTAACATTTTAAATGATACATGACTCATCCCAGATATATCACATTTTTGGCATAATTTACAGTTTATTATTATGTGTTTTAGTGACTAATCGTTACTGTTATGGCGCGTCGAAATTACAGATTTTCACAAATAATCGGTAATAAATCAATTCGCAAGATCATGCTTACGCAATTTTCGAATAAATACATTACCTGTCGTTTTCTAATTTCTGTTACTACATACTAGCCCTATTTTCCAAAAGATAAGATAAATATTCATAATACAGTTATCTTTCTCACGTAAAGTTTATTGATGGCAGTATTGTAAGAGTTCTGATTACTTGAACTTATCTAATTCGGGATTTAATACTGTTTATATTAAATAACAGGAACTTTTGAAAATATTTGGAAGTGCTAGTACTGTGTTGGATTAAACTTTAGAATATATATCAACTTATAAAGGTAATAACAAAATTCACCCCAGTTTACGCGGTTAAATACTACTGCTAAAAGTGTGAAACAGAAGATATAATTAATAAAAAAAAATAAAACGTACAGAATATCGGTATGTAGAGATAACACAATACACACACATATACAGGGTTGTGATAAATTAAGGAATAAACTCGTTATCTTGGAAATTAAAAAGGTAATTTAGATTTATTTTTAGGCATATTTAGAAATTATTTTAAACTATACATGGTCACTCACAAAAGTTGTACAACTGTCAACTTTGATTTTTTCAATAGAACGCCTTATTTTTTTCTGCTGATTTGAATTATCTATGAAATTCTAGACATATTTCGTATAACATAACCAATACTGAAAATCAACTGTTATCGAAATATTCTTATCTAAATAAAACATGTGTATTTAATAACCTATCAGACATTTTTATACACTACCTATCTCTGTCACGTAAGCCCAAAAAAGATTTATTTTTACGCATACTTAGAAATTATTTTAAACTATACAGGATCACTCACAAAAATTGTACAACTGTCAACTAACATAACCTGTACTGAACAGTTATCGAAATATTCGTTCGTGTAAAAGTTTTCCACGAACCAGTCGACTCGACTGTGAATATAACTTAACTAAATTTTATGTATGTTGTTTAAATGCGAGATCTTTCTATCGTAAGTTAGATAAGTTAAAGTTCTTTTTACTTGAATCACATCTGTCTGTTGCGGCCGTCGCAGTACGTGAAACATGGTTTTCGCCTGATATTGCATGGTCAATTAAATACAAAATAATAGAAGGCCATTTACAAAAGAAATGGAAAAACACATAGTGTTTAATAAGCGGTGCACGTGAAGTTATTGCGATCAAAGTTATAATGTTTCTTTTTTGTTTGACTTAGTAATGTACTTGATTAGTGTAAATTTATTATTTAGTTTGACGTAAATATAATTCAAAATCGGGAACAGAAAACGCGCTACATTTTATAAAGGTTTAGGAAAGCAAGCGGAAAAAAAATTTGTGTAGAGCAAATAAATTGTATGTTATTTTATTTGTTGTAAATCTCTTGGTCACCTATAAAAAAGACCCCGATTATCATACAAAGATAAAATTGACGATGGTGATTTTCAAGTAATTCAACGAACAATAAAGAATTTTTATATAAACTTGAAGAAGGTTCCGACCTGCAAACCCCTACTTCGTGCTGTAAAGAACAAAATAGATTTTCCGTACGGGTATAAAACCTTAAATCAGCTTTTACGATCAAATGGTTTTGTTTGGCGCAAGTGCCAAAATAAACGAAAATTGCTCATTGAGAGACCAAATATTTTTCACTGGAGGGTGAAATATCTATCAACTGTAAGGCAATATAGGCAAGAAGGACGCAATATTGTGTATCTAGACGAAACCTGGGTAGATAATGATATGACAGTGAACAAATGCTGGTAAAGTGAAAGTGTTACAGGTGTTGTTCAGGGAATCCGCTCTAGTAGTTGCTTTATTATAGTTCATGCTGGTTCAGAAGCCGGATTTGTTCCAGGTGCTGCTCCACTTTTTCGCTCGGGACTAACAACTGGAGACTATCATGGACACATGAATAGAGATAATTTTGAAAAGTGGTTGCTCGAGAAGCTTCTACCTAACATTCCTCCCAAATTATTCGTGGTAATGGTTAATGCGTCTTATCATTCTCACGTAGAAGATAAAGTGCCAACTAAATACTCTACAAAAGCTCATATGATATCGTGGCTTAAATCGAACAATCTTGTATGTGAAGAAAATATCAATTATATGAAGTAATATCAGCCAACAAGCCTAGAGAAAAAAGTATAAAATTGACGGTCTTTTACGTAACCTCAGTCATACACCTTTAAGGCTGCCTCCATACATGTGCGACCTCAACCCTATTGAACTTGCATGGGCAGGAGTAAAAAAATATATTCGAGAGCGCAACACCGGTGAACTTTCAATTAAAGATTTAAATAAAATTAGAAGCGATTGACTCAATATCGGCTAAAAATTGGAAATCGTATGTTAAACATGTTCGTTCTATTGAAGATAAATACTGGGAAGTAGATGGCAAAATTGAAACGGTTATTGATGATTTAGTTATCACACTGGGATCTTCAAGTAGTGACGACGAAACCTCATCATTTTCAGAGGAAGACAACGATTTAGAAGGAATTGAACCATTACAATCACAGCCGTCAACCTCAAAAATGGCTTAGTTTTTTTTTCATATATTTTGTAAAATTGTTCATAAAGTAGCTGTCAATAAACCGCTTCTAAATAATTAATTTTCTGTTCAATACCGGGTGTCAAAAAATATCTAATATTGCAATTAATATTTGAAAAACTACAGAACTCATATTTTTCCAAAATTAACACATCAATGTAGTTATAGTAGAGGAGCCAGCACTGATTCCAGTGAACAAGCTTTATCAAAATTTTAACTTATGCAGTTCGACTTTGGGCTATTCGGGTATAACAAAAGTGACCCTTTGTCTCCGTTTGTCAATTACTTTGTACAGGGGGCGTCATTGTGAAGTACTATACAGGGCGTTTCCTAATTGCTTGCTAATGTTAAAGGGGGATGATTCTTGGACCTTTTTAAGAAAAAAGTTTAATATGAACCTAAAAGTCTTAACTTTGGAGATGCAGGATTTTAAAAAAACATTTTTTCAAATCCTAATTCCGATGCTATTATAGATAAATAACTGTGTGACATTTGATACACGTCTTTTATGCATAAAAGAGCATTTTTATTAACAATTAATTTTTGAAATTTCTACCAGTGGCGTGCATATGTAATTAACCTGGGTAAATCCGTATGCTCCTTAATGCATAGAAGACGTGTATCAAATTGCATGCAGTTATCTACATATAGAGATCAGAATTGGGATGAAAAAAAAATGTTTTTTTTTTAACTTTACACATCCTGTATTTTAAAAGTTTTGACTTACTATAACAACAAAAAAACACCCCCTTTAAAAAAAATCAGCACGTTTTTCAATTAAGTCGATTAACGCTAATATAATTCCTCATAACAGTTTATTTTTTATTAGAGGTAACCGACTTAATAAACAAACTGCATCAATGCGATGTACCGGCCATCAACGTCGACACTACTTTGCAAAGTAGAAGACAAAGTCGAATTGCATAAATTAAAATTTTGATAAAAAAAACCATCACTGGATCAAAAGTTGATGCTGGCTGCCCTTGTAAAATCTGGACTTGTAAATCGTGTATCACTATACTGGGTGATCCAATAATAGTGACGTAGGAGACACACGGCCACTTTTGGCATACCGTTAATGACAGAAGTCAAGCATAAATTAAAATATATTTATAAGTAAATCGATCAAGAAAAATCAAAATTAAATCATTTTAAAAATCGAAAGAAAAATCAAAATTTTTGCAACACAAAAGAGATATAGAAGTGCGGTACATGAAAGAAAACAGACAAATATAGATAAAGGTTCATTAAGCATAGTTACATTTTTTAATTAACTGAAGTGCGTATAGTCAAAAAGAGTGCTATATTATTTAAAGAACGACGGGACACCACTGGTTTAAAGAGATTTCTTGGTCGACCTTCCTAAACCAATTGACTCTGCCCGGTTTTCTTTTGTGTCCCGCACTATAGTTGACTCTCCTATGTCGAGAAATTTTCATGATTTGTGAAAAGGTCACGCATGTTGCCAGCACATTACTTCACCAACAAAAGTAACACAACAAATGACGACCTCAGGGTGTTTGATGCTGATGTTTCTTGTTGCAGTGTATTTAATCACAACCTGGTTTCTTGTTCAGTGAACTTCCATCATCAGAAACCTCTAACTTACTCTAAACAAATTCGTGATTTTTAGAAAATTGAACAAATCAGACATTGGATTTGACCTGTCACTGATAGACTGGAATAATCTGTATCGCCTAAATGATTTGGACGAGAAAGTTCTGTTTCTTACAGAAAGTCTGTTGCGGGTTTTTGATAAGCATGCTCCTGTCATTGCAGTTAAGTGTAATCCTAGAAAACGCAGACAGCCCTCGTTTACGGACACATTAGCCTGCTTAAAATCACTCAAAGAAGAGCTTGGCTCCGTTATAAGAAATCGCGAAATCTGCTCATCGGGCTTACTTCTGCAGTCTGCGGAATTACTACAATCGTGTCTTGCATGTGGAACGGCCCATTTACTTTTCGACTACACTCAAACAACTCAAAGCTAATCTGGTCACACCTTCATAAATGGGGTATCTCTAAGACTAGCAAATCTTCTAAAAGATCCCCGATGATCTTTTTATTCCAGATGAAATTAACTTGCATTTTATTGGCTCATCTCATGCACTCTCGGTTGATGATGATTGTGTTGAGCAACTTAGAAACTCACTGTTTGGCAACTGTAGATTTGAACTTAGACCCTACATTGTCCACCCAGTAAACTACTGGTTTCAAGACAGAAACCACATACTTACGGTGCGGACCTTATCTCAGCGAAAATGCTGCAACTCTCCTTGGAAGTGATAGCAGCCCCGTTAACTCACGTTATCAACGTATCTCTTTTGTCTGGCAATCAATCAACAGGGAAAATTGAACCCCACTTGGGAAATAAAGGGAAGTCTTATTTACTTCAATTCAATTAAATTTTAATATTCCTATATTGTAGAGGGAACGGATTTTTTTAGTGAACAAATATTAAAATTTTCTCTTTATATGCACCTGTTTTCTCATATACACCATATAACTGCCGCCAATTTTTCCACAATCTTCATAATTAAGCAGAGTATCGACGTTCTTATTAGGCATAAAAGTATATAAATGTATATTTCTTCCTCGTAACACAAAATCAATTATATTTAAATTCAGACTAATATCTTGCTTGCGTGACTTTAAAAGTAGTGGCAAGGGTAATGTATTTTTTAATATTTGAAACTTATTAAGGTGCAAGGCACCACAATTATGATATCTCGAAAATTGTCAAATCAACAAAATAGAATATTAATAAATCATGGTTCTTGGGATTAGAGCATGTTAAATTGGAATTACTATCCGACGTTTCCCCTTCAGTTGCACGAGACATCCTCAGAGATCTTTACTCCACGAGATCTGAACACTCAATGAGCTCGAAGAGATTCAGGCGAGACTTGTGGTCGCCGAACCATGACCCAGTGTTGCGATCGGTTTCCACGTGTGATGTAGACCGTAACCCGTATCTCTATTGAGATTGTTTGTAAGTTTAAATATTTCAATAGATTCTCTAATTTTTCGTTTATAAAATCCTGGTGATGAGGTATTCGGCCCTCTATAAAAGGGACCGATACCAGGGTTTTTAGACAGTGGCTCCTCGGCTGTAGTACACACTAGTTGTAATAAGAGATCGTTTTTATATTGTTGCTTAAAGTTGAAAGTTTATATTTTTTTGTGTTCAGAGTTCTTTTTTTTGTATATTTTGTGACAAGCCTGTTGGCTGCATGATTTGTGCTAATATACCCAAGTAGGGAAGAAACGTGTAATTTGTGTTACAAAAGTGTTTTTCTTTTTTGGAAATTCCTGTGTGTACCACGCCCGCGGCCGGGATGCCACCCCCATCGGAGCCAGTGGCAGACAATATGTCAAGCCACGGCGACGATGGGCAAAACACGTCCGGGGAACAGGGGACCTGCAGCAGGGCATTGCGGCGAACGCGAAGGCGTCGAATTACGCGTCAGTACCAGCGGGTTCGACACCTTCAAAGCCGCCCAGGTCGCCACCCACCAACAAGACCACTACTTCACGGGTCCTGCGGCTCAGGCGAGGGTTTTGCAAAAACAACTTAACGCGAGTGAAAGTACTACCCGACATACGTACAAACCACCGATTAGTGATAGAACCGATCCCAATAATGACGTCAATAAATACTCAAACGTGACGACGGACTCGGAAGGCTCAGTTTTGGGATGGTAATGGAAAGAGGGAACCTTGCTGGACATTTTGACACCCGGCAGGGTATCAAAATGTCCATGGGACAACCTTCCAGGACGCCAGGACAGGTCGAGGTGCCGGAATTTGAGAAATCACTTTTCAAAGGGACCTCACACGTTGTCCACCCCACTTATTGGGATGGACAAGGTATAGGGCCATTTGTTGGGACTCCCCCTTCCTGTGGGAAGAGAGAGTCCTGACGGCACAGTTTCCTGTGAAGCAGGGTAGCTCTCGAAACCTTGAGACCTTACAGGAACGTGACGGGACAACTTCAGGTCTTTCTGGAATACAAAACCAATCCCAGAGGGACATGCAGACGTCAACAGGGGGATTCCCTTTCTCTCAGAAACGGGACACCCCCTGGACACAGGACAGTATGACTGCCGAGTGCCCCATTTGCGAAGTGTGTAACTTGGAGAGTGTGTGGACTCTTGAGGGCCCTCGGGCGCCATACCTCGATGAGACAAGACGTTTCTTTTTAAAGACGGCCTACCTCCGCCCTCAGTCGGTCTCCACGCGACAAACAAACGACTCTGAGATTGAGGACGAGAATGTCCCAGCTAGCTCGGGGTTAAGGCCGCGACCCCGGGGTTAAGACTCGAACCGCTGCAAGAACCTAGGTTTTCTTTACATTCATAATATGGCCAATGGTATGCTAGTGATCCGCTTCAGCAGATTGAACAGTTTGTTTCTTTTTAATACATTGTTCATGTTGCTTAAGTCTACTGGATATTAAGCGTCCTGTTTCTCCTACATACACTTTTCCACAGGAGCAAGGAATTTTATATACTCCTGTTTGGAATAGATCGTCAGTGCAATAGACTCGCCTACATACAAACTAGGTAAATATCTTTCAAATTTTCTTGAACCATTCACTGGAAAAGCCGATTTTTTTATCATTTTTTTTTAGACTGTGTGCCCCTGCTTTTTATTTTTTAGGTGTTTTAGAAAAAAAAATCCCTATTTCTTAGATTTATTTCAGTGTTCCTTCTTATTTTTTTTCTAAACATAATAAATTGTTTTCTTTTTTGATTGTACTCCACTGCTTTTTATTTTTTAGTTATTTTAGAAAAAATAATATGCCCATTTCCATGACTTATTTCAATGTTCTTTTTTAGTATTTATTTTCTTTTTCGAGACATAATATGCCAATATGTTTATAGAAAATATGTGTATTTTTTCTTTTCACTGATGAGTTTGTTTTTTGTACGCCACTGCTTTTATAGTTGTGTATTTTCGTCGTAAATGTGTTTTATATAAAACCATGTATGTAAAAACAAATAAATATAATATTATCTTCTATTGTATACGCATTATTTTGAGCATAGCCCATAGCAATGCCTCTGGACTCAATATATTAACCTTTTGTTTCTTCTTCTTACAAAAATGGTCTTTTAACCTAATGAAATAGAAAAACGGAAAAATCAGTAACAGGAAAAAGTTAATATTTTCACCAAATCTGGGATAATACTGCTAATTCCCATAATCGAGCTGGGCTTGAAGGGGTTAATAAATTGAATCCTAATTAGTCTACAAAAACGGGTTGACGTTCGAGGATTTTGCCAATGAACTTTTTTTGATTAGGCTCATTTTCTAAATAAAGTTGCAAGGGAACTATAGAAATCGTAAATATACCGGAGTCGTCTTGTTATTTCCGCCCAGGAAACATGCGGAATCAAGTAACTTTGTGTATGTTGATTTTTTTTCTTGGTTTGAACTTATTATATATATATATATATATATATATATATATATATATATATATACAGGGTGCCCCAAACTCGTTAGTATGTTAGCCGTAAATCCAGATGTAGCCGTGGAATTTTATTCAAATTCGGAACGGAGATAAGAGGTCAACCGAACCCTCAAAGCAAAATATTTTGACATTTCTGTTATTTCCAGTTTGAGCGGAAGTGACGTCACCTTTGTTATTTTAAATGGGACACCCTGTATTTATTAATTAATTTTGTTTCGTTGTTTAATTCTGAACATTTTTTTATAACATACTTGTACCTTTATCTTTAACCGTTTTTGAGATAATTGAGATTAAATAAAAAATTTGAAGAAAAGATGGCACTAATTAAATGACAATTTTTTAGAAACTACTAAACATAAAGAGACAAAAATTTGGTGGGTTGAAATATTAATATGACTGAAATGAATTAATTATACATTTATTTTATACAGGGTGGCTCAAAAATCGTATCATGTTAACACATTTTCTTTTTGCAATAACTATGATTTTTTTAAATGGAAAACCCGTTATATTTTCTAAGTAATGTTTTCTCTGTAGAATGCTTATTTCAAAAAGTTATGATGTTCCTATACCCATCTTCAACGGGTTTTTAGATATTCAGGTTTTTATACTGGAACGTACTAAATATCCTAAAATTTGTGAAATTTAGTAGCTGGCTATGATATGACAGGTTTTAGCAAAACAAACTATCGTTGACTATCAGAAGAACAACTTAGTCAGCTACAAAATTTTACAAAACGTTTCGAGTTTTGATTTCGTTATGATCAGTTTATGAAAGTAGACATTACTTTATTACCATGTTATCATAAGGTGAATAAAGGGTATTGAAAATTCAGAAGATTTGCGTTAATTAAAAAGGACCTAAAATTACTCACGTTGTGATATTCTAAATCTGTTTATTATTCATAAAAAATACAATCGAATAGAAGCAAGAACATGTACAACATTTAACTAACAATATCCCTATCTACCATCACTAAACGAAAGAAAATTCAGAAAAGTTGAAGTTAATTTAAAATGCTGACGGTTTTAAACAAACAAATTTAGGTTAGTTTAAAAAAAGAATGAAAAGGTTAGAGTTAGATACAATATTAACATAAAAACGGGTTTGGCGGCAATAAGTATTACGGACAAAAGCCTTAAAACTAATACGTCCATTAAAACAATAACAAAAATAAATATTATTCCAAACACTTTCTTAAACATCAATATGAATAATGATGAAAATAATGTTACTTATCGAAAATGTCCTCCATTTGCCGCTAAACATTTCAAAATAGATGTTTCAACATGCTGAGTGGTAGCTCTTCTAACTTCTTCACCGTCTAGGTTTCGAAAAGCTACGCGTACCCTATTTATTAAATCATCCTTGGAAGAAACTGGCGTTTGATAAATCCTTTCCTTGATGGTGCTCCACAGATAAAAATCTAATGGTGTAAGATCAGGTGACCGAGGTGGCCATAACCAAGGACCCATTCGTCTAAACCACCTGTCATCGAATAAGTTATACAACAAAGTTGAAATTTGTTGAGTGCAATGTGCCGGTGCACCATCTAATTGATACCAGCAGGGTGACCTTACGTCAGGGGTTAAAGTATCTAAAAATGGCCCTAAAGTATTGTTAAGAATATCTGAATACTTTTCTGAATTAAGATTTTCATCGTAGATGCAATACTGAAACTTATTGTCCATTAGTATACAAAAAACATTGAAGCCAAATTTGTCTTGAAATCCTCTCTCCTTTATAAAATGTGGGTTTTCTTTTGCCCAAAAATGAGAGTTCCTTCTGTTAAAAATTCCTTCTCCTGTAAATTTTGACTCGTCCGACCAAATAACTTTTTGTACAAAACTGGGATCTTCCTGCATTTTTATTAAAAACATCTTGCAAAACTCAACGCGCTGAATAACATCTCCCTCTCTTAAAAATTGCGCTGTTTCAAACTTATAATTGTGCTTTCCGTTTTTGTTTAAAATTCTTTCAATAGACGAATAGGAAATTCCCAAATCACTTTCTGCACTGTAAATCGAAGCGTGAGGGTAAGCTTCAAAATATCCTAAAACAATAATGGAATAGTCTTCATCTCCAGTAATCGGACTAACCTGAATCCGTTCAGTTTTAATATCGCCATGGTTTTTAAAATTAGCCTCAAATTTTCTAAATTTTCTTTCGTTTATTTGTGGTAGTTGGGGATATCGTTCGTTAAATGTTCTACATGTTCTTAAACAGATTAAGAATATCAGAATGTGAATAATTATTTGCCATTTTTGAAATTAGGAGAAGAAAAGATCAAAGCTTGTTACTGTTCTGACAGTCAACTGTACTTTTCTTTTTCCAGAACCTGTCATATCATGCATAGCCAACTACTAAATTTTACAAATTTTAGGATATTTAGTACGTTCCAGTATAAAAACCTGAATATCTAAAAAACCGTTGAAGATGGGTATAGTAACATTATAACTTTTTGAAATAAGCATTCTACAGAGAAAACATTACTTAGAAAATATACAACGTGTTCCATTTGAAAAATCATAGTTATTGCAAAACGAAAATGTGTTAACATGATATGATTTTTGAGCCACCCTGTATAAAATAAATGTATAATATGACATTTATCTTGTTGGGTCATATTAATATTTCAACCCACCAAATTTTTGTCTGTTTATGTTTAGTAGTTTCTAAAAAATTGCCATTTAATTAGTGCCATCTTTTCTTCCAATTTTTTATTTAATCTCATTTATCTCAAAAACGGCTAAAGATAAAGGTACAAGTATGTTATAAAAAAATGTTCAGAATTAAACAACGAAACAAAATGTATTAACAAATACAGGGTGTCCCATTTAAGATAACAAAGGTGACGTCACTTCCGCTCAAACCGGAAGTAACAGAAATGTCAAAATATTTTGCTTCAGTTGACCTCTTATCTCCGTTCCAAATTTGAATTAAATTGAAAGGCTACAACTGGATTTACGGCTAACGTACCAACGAGTTTGAGGCACCCTGTATATATATATATATATATATATATATATATATATATATATAAAATTACATAAAGACTTTGGAATAAAAATAAAAATAACTAAATTCTGTAACTTGAAATCTATCCGAGGTGGACAATTTTTGTTGTTAAAACATCAATCGCAATTTTTTTTTTCGTGTTTGTTGACTACTGTTATGAGAGCGAATTCCCAAAACAAATAATCTTTCTGTTTATACGTAAGAGCTTACAACTTTCACTTCCTAATTTTGATTACTTGCGTTTTCTGTATTTTATCTAAAAGTCTGTCAAGGTAAGAACTTTGAAGGACACATCATTATGCAATATAATTAATGAAATCGATACGTACTGAAAACCACAGTGACTAAGGAAATTATTAGAGATGCTCTTGCAAAATAGAATATTTTTGAAATTAACAAAGGGAAGCTTAGTAACTTCTATATCTTATACAGGACACCTTATCTAATTTACATAATAATAAATAATAAGTATATCTTAAAATCGACAATTATTTTTATTTGAAAAACAAGACTTGAACTGAGTTGAACTACACTATTGTGCAATTGAAGTGCGATTTTTTAAATTTTAACCTAAATTTAAATTGCTATAACTCGTAAACAAAATGGTTCGTTTACAAACGGTTTTCTACATTTTGTAGGCTTAGGTTTTGTTAATATTTTTGTGGTATGTGTGTTTTAAGGGTTGCTTTGGTCTGGTATATATAGGAGGGATAAGACAAAAATAGTTTTTTTTTCAAGAACTTTGTTAAGAGCGAGAATTTGCAAATCTGAAATTATTTTTATTTTATATGTATGTACTCAATAAATGGGTTCATAGGAAAAAACTAATTTCTCAGAATTTTAATATTTGATTTATTTCTTTTTTAATTATTTTTTTTCTTATTCTGCGCATTTTTTTCAACAATTGTCTCCCTAAATTGGACACTCTTATTAAAAATTAATCGTTTTGGCTTCTCAAAGGACGTTTTAAAAAAAGTAAATACAACGTTGCCTTTCCGTTTCCGGCGTTAATTTTACTTCAGGAGAGTATTAATTAATTTTTTCAGACCATTATATTTATTTATTTATTTATTTATTTATTTATTTATTTATTTATTTATTTATTTATTGCTTTATTGTTACAGAGTAGCATATAATAATTACAATGATATTATATTAAAATATAAAATGTTACCACTATCTATAACAAAGGCAGAGTTCGCACTCACCGCTTTCACGGAGAGCAGCGCTCTTCCACTCAACCCAAATCTACAATGTAAAGATCCATTCGATGTCCTGTTGCTACCAAAGGCTAATCACGAAGACTACTTGACAAATGTGGAAAGTAAATGGAATATGATGGACTGCGCAAAGATCTTTACTCGTGATAAGATAAAGACTGAAATGTGCAAAACACCCTAGAAGCTCTTTACCTACATTTAGCATATAAAACTACGTGTAAACCTAATGTAAATATAATAATGCACAATTTATACAGTAAAAAGCAATGAATGTAAAAGAGAGCAGGAGAAACAATACAATAGCAGATACCAGCAAATAGCGAGAAAAGCATAATAAAAATCTACAAACTATTATTTAACCAGTCCTTGAGACGTTTCTTAAAAACAATTAGCGAAAGGTTTTTGATATTCGCGGGAATTTCGTTATATACTTTAGCAATATTATAGCTAAATGATCCACAGAATTGAGCGGTTCTATGTGTTGGAATAGTCAGTTGGTCTTTATGCCGAATATTTATCGTATGGACTGAACTGCGAAATTTTAATTTGTCGTAAAGATATGTAGGCTTTTTCTTTGAAATAATTTTATAATAAAAGACTGAACAGTGTAATGTTCTGCGATCCACCATATTAAGCCATCCCAAGCTCCTGAGGGACAATGATACGTGATCTCTCCTTTTAAGACCACAAATAAGCCGGATACAAGCGTTCTGAACAAGTTGCAGTCGCCGGGCGTCTGCCTGAATTATGTTAGGCCCATAAACAACATCGCCATAGTTCAAGTGGGAGAGAACTATAGCTTCGCAGAGAATTAGGCGACATTTCTTATTTAGTAAGTGCCTGTTAAGGTAGATCATTTTAAGGTTCATAAACGCTCTTCTGATAACAGCAGAGACGTGTTCCGAAAATCTCATTCTGCAATCCAAAACCAAACCCAGATTTTTTGAACTCTCCTTCAAAGAAAGATGCACTCCATTCATCGAAACGTCGATGCTGGGTAGGCATCTTAAGCGGGCTGCAGACCCTCCAAACAGCAACATGCATGACTTAGAGGCATTCAAAGTCAAGCAGTATTTTCGAGAGATGTAACAAAGAGATGACAGATCCTGATTGATTTTGTTGCATGCTTCAGTCAAGGTGTCCTCAGAAAATGAAAAATAGACCTGCGTGTCATCGGCATACATATGATATCTACAAAATCGCAGAACTTTAGGGAACTGAGAAGTGTACAGAGAGAAGAGCAAAGGGCCGAGTATGGAACCCTGAGGTACCCCGCAAGTTATGTAGGAGGGTTCAGATATTTTTCCACACAGCTTAACCGATTGAGATCTGTTGTGTAAGTATGAATGTAAAAGATCTGATGAACCCCTCGAGAAACCCAAATAGTTTAAAAGAGCCAGCATCAAGCTATGATTTATGCGATCAAACGCTTTCGAGTAATCAAGCAGGACTAATAATGTCAGTCTGCCCCTATCTGATTCAATCTGGATGTCATCTGTGACCTTAGTTAATGCCGAAACACAGCTGTGATTATTGCGAAATCCTGATTGAAACTCAGGGAGTATGGAGTTTTCCTCCACGAATGTCCTGATTTGACATTCCCAAATTTTTTCTAATACTTTAGAGAGCACGCATAATAAACTAATTGGTCTCAGGTCTTGAAAGTCCTTAGGATCAGCTTTTTTAGCTAGAGGAAAAACGTGTGTTGACTTCCAAAGCGCCGGAAACGTGCTATGAGTTGTGCAAAAATTAAATATGTGTTCAATCACTGGAAGGATACGAGGGCAACAGTAAAGGAGGATATTCGTGCTTATACCATCTGGTCCAACGGAGTTGGACTTTATTGAGAGGAGAGTGCGATACATTTCTAGTTCACTTGTCGGTTCAAATGAAAATTGATTTCCTATTAACTTGTTATTTGCCAGATAATCCATTGTCTCTGCATCCGGATTTAGGTTGGAAATGGCATTAAAAAAATAATTATTTATCTTCTGTGGATCAGACAGATGCTCAGGCAGTTCATTATTGGGTCTTGTAGTAATTATGTTCAGCTTCTTTACCTCCCTCCAGAACACCTTGCCATCCTCAGAAGAGATCTTATATTCAAAATAGGCCCTTTTTTCTCTCTTAACTGCGTGGTTGATTTCATTTCTCAAAGCTTTATAGAAATTCCAGTCCTCAGGTCTCTTGTGCTGTTTAAATTTAAGTAAGGCTTTATCACGTCTGCGCATGAGCAACTTCAAAGCATTGGTTAGCCAAGGTGCCGAATTCTTTGAAATACGAACGGTTTTTATAGGAGCATAATAATCAAAAAGACTCAGTATAATTGAGTTGAATCGAGAAATCTTTAAATCAATATCATCGGCGTAATAAACGGGCAAAAAGTTCATCAAATTCAAATCCTGGGTAAACTCGTTAATGTCAATATTATTAAGATTTCGGGAAGTATGTAAAAATTGAGTCATTTTTAATTTTAAACTTGAAATTAAACAGGATACAAGATGATGATCAGATATTTCATTAGAAGCGGATACTTGGGAAGTAATTTTAGGTATGTTATTTGAGCAGAACAAAACATCCATGAGTTTGGCACTGTATATCGAGTTGGTTCCTTCACTAACTGACCTAGATCGAATGACTCCAGCAGCGAATAAAAATCTTTTGTGGACTTGTTTTCCAAATCTAGCATGTCAATGTTTAAATCCTTTGCGCCAATCAAGAATTCGAACTCAGGTATCAAAATACCAAGGACAGTCTCCAGTTCTCCGAGAAAGTCACCAATAGAAGAGCCCGGGGGTCGATACAACGAGCCCACAGCATACCGGCGCTTTAAATGTTTTATTGATATCCATATCTGTTCAGTACGGTCAATGCCACCAAGAATAACAACGTTCGACTCTATGCAGTTGCGGACATAGATCGCAACGCCACCTCCTCTGCCCGTAGATCTATCTTTATGATGCAGCCGATATCTCTGCATTGCCACCAGATTATCTGTTACACCTGCATGTAGCCAGGTCTCAGAGATCGTGACAATATCATACTTGTTACAGACAACGTCTCTAAATGTGTTAAAATTTGCTGGTAGCGAACGAGCATTAACGTGACATACTTTAAGAGCCATCGTCCTATACATAAAATAAGGTATTTATGTTTGATAAGAAGATAATAATTTCTGTTCAAAATATTTAAACTACAAGTATTTATGCCAACAAAAAATATTTGAACATTGCGTTGTAATAAAAAATACAAATGCCTAGTGTTCAGTAGTGAATGGTGTACAATCAATACATACGCGTGGACGATAGAAAATACCATTCAATGATGGAGCAGTATCATGCAACTATATAGACTTTACAATACTATTATTATTAAAAGCAAAATGGGATTAATCTTTTTACACATTAAAGTTATACAAAAAAAACGTAAAAAAATTAAAAATAGTCACAATAAAAAAATGTAAAAAATGACAATACCTACAGTTTACATAATATTATACTAATCCAAAAAAAGAAAGAGAAAAAAAAAAAGTTCATCAATTGAAATATACATTTTTAATCGTGGTCCTTGAACGAGTAGTTCTCTTTGATGGATTTGTGTTTGCTGATATATTATCCTTAAATTTGCGCTTTGTACCGTTTAATTCGGAACTAGTTGATCTAACTTCTTCTCCCTGGTCCCCTTCTTTCTTATTTTCTTAAAGTAGACTTTGTCTCCTGAATTCCGTAAAGGGTATTTTTACTTTTTCTTATTGTTTTTGATAAAAGTGACTTCAAACCTCGGGATGGTTTTTTTCATTTCAGACAATTATTACCCGTAGACTGAGTAATTTTGATTATTTTTTAAACTTAATGTTTTTTCAACATAAAAACTTTCTTTTAAATTACCAATTCTGGGCACTTTTTAATTAAAATTTACCTAATTGAGTATGTTTTATTATTTTCGTATTTTGTTGTATATTTCAATTTCCCAATAAAAGTAAAGGTATATTTTAATTAATTAATGGTTGCCTATACCTAATGACGGCATAATTACACTTACTAAAAAATACGGAAATTATTAAAAAACTATTGGATTTTAGATATATATATATATATATATATATATATATATATATATATATATATATCTATATTAAAGAAATATGCCACTAATGACATGCTGTAGAGTAAGGCAAGTGGAAAATGTGGCAAAATCTATACAGGAAGCCATAATAGACTCCTATGAGGAGAATTGTGCATTGCGGACCTATCGAGGTACCAAGAAGACACCTTGGTAGAACTTGGATCTTGAAAAGGCTCGTAAAGATACACGCAGGCTCTTTAACAGGGCCATGCGATCGAAATTACCTGCTGACTGGGAAGAACATAGGAATTCTCAACGCAGGTACAAAGAACTGATACACAGTTCAAAGAGAGGGTCTTGGAGGACCTACTGCGAAAGCTTAGAAGGTCTTCCGGAAGCCGCTAGACTTCAAAGGATTTTCTCAAAAGGTCGAAGACAGAGCGTGGGGGCTCTAAGGCTTCCGACCGTATACCACCACCGCAGAGCAGGCTCTAGGAATGCTCCTGGAAACTCATTTTCCAGGCTCTCGTCCGGAATCTAATGATGAGGTTACTGGGCAGGCTCTCCAAGTAGGGGCAGGCCCAGTTGACTGGAAAACGGCCGCTAAGGTCGTTACAGTAGACATTATTAAGTGGGTAATATCTTCGTTTTGCCCATTTAAGAGTGCGGGACCAGATGGAATATTCCCGGCGCTTCTTCAGAAGGGTCAGGAACTACTGATCCCACATCTTTTACGCCTTTTTCGGGCCTGCCTGCTTTGGGATATATTCCCGAACGCTGGCGCAGGGTTCGGGTAGCGTTTATTCCTAAATCGGGTAGTAATTGCTACGAAACTGCTAAGGACTTTAGGCCCATCAGTATATCCTCTTTTCTTTTGAAAACCATGGAGAAGATCATGGATGCTTATATAAGAAACGGCGCACTGAGTAGAAATCCTATGCACCCATTCCAGCACGCTTACAGGACGGCCATGTCGACGGAAACGGCGCTTCATAGTCTAGTCAGTAGACTGGAGGTGGGGGTCTACTCCAAGGAGATGGCTCTGGGTGTGTTCTTCTTGGATATCGAGGGGGCAAACGGTGCTTGTTAAACAACAACACTACCTTTGACTCCATTAGTGAGGCTGCTGAGAGTTTTGGCGTGGATAGGGCTGTAATTAGGTGGGTTCGCGTCATGCTTGAAAGCAGAATCATAACATCTTCTCTTGGGACAGTATGCTCGTCCGTGGTCAAAGGATGTCCGCAGGACGGAGTTCTTTCTCCGCTCTTGTGGTGTCTGGTTGTGGATGGGCTGCTTCATACTCTCAACGAGAGCGGAGTTTATGCTCAAAGCTACGCTGATGATCTTGCCATTATAGTAATAGGCAAGTTCCCAAACACCATTATAAGGCTCATGCAGAGGGCTTTGGCCATGGTGGAAAAGTGGTGCCAAAAACACGGCCTGTCTGTTAATCCGGATAAGACCGAAATGGTACCATTTACCCATAAGAGAAAAGTGGACCTTGAGAGGCTCACCCTCTTTGGGAAAGAGTTGAGACCTTCCGGGTCGGTAAAATATATGGGTGTCTTAATAAACTCCCGACTGACCTGGAGGGATCATATTGAAAGGATCACAAAAAGGACCACAGCGTGTCTATGGGCGTGCAGACGGTCCTTCGGATGAACTTGGGGTTTAAAACCTCGTATTGTGCATTGGCTTTACACGTCAGTGATAAGGCCAATGATCACTTATGGCGCTCTTGTGTCGTGGCCCGCCACTCGCAAGACCACATACAGAAGGATGCTTGACAAGCTCCAGAGACTGGCGTGTCTGGGCATAACTGGAGCCATAAGAACCACACCGACCCGATCTATGGAGGCTATTCTGGGACTAAGTCCTCTGCACTTGCTTGTAGAGGAAGCTTCTGTTTCGTTTAAACGACTGGGGTCGTTGGATACACAGAGACTGGAATTTTGGGCATACGCGAGTTTGGACTGAACTGATCAGATCAGACCCTCTCCTAGCAAGGAGAGACTGCTTTGCTTGGGTGACACCTACGTGGAACCCGAGCTTGTGGACGTGCGCGACCAGAAAAACTGAAAATTCTCTGAAGCTCACAGCTCAAGGCTCCAAAAACAAACCCTAATAAAACCTTGACTAATTTTTCGGTGGAAGAAATAACGATGTTCGAATAATAATAAACGAACTTAATCAAAGTATAGAAAACAAACGTCTCTGGCTCCATAACGATTATATTTTCATAGTAAACAACGACCTGACACGCCTACTTGGGGGATAGTACAGTGGGCCCCAGTGAGCCTAAGTGCTGCCCTTGTCGGGCTCCCCATCTATGTCTATGTCTACATTAAAGAAATACACGGAAAATGTTAATTCAAAATTTAGAAAAGGGCTCTGTAAACCAATGAATTAATAACTAATTGCTTTTGTGCTGGATGATGATACGAATTTGCATTTAAGTATCAGTTCGTATGCGTTGGTGTTCTATATACAGAATGTCCCAAGTAACCATCCCCTTTCCTTCATACAAGAACATCTAGAAAGGGAATCGTGCCTTCTAATTCAATTTCCATCGTAAATTCTATATTAGGATGCTGTTGATTTAGATGATCAAGAAACCCAGAGAGGTTTTCTGGACCGTGTGGCTTATTACAAAAGTGTCGTCTACATATCTGAATCATGATTTTGGTTTTAAGTGGTGATGTCTATATTGGAGAATCCGGACGATCCATATCGACTAGGCTTAAGGCACATGAACGAAGTATCAGAAAGAAACAAATTGTACAATCTGCTGTATCTGAACACCAACATTCTACTGGACATGTTATAAATGTAAAAGAAACCAAAGCTCTTGCACCGGTTTCGGGATTCTATAAACGCAAAATTAGAGAATCTATTGAAATTTATAAACATCCTAACAATTTTAATAGAGATACGGGCTTCAGTCTTCATCATACGTGGAAACCGATTGTTACACCGAGTCACGCTCCGGTAAACACAGGTCGACTATAAATAGCCGAGTCTCTACGAGCTCATTCAGTGTTCAGATCTCGTGGAGTAAAGATCCCTGAAGATGCCTCGTGCAATCGAAGGCGAAACGTCGGAAAGTGATTCTATTTTGACACGGTCTAATCCCAGAAAACATGATTTCTTAATTGACCACAGCCGTGAAAGCTTTCGTTCTATTATCTCTCATCGTTAGATCATTTCTTAATACATATGGTATAGTCCCATTGGTATAAAATACACCACATAAATTATTATTATTTCGCCACCTTGTTGTCTCACAGTATTCCTGTTGTCAGTACAAAAAAAAGGAAAAGGAAAAAAACAACTATTGTGTATTAAAAAATGATCTTACGATGTTATATGTTTTTAAAATGACCGATTTCTGGATGTTCCTGTGAATTGTATTAAGTCCTAATTGGGCCAAATGCGGTATAAATGTTGTTGGGGTGAGGCCTGTTACTAATATGACGAGAGGAACAATGATGACTCTTTCCTGTTTCCACAGCGTTTTTATTTATATTGCCAAGTAGGTGTATTTGCATGCTTGATAAACGACCTTCGCTGCTGAGTTGTGTCTCACGGTGTATCAGTTCCGGTCATTATTCTACATCCACTCGATCGATCGTTTTTCTGCTGGTGACATCTCCTGCACCTGTCTTCTTCAATAGTTGTGTCCTTGATAATGTGCTTTCGGTAGTTTCGGGTTGCTATGACTTTCCCCTGGATGGCAAGCAACTTCTGTTTCGGGGAACAGCTGCCCTTCTTGTAACCACGTATATGAAAGCTTTTTATGTATGTGGTCTTGCTTTATTTGTTAATTTTCTTTTATCTATTATTATTATTATTATAAATAATTGTATTAATTCAAAGAAATATATAAAAGTATTTTGCTTAAAATGAAAAAGAAGACAAGTGTATTTTTACTTCCCTGGTAGATATTTGAAAATTCAATATGAAAAAACTACTTATCCAATTGAATTGAAATGTTGCACAAAAATCAAGTGTGCAACAAATAGAATTGGTAACATTTTAGTGCCAATCTTGTATACCAAAACAAACCAAAACGGTAGCCTAAAAAATTTTTTAAATATTTGGTAAAATTCTATTTTCTGAAATAAGACCTTCTTGTATTAATTCAAAGAAATATATAAAAGTATTTTGCTTTAAAATAAAAAAGAAGACAAGTGTATTTTTACTTCCCTGGTAGATATTTGAAAATTCAATATGAAAAAACTACTTATCCAATTGAATTGAAATGTTGCACAAAATCAAGTGTGGAACAAATAGAATTGGTAACATTTTAGTGCCAATCTTGTATACCAAAACAAACCAAAACGGTAGCCTAAAAATTTTTTTAAATATTTGGTAAAATTCTATTTTCTGAAATAAGAGTTTTCTTGTTATGGAGGAAAATAATAAAGAACATAATTTATTTTTTATGGATTATATAAACAAAATTGTGAAAAAGAACTAGTAATAATAATAAAAATAATAAAATTAAAAACAAAAAAAAATTAAATTTATACATTTTATAGGATTTGTATAAAGTTATTCCCAAATAATTATATGTATATACAGTGTGTCCCAGATTAGCTTCTCTATATAGGGATCTCGGCTCCTATTGTACCTACAGCAAAGGTTAAATGGAAAACGTTATAGAGGAAACTTAGCGCATTCGAAATCCGGCTTCAGATTTACGATCGGTCAATTGGTTTTGGAAATATTGGGGAAAACCGAAAATTGCGGATTTCGTTTTTCGCCAGTAAATCCAAAACGGTAAATTTGACAGCTGTCAAAATGTGACATTGTTGGGACACTTTTTTAGACGAATAAAATGGCGTGTACGACATGTCTACACGGTCTTTTGTTATCCCACAAGCCGCCTCAACTTTCATTTTCCTTATAGCCGCCATATTGGATTTTTCGATTTTTGGAAAGAACATATAATTTTTAGTCTAGTGATGTGTCACAAGTGCATAAAAGATTAGAGTATCATGGAAATATCACACTTCCTAAAGTTAGGTCTTTTATTTATTTGTTACAAAATTGCATTAATAAGTAATGTATTAAACGCTTTGAATTTTAAATACAACATGAACGTAAATAACGATGAAAAAAATCTAAATATGATCTTAACTACTTCGTACCTGGGCCACATTAATTTACAGATTTGCAAAATGACGTCCGTTTGCATCGAGACACTTTTGACGATTGGTGTCTGTTTCTCGTACAACCTTGGCAAGTGTATTTCCGTTAATATTCCTAAATCTGCCCAAAATTCTTTGGAGATTTTCTATTGGTCTCGCAAAAGCTCCAGGAATCTCTGTCCGTTTACGATGTAGTCAAACAAAAATGATCTTATAAGTCTATTTCCTGAAATGATCAACAATTTATAAAAAATGTAAGTTAGATTAAATTACCAATCCACACCAAACGTTACTTCCAAATCTAGTCTCTAGACGGCTCTCTACCACTTCGCGAGAGTTTTCCACAGCACAAAAATGACTGTTGTGCCTATTAAAAACTCCACAATTCGTAAACCTACCCTAATCGGACCACAAGACATTATTTACAAAATCGGGATTTTCATTACACTTCCTAGTATACCACTCACAGAAGCGTAGTCGTCTTGCAAAATCAGTTTCCTTAAGTCCTTGAATTATTATGGGTTTGTATGGATGGTACTTATTCTTTTTTAACACTCTCTGATATTGTATTCAGCTCTAGGTTGTTCGTTAATTAAATTAACTACGATTTTTTTGAATTGGGTTTTATGAGGCTGGCATCGTTCGAAGTATATCTCCGAATAATTTGCTGAGGTAATGTTGGCGTTTCTGTGTGACTACAAGTACAGCGCTAACAAGTCAAACTTTTCTTCATTTGAAAAGGGAATACCTGCTATTTTCTCGTCCAGGGTCTTGACAATTTGTGTGTCAGATTTATGATTTTATTGAGAAAAAAATATACTACTTGTTAAGACACAACTTTGATACTTTGAGTTATTTAACGTCAAAGTCAAAGCCCACTTATGTTACAAATAAATCATGGCCTCCTTAGAAAAAATTGAGACCTAATCTTTTATGCACTTGTGACACATCACTAGACTGGAAATTTGACGCTCTTTCCAAAAATCGAAAAACCCAATATGGCGGCCATAAGAATAATGAAAGTTGAGGCGTGTTGTGGGATAACAAAAGACGACGGAGACATGTAGTACACACCATCTTATTCGTATTAAAAAAGTGTCCCAACAATGTCACATTTTGAGGGCTGTCAAATTTACCGTTTTGGATTTACTTATATTTGCAAAACCAATTGGGCGATCGTAAATCTGAAGCCGGATATCGAATGCGCTAAGTTTCCTCCAAAACTTTTCCCATTTAACCTTTGCTGTAGGTATAATTGCAGAAAGACCTAGGGTCCCTGAGAATTTACGCATGATAGTGAGAGTGTTAATATAAACCTGGAACATAATAATGATAGTATAGTCAGTACCCAAGGTCAATAAATCCACTCAATATTTAAACTTAAAAGCAACACCCCAATAGGTGTCAATTGTGTAACATTTTTATTTATAGACCAATATTTAGCCATGTACGTTATTTAACGTTACAATTATCCACAATTGCTTACATTATATAATTTCGTCATTCAAGGCCAATTGTTTATAATTATATTCAATTGGCCTTGAATATCTGCTCAATATATTTAATATCAGGACAGTGGCTATCATTTAGATTACTTTGATAAACTGTTTGATAAATTGATTCTATTTTTTGGGCGCTATCTATTCAGAGAAATAGTAAACACGTTTAATTTTTTTTAGATCTTAGCGTTCACAAAAGCTATTAAGAACGGCAAATGCAGTTCATAAAAGTGGTATTAGGAAACTTATTTTTTTGCTCTCTGGAGCGGTAAATTTCCTGTTCTCCGAACTTCCCTCGTTATGAATCTCTCTTTCAATTTAGTTCCCCAAATAGTCATTTAGTAACACATGCAATATATTGTCTTTTCAAACATTTTTTGGTTGCCAATTTGTCCCACCCTATTAGTTTCGTATCATTTCGTAAATTTTAACAGTTCTTTCCAATGCACACTGGATTTTTGGATATAATTTAAAATAAATTCAATAGGTAGTGTTTACACTGATTTTTTTAATCTTAATCCGATAAGACAGTTTTTCAGGCAGATTTTTTAAATATTTTATTAGGCCGCCATCTTGTTCTATTAAGTTTAGGTATAGGACCAAAATGTCACCAGTTTATTTCACTTGAGTTTTGTGCAAAATTTGAGATAATCTAGATAATTGGTTTTTTAATAATAAGACCTTTTAATTTTTAAACCAAATTTGAACTCAATCAGAACTTAACAGACAGACAGACGGATAGAACGACGGAATTGAAAAAACATGTTTTGGACATCTAGAATTACATTAGTATATTTAATTAAACTGCCATTTTGCTTCCCCATCATTGATTGGAATCAAAATTTTCCCAGTTGAACTCTACGTAATACTTGACATTTTGTTGTATTAAGTTTAGGTATAGGACATGTTACATACAAAATGTTTACCATTTCTCGTAGAATTTAAATATTCAAAAATTTACCAGGGTTGCCACTCAAAATAGCAAACTTTTAATCGTTTCCGGTGAAGCCGGAAGTGATAGTCATTTGCTTTTTTTGTCTAAAATATTTAAAATAAAAACCGTCTTAAAGCGCGAGCCTGGATGGTAGTACCTTTGTCACTCAGTTTATATATATATATATATATATATATATATATATATATATATATATATATATATATATATACACTCACAGGCAAAATAATCGATCCACGCAAATTTTTGACGAATTTCAATTCCAAATAACTTTTTTATTTAATGCAGGATTTTAATGCATTCTGAAGAATATTTTAGATCAACTAATCGAGAATCGCCCACATGTTAAACATTTTAAAAAATAGACCAACGTATATAATATACGGGTCTAAACAAAAAGTCGTTTTTTACCGTAAGTTTAAGAGGCTCTGTGAAGTGGAGTAATAGTAAATTGGTCCAAATGAAGCTTTGGTTTTAAAGTCGCATCTATTCTAACCATATTTGTTTTTCGTTCACCTCGATATGTTTATTTTTCTGGAATATATGGATTTTTTAACAAAGCATTGCAATTTCAATCAATTTTTCGGTACGAGCAACTAAGTTCAGATTTACAGTTTTAGTCACAAATAAGATTTTTAAAAAGAAACAAAAATATTTTTAACACAATTTAATTAATCTTCTATAAAAAACATTATGAAACTTAAATTATAAAACACGAAGCACAAATATTATACGAGCAAATTAATTAAAAAAAACAAAAACAATAACAGAAACAATAAGAAATAAATCAGTAGCGCGTGTTTCCTCCACGTGCTCGAATGACAGCTTCTATACGCCTTGGCATACCTTCAATTAGGTTCCGTATAAAAACTTGATTAATTTGCTGCCATTCTTCAATGAGAACATCACTAAGTTCTTGCAAATTGGCTGGAGCAGGTACCCGAGCTCTTACTGTTCTGCCCAGTCTTTCCTAGACGTGTTCGATCGGGTTCAGGTCGAGACTACGAGGGGGGGGCCAATTCATTTTTGTAATTTCCACCAGTTCTAAATTTTCGCTTACGACTCTCGCAACATGCGGTCGAGGGTTATCATGCATTAGCATGAAATCGTCTCCTACAAATGGAGCAAAGGGGACAACATGTGGTTCTAAAATATCTTGTATATATCTTTCTGTTGTCATTGCTTCGCCATCGACTATTACCAATTCCGTTTTTGCGTCGAACTGAACACCACCCCACACCATAATGGAGCCTCCGCCATAGCTTACCCTCGGCGAAATATGGTTTTGCTCAAAACGTTCTCCTGTTCTTCTGTAGATTCTTTCACGACCATCCAGTGATTTTAAACAAAATCTGGATTCGTCGGTGAATAGGACCCTTTTCCATTCATCAGGGCCCCAATTTTGATGTTCCCTAACAAATCTAAGCCGTTCAACCCTATGATTTCTCAGCAACTCGGGAGCAGTTGCAGGTCTCCTTGCATATAATCCATTATCAGACAACCTCCTTCTTATCGTTCTTTTACCTACTTGGACCTGCCGTACGTATTCCAATCTGTTTTTAACCTCCACAGAAGTTACTCTTCGGTGATGTAAAACCTCAGGGTAATAAACGATCATCTCGTCTAGAGTACATCTCTTCCTACCACAGTGAGTTCTTCTGCTGTACTCTCCATGCTGATTAAACCGATTTACAGCCCTTTGTACTTAACTTCTTGTGACATTTAAAACTCTTGCCACGTAATACTGTGATCGTCCATCTTGGATTAAAGCAATCGCTTTGGCAGCATCAGTCGGAGACATATCCATTTTTAAAAATTAAGAAGTAGCCTCACGAAAAAACACACACTTATTTAAAAAAAAATAATTTGATTACTTTTGAAAGTCATAAATGACATTTCCAGGTATGGCGTTATTTCACGAAACTGTCACAGTCACCTTGATTGATACCTTAGTTCACCTTAGTTGTTCGCACAAAAAAGATTAATAAAAATTGCAACATTTTTTTTAAAATTTTTATATTCCAGAAAAATAAAGATATCGATATGAACCACAAACAAAAATGGTGAGAATTGATGCGACTTTAAAACCAAAACTTCATTTAGACCAATTTACTATTACTCCACTCCATAGAGCCTCTTAAACTTATTGTAAAAAACGTCTTTTGTTTAGTCCTGTATATTATATACGTTTGGTTTATTTTTTTTTAAAATGTTTAACATGTGGGCGATTCTCAATTAGTTCATCTAGAATATTCTTCAAAATTCATTAAAATCCTGCATTAAATAAAAAAGTTATTTACCATTGAAATTCGTCAAAAATTTGCGTGGATCGATTATTCTGCCTGTGAGTGTATATACATATATATATATATATATATATATATATATATATATATATATATATATATATATATATATATATATATATATATATATATATATATATATATATATATATATATATATATATATATATATATATATATATATATATATATATATATATATATATATATATATATATATATATATATATATATATATATATATATATATATATATATATATATATATATATATATATATATATATATATATATATATATATATATATATATATATATATATATATATATATATATATATATATATATATATATATATATATATATATATATATATATATATATATATATATATATATATATATATATATATATATATATATATATATATATATATATATATATATATATATATATATATATATATATATATATATATATATATATATATATATATATATATATATATATATATATATATATATATATATATATATATATATATATATATATATATATATATATATATATATATATATATATATATATATATATATATATATATATATATATATATATATATATATATATATATATATATATATATATATATATATATATATATATATATATATATATATATATATATATATATATATATATATATATATATATATATATATATATATGGTATCCCAAATTAAGTTGTATATATATATATATATATATATATATATATATATATATATATATAGGGTATCCCAAATTAAGTGGCCTATTAGAAGTTTCTCGAGATCAAAAAACGATAGCGATTTGAAATTTGGGTTGTGGCCATAAGACACCTTGATCTTCATTTTCAAAATATTTTTGACAATACAGGGTTGTCAAATTACCTAGAACCAAATATGAACTTTGGTTTTTTAAATGAGATACCCTGTACATTATTTCATTTTTGGCTTCTTCATAACAGTTTAAAAAGTGTTTGTGTATACTATATGTTACACAAACACTTTTTAACCTAGGTATCTTGTGTCCTTTTGATAATAAAAATTATTTCTTTATAAATTTGGCAACAAACAGGTCAGGAACACAAAATGTTTGTTTTTCGTTACCACTCTGAATGGCAAACTTAAATTTCGGTTACACTTCCTAATTACACTGTTGTATCATAATATGATACGAGACTTAAGATGTCGCATACAAGGTGTTTACAAAAAAATGAGTTTTTAATAGAACATAAAAGTAAAAATTATGCAAAAATTTTAAATGAAACACCCCGTATTTTATAATTTTTTTAAATTGGGGATTCAATTTACTATATAATGATATTAGGTGTTCCTATACCTATCTTTGATAGTTTCGGACCTATAACTAAATATATAATAATTTCTCTTATTAAAACTATTTTTCGTAGTAGACTATGACCGCGTCGCGGTCGTCGTCGGCGTCGTCCATGGAATTAATTTATAAAAAAACTGACATTATGTTTGCTTATTGTATCTACCAAAGAACCTAAAAAAATTGCATTTTATGTATATTTAAAAGGAAAGGTGAAAATTGTTTGTGAAATAAATACTTTATTTCCTACATAAAAAATAATAACTAAAACTACGAATTAAAACAAACAGATTAGGTATCTAATAACTAAATTGGTTGAAATGCCCTCCGTTGGCTCTTAAACATTTATGAATCGGGGTAATAATAATCATCATGTAGCCTTCCTGATTTCTTCTCCATCTATCGAATTTAGAGCTGTTCTTATCCTATGTTCCAGATCTTCCTTGGTTGTGATGGGCGTCCTATACACAATTTCTTTGATCTTACCTCAGAGATAAAAATGGAGCCGAGTAAGATCTGGAGACCTCGGAGGCCATTTCCATGGGCCTTCTCGGCCAATCCATCAGTGGGCTGGTGCTCCATCTAATTGATAAAAGCAATTTCGGAAAGTCTCCAGAGGCAGGTTATCCAAAAAATCAGAAACGGTGGTACTTAATATGTAGATGTATTTCAAACCAGTTAGGTTTTCATCATACAGGCAGAAAGCAATTTTGTTATCCATAAGCAAACAGAATACATTAATACTAAATTTATATTGAAAATTTCTTTCTCTAAAGAAATGAGGATTTTCGTTAGCCCAAAAATGAAGATTCCTTCTGTTAATTAGTCCCACTTTTGTAAACTTGCTTTCGTCTGTCCAAATAATATTTTTAAGAAAATTTGGGTTTTCTTGTGAACCAATCAACAGCACTTTACCAAATTCAAGACGTTTTGGAGGATCATCAGGCTGAAGAGCTTGAAGCCTGATCGCTTTGTAATTATGCATATTGTGTCTGCAAAATTCTGTCAATTGACATGCGTGATATATCCAAATCGGTTTCTGCTGAAGCAATTGAAGCGTGTGGAAACGCAGAAAAGTAAGCTAAAACGTTTACGTCATTTTCTTCATTAGCTGTAACATACTTGTTCTCGGTTCTGGGTGCTCTTACAGTATTATAATTGACAAAATTTGCTGCTATTCTTCTGAACTTTTTCGGGGTCATGGCAACGGAATTAGGATGCATTTCATTAAACTTTCTGCAAGTTCTAGATACAATTCTGCCACACTCCCCATAAATGTAAAATAAATTTAGAATTTCTGAACTTAAATAATGTGAATTAGCCATTTTATTGACATAAATACTATTGCCTAGTGTCAAAAAATGTATTATAAATTTGTTACCCCAACGACGCGGTCATAGCCTACTACCGAAAAAGTTTTAAGAGAATCGGAAACTATCGAAGATAGTTAGAATAGGGATTTACCAGTACGAAATAAAAAGGGAATAAATGAGAAAAAAACATGTTTTCTTTTTAATTTTTTTCCTCACAAATTATAAAAATTGGAAAAAAAGGAAAAATTTAAATAAAATCAGTTAATATATTTTAAACATAAAAAAATAAATACACCCGGAATGAAAACACATTGCATTTTTCCATCCGTGAAGGAGTAAAAATCAACATATATATATATATATATATATATATATATATATATATATATATATATATATATATATATATATATATATATATATATATATATATATATAATATATTTTAAACATAAAAAAATAAATACCAATACTTTTGAAGGAGGAAACAATATCTCAGTTGCTTTCAAGGTTAAAAAGACAAGTTTTTGTTTAATTTTACATGAAACAGCAAGGGCACAAAGGGATACTTTCCCTCACGCGAACTGTTTGCGGAGTTTGAATAAGTCTGAGTAATTTTTTTTGATGAGTGTCGAGATGACGAAAAAAAATAAAAGCAATTTTTACACAAATTATGTTTTGACGAATATTTAATGAAACTTCAAATATGTAGCATACGCACGTGCCTGTGGTAGTATAACTTCTCCGTACGCTATATTTGAGATATATATATAGAAAAATATATAGGAAAATTAATTGGTACATAATGCTTATGGAAAAATTTATTCATCGAACTTGTAAGTAAACAAATAAATAAATGCGTTTAAAACTCCCATTTTAAATAAAAAATATTAAAAACAAAAAAGTTTAAACACGTCTAAATCGCTGGGTTTTAATCAATATGTCTAACACATTACAACCCTGATTTCCATATAAATTACCAAAATCGAATACATTAATTCTAATTAAATAAAAATAATATTACTTTATACTTATTCTAAAATTGAAAACGATTTTAAGTACCCGTAGAGATATTCATAATTACCTGCGTCCGAATAGAGACTGTCTCTATTCGGACGCGAGAAAGAAAGCTTCGAAAATGCCAAATGTGATTTTGGCGAAACGTCAGCAAAACTGTTCTTTTCAGAATGACAGTAGTGAACGGATGTACATCCGGAATGAAAACACATATATATATATATATATATATATATATATATATATATATATATATATATATATATATATATATATATATATATATATATATATATATATATATATATATTATTTTCATTCCATACATCTGTTCACTACTGTCTTTCTGAAAAGAACAGTTTTGCTGACGGTTCGCCAAAATCACATTTGGCATTTAGATAGTCGCAACTCACTAGTTAAGAAGAAAAATGAAAACTTTAGGTTAGTGGGGATGCAGTTTATATATATAAAAGGATTAGAACCCTTTATTATTTTGCCAAGCTTTCGAAATCAATTTATCCCTTCCTCAGGACTTTTCACTCACCAATGTGAGTTTGCTATTAAAACAAAAACATACTCTAAAGAAGACACACATTTAGTTGCACCAAATCATCATTCTGTTTATTTAGAAACATTTGTTTTAAGTTAAAAGATTGATAGCGAACAATTAATTTAAAAACATGCCCATCAACGGACTTCATTTTGTTAAATAGCAAACACGTTTTTTAGAGGAATTTTAAACACGAAAGTACAGGGGATGTGAGTGAGAAAGATAAAAATATTATTTTTAACAAAAAGGAAGAAACAGAGAGAGTATAGTAAATTGGTAGTTTAAAGGCACAACACAGAAGGATGGCGGGTTGCCTATCTTACAGTGGTGTGTATACAATGCTCAACCTAATTCGATCTAATTTATGAAAATGTATACATAGCAATGTGTTTATTTTATAATGGTAATTAATTAAGAGGATAGTGCGAAAAGTCACGAAAAACCTTTAAAAGTATAATAGTTGTCCTGTAATAGTTGTAAAATAATCAATTATCCAGACAATAGCAATATAAAGATAAAATAGGGAATAATTTATGTAATAATATTAGTTACAGTGGTATCTATGACATTTATAATATGGAAATTTATAAACTACTCATCGGGGGCGAAGGCGTCTAGACACTGAAATTTGTTTTTTCGTAATGTCAAAATATAACTGTATATTGGGTGTCGGAAATTTATATGTATCATTTCAAAAACTTGGCGCCACCTCAGTTAAGGGACTGGTTTTCTTTAATGAAATGTTTACAGATTTTACACTCTACCTAAAATCCATAAACCTACACTATCTATGAGGCCTATAGTGTCAGCTTTTAACTGCCCTAATGGTGCACTAGCATCTTACATTACTGAATTTCTCACACGTACTTATAACACAAACAATGATTATTATGTAAGAGACTTTTTTTCTTTCATTTTTTATTATACCGGTAGAGATGATAGAAAGCGCTTAAAGGCTTGTCAGGTCCATGATTTTTGGATCCTATAATTGAATAAGCTTACCACAGGCAGAATATTTTGTCCGAATGGCCGTTAATTTCTTTCTTATTTATGTATCTAGGGACGTTATAATTTTGATTTTTATTATTAGGTAACATTTTGGCTAGTGGCGGCTCTTCCATAAGGTCATTTGCTCAATGACCCCCCAAAAATATTTCAGAAAATAAATTATTCGTTTGACCGTCCCTCCTAATAGTTGTAATAAAATGCGAACCTTGGGATAAGTTAAATACGCTACACTATTACGCGCGGCCGCGTCTGTTCGAATGGTCTCGTTGCGTTCCTTAGGCCTAATAAAATACGCCATACTAAGCTAGGCTGGGCAGTCCCCATTGCCCTGATTACCTTAAAGCTTGACGAAAGTACCCGAAGATGTCACAGCTAACGAGCGGCAGCCCCACGTGATAGCAAATGGAATATGAAATCGCGATTTGGGTCATCAGCCGGTCTTTTCTCATAATTAGATCGATCGGTCGCGGCATCAGGTCGGTATGCGGAAGTTAAGTTGTTCAGAGCTCGCGCGGTCGATATTCTAATTCGAATTGTTTCGGGCGTTTCTAATCGATGAAAATTGTTTTATATACTATGTTTTGTAATATATATTTTTATGATCCATGTGTGAGTTGGAAATATACAGGAAATAAAATGTTGGTAATGACTAGTGCAAAAAAACAAACAACTAAAAAGTGCTTACGAACTTCATTTAGTTGAGTTCTGAATGTAGATGAAATAAAATGTCGGTAGTGCAAAAGTTCATCTAAACTTTCGCAAAAAGATGTACGATTTATTAGATATTCATTTTTTATTTTAAGTATGCCTATTTTTAAATTTGTTATTGACCCTCCAATATAATTCACCACCAGACGCCACTACAGTTTGGAAGCTGTCTTTTCGCCTATAAAATAATCGGTATCGCGCGGCTTACACAAAAACAATAAAGCCTGAGTATGTTGCGCTTAGTTTTTCATTTTATAAGTATAATGTTTTAATCAGTGGCGGCCTGTGGTCAACTTTTCAGGGGGGTCAATATATATACAACACAAAGAGTCATCTGAAAAAATCAGACACACAAAACAATAAAATGTCTTTTTTACTTCTCAACCGCATATCCAGGCAGATAAATCGTACATACTTTTACAAAAATAACGATTTACTTCTTTGTCTTTGTCTTTATTAGTTTGCTGAATTTTAAATTTCGGCAACGGTCGACTATTGGTCTTAGATTCGAGTCGGTTCACAAATAATTGAAAACGGCTTTTAAAGTCTTAATATTCTAAAACACTGTGGCTACCTTTCTTTAAAACATTAATTTAAACCACAAAATTAGCCAGCGGAGTAGTTGTTCTTGTTATTCCATTTCGTGCCTTTGCCCTACACGGGGCTCGCTAGTCTATGGCGGCCTGATGAGCTCTAATAAGAGCGAAATCGCGATCGTCGTTTGACTAAAATGGATCATTGAGTCTGCTGTGATGCAGAACATGTTCCAAACAAGGATCATTTTCTTGTTATGACGTTGGTGTACGTGGAATGAAAACATACTATCATATATATATATATATATATATATATATATATATATATATATATATATATTATAACAAATTGTAAAATAGGTTTTATATTTTCAAACAGAACAGAATTTAATGATAAATGATTTAATAACATCATTCTTTGTATTGCGTGACATATTGTAAATTAAAACCAAAGGTAGAACAACATGGAAAGTACATTTACCGGAAACGATAATTGGGCTTATTTTATTAATATTAATTCCCATATTTAAGTAAGTACCAAATGTATTATTGCACAATGTGTGATAAATTATTTTTTGTCGTTGACCCATTTTGACCTTAAATTTGAAAATGAAAAAGACTATTTACATTCACATTTTTTTTTAACAAGCGGAAGTACCAAACAGAAAATGCCCGTTTTTTAGCTATAGAGCAACTTTTTTATTGGAACACCCTTTATATAGCTTTAGATCTTTATAAAGCTTGCTCCTTCCTCTTCTCAAAAATATAACGCTTGATATAGTTATTTTTAAAAATAGTCAATTGTTAACTTTTTAAAAATGTATGTGTATACAAGGATATTTCTTTAGACAAACAATCCATTTGAAAAGTTGGCTATTGAAACAAATTTATTTAAGACATTACTGTCACTCTCGGTACCCATGTTTTTATTTCCCTCTTAAAAGGGAAGTATTGTAATCGTGAAGAAATCACCCTCCGAGATTTTTGTTCAGATCTTCACGTTTTAGGGTATTTGGATGCCGAAACACAGGTTTTCTCAATTCCTGTCTGACTTTCTGTCTGTCTGTCTGTCTGTTCGCGGCATAGCTGAAAAACTACATAAACTATTGACTTCAAATTTTGGTTAAGAATTAATGTCATATAGGGATGACCTGGTAACATTTTGTGTTTTACCATTTGTTTTGGTTCGACATAAGTGTAGATAATAGGCTTATACTTTTTAATATTTCCACCTGAATATTCAGTTCAACAATAAATATTATTAACAACTTGAGGGAACTGCGATGGGCAATTGCTTATCTCCGTTCCTTGCAAATTTGTTTATAGGTAGATTAGAAACCCAATTCAAAAAAGAACTCAAGTATTTCCCAAGGGTGTGGTATAGATGCGTAGACGATATAATTGCTATTTTTGATACTAAAACAGAAAAGTTGGACAATTTCTTAGAAACATTAAACAATAAATATCCTTCCATTAATTTGATGTACGAAAAGGAGAACAATGGGCAACTACCTTTTCTCGACACGTTAGTTATTAGAAATAACGATAAATTAGAATTTGATATTTATAGGAAATTTACTAATACTGATAGGTATATAACATCCGACTCATTTCATTGCCGGCAACACAAAATGGCAGCATTTCATTTCTTAACTCACAGGTTAGCCAATTTTCCATTAAGTAAAGAACGTTTTAACAATGAAATGGATCGGATTAAAGCTATAGCTAAACGTAATGGATATAATGATAATTTTGTACATAAATTAGTAAATAGACATAAGCATAAGAAAATGTTAAAAGATGCCACTACTCTTCAAGCACCTGCGGCTCCCAATAAGTTGATAGTAATCCCATATGATCCCAGATATACGAGGTCTAGAAAAGTATTTAAAAACGTAGGTTTTAGAGTAGCCTACAAAATAGAGAACAGTTTGAAAACTCTCCTTGAAAATCCTAAAGACAAAATCAACTTGAAGGAGAGGAGTGGCATCTATGAAATTAGCTGTAATGACTGCGATCTAAAATATGTTGGGCAAACTAAAGGCTCCATAAACATTCGTTTTAAAGAACACATGACACATCTAAGATCCGGAAGAACAGAAAAGTCAAGCGTTGCCCAACATGCTTTAGAAAACAATCACCAAATAGGAATAAATAATCTTAAGTTAAAAATGTATCTAATAATAGATTATTGGATGCATTTGAGAATATAGAAATAGTTAAATGTGATAAGAAAGTACTAAATAAAGACCGAGGGCCTATTCCCTATAGTCCCGTCTATTGCTTACTTGACAATGGTGCAGTCGGGTGCAACCAAGTGTGACCACATTTACCTATAAATAATCTCAATTAGGATAAGTTACTTTAGTTTATATCATCTGCTGATGATTCTAACTTTGTTAGCGAAACACGCGTCCAGAACGTAACAAGTTGTTGTGTAGTGTGGTTAGAACTTTTGTATTTTGATCTATCTTCCACCACAGGTTCCAGTGTTAGAACTTAAGTTAGCCATTTTGTCCCGCCGGATTTGAAGTCAATCGGGTAGTTTTTTAGCTTTTTCTCGAACAGACAGACCGACGGAATTGAGAAAACATGTTTTTCGGCATCTAGGAACCCTGAAACGTAAATATCTTACATAAATCTCGGAGAGTGATTTTTTCACGATTACAAAACTTTCCTTTTACGAGGGAAGTAAAAAGTTATGCCTACGCGAAGTCTTGAGTTGTAAATCCGTATCAAAGACAGTAAAAGGGAACCTGTTGAGGGTAATAATATGAAAATAATATAGTGCAACGACAATGTAAAAAAAGAAATTGTTCTTGTCAAATTCATTGTTTTCACAAACCATATTATTATTATTATTATTCTCGTTTTGACATACAAAATAAAACTCAAACTTTAACATTTTGTTTTAGTTTAAAGTTCAATAATAATTATTGGTACAATGTTATATCCAGAAATTATCTTCATGAATAATCATATAGTTGATGACCTGTTTTCCTTTGGTTTTAGGGAAATGACAGAAAATGACTCGTTCGACGTTAAGTGCAGGAAGGATTCGTACAATATATATAGTTTTCTAAACAACCACCCTGGAGGTATAAATTACTTAGCACCATATAAGGAAAAAGATGTCAGCAAACGAATGGAAGATACCAGACATTCCAGAGCCGCCTATTATTTACTTCAAGAATATAATACAGAAGGCAAAAGAAAAAGCTGTGAAAATGAAGACTTAGAGGTAGGTGATTATATTAGAAACGAAATACTGATAATAAATAAAATTCCATACTAATAATATTTTTTCTGGTAAGATTTGGTAAAGTGCAGAACACGAAAAAAACCGGGCGGAGTCAATCGGTTTAGGAAGGTCGGCCAAGAAATCTCTTTAAACCAGTGGTGTCCCGTCGTTCTTTAAATAATATGGCACTCCTTTTTGACTATACGCACTTCAGATAATTAAAAAAATGTAACTGTGTTTAATGAACCTTTATCTATATTTGTCTGTTTTCTTTCGTGTACCGCACTTCTATATCTCTTTTGTGTTGCAAAAACGGCGAACTTTCGAATTTTAAAATGATTTAATTTTGATTTTTCTTGATCGATTTACCTATAAATATATTTTTTCTTGAGTTCTGTCATTAACGGTTCCCGGGCTACTGCCTACGTCCACTATTATTGGACCACACAGTATAGTGATACACGATTTACAAGTCCAGATTTTACAAGGGCAGCCAGCATTGGATCCAGTGAACGAGATTTATCAAAATTTTAATTTATGCAGTTCGACTTTGGGCTACTCGGGTATGCCAAAAGTGGCCGTCTGTCTCCGTTTGTCTTATTACTTTATACAGGGGCCGTCATTGTGAAGTACTATACAGGGCGTTTCCTAATTGCGTGCTGGTGTTAAAGGGGGTGTTTTTATGTCCTAAAACTCTTAACTTTTGTGATACAGGATGGTAAAGTTTAAAAAGAAATAATTTTTTTTTCATCCCAATTCTGATGCTATTGTAGATAACTGCATGGAATTTGATACACATCTTCTATGCATTAAGGAGCATACAGATTTACCTAGGGTAATTACGTATGCACGCCACTGGTAGAAATTTCAAAAATTGATTGTTAATAAAAAATGCCCTTTTATGCATAAAAGACGTGTATCAAATTTCACATAGTTATTTATCTATAATAGCATCATAAAAAACCCTGTATCTGCAAAGTTAAGACTTTTAGGTTCATATTAAACTTTTTTCTTAAAAAGGTGCAAGAATCACCCCCCTTTAACATCAGCACGCAATTAGGAAACGCCCTGTATAGTACTTCACAATGGCGCCCTCTGTACAAAGTAATATGACAGACGGAGAAAAACACTTTTGGCATGCCCGAATAGCCCAAAGTCGAACTGCATAATGTTAAAATCTTGTTCACTGGAATCAGTGCTGGCTCCCCTACTATAACTACATTGACGTGTTAATTTTGGGAAAATATGAGTTCTGTAGTTCTTCAAATATTAATTGCAATATTAGTTATTTTTTGACACCCGGTATTGAACAGAAAATTAATTATTTTGAAGCAGTCTATTGACAGCTACTTTATGAACAATTTTACAAAATATATGAAAAAAAACTAAGCCATTTTTGAGGTTGACGGCTGTGATTCTAATGGTTCAATTCTTTCTAAATCGTTGTCTTCCTCTGAAAATGATGAGGTTTCCTCGTCACTACTTGAAGATCCCAGTGTGATAACTAAATCATCAATAACCGTTTCAATTTTGCCATCTACTTCCCAGTATTTATCTTCAACAGAGCGAACATGTTTAATATACGGTTTGCAATTTTCAGCCGATATTGAGTCAATCGCCTCTAATGTTATTTTATTTAAATCTTTAATTGAAAGTTCACCGGTGTTGCGCTCTCGAATATATATTTTAACTCCTGCCTATGCAAGTTCAATAGGGTTGAGGTCACACATGTATAGAGGCAGCCTTAAAGGTGTATGAACGAGGTTATGTAAAAGACCGCCAATTTTATACTTTTTTTTTCTAGGTTTGTTGGCTGATATTACTTCATATAATTGATATTTTCTCCATGTTGGATCACATACAGGATTGTTCGATTTAAGCCACGATATCATATAAGCTTTTGTAGAGTATTTAGTTGGCACTTTATCTTCTACGTGAGAATGATAAGACGCATTATCCATTACCACGACTGATTTGGGAGAAATGTTAGGTAGAAGCTTCTCGAGCAACCACTTTTCAAAATTATCTCTATTCATCTGTCCATGATAGTCTCTAGTTGTTAGTCCCGAACGAAAAACTAAAGCAGCACCTGGAACAAATCCGGCTTCTGAACCAGCATGAACTATAATAAAGCGACTACTAGAGCGGATTCCCTGAACAACACCTGTAACACTTTCACTTTGCCAACATTTGTTCACTGTCATATCATTATCTATTCATGTTTCGTCTAGATACACAATATTGCGTCCTTCTTGCCTATATTGCCTTACAGTTGATAGATATTTCACCCGCCAGTGAAAAATATTTGGTCTCTCAATGAGTAATTTTCGTTTATTTTGGCACTTGCGCCAAACAAAACCTTTTGATCGTAAAAGCCGATTTAAGGTTTTATACCCGTACGGAAAATCTATTTTGTTCTTTACAGCACGAAGTAGGGGTTTGCAGGTAGGAACCTTCTTCAAGTTTATATAAAAGTCCTCTATTGTTCGTCGAATTACTTGAAAATCACCATCGTCAATTTTATCTTTGTATGATAATCGGGGTCTTTTTTTACTAGGAGATTTTAAAGGTGAAGTAGACCATGAGCGATCATTATGTTCTCTTTGAATTTTTCTTACACTACTTTCCGAAACACCAGTGTAAAATGCCGCGCGTTCTGTTCGATTTTGAATTGGAATAGTCAAACTATTATTTTCAGCTTCTCTAGTACAGGCCTCTATAACGCTCGCAATAACTTCACGTGCACCGCTTCGAATTGTTTTTCCTCTTTTGCTCGCCATCGTTACTTCGAAATAATAATTCAAATTCAACGCAAGGCATTTATATAGAAATGAAAACAAATGCTCGAAATGTATAGGCGCCACTTGAAATAGCTAGAACCTTCTAGCGGCAAGTTCAAGCAAAATAAAATTCTGTGGGTTTTCTGAACTGTTTCTTAAACAATAAGTTTTTTATCATAATTCATACATCGAGAGATATTTCCAACTGTTTATCCTTGCATAGGACGTGTTGGACATGTCCATGCATCGTTGATCTTTTGTAAACCCTTGCTAACGTCCTAGAACAAGCATATGTCCAATTTTAACCCAAAAATTCCCGACATTTTAATTCTTCTGTCTCGTGAAAATACTTAATGTTATCATCAATTTTCCTGGCTTAGTTTACAGTTTATACATACCTATTTCTACTTTTTGAGACATTGCTATCACGGTATCTCCCTCAGACATTAAAGTAGCAACGTAAAATTTGATAAGAGCAAACATATATTTTTAATAATAATAAGCGGTAATCTTCCTTTTAAATAATGCAAAACAAATGTGTTAATAAAAAGAGGTCAGTTGAGTAGTAAATAATAATTCATTTGCCTTTTGCGTGAGTTAAAATAATTAAGACTCAAGATAGGTGTCGCTACGTTTAATTTACTAATGGAATAGGAATGTGTCATTGACCCATATTAGAAACGAGTCAAATATACGATTTTATTATACCAATCAGGAAATATTTGCTTTTCTTTGGGCGTGCATAATTTGATGGTCAAAATATAAAACATGCTGTCATCGCTATTTTTTATTCAAATTTATTAAAACTTTATTAAAACTTCATATTTGACACTGGTTTTAGGATTGGTTCATGTTGTCTCAAATGAATTTTCTGTGAGGCCCCTAGGATACCCTTTACTCTTCTACGTTTAAAAGAAAAGCATGCTGTCGTCGCTAATTTTTATTCAAATTTATTAAAACTTCATATTTGGAGCTGGTTTTAGAAATACTTTATGCTGTCATAAACGAATTCTCTGTGGGGCCCCTAGAACACACTTTAATCTTGTACGTTTAAGGAAAAAGCATGCTATCGCCGCTAATATTTATTCAAATTTATTAAAATGTCATATTTGGAGTTGATTTTAGGAATACTTTACTATCATAAACGAATTCTCTGTGGGGCCCCTAGGACACACTTTACTTTTGTACGGAAGTTTAGAGAAAAAGCATGCTGTCACCGCTAACTTTTATTTAACTTTATTAAAACTTCATATTTGCAGCTGGTTTTAAGATTACTCTAGGACACCTTGTACGTTTAAAGGAAAATCATGTTGCTACCGCTAATTTTTATCCCTATTATATTATCTGAGATTACGTCGGCTGTTTAATTCACAATCACCGAATTCTAAACATTTTAATAAAAACACTTATATGGGTGAATCCGTATATTGTATTATTATCGGAATATTACAAAAGAAATCTCCACCCTGCAATGTGTACAGGAAATTTGAAGTGGAACTATTGTAAACTATGTAAACATATAAAAGTTTGAAGAAAAAGTAACAATAATAATACTTTTATTGTTACACCAACAAAAGATGTTTAACATTTTAGGCTTAAGTTAATAAAACATTGGTAAACAATGGACTTTAGTTAAGCAGACATTCAGGTACTCGACCTGAATACTGTTAGGGCCAAATTTATTTAAATAAACATGATAATAACATAATGACACATGAATTACATAACCATTGCATGAATTTCCCTTTATTTAGACGCACATTTGGCGAATATATTAATATAAGTAAACACATCTATTATATGAAAATTATATTTAAAGAGGAGGAGGGTAAAGGAGAATAAATAAGCAGGTGCAGAGACATAGGGACGCGTGGTAAAGAAATGTAGGGCTAGATATTAAACAGGCAACTGCAACCGTAATAAATCATTCCTATTTTTAAATGATAGTGTAAAAGTTTGAAAATGTATGTTAGCAAAGCAATTAATTCTAACGGTAATGTTGTACAAAAAACTTCTTTTAAATTTTTTTTAATAATTTTTTATACTAAAGCAAAAAGATATTTTTGCTTTAGTAATAATCACTGGCCGACAAGATTTTTCTAACACAGGCCAGCTCATTATTTTCACAATGGAAATACCCTCCCAATAATAAAAAAAAATCGGAAAGCCCTAATACGTACCATTTTTTAATAGCCTAATTATAACCTTTTATATTGTTAGGTAAACAATTTTATTGTGGGGCGGCTAAAATCGGTCCATTTTACAACGGAAAAATTATCTAGACTGGGTTGTTTACAACATTAGACATAAAATAAACGTTAAATATCACTCTTCTGTTGAGTTTCGAATTGAGTGGTTCTCTGTGTATCGATAAACAAGTGTATGTGAAGACGAGAATGTCGAGTCAAACGCGCCGAAGTTGCAAAATTTCTCCTGACAAATTTTGTTATAGTTGTGGAGAATTTCTGGTGAAATCACAAGCCAGGCCATTTTCTGAAAATGTAAAAAAAGCCTACTTTAAATATTTTGGTGTGTTAATTGGGGATCAAGATAAGCGGTGGGCTGCCCATGTGTGCTGTGTTAGTTGTAGTATACCATTGGTGCAGTGGATGAAGGGAAAGAGATAAGTATGCCTTTTGCAGTTCCAATGGTATGGCAAGAACCCACCAATCATTCTGACGATTGTTATTTTTGCCTGACAAAGACTGAAGGTTATTCCAAAAAGGGAAAGCACAATATAGAATATCCAAATTAGCAATCTGCCGTACGACCTGTTCCTCATAATGCAAATTTGCCAGTGCCGATTGCGCCTTTAAATTGGCAAGCTATTGATTTGGGAGATAATGGAGGTAACGCATCATCAGGCAGCTCAGAAGAACAGTGCACCGATCCCACTTTTACCACAGATCCCAGTTCCGGTGAGCCACCTTTGATTGTTCAAAGTGAATGAAATGATTTAATACGTGATTTGCAGGAACTTGATATTGAACATTCTCCCCGTGAGTGGCGCTTATTCATAGACTCATCTAAATATAGCTTCAAAGCTCCATTATTGCATAATGGAAATTTAACACACTCTATACCAGTTGCCCATTCAGTTGCAATGAAAGAAAACTATGAAAATATGCGCACGATTTTGGATAAAATAAACTACAATAGGTATAAATGGCAGATATGTGGGGAATTAAAAGTTATAGCGATTTTAGTGGGACTTCAGGGGGGATTTACAAAATATTGCTGTTTTCTTTGTTTATGGGACAGTCGTGCAATAAATCAGCATTATGTAATAAAAATTTGGCCAGAAAGAAGCGAATTTCAACCAGGATCTTAAAATGTTAAATTTATACCTCTTGTTGATCCCAAAAATGTCCTTTTGCCTCCTCTTCACATTAAACTTGGGTTGATGAAAAACTTTGTGAAGGCTTTGAATAAAGATGGCGATGGATTTAAATACCTCAGACAAGTCTTTCCCCAGTTAAGAGATTCCAAATTAAAAGAAGGCATTTTTATTGGGCCACAAATCAGAAAATTGCTGGACGATGTTAATTTTACGGAAAAGCTTACCAAGCAGGAACTCAGAGCATGGAATTCAGGAAGAGGGTTTTTAGGCAACAATATGCATGAAAATTATGAATAATTAGTTAATGAACTCTTAGATGCCTATAAAGCGCTTGGTACCAGAATGTCATTAAAAATTTACTTCCTCCATTGACATCCGTCATTTTTTCCTAAAAATTTGGGAGCTGTTAGTGACGAGCAGGGTGAAAGGTTTCACCAAGATATCAGAACAATGGAAATTCGGCACCAAGTACGATGGGATCCAGCCATGATGGGTGACTACTGTTGGTTTTTGAAGAGAGAAGATAGGAAATGGAAAAAATTTAGTTTAATTAGTGTTTTAAGTTAATATTTTTTTCGTTTGCTTTTCGCTTAGATGTATGATAGGTTTAATAGGCGAAACTGTAAATATAGTCAATAAACAGAGTTAAGAATTTTCTGAAATCATTTTTACTATAAATATTAAGTATCGTAACATTCGATATGGTTCTATAACTCTAACAAGAAACCCCTACGTACTACAACTTTCTATTTGTCAATTTCGTATTTGGATACGTCCATTCTATTAGATTAAGCTATTCTGATTTGTGTTACAACAAAAAAAAAATTTTTGTCGGCCAGTGTAATTATTCCTATGCCTTAAAATATTTTTTTTATTTTTTAAATAACTTATTTGTACAAACTTGTAAAATCAAATTATAAATATTTATTTCTTATAAAAATGTTCGATTACCTATCTGGCAAATCGGGTGGTAGATACCTGACAATCCGATCTGACAGCTTTTAAAAAGATTAGATAGGAATGTACAAATCGTTCGTTATTATCTCAACCCGTTTTTTTTTGTGCACTTCAAAATTCCCAAAAGATATCATAATTTATAGCTACGAAATTGATAATTTTATGAAGTATACAGGGTTGGCCAAATAAAACTTATTAACTTAACCCCGATCTTCCGGCTTCAAATGGAAATCCCCGTGGCTTTAACCCCTCTAGCTGGAGGAGAACAGCCCCGAAAGTTGAATAGGGAGAGTGGCCGGGCTATACCTCGTTTTAGAGCTCTTATTGAGTTCCTTATAACCCTACATTTTCGCCTTATTATTTTCAACCACAACGAAATGACAGCTTGTTAAAATTTGTTACAGATTTAAAGGTCTCGATACAAATTAGAATTCGTTTTGTACGTTTTTTTGATTCGTGAGGGAATAACTTTTTTTTGCCTTTTTCGTCCCGGTAACTTAAATCCCCTAATGGGGGGAAGCACAACTCCCTGCTTTTGAATAGGGGAGAGTGGTGTTGCTATACCTCATTTTGAAGATCTCATCGAATATTATCTGACCCTAGACTTTCGCGTCAAAATTTTCATCGATAACGAAATGAAAGCTAGGATAGTAAAAAAGGCAATGTGGATTTTACCTCGACGGATTATTCTTATCAGACCGACATTTGAGAAGTCCGAGTGTTTTTCCAGATTTTCGTTTTAAAGCGGGAAAATCGTTGGCTCATCTTATATATGTATACAGTGAAAACGTAAAGGTTAGAATAAAATTCATAAAATATACCAGTTTGTTTTTTTTTTAATCTCGGAAACGTTGATTTCTAATTTTAGTTGCCGTTTTTTTATGATAATTTTTTGTATACAGTGTGATATAAAAGTAAGTTATAACCGCTAACTTATTTTTTTAAACACCTATTTTTTATTTTATTTTTAAATTCTACGTCAAATACTGAACGTCTTTTTATGTATTATGTCCTATACCTAAATTCAATTGTTTCCGAAATAATTATTGTGGAAGGTTGGAATAAATTCATTAAAAAACCAGGTGTTTTTTCTTCCTTGAAAAACGCTCCGACACGTCAATTTTTAATTGCCTTTTTTATGATTTTATGTATATAAGGTGACCCAAAAATAAATTAAAACTTCATTTGTTCAAATTAAAACACCTATTTTTTATTTTATTTTATTTTTATTTATTTCTAAAAAGAAGTAAAAAGGCAAAAATAAAGATTATTTTATTAAATGTTGGAAATAACCGCCATCAACCTCTTGGCAGTATCCGAGACGATCCTGAAATTCCGGGAAAACGTCATTGACAACAAAAGTCTCCATGAATCTTATTTCGTTTGTTATCCTATTTTTTTAAGTCTTGGATGTTTTTGGTCGGTTAATATGCCTTAGATACACTCACAGAAAATAATCCAAAGGAGTAAAATCCGGCGATCTGGCCGGCCATTCAATTGAATTTTTTTTTTAATTTTACTCACAGTAGATTAAAATATCAATTCTCTGGGAGGATACTTGGTATCAAAAATTCTACAAACTTCCATTTGGAAACCCCGTTCCTATAAACCATCATTAACATTAATATCTCTGTTCGCTCTCGTTCACTTAAACGTACCATTTTTTTTTAATTTAACTCTTATCGTAATAACTTCTGCTAAGCCACTTTGAATTCAGACAAAATTACTTGATATGTGTCAATTATCAACTGTCACTGTTATCAATATTATTAAGGTGAGTTAAGTGGGTAAAGGTACATTTTTTAAGCTTCACAATAATTATTGCGTAAATAACTGAATTTAGATATATGACATCATACATAAAATATGGTCAGAATATGTCGTAGAATTTGAAGATAATAGTAAATTATATAACTGAATGGTTACTGCACAACAAAATCCATTCGCGGGATTAAATGAGTCACTTTAGTCCCGCGATTATTTTTTTGACCTTTCGGGAACAGTATTAGTAAATAATGTAATGTATAGGTGCAAATAACACCTCATAATGTGACAAATTATTGCGGGTAACAGATACAAATTTGATTAGTGTCCTTCAGTGGCGGCCCGCGGATGAAAAAGTAAGTGAAGTGAAAATGAAGCAAGAAAATATCGCAATAATTTTTTTCCAGATTTTTTTTATATGTGGAGGGGGTAGAATATTTTTTTATGACTTACCTAAATTTTATATACTAAATCAATTCTCCTATCCTTCATAGCAGCAAGACAATGGACAAATACAGCCTGCGGAGCTTTTTCTTTGAAGTCCATTTAGGTGGTCAGACATCACACTTGCGCCATCGCAACATTGCCCTATTAATTTATGTTTATAGTCAAATTGGTTCAAAATTTGATCCAATAGAGAATGTAAATTCTCCGTCGTTTTATCGGAGCTGAAATAGAATCCTAAGAATCTCTCTCGTACTGAACCTTCTTAATTAACGTATCTTAAAATTATGGAGCACTGGGAGGTTTGCGTAATATCGGTGGTGTCATCCACTTGCACAGAAAAAAACTGTGTGTTCATTATTTCATTTTTTACATGATCATTTAAATAATCAGAAATGCATTCAATTATTTCGTTTTGAATAGTTTTCGAGTCACCAGTAAAAACTTCTTTAATTTTTTCGTCATGATCTTTTAGTTCTTGGGAACTTCCCGATATTAATAAACCTAAAAGCTTTTTAAAATTCGCACTATTTATTGACCCGCTACTCTCATCATGGCCGCGAAAGACTAACTCTTGTTTTGCAAAGTACAAAACTGCGTCAATTACCAAGCACATAAATGGTCTATTTAATCGGACGTTTTCGTTAAAATGTATTTTATATAGTTTAGCGTTTTCTTTTAAAGTGTCAGCTATAGTGCTTTGATTTTTTACAAATGTTTTTAGCATTAATTCGCATTTTAAATGCTCCGCCGAGTCTTCATGTTTATGTAAAGACCTTCATATATGTAACATACCTGCAAATCCTTCGTTATTCCATACTGAATATTTATTGAAAACTAATAAACAAGGCCAGCAAAACAATTTTTGAAATATTTGACCACTACATAACCATTTGTACGCCGAAAACCAGGATGACGATTAAAACTCTGATTTTGTTCCTTGCATCGATTAAAACAAAATAAAGCAAATAAAGTTCTAACAAAACCATAAATAAATATAACACAATACAATCAAGCAAACTGCAAAGGAACTAACCGGATGTAGCGAAATCCGCGAAAATAAAAGTAAATAACCACCTCAAACTGAACGACACGTGGGTGTAGTGTACTGCGTTAGCAATTCACCGAGAGCGCTGGTTAACATTATTCTTCCATGTGCCCGACGTCACCACGGACGCGTTGTCGTGACAACGTAGTAGGAAAATCGTAAACTAAACATAGCACCTCCAACAAAGTCGAAGCGGTTTGCGCTACTGTTATAGTTGTTATAATAAAGTTCGATTGAAAGTTTTAAAAAGACATGAAGCCAACGGTCAAGTAATATATTTATTCGAGCCACTGGTGTCCTTTGAAATAATGAAGTCACTTAGTTATAACAGAAGTAAACAAGTTGTCAGTGTCATTAATTTCGTAATTATAAGTCGAAATGGAAACTTTTGATTTAAGAAAAATAGCTGAAGAGACGCTAGAAGATATTTTGCTGTCCAAATCAAGGAAAATATATGAAGCGCAATATCAGAGATTTGTAAGATGGTGCTGTGAGTGAAACGTGAAAAATTTCAACGAAGATGCACTACTTGTGATTTTCATGGAAAAATCTAGGGCTTTATCACCTTGGACGCTTTTGGCACATTATTCTAAAACTATGCTCAACGTTAAAAATAATGTCGACATTTGTAAATTTCACAAGCTAATTGCCCTGCTGAAAAGAAGAAAGGAATGATGTAAGTCAAAAAAAGCCAAGATCCTGACTGATGACCAGGTTGATGAGTTTTAAATGGATGCCCCAGACAACCAGTTTTTAATTATGAGTTTTTGGTATACCAAGTGCCTGTAGAGGTAAGGAGTTAGTTGAGTTGACGGTGGAAGAAAAATAAAATTGATAGAAACTTTATTGTTAAAAATTCAAGTAGCCATACTATCAACTTTACTGAAATCCACCGGAAGTATATGGCTTTAAGAATAGCTGAGACTAGTCATTTGTGATTTTTCGTTCGTTACCAAAACAATCAATATACTACGCAGCCAGTTGGTAAAAATACGCTTGGAAAACTAGAGAGCAGCAGCATTCTTAAATCTACCAAATCTGTCATTATATAGTGGACATTGCTTTCGACAAACATCTGCTTTTTTAATAGCTGATGCTGGTGCATCTGTGGATGTTTTAAAAAGGCATGGAGGATAGAAATCGGCAGCCTTCGCCGGGAGGTACGTCGAAAACTCTATAAATAATAAAACACTATAGCCGAAAAAATTTTTGGACTTGATGATGTGAATACATTCCAAATGGGAGCTACAAGAAACCCTTCCAGACAAGGGTCTAACGAAGTATCTAGAACTGTTGCATGTACAGGGTGGCCATTTTATGGTGATACAGTACCTTATCTAGAAAACGGTAATAGTTACGACAAAAAGTTAAATACAAAAGTTGTTTGGATTCAATTTTTTAATTTAAATGGGTTTTTATAATAATATTATAATAAAATCTATATTTGAATTCTTTATCGTTTTTGAGTAAATTGAGTTTTTAGAATTTTTTTTTAAAACATATTTTTTAAAAAAAAAATTTTTACCTATAAAACTTTAATGGAACTGACTAATATCCTAAACATACATTACCAAGGGTTCAATTCAACGAGTTTCTATGTTGGTCGTACCAATTAATACACATGTGTTAAAAATGGAGAGCAAAACAAAGAGAACTTTAAATGTAAAAATCTCCTGTTTTTCAAATAGAACACCCTGTATATTTTTATTTCATCTGATTCAGCGTTCAATTACCTATCATTACTCATATATATGTCCTATACCTAAAATGAACAGTTTCGATTTTATTAGCCGTTTTCTGATTTGACTATTTTTTTTTAATATAAGTAAACAGATGAAGTAGGCTAAAATAAAAATGTCGTAAACTAAGCCTTATTCTCATTTCCTTAACACAGATAGCGACTATAAATAATGTTAGAAAATACAAATAAAAGTGAAATATTATGTAATTTATGTTCTTATTATTTAATGTTTACGAAAATAAGGGAGAGGCAAAAAAAATATTTTGTGCCACACGGTATAACTAATAACTAACTGTGTATTAAACATGATTAAAACAGGTTATAAAAAATTTTCAATATGGCCACCGTCCATTGCGATACATGAAGTGTAAATAGCCTCCATTTTTCGAATAGCGTTCCTTACCGAATTAGATGCATTAAAATTATTGATCTCTTCCCTGATTTTATTTTTAACTCATTTCTATTATTAGATCTATTTTTATAAACTTTATTTTTTAGTGCACCTCACAAAAAGAAGTCTAAAGGGCTTAAATCAGGGCTTCGTGGTGGCCAGGATATTAAACCATATCTTCCTAACCACAATGGAAAATGTTGATTAAGGAAATTTACTACCGGTGCAACCGTGTGGTAAGGGGCGCTATCCTGCTGAAAAATGATATTTTCTCGAATATTTGCTGGCAAGTCGTTGATAAGGGGCATGATTTCATTCCTAAGCAGCTCCAAGTATCTTTCGCCATTTAACGACCTGTCAAAAAATATTGGTCCGATAATACGGTCGCAAATAATTCCGCACCACACATTTACGGTTTGACGGCCTTGTTTTTTAATTGCTTTTATTAGATATTTATTAGTTTGAGACCAGTAATGAGTGTTTAAACACATTTTCGAACTGCCGGTCCATAATATCACAACAAAAAGTCAATTTTTCATTAAAGTCTAATTGTGATAATAATTGAGTTGGAAGAAATTTATAAAGATGATAACCATTCACCTGCAGTGTTTTTTGAATACTTCCTCTACTGACACCTGCAATGTCTCTGTCAGCATCTCTTTGGGATCTTTCATCATCTTCCTCGAAATAAAGTAAAATCTCCAGTTGTTTTTCCTCAGTGAGGACAATTTTGGACGATTTTTCTTAGAGTTTTTAAGGACACCATTTTCCAAATCACGCACAATTCGAAAAATATAGTCCTGGAGGGAACTCGATTATTAGGATATTCCCTCGAATATTCTCTAAGGGCTAACTCTGGACTTTTATTATTTTTTATGAAACAGTTGTATAATTTGAAACGTTCATCTAAACTATCTATATAAAGCCATTTTTTAACAAATTTCGCAGCAAACATTTGACAAAAACGACAAATAGAGCAAATGTCAACTTAAGTCAACAATTGCATTAGGTTATTTCCTAAGCCTATCTTGATTTGTTTAGTTTCTGATCTCACTTACTAACAAAATTCCGGGATAAATCAGAAAACAGCTAATAAAATCGAAACTGTTCATTTAAGGTATAGGACATATATATGACTAATGATAGGTAATTAAACGCTGAATCAGACGAAATAAAAATATACAGGGTGTTCCATTTGAAAAACAGGAGATTTTTACATTTAAAGATCTGTTTGTTTTGCTCTCCATTTTAACACCCTGTATATTAATTGGTAAGACCAGCATGGAAACTTGTTGAATTGAACCCTTAGTAATGTATGTTTAGGATGTTAGTCAGTTCCATTAAAGTTTTATAGGTAAAAAATTTTTTTAAAAAAAATATGTTTATTAAAAAAAATTCTAAAAACTCAATTTACTCAAAAACGATAAAGAATTCAAATATAGATGTTATTATAAAAACTTTCGCAAATTAACAGTAGAATCGAAACATGTAATAATATATAGGATGTCCCATTTAAATTAAGAAAGTTGACATGTGTCACGTCAAAACGAAACACCCTGTATAAACAAAATTGAAATAAAATAAAAATTTAATTGAATCCAAACAACTTTTGTATTTAACTTTTTGTCGTAACTATTACCGTTTTCTAGATAAGGTACTGTATCACCATAAAATGGCCACCCTGTACAGGGTGTCCTATTTTGGGTACTTTTGCGGGGTATCTCCGTTATTTTTATAGATAGAAAGTTGAGGTTTCCGCGACATTGTGCTACTTTTTCGTAGAACTAAAGATGCTGTTAACACAATTTTCATAGCCCTTTTAGTTTTCAAGATACAGGGCTAAATTGAAAATGTTGCATTTTCAGGTGCCCCTCGTATCTCAACGATTAGATAACTTATCGATAATGTGAAAACTGTTTCTTATATAACTTTTTCCGTTTAATTCAGCCTTCGGAATTAGTATACACGGTCAGGTCAAAAAGTTATCGGACTCTACTTTATTTTTTTAAATAGAATACCCTGTATGTTTATAGAGTATAAAGTTTGATTTTTTTTACCTTTTCAAAAATATATAATAGTATTCACGTTTTCTCAGAAACACACAAAAAAATGACAATTTTCTGAAATTAAAAGCATAATTTAATAGTAGGCTATAGCTATTGTTTATGACAACAAACAAAAATAATTGTCAAATATTGTCATCGGTTTTTGGTTCGACTTTTGGTGTATAAAGCCTGGGTTATATAACTTTAACGGAAGCGGCTACAACCAATGAAATTGCTAGATTTTTAGAGGGCGTTTCAAAACGCTCGTCCTTCCTAATAAATTTGACATTAATACACAACATCCTCGTCCATTTAAAAAAATGGCACACATTAATATGTCCATAATGCCTAGTCTTTACTAGGCATCATTGCTATGATATTCGTTATCCATTCTTGGCAAATAAAAAAACGCACATAAACTTAAAAACGCTATTCAAAGAATTACAAAAATGTGCCAATTTTGCATTAGAAAAAATGGTCGTCAATTTAAACATCACCTTTAAAAATTTGTTTTTTCTTTTTTTTAATAATGCTATTTTTTTGTGATTGTTATATTGTTACTTTATGCTATAAAACTGTTGTTCCAAACTGACAGTTATTAAAAAGCCCTATATGTATTTTTATATGAGAAGATATATATAGACCTATACGCAAGGTATCCAATTCTTCGTTAGCAATATGTAACTTTCAATTGTTTATTATTGTTGTTCACGGCCTACTATTAAATTATGAATTTAATTTCAGAAAATTGTCATTTATTTGTGTGTTTCTGAGAAAAAGTGCAAACTATTATATATTTTTTAAAAGGTATAAAAAAGACAAATTTTATAGTCTCTAAATATACAGGGTGTTCCACTTAAAAAAAGAAAGTAGGGTCCGATAACTTTTTGACCTGACCCTGTATACTAATTCCGAAGGCGGAATTCAGTTCTACGGGAAAAGTTTTCACATTTTCGATAAGTTATCTGATAGTTGAGATACGAGGGGTGCCTGAAAATGCAACATTTTCGATTTAGCTCTGTATCTTAAAAACTAAAAAGGCTATAACACAGGGGTGCTCAAACGGCCGATCGCGATCGACCTGTCGATCGCGAGTGCTTTTTGAGTAAATCTCGAAAAGAAAATTTTTTTTATTAAATAGGTATTAAACTACAAACATTTATTACGTAATAAAATAACACTCTGCTAGCGGCAAAAGGCGGCTTTATCAAAGGAACGCGCGGTACTTGTCAAAGAAAAACCGCGTTTTTTATTCTTGCCGCTTTTCTAGAAATTTCGGGCGGCACGTTTGACGGGAACATTCGAGACTTTCGTTCACGCCGATATAAATGTTGCGCCTGCAGGAATTGGAGTCATTCTGAATTGCAACTTGAAGGCAATACTACGTCGATACAAAGTTTATTATTAAATAGTACAAAATGAGTGCAGCGAAGAAATCTAAAAGGTATCATTTTAATAACGATTGGGAGGAAGAATTTTTTTTTGTATGGTGAAGGATAAGTGCATCTGTTTTATTTGTCGTGCGTCAGTTGTAATACCTAAGCGTGGTAACTTAGAGAGGCATCATAAAACGGTTTAAAAAAACTATGAAAATGACTTTCCGCCACAGAGTGAATTAAGAAAACGAAAAGTACGTGATTTGATATCTTGTTTGAAATAAAGAACAACCCATGTTCACAAGACCAGCCAAACAATCAAAAGCTGCTACGATCGCGTCATTTAAAATCTCTCATATATTGGCGAAACACAAGAAACCATTCGAAGATGGATCGGTTTTGAAGGAAGCATTTATTGAAGCGGGTGAGATATTTGGAGATTTTAAAAATAAAACAGAAATCATGTCTGCTATTAGAGAACTTCAGTTATCTCGTCCCACTGTCACAAGGCGTATTGAAGTCATGAGTCAGGACATGGCAGATAGACTAAAAAATGATATGTACATACTTTTCTTTACAGTTCGACGAATCCACCGATATGACAGACACTGCCCAGCTGTGTATTTTTATTCAGATGGTATTCAATGACATGTTGGCTAAGGAAGAATTTTTGACAATCATTCCTCTGAAGGGGAAGCCCCGTGGTGAAGATATGTATGCCGTTTTCTTCAATTTTGTAAAAAACTACAAGCTACCAATATATAAATTAGTGTGCATTACAACCGATGGAGCACCAGCAATGACTGGAAACAAAAACGGTTTTGTGGCATTGTGTCGAGCTAATGAAGATTTCCCTTCATTTTTTTCAATCCATTTCATTATACATCAACAAGGTTTGTTTTTAAAAGTTTTAAACACGGAGGAAATTATGGGCATTGCAACAAAAATTGTGAATTCCATCCGTGCACGTAGCTTGCAACGGCGGCTCTTTAAGTTGCAGTTGAAAGATAGGGAGTTAGCTGAACACAGTGATTTAGTTCTTCACACGGACGTCAGGTGGTTGAGTCGCGGAAAATTCCTAGAAAGGTTTCAAGAATTATTGCCCGAAATAACAGCTTTTCTAGACGAAAGAGGTGATGGCACTCAGATGTTGAAAAACGAAAAATGGCTGACTGATTTAGCATTTTTGACTGACATCACAATGCACTTAAACACCATCAACTTGGAGCTTCAAGATAAAGGAAAAACTGTTATTGAGATGATTATCGCAGTAAACGCATTCAAAAGTAAATTGCAACTTATGATAGATCAACTGAAAAGAAAGGATCTGAAACATTTTCCGTCTTTGAAAGCAAGGATTCCTCAGTTGAATTATGATACGTATGAGGCTGAATTATCAAATATTTTGGGACAATTCGAAATGCGTTTTTATGATTGTAGTAAATTGGCAAATGTAGCATCATTTATGAGTTATCCTTTTACATGTAAAAACATTGAGGAATTAGCTACTGAAATAGCAAGTCAGTTTAATATGAACTCATGTTCTGTTGAAAATGAGTTGGTGCAGATTATATCTCAAAGCTATAGCATCTGATACAAATTTCTGGTGTTTTATATCTAAAGATAAATATCCGAATCTAAGGCAAATCGCCCTTTAACTGACAGCAATGTTTGGGTCAACTTACTTGTGCGACTCTGCATTTTCTGAAATGAAGATAATTAAGTCAAAATATCGCAATCGACTAACTGAGGACATGCAGTGCCACGCTTCAACATCCAAAGTCACTCCTTAGTTAAGTTTAACAACATATGTAACTCTTTTGTTTTATAACAACCAATAAACTCGCAATTTTGAATAACTATGAGTTTTTTCGTTGGTGTTGTAGAGAAGAACCTAACTAGACCTAACCCAAACCTTGACTAAAATAATGTATATTGTGCGGAAAGCTAATATCTTTATATGCTACGGTACGCTCTACCTAGGTAGGTAGGTAGGGTGTATGTATCGTGTATGTACGACAACCCTGCATCACACATACTTCCAGCCTCTCAGAGTCGATCGTAGTCTAAAAATATTGAGGTAGATCGCCAGCAGTTCAAGTTTAAGCACCCGTGGACTATGATAATTTTGTTAACGACATCTTTAGTTTTACGAAAAAGTAGCCCACTGTCGCGAAAACCACAACTTTCTAAGTACCCAAAATGTGACCCCTGTACTTCTACAAGTAACGTTATACTGACGACGAAACAATGGATTATTTAATATTGTAAATTGTACTAATGTAAATATTCATATATTTTAGTCCCTTGGGACTAAATGAACATCTTTAGTCCCTATTAGGCGGGACTAAGGATATACTTTTGGTCCCAAAAGTACAAAAAATAATAAATAGGTGTCTTAATTTAAAAAAATGAAGTTAGCTGTCATAAATTATTTTTTGTCACCCTGTATACACGAAATTTTCATAAAAAAAAACGGCAACTAAAATTAGGAATCAACGTGTCCGAGGCTTTTGCCAAAAATTAATCGTGTATATGTTATTAATTTGTTCAAACCTATACGTTTCACAATAATTATTTTAAAAACAGTTGAATTTAGGTACAGGACATGATACATAAAATATGTTTAGAATTTGACATAGAATTTCAAAATAAAATAAAAAATTGGTGTTTCAATTAAAAAAAAAAGAACTTGGCTCTCATTACTTATTTTTGGATCACCTTATGCTATATACATGAAATTATCATAAAAAACGTCAACTAAATTTAAAAACCGAGTTTTTTTTGAAAAAATAAACAACCCTGTACTTTTTAAAAATTTCATTCCAACCTTAACGTTCTCCCTGTATATATCAAGTATTCTTAAAATTTTGCACAGAATTCAAAAATGACAAGATATTTTAAAACATACAGCTTTCTATTGAACAATCTATGAGTAATTATTGTGGATTTCCAGTATGGAATATATATAAATTCACCTGATTTCGGATTGCAAATATCTACCTTAGTTTTTATGGTTTCGTATCACTTTTAATTGTAAGCTAACATTATAGTTATTTTCCTAACAAGTGCTCAAAGTGATACTTTCCCGCACGCAAAAGCAGTTAGACGAAAGACGCGAAGCGGAGTTCGGATATGTTAGGAACAATATTTTTTCTACAAATGTTACAAATGTTTTACCTATTTATAAAGGCAGGTTCTAAGCGCGGGTAAAACAATATTTCTTATACGTCATAAAATTGTAACAGTTTGTGGCATGCTGCAAATTTACAGCTGAGAGCAACCGGTTTCTTGGGAAAGTTGATGAAGATAGTTCGTTATCCGGCGTTAATAAAATAGAATGGTTTTCTCGCGAATTGACAAACTTGCATAACTCTTTTTTGTATGTAGTTGAGTCGCTAATACATCCCTCCGCGGCTCTTGTAAAGAATTTTACCTATGGAATTTAACAAATTTAAAATATACATTTGAAAGATTACCTTTTTTAAATAATTCCTGTACACAAAAATTTATGGATGTGGCACTTTTTTAAATTATATCCAAAAAAACTAAGGTTTCGGAAGGTTGCACTGAACTTGTTTTTGGCGTATCGCTAAAAACATATTTTTCACAAATTTAATATATGAACTACGTAAAAAGACTGATTATATTATAATGCTTTATAACACAAAAATGATTATTTCTTACTAAAAGTTAGAAGTAATTATTATATTTGACATTATTAAATGTTTTTAAACATAATTACAGCCGCTAAATGAAAGAGAGCGGGAGTGTCGTCTGTTGGACGGCAATCCAGTGTGCTGGGGATGCTACGTTGCCAAGTTTATTTTATATACGATCTAGATAAATTATATAAGAAAAACAAAATACATTTGTAGGTAGCGCGAAGGCACTAGGTGGATTGGTGCCGGGTTAGCACCACGTTAAAGCCCTAAAAGACAAATAACAGCGCAGGGTATCACTGGCGAAAGTCTAACATTCGGCATCGGCCTAGAAGGTCGATTGGTACCAGGTTAGCACCAGGTTGAGCGCCGTAGGCATCATCATTAAAGCCCTAATATAAAAGGTGAACGACAGCGAAGTGCATCACTGGCGAAAGTCTAATATTTTGGATCGGCACAGGGATCCAAATGCGTTACTGTCGGGAGACAAACGTGAAAAATTTAATACAATACAATAATTAAACAATTAAACTCACGGAATTTGATAATTTTTTAATATAAAATAGAAAGTTTACCTTCATTTAATTGCTTTAAGAAAATAAAAGAAATGGATGAACTACTTTTTCTATTAAAAAAACCAAAAAGAAATTCGATGTTTTCACTGTATTCCAATGCGCCATATTCCTTAATATGACAATTTGAAGAAAGGCTATCTTGTACTGTTGCCAAACTTACATTACTGTATTGTATTAAATTTTTCATGTTTGTCTCCCGACAGTAACGCATTTGATCCCTAAAGCGATTCCAAATATTAGACTTTCGCCAGTGATGCACTTCGCTGTCGTTCGCCTTTTATATTAGGGCTTTAATTAATGCCTACGGCGCCTAAACTGGTACTAACCCGGTACTAATCTACCTAGTGCGGTCAACACTAATCAACAGGCGGGTGCATCACTGGCGGAAGCCTAACATTCGACATTTCGCCAGTGATGCCCTGCGCTGTTGTTTGTCTTTTAGGGCTTTAGGAAAAATATGTTTTTAGCGATACGCCAAAAACAAGTTCAGTGCAACCTTCCGAAACCTTAGTTTTTTTGGATATAATTTGAAAAAGTGCTTCATCCATAAATTTTTGTGTATAGGAATTATTAAAAAAGGTAATCTTTCAAATGTATATTTTAAATTTGTTAAATTCCATGGGTAAAACTCTTTACAAGACCCCTCTTCTGGTATTTCTCGGAACTATCCATTTTAAGCAGAATTACTTTTTTCGAAGCTTTTTTCAAATGATTGAAGGTTTGTATTTTGGTTTACATAGCAAAAAGACTGAAATTGTCAAAATTGCAAGGTGGCAAAGAGAACTTATTGTTGTCTTATTTGACACTGACAAGTAATGATACAGGGCGTTTAATTAGTTATCAACTTATGGTAATCTAATATGGATGGATGGCAAATTTGGCTACATTCTCTACTAACGTAACAAAAACACACGATAAATCTTTATTTTTTGAATATTATTTAATGCTCAAAACATTAAAATATCTAAAAGTCCTGTTTAAAGACGATAATTCTGCGAATATAAAAGTGTGCGCAAAGAGTTTCCGTGCGCAAAATTCAACTTTGTGCACCCATTCGAGCACGCTCATATTTTTCCCTGTTGTTTTTCAAAATCAAAAATCTTGCACAGGCTTCTACAGAAGGTAGAGATAATACTTATAATGAAAAAATTAAAAACTAAGATATGATTATTCATTTCGCTTTAACTTTTACCAAATTTCTAAAAAACGTATTTAGTATAAAACATGCTAGATGAAATATGTTTAGAATTTTTAGGAAAATACAAGATTCAAAAAAGAACTGGATATTTTAGTTTAGCGATATTATTTTGTTTTTTTTTTCACAGATCTGAAAGATACTAGAGGAAAATTTATTACTATTTCGTGAAAAATAACTGTCTTCAGAATCTCTTTTCTCTAATAGTCGATTTAAAAATATTTTTTAATAACTATCATAATACACAATGATTATCTTTTTTAGAGATTAGTAGACTGGGACAAACCAATGTTAGTTCAAGTAGCTAGTTTAGGAACAAAATATAAGGAATGGGTAATTTCCCCTGTAGATAGAGATCTACGACTATTTGGAAACCCCATTTTGGAAAGTTTGACAATCACCCCCTGGTACGTTGTACCTATAGTATGGATACCAATTATAATTTATTTAATGAAATTAGGAACAGAGCGATATATAGAAACAACCAAAGGTTAGTATAATCTACAGATTTATATATTTTTCTCTTGTTTAAGTTTAGTGTAGAAACATATTTAAACCAAAACTATATGTTTAAGCTATAAAACATACTTTGGATCAATTAATGGTAACAATTGTCAATCTTATAATCTGCTAAAACATGTAGCTATAATTAGTAAACTATTTCATATTACTTTTTTTTTAACTATTTAACTTTTAAGAAACTCTTTTTGCAAAATCAGTTGCTGCTTTCTTGAATATTAACATAATTTATACAATCGACTGAAAATCTTGGATATAATATGAGACTTCCTATTGTTTACATTTTTTAGAGCTAGAGGAAAACAACGAATTCCCATTTTTAGCTATTCTGGTCACAAAACTGCATAAAGGACATTTCGAATACACCGTGTACAGAAAATCAACTCATACAGACAGATATTTAAATGCAAGATCACATCACCAGCACAAATTCAAGATGTGACCAGTACCCTAATATCCAGATCCGTGCGATTGACTGATACACAGACGAGACAAAACAAACTTAATAAATATGTAGTTCTTTGAAAAAAAAATTGCTACACAAATCACACCATAGAGAAAGCTATTAATGCACAGGGAACAACAAACAACAAAAATTATGAACCGGGAAAGCAACAAGCAGTCTTACCATACGTAAAAGGCATAACAAACAGAATCGGAAGAATTCTTAGGAAACACAGCATTCAAATAATACACAAGCCATAAACAACTATAGGTAAACTACTTGGAAACCCAGAAGATAAAATCAAACTGGAAAACCACGGAGTATGCAGCATTCCGTGCCAGGACTGTGAAAAGATCTACGTGACGCAAAACAATAGTGGAAGAGCATAAACTCAGCATCAGAAACAAACAAACAATCTCAGCTCTATTCCTATATCATCTGGAAACCGGCCACAAAATAAATTTCGATGGGTGCAGGGATATTGCCAGAACATTATAACATAAAAAATTAAGCGTAATTAGCGCAACAACAACAGCACCATCTGGAAAAAATAAATAACGACCAAGGGCCACTCAGATATCATCTGCTGATGATGCTGACTTGGTTAGCGAAACGCGCATCCAGAACGGAAAAGTTGTGGTTTAGTGCGGTTAGAACTATTGTATTTTGAGTTGCTTTGTAGATGTTGTTGTCAGTGTTTAGATATTTGTCTTTCCCTATTATGTTTTTTAAGCATCCTGATATGCGTGTTACTGCCGTGGTCAGTTTTTCATTTCTTGTTGTATTCCATTACTTGTTATTTCGGGGCTTAGATAGTTAAGAGACATGACCTGCTCCATGGTTTTACCGTGGACTTCAAGTTTACACCTTACTGGGTCTTGCTTTTTCGGTGGCCATATTCTACGTATGCCTGCTTTTCCAAATCTTGCTACTGATTGAGTTCCATATGATGATCCTACCCACAACCATCTTCACGGTCCGCCGCTGTTTTCGCGTTCCCACCCCTGGGCAATAACCATATAACATTTAATCCGTGAATTTAAACCCTTCAGACAATCCATATAAAAAACTCGAGAAAAATTTTTTCTTACCTTCCACTGACTAAAAAATATTCTCTGTAGTAAACACATTTTTTTCTGTTTTCAGATTCGTCTCCTTCTGGGGCAGTAGTATTAAATATATTTCTAGGAGTCATTTTATGGACTATTTTGGAATATTCTTTACATAGATGGGTATTTCATATGGAACCATCAGGACATTCCAAAAGTATGATATATATACATTTTGCGATACATGGGCTCCACCACAAAGTAAGTTTATTTTGTTTTCATAATAGTAGTGAGAAAAAATCACTTTCAGTTCACCTTCCACCCCCAGACTCGTGGCGTTCTCCCCTACTCCACTCCCCATCCAGCTTCATGACGATCTTGAGCTAGGCTTCACTAAATTGGCTTTGAACGTAGAGTTGTAGGTGTGCATTTGACCAGGTGGATTAACGTTGTATAACTAGACTCTTCCACTTGACCTTGGATATATACTAGGTTCACTCATCTTACATACAAATCTAACTCGTTGTGATGTACCCTTTAAAATATACATGCACCCCCAATTTTTTATATGTAGATTATTCGAGTAAATATATGAGAGATTTCTGAAGACATTTTTCCAAACTATTTTCTTTTCTTTCTAATACACCTAATCAAAATGAGATATATAGATATTCTTAAGCAAATTATTGAATGAAACCGAAATTATATTATTTCCAAGGTCTGCAAACTGATATAAAACACATCTGAAATAAAAATCTATAAAACAAACGAATCAAACTTTCGTAATCATAAAAACAAAGTGATTTGCACTGTGTTTTTGCAAATTACATATTAGCGCATTTGATCTGAGGCACGCAGCCAGAAATTGAATTCAGGGGTGGGAAGTAACCAAACGGTCAAACCTCAGGAAAATTAGTGAGAAGTATGTTTATACCAACATATTTTTAAAATTTCAGGGGGGTCCAGGCCTCTGGCTACGTGCCTTTGATCTGTTTACTATATGCCAAATTTAAATATCTATTTATACAAAGAAAACTAAAGTGTAAGAGCTTATCAGATAACCTATATTTAAATAGGGTATTAAGTGAAAATAATTTTATAGACACTAGTAGCTACATCAGCTGCGTAAATAATGCCTAAACCTTACATATTTTATTAAATTCTCATACATTTTTCTAAATTTTACCTTGTCTTGATTTTCTGGATATACTTACTTTGGGTTGTAAGTAAATTAATGTTAAGGTAATTTGAAACGAGTTATGATTGGTTATGTTGGTTTGAATCGGACAGGGATTTTAAGTTCATCGAAAAGTTATTCTTAATATACATTGCAGTATGTATTATATTTAAATCTAAAATAAATATATATTTTAGGTACCTTTCGACTCAAGAAGATTGGTCTTTCCACCGATTCCAGCTGCCATCATCACATTAATTTTATACAAATTATTCTCTTATGTGATCTCCGAATCCAGTATTATTTTAGTTGTAACTGGTGCCCTAATAGGTAAGTTTTTTGTACACTAATTATTATTAGTTTAGAGCAAGGGTCTTCAACCAATACCTACTAAACAACGAGGCCTACCAGCTGAAATTAAAATAGGCCATACGTCACGACATCTAGGCCGGCAGTCGCCTCCGTAAGAAATGCATTAAAGCATAAACCAATGCAGTTTTGCTTATGTCGTATCGTGATAACTGGCCATTAGACGTACTGGCCGACAACCGGCACTTGCTAATCGAAAACAAAACAGTGTGAAACATGATGTTGTTGTTCGTGAATTAGAGTAAACAGAGTAGTTTTGTCTCCAATTTTGGTGAAAATTTAGTTATATTTATTAGTTTCTGTACGTTTAAATTCACGTAAACATGTCGTTTAAGTGTTCTGTGCCTAACTGCCGGGGTAATTATAAAACCGGACCAAAAGTTCATGTGTTTAATTTCCCGAAAATGATTTGCAAAAAAAATGGCTACGAGCAATTCCGCGGGATGATTTAGTGCCCAATAAAAACACTAAAGTGTGTGAGCTACATTTTTCTAAAGGTAGTATAATTTGGGATATTTCAGAATAGGATCCGAGAACAGGTAAAATTATTTCAGTACATTTTAAAAAACCCCGATTAAAAGAAAATTCTGTACCAACGGTTTTCCCAAATTGCCCCAATTATTTGTCAAAAAACGTTCTTGACCGCAAAAGTAAAGATGAAAAAAATAGGAATCTTGATGAACTACATCTTTTGCAAGCCATAGAGCAAAGTAAAGAAGAGTTTAAATTATATAGAGAGACTACATGTTTTCAAAGTTTTGAAGAGATTTTAAAAGTATTTCTAAATTTTAGTTTAAGGAAAGGGTGGTTTTCGGTAAAGGATACAGATAAAATAACTTTATTTAAACTTGAATATACTCCTGGTCCCCTAGTAACTTAAGCAATTATTATAAATAGCGATTTAAAATTAGAAACATTTTTATATGGTCAATCTGTTTGTGTTTCAATAACAAATTCAAAATCCCCATTTTTATCTAGCAATTTGAATGAAATAGAAAGTTTAATTGACACAATGGACAATAGGATGATGTCAATACCCATAAATCTTGATAGCGACATTCCTGATCCTAGTGAAACTCGTGATTTACCCCATACCGAGTCAAGTCAACTCCCCAGTACTAGTGAAACTCCCACAGAAACTCCCAATTCAGATAAAGTTGAGTCTGATAATGACAATTTTTTCAATTTGTGACTGATATTCTTTTAAACCTAAAAGGTTCTGACGAACTCACTCAAAATCTAAAATTTCTCTCAGAACAGTTAACTTTGTTAAGTACTTCAAAAGAAAGGTATCAATATTCACCAAGCACCTCTGAGTTATGTTCAATTTTGTTTACAATAAGCTCTCATTGCTATAAATATTTGTGAAGTCATGCTCCTATTATCTTACCTCGTCTTAACACAGTAAAATCTATTTGTAATAGATTTTTAACAGATCCTCATATCGATGAAAGATTTTTTTTTAACCTATGCTCGTAATATTTTTCAATATTTAACAGATAAACGTAAAAACTCCCCTTAAGGGAAAACATTTGTTAGATAAATATCAGGAACCTTTTACCAAACAAATATTAACAGCCCCCAATGATGATCCTAAATTTTGTTTTTTGCTAAAAATTCAAAATTGACTAAATACTTGGAGTTCAACTAATTTTACAAATGTACTGACTCGACAAACCCACACTGCATTAAACCATACCATTCATGGGCCTCTTGAAGTTACTGAATACTGTTTAACTGAGCTTAATATGAATTATCTATTACGGGGCAAATTTCAAACAGATCCATTGGAAGGGCGTTTTGGAAAATATAGGCATTGGCTGATGGTCATTATCATATCTCCGTTCGACAGCTATATGAATGAGAAAAAAGACTTAGAATTCAGTCTATGTTATCTCTAAAATCTAGACATTATGGGGACATTAATATAAATCAGTTCTTCGAACCTACCTGAATGTGAAACACAGTCATTAGACCCCAATTTAAATTCTGAACATGTTAATAATTTATTATCTAAAATCGTAGTTACACAGTCTGATACCGAAGCTATACAATCAAAACTCCCATTGCTGATATTGCTGCTGTATTGTTTGTAAAAAAATTAGTTGTACTTTTTGCAAAGAAAACTTAACTCTCGATGAACCTTGTGTTGTAGAGGATTCTTATAATTTAGTTAATTCCTTAAGTCGACGTGCTCTTTTATAACCTCGAGAACAGGTAATAGATGTAGTTCAACCGCATATATTATATTTAAAAAGCTAATTGATGAATTTGAAGACATATTTTTAGATATTTACAACAAAAAATCTTTTCTTTGTGAGTTGTTTTTAAGTTATTTTAATAAAAATACACTTTTAACTCCTTTTGAAAGTTGTAAAAGCCAACTAAAAATTAATGTTTCAAAAAAAATCCTTTTTAGTAGCATTTCAGATACATTTCTTAATAATTATTGCTCTAAACATAATCATAATTTATTAAATAAAACAAAAAAAGGAAACTACTGACTTTAAATAAATAGGAAGTATCATCAATACAATCTTTTTCAGAATTTAGCAAATAACAGCCTATTATATTCTTGATCATATAGACTCACCACAGCACAGGCATATACCACTTACCCAAACTTGAAACCAAATCCGATTTTGACAAGTTAAAATAATAAGCTATTGTATTTTTGATCATCAGGACTCGCTAAAGGCATATATTACTTACCCAAACTTGAAACCGTACCCGATTTTGCCAATATAAAACAATAACCTATTATATTCTTGATCATATGGACTCACCACAGGCCTATACTACTTACCTGGACTTGAAACCTTACCCGATTTTGACAAATAACTCGGATTGACAATTTACTAATTGGCTAAAATAGCACAATTAGTAAGCAAAAAATCATACCGACATCTGTTTGAAATTTTACGGTAGATCCGGGCAAAAGTTGTCGGGTAAAAACACGGAAGGGTTTAGTGGGTAGGGACTTTACCGAATCCCACACTGCTCTGGAGTGCCTTGTGCACAATAGTTCGTGCGTAAATGCATTCCTCGTCGTGTAACAAAAAAAAAACGAGTAATCGCTTAGGAGTCGCCTTTGGCATTTTAATTCTATAGCGAAACCGAATAAATTCAAAAACTCATAAAATAAACCCTATAAATTGATGTTTATTTGCTGAAATTAAAAAAAAATCTCATTTAAATATTTGTAAATAAACCGTACCTTTTAATGTAAAAATAAATTGTCCATATTGCTCAAAGAGACCTAGTTTTAATAACAAACATAGAAAAAGGCTCCAAGTCTCGGTCTCATTAAATTATAATTTTACAATTCACAACAATGACTACCATCTGATAAAATACACGATTGCAATCGCTTCGTCATTGATTTCTGACACGTTCAAAAGTCCCTGGAGTATTCCTTATGACATTGCAATTGTCAATTATACGATTTCCCAAGTCGTTTACATCTAGTACAGGAGTTTTATAAATCAGAGCTTTCAGATGACTTCGTCAATAGAAATCTAGAGAATTTATATCAGGACTACGAGCTGGCCAATCCAGCGATTAGGGTAAGTAATGTCGAAAACTTGATTGGCTGTATGAAAATCTTGATGAAAATCTATTATCAACAATGTAAATCCATTATTAACAATGTAAATAAAACATTTTAAACTGTTTTAGATTTTAACTTTTATTCACAACTTATGAAATATGTTTCGTTAACACTCTAGCTTCGTCGCACAAACGGTATTTAAACTAACACGTTGCTAAATGAGCTTGATTTTTATAAAACATATTTCTAGGTAGACTTTTATGGCATACGATAGTCCTAAATAACATCTGGACGGAAATTTCTAACATTAAAAGAGGTTATTTGTGTCTAAATTGTCGTTTAAGAGATACTCGGTGTTCTCACGTTTATTAATTTCCATAGACTCAAAAAGTGACAATTTTTTAATTTTGCTTATGGTTTCTAAATTTTATTTATTATATTATTTCTAAAATCATTAAAAATATTCAATAGACATTTAACGTCATCTAGGGGCCTTGTGGGTAGTCGTGATCGTGAGTTCACAGAGTGGATCTCTTCAAACTAGGTGTGCTAGCGTCCTCGTAGTGTCATTCGCGGGCGCGGCGAGATACATTATTTTCTTTAGCCTCTGGGAGCTTCAGGAAATTGGAAGGCGGTCCGCGGGTTGCAGCAATACCTACTAAACAGTGAGGCCTACGCGCTTACGCGTGATGTGATCAAATTTAGGCCTATGTTATTTTAATACCTTCATAGAAAAAGACTCCAAGTCTCGGTCTCATTAAATTATAATTTTACAATTCACAACAAACATGACACGTGTTTCGCCCTTTCGAGCATCATCAGACCTATAAACAACAGAGAGAACCTTAGTAAATAATCACACTCACAAATCCTAAAACAATAACTTACAAATAGAATAAAACACACTAAAGCACAACAAAACAAACAACTACTTATACATATTTGATGGACATTAAAATGAGGTTAAGTCTCACGTGAATAAACAAAATAAAATATTAAAAAAAAAGGTTCATGTCTCTAGACGGGATCGAACCCAGACCACCCGAGTAAGACGCCGAAGCAACCACCCACAGACCACTGGACTAGTCGAAGAAAAGAACCAAAAACTCTCACTCTATGAATTAGTGAATGAAATGAAGGTTGCCTATAATTATTATTACATTAAATTGTTAAATATTAGGGTTGGTTCAAAATTAAAAACATCGTTAACGCAAGTGAGAATGGGACTTTTTATAGCTTTGGTTATTTCCATTTTTTCTAGAAGGTCAAGCTTTTTCCCCTTCGGACATTCATGTAAAACATCAACGTCAGAAATTGAAAATTCATGACCTGACTCCAACAAATGATTGGTAAAAGCTGAAACAGTTTCAGTTACATCCGTATTTCTGAATTTGTTGACAAGGCTTGTGCCTCCCGCAGACTGTATTCAGTTGGTAAGGGATTTATTGGCGAGATCTTCTTTGCCACAGTTACTCGTTGATGGCCTCACTGCTCTTCTTACCTTAGTTTTGGACCAAAATTTTTTCAAATTTAATGGACAGTTATATAGGCAAAGGTCTGGGCTGGCTATGGGTTCTTGTTTGTCGCCATTTCTGAGTGAGGTTTTCATGAACAATTTGGAAAACAGGATAATGAATAGTTATTTTGCCTCCTTCCTAACAGCATATAAAAGATACGTGGATGATATTTGCATTGTGTGGAATGGCAACAGAAATCAGTTGGAAGAGTTTTTACAATTCGTTAACTCCTTGCATCCTAAAATTGAGTTTACATTGGAAATGGAAGATGAAGGAAAACTACCGTTTCTTGATCTTTTACTATCGCGGAAACACAGTAGGATAGAGTTTGAGGTTTACCGGAAAACATCGTCCACGGATAATGTTATTCAGTATGCTTCAAACTCTCCTTACACACATAAATTCGCCGCGTTCAACTCCTTTTTCTATCGGTTGTGTAATTTACCATTGTCAAGGGAAGCGTTTAATAAGGAGCGTGATATAATGCAGATTGCTATGAATAACGGTTTTCCTTTGGAGTCCATCACCAAATTATATTACAAATTTATAAACAAGTACAAAATGTTCTATACTGTCATACATTCAAAACTTAGCGATGAGACAATTTTTTTCAAGTGCATTACTTTTTTCGGGAGTATTTCTCTCCTATTGGCAATTTTTTTTTTTAAATATTAAAAATGTCAATATTTCATTAAAAACAGTAAATACTCTCAAGAGACATTTAGTAAGGACAAAGAACACAACCGATAAATTGTCCAGATCTGGGGTTTATGCACTAAATTGTATCGAATATTCCACGACCTATGTGGGACAATCAGGTCGAAAAATTTCCACAAGGGTGAGAGAACATTTAAGCCTTGTCAACAAATTCAGAAATACGGATGTAACTGAGACTGTTTCAGCTTTTGCCAATCATTTGTTGGAGTCAGGTCATGAATTTTCCATTTCTGACGTTGATGTTTTACATGAATGTCCGAAGGGGAAAAAGCTTGACCTTCTAGAAAAAATGGAAATAACCAAAGCTATAAAAAGTCCCATTCTCACTTGCGTTAACGATGTTTTCAATTCTGAACCAACCCTAATATTTAATAATTTAATGTAATAATAATTGTAGGCAACCTTCATTTCATTCACTAATTCATAGAGTGAGAATTTTTGGTTCTTTTCTTCGACTAGTCCAGTGGTCTGTGGGTGGTTGCTTCGGCGTCTTACTCGGGTGGTCTGGGTTCGATCCCGTCTAGAGACATGAATCTTTTTTTTTTTAATATTTTATTTTGTTTATTCACGTGAGACTTAACCTCATTTTAATGTCCATCAAATATGTATAAGTAGTTGTTTGTTTTGTTGTGCTTTAGTGTGTTTTATTCTATTTGTAAGTTATTGTTTTAGGATTTGTGAGTGTGATTATTTACTAAGGTTATCTCTGTTGTTTGTAGGTCTGATGATGCTCGAAAGGGCGAAACACGTGGCATGCTTGTTGTGAATTGTAAAATTATAATTTAATGAGACCGAGACTTGGAGTCTTTTTCTATGAAGGTATTAAAATAACATAGGCCTAAATTTGATCACATCACGCGTAAGCGCGTAGGCCTCACTGTTTAGTAGGTATTGCTGCAACCCGCGGACCGCCTTCCAATTTCCTGAAGCTCCCAGAGGCTAAAGAAAATAATGTATCTCGCCGCGCCCGCGAATGACACTACGAGGACGCTAGCACACCTAGTTTGAAGAGAACTCTGTGAACTCACGATCACGACTACCCACAAGGCCACAAGGATTTTAGAAATAATATAATAAATAAAATTTAGAAACCATAAGCAAAATTAAAAAATTGTCACTTTTTGAGTCTATGGAAATTAATAAACGTGAGAACACCGAGTATCTCTTAAACGACCATTTAGATACAAATAACCTCTTTTAATGTTAGAAATTTCCGTCCAGATGTTATTTAGGACTCTCGTATGCCATAAAAGTCTACCTAGAAATATGTTTTATAAAAATCAAGCTCATTTAGCAACGTGTTGGTTTAAATACCGTTTGTGCGACGAAGCTAGAGTGTTAACGAAACATATTTCACAAGTTGTGAATAAAAGTTAAAATCTAAAACAGTTTAAAATGTTTTATTTACATTGTTAATAATGGATTTACATTGTTGATAATAGATTTTCATCAAGATTTTCATCCAGCCAATCAAGTTTTCGTCATTACTTACCCTAATCGCTGGATTGGCCAGCTCGTAGTCCTGATATAAATTCTCTAGATTTCTATTGACGGAGTCATCTGAAAGTTTTGGTTTATAAAACTCCTGTACTAGATGTAAACGACTTGGGAAATCGTATAATTGACAATTGCAATGTCATAAGGAATACTCCAGGGACTTTTGAACGTCACTGACAATCAATGACGAAGCGATTGCAATCGTGTATTTTATCAGATGGTAGTCATTTGGTTCATCTACTTTAAGGTCGAAATTGTTTATTTTTTACTTTTCTGAAATTTATGTATAGCAATTAATACATAGTTTTTATTTTTTTAATGTTGTCCATGGATAATTTTTAAAGTACGAGGCTAGATACAAACGAAATAGTTGTATTTTTAGTTTTCCTAAACTGAAAAAACTATAAAAACTGCAAAAAGAGTCAGGGGCGTACTTTTTTTTCTCAATAATAGTGGTTGCGATGCCCCTCCAAACCCCTTAATTACTTCAATCTAGTTAGGACTGAATTAGCGCTTTAGTACTAAAAATGACACTGCCAAATTTTAACCAAATCGGCTTAAGGATATTTACGATCTTTATAAAAAAAAAACGATTTTTTTAAAAAACTAACACCCCTTATTTCAGAATCGAGACAACTCCGCACACATGTTAATACGAACTTTTTCTCTTAAAATGTCCTAAGGAATCACCTCCTGGAGTTACGACCGTAGTTAGGAAACACCCTGTATAGTTGGTGGTTGCTCAGTTAGCGCCTGTTTGTATTCTACTTTTAAAAGTCAAAGTGTCAAAAATATTTATAATGTTTTTATGCTATTGACAATCATATTTTCATGTAAAAAATGGAGGGTAGAAAAAATACGGTGTTTCAAGACATTTCAAACTTTTCACTTAACCCGTATTTCTTATACAGTGAAGACATAAAGTCTGTCCCCCTCTTGTCTTTTTAACCGCTCGGTATATTTCAAGAAAACATCTGGGTGCAGTTTTGAAACTTTTTTTATAGAAGGGGGTCGAGAGATAGATCGTTTTAAAGGTCTTTTTATTTTTAATTCAACCCCCGATTTTGAACACATTTGATTCAGCAGTTCTCAAATGATAACTGATTTCAGATTTGGTTTTCTGATACGTGGTTTTGTGCAGCATTTTTATATGCTCACTGTATATGATGCCACCAAACAGGCATATTCGTATGAAAAAAGCTGTTTTCAAAACTTGTTATACAATATCCTATTTTTTTATTTTTACAACCGCTCTATAAACTTCAATTAAATAATAAGGCAAATTTCTTTTTTTGGTTATTATTTCTAATCGTTTTTTCTCCGATCTTCACTTCCGTATACCACAAGGTAAACATTAATTTTTTAACAAATAAGATAAATATATACCAACCTTTGGTACTCGTCGCGTGATTTTATATCTGTGTTAAAATAATATTAGATCATATTTTACTTGTGTTAATCTTTATTTACATAAATTGAAATTTTACAATCTAGATTACTTCACTATTGATACATTTGTTTTATCAGTATTTTTAAAATTTTAGGGTATGTCACTTATGATATGATACACTTTTATTTACATTACGGAACGCCAAAAGAAAACAGTTATTTTTATCATCTGAAGAGGTACCACAATCAACATCACTTTGCACATCATGACAGTGGTAAGTATCCGACGTTTTTTAGGAAGTTATCTTACGGTTTATAAACCTTATCCGTTTAGAGCCAGTATTTTCATCCCCAAATAACTTTATTCTTCGAATATTTACCTTGGAAACGATTGATTGTTGAGGCAATTGTAACCATAGAAAAGAGGAAGGGTAAATCTAGGAGATGTGGCCATAATTTTTTTATTTGCTTATAGCGTCCTTAAGCAGCCATGTATATTTTGGGTAAAATTTTATCTGCAAGTATAGAAGGTGTACTAATAGCTAGTATGGTTGAATTGGGTATAAAATGCTTATCTTTCCTCTAATCGAAAGTTTAATGTTGAAGTCGGTGGGCCATCTCTCCTAAACCTATACGGGGTTATTCACGCAACCCGTTCATTAAAAGTTTTTGACGATACCATTTAGAAAATATTTTCAACTTCCTGTCACTTCCGGTTTAACCGGAAGTTGGTATCAACTTGCTTATTTTAAATGGAACATCCTGTATTTTATGATATTTTTGAATTCTACGGAGAATTTTAATGCTATTTTATGTAGCATGTCCTATACCTAGGTTCAAGCGTTCTTAAGATACTTGACCTTGAACCAAAAATGAGCCTTCCGGGTACCAAATTTTAAAATCTCATATTTTTGTAAGTGTTGAAGATATAATCTTCATATTTTGCAGACGATCGGTAAATAATCTTAGGTTTCTATTTTTTTTATTGAATTTGTCTATTTTTATACAGGGTGCAGTGAACAAGAGAAAATTGAAGAGGATTGAAACGAAATTTTTTCGTTTCGGAAAAGTTAAAGTTATAAAAAATGTAATAAATTGTTTACATTATTTTTAACCATATCTACTAAGTTCGAGACTGTTCTAAACTTGTTTTAGTGAAAATTATAGCAATCTAACAATCAACAATAAATAAATAAAATAATAAAATTGAATTATAACAAATGTTCTATATGCTGTCCGTTCATTTGAAGACACATTTCAATTCTTCTTTGTACAGTTGCTGTGGCCCGTTTAATTTGTCCGTTTTCTAATTCGGCAAAAGCTGTTCGTATCCTGTCCAGTAAATCTTGTTGGTTATTTACTGGGGACGCATAGATTTACCTTTGATAAATCCCCATAAATAAAAGTCTAGGGGTGTTAAATCAGGCAATCGCGGAGGCCATCTCCAAGGGCCATTGGGACCAATCCAGCGATCTTCAAAAATTCGAGATAATTGGAGATAAACTGCAGCGGAATTATGTGCTGGTGCCCCATCTAATTGATAGCAATAATTTTGCAGCTCACTAATAGGAATTTCTTCTTTAAATTCAGAAACCGTCCCTCGTAGAATTTCCAAATACTTATTACTGTTTGCTTGCCAAAACGCAAAAAGTTCGTTTCAATCCTCTTGAATTTTAACTTGTTCATTGGCGGCAAATCAGGGTGGCGTTCATTAAACACACGACACGTTCTCTCCAAAATTTTATAACATTCTCCATTAATATAAAATAGATTGAGAATATCAGCGTTTGAGTATTCTTCCATTTCGATTTAGAAGATTTAGTTTATCACTGACAGCTTTCGATAAATAACGCATACTAATCATCTGTCATATTGGATATTGGATCTCAATTGTTTTTCCATGGCTCACCAAACATGTAAACATTTAAGCAAATACATACGATATTTTTATAAAACCCAATTATTTCCAAAATGGTTACGAATAGGTATAGGGAACCTTAATACAGTTCGATAGAAAATGAAATTCTACATTTGATAGTGCATAAAGTTATAGGGTGTCCCATTTAAAAAAACGGACTTTAGCGGCTTTGAAAATGTGAATGTTTGCCGCTGAATTTAGGACACCCTGTATAAAAATAAACAAATTCAATAAAAAAAAATAGGAACCTAAGATTATTTACCGATCGTCTGCAAAATATGAAGATTATATCTTCAAAACTTACAAAAATATGAGATTTTAAAATTTGGTACCCCGAAGGCTCATTTTCGGTTCAAGGTCAAATATCTTAAGAACGCTTGAACCTAGGTATAGGACATGCTACATAAAATAGCATTAAAATTCTCCGTAGAATCCAAAAATATCATAAAATACAGGGTGTTCCATTTAAAATAAGCAAGTTGATACCAACTTCCGGTTAAACCGGAAGTGACAGGAAGTTGAAAATATTTCAAAAAAGAAGTATCCCTTGACCTTACCTTAATCCCAAAATTTGAAATTTTTATCTAAATGACATCATCAAAAACTTTTAATGAACGGGTTGCGTGATGCGTGAATAACCCTGTATAAGTAGGAAAGGTAGCCATATACTTTTGAAGGTTAAGATGGTCATAATAAAATCTAAATTTGAATGCATTAATTAAACTGAATGTTTTAAAACATATCTTTTATTAAGTTTTAATTGAAAAACACAAAAATTAACACCTCTTTGGCATACAAAAGCCCCAGACAGATTTTTTCCCAGAATCAGATTCAATAGAAACTTTGTAAATCTATCTCCGCAACAATACTAAATCTATCTTCGCCCAAAGATTTATCAGAGTTGTAGGAAGTTACTGTTGTATCTGAAGAGCTATCGTGGGTAACTTTTATTCTCTTTTTGTCGTTTTCTTTACTATTTTTCTTTTTCCCTCTCTCATCTAGTATCAGAATTCCTCCTTTCCAGAACATGTGGATGGTTCATTTTCTGCGGGTTTCTTTAGTTTCACCTTCTTGTCTTTCTTTTCGGTTGTCTTCTTTGGATTTAAATTTTCCCGCGATGTTAGGTCACTAGCAACCGACTTTGGTATTTTTCTTACATACTCAATTTGCAGCTTTGGTATAGGGGATAAATCACGCAAAAATTTACTTGGTGTTTCTTCACCTTCTAAAGAAACTGAATAATCTGGATTAGTGGTTATGTTTGTTTCCATCTGTGATTCTATTGTCTATTGTTTCGTACAATAGTAAATTTCGCTAATACAGTGCTACAGGAAGTCTAAAAGTGTGGCATCAAAGACTAGGCCATTTGAACATTGCGTCGATATGTACCATGGCCGAAAAGGGCTATGTAAGCGGGATAAATTTAAGTGACAAAGACAAGTTCTTTTGTGAAGCGTGTGCGCTCGGAAAAAGTCACAAGTTACCGTTTAATCAAAACAAAGAACATATTAAATTAAATCTCGGCGAACGAGTGTACAGCGATCTGTGCGGACCTATGAACGTACCATCTGTGTCAGGTGCGAGGTACTTTATGCTAATGAAAGAGGAATGTTCAGGGTATAGGGTGGTTTATTTTTTAAAAACACAAATCGGACGCGTTGGAGTGTTAAAATTTATAATAATAAAATAAAAAACAGGTTCGGAAAAACGGTCGGTGTTTTACATGTGGACAATGGTACCGAATATACCAACACTGATTTTAAAAACTACTTGTTGCAAGAAGGTATAACCCTGGAACTGACTGCCCCCTACACCCCGGAACAAAACGCGCGGGCAGAACGCGATAATAAAACAATTGTTGAAAGTGCTCGTTCAATGATGTGTCAAAACGACGTGGCAAAATATTTGTGGGCAGAGGCCGTAAATACGGCGGTATATATTTTAAATCGAACGCCAACCAAACAGACAATCGGGTCGACGCCGTACGAAATCTGGACGAATCAGAAGCCATTTTTGGGACACCTAAAAATATTCGGTTGTGATGCGTTCGCGCATATACCGGACATTAAACGCACAAAACTTGACCAGTAGCTTGAAACTTGAAAAGTAGAAAGCTGATTTTTGTCGGGTACGATAACAACTCCACGAACTATAGACCTTTCGATCCTGTGACGAGAAAAATCACTATTTCTCGAAACGTAATTTTTCACGAGAATTTGGAGAAATCGGGTAGCGGAGCTGGCAACGCCGCAGACAATCTGTCAGCGAGCAACCAATCCGCGACCATGCGTTTCGACGAAGACGATTGTTGTTTTGATAATGACAGCAACGAAGTCAATAATGAAATTCAGCCCGAAAATAATGAATATGATCCAGACGATGAGCAACCAGAACCAGAGGTACCAGTACTGAGGCCTTCTAGAAGTATCAGAGTACCAGCGAAATACACGGACTATGAATTAAATTTTGCTGAAACAAATGTACCCCAAACTTACGACGAAGCTCTTACCTCCCCAGATGTTTCGCAATGGAAAGGGGCGATAAACGAAGAGCTGAAGGCGCTAGATAAAAATCAAACATGGTATCTTGTGCCTAGACCTAAAAACGTGAAAGTTTTACAAACAAAGTGGGTGTTTAGAATTAAAAGAAACACAGACGGCAAAGATTCTCGTTACAAAGCTCGATTATGTGTCATGTATGTCGTTACAAAGCTCGATTATATGTCAAGGGATGCTCACAAACAGCCGGAAGTGACTATCACGAAATATTTGCGCCCACAACTCGTTACGATTCTATACGTGTGTTGTTAGCTGTCGCGGCGCAATGAATTAATGCAGTTTGATATAAAAACTGCATTTTTATATGGTGAATTGGATGAAGACGTGTACATGTATATACCCGAAGGCTTAAAACAAGGTGAAAGTTATTCTGATGTTGTCTGCAAACTCAACAAGTCTCTGTATGGGCTGAAACAGGTTCCATGCTGCTGGAACAGAAGGTTTCATCAGTTTTTAGATCAATATGGTTTCAAAAGATGTGAATCAGATAGATGTGTATATACTGGATTTGTACATAAAATTAAAGTTATTGTAGTTATATTTGTTGATGATGGACTGGTTATTTCTGAGAGTAAAGAGGTAATTTTACAAGTTCTGAAGCAGCTCAAATCAGAATTTGATGTTACTATATGTGAACTCTCATATTATGTTGGTGTAGAAATACAAAGAAATCCATTGACAGGCTTGATATTTATTAATCAAAAGAGCTACATTAAACAGATAATTTCAAAATTCGGATTGGAAAATGCAAATTCCTGTTCCACTCCAGAAGATCCATCCACCGATCTTACTGCTCAGGCAGAATATGTTTTATCTGAGGGTGAAATGCCCTAGCGACAGGCTATTGGATCCTTGCTATTTTTGGTGACTGTGACACATCCAGATATTTCACACGCAGTGGGAGTTCTCAGTAGGTTTGTCAACAGCCCCACAAAAGCACATTGGAGAGGAATTAAGCGTGTCATACGATATTTAACTGGAACCGCAGATTATGGAATATTATATCTACAACAAGATGCTTCTGACAGTGCTCTACATGGTTTTTGCGACTCGGATTATGCAGGCGATCGTGCTACGGGAAAATCGACAAGTAGATATTTGTTCAAACTATCAGGAGGACCTGTTACCTGGTCAAGCAGAAAACAAAGCACTGTTTCTCTATCTACAACTGAGGCGGAGTATGTGGCTGCTTCTAGTGCTGTAAAAGAAAGTTTGTGGCTGCATCAACCTCTCAGAGATATTCATGAAAAAGACATGTTAGTGCTACCTATGACTTTATATATAGACAATCAAAGTGCGATCAAACTTTGAGTTCCACCAGAGGTCAAAACATATTGACGTAAAATTTCACTTTATTCGTGAGAAATTTGATAGTAGTCTGATCTTGCCTAAATACATAAACACTGTTTTTCAAGAACCTGATATTTTTGCTAAAGTTCTCTGTAAAAATGTTTTTGAAAATTTACGTAATAAGATTTGTATTAAAAATAAGTATATAGGTAGTTGAATTAAGTAGACAGTAAGATTTACTTACTTATTGTTTATTTGATTCTTTTGTTTGAAAAATTTACAAAAAGTGGGAGTATTGGGTAATGTATTGTTTTGAAAAGTTTTTCTTAACTCCTACTTCTTTGTGCTCAATCTAGCAACATTGCATTTTTAGTTTTGGTTGACATACGGTTGCAACAGGCATGTTATCGTGTGTGTGAAAAATAAAACTCATTTTATCTACTTTCAAATAAGTGGCTTTATTTCTAATTCCCAATCAAAACAACCCAAAAGATTCTTTAGCTGAAAGATGGGGTAATGTTTCGTGAAATTGTAGCTCTTCATGGTGTCTTGCCACTTCATCGTTGGCTGTTCCGTCGCTTATAGAAAAAGCATAGTCTAGAATTACCTCCGGATTAAGCGGGTGTATGCCCGTGGCTTTAAAACTAGCTAGAGCATTATCACACGAAGCAAATTTTCCGCAAGAATTGTGCAAAAGCTCTCCAAATTGGTATCTGGTTATGCATCTTATAGGAAGCCGTTTTAGCCACAATTGACATTGTTTATAAAAAGCGTTTTTAACCGATTTAAATACGAAGCGATCTAATAGTTGTAAAAATCATACCACGGGAAATGTCGAGTAGATGTCGTAAAATCTATGGCTTACCAAAAATACACAAATCAGGGGCGCCTATCAAACCTATTGCTAGTGCTGTTAATTCGCCCCTACAAAAACTGGAAAAATATCTTGCTGCACTCATGGAGGCAGCTGTCGAAAAAGTGGGTGGGGGTATAAAAGGAAGCGTCGCAGTCACCCACACTTCAGTCTCTATTCGGACACGAGAAACAAAGCTTTGAAAATGCTAAATATGATTTTGGCGAAACGTCAGCAAAACTGTTCTTTTCAGAACGGCAGTAGTGAACGAATGTACACCCGGAATGAAAACACATTGTATTTTTCCATCCGTGAAGGAGTAAAAATCAACATATATATATATATATATATATATATATATATATATATAAATATATATAAATATATATAAATAACGACCAACGCCTGCGCAGATATAACCTTCTGCCCCGAGTGGGAGTATAAAAGGAAGCGTCGCAGTCACCAACACTTCAGTCTCTATTCGGACGCGAGAAAGAAAGCTTCGAAAAGGCCAAATGTGATTTTGGCGAAACGTCAGCAAAACTGTTCTTTTCAGAACGACATGGACAATAGTGAACGGATGTACAGCCGGAATGAAAACACATTTTATTTTTCCGTCCGCGAAGGAGTAAAAATCAACACACATATATATATATATATATATATATATATATATATATATATATATATATATATATATATATATATATATATATATATATATATATATATATATATATATATATATATATATATATATATATATATATATATATATATATATATATATATATATATATATATATATATAAACAAACTTTCTGGCACAGTATACGACATTTAGTTTTAAAACATCACATACATTCTCTTGGATTCAAAGAAATTAAATAACTTTTGTTTGGGTTAACCGATTTTAACGATTTTTTTTTTATTTTAAAGAGATTATGTGTAAGTTTCTTCGAGAATATTAATATTTAGATTTTTTTTTTTCCTAGCTGCTAGATGGCAGTTTATGACAAAGTCGCAAAGTTTTGTTATTTTCTCTAAAATTTCAAATACAATGGTATTTTTTTATATATAAACTGAAGAAAACCGCGGATTAATATTCTTATTCGTGTCTGAGTGGTTTTCAAATAACTTTATTTTTTGACAAAATGTGATGTCACTCTCTTTAAATTTGCTTTCCGCATTTATTAGGTATGCTCTCATCTCATTAAGACATGGAATAAGCTACGCTGAGCATAAAATTAGGCATCAAGTCTTCAAAATGTCTACCATCCATCTGAATTCATTCATAGAGTCTATCAAAGGTGAAAATACAGCGGCTTCCAGTTGCAGGCGTTTAATGACAAAGTCGCAAAATTTTCTTATTTTCTCTAAAATTTCAAATACTATGGTATTTTTTCTTGACTTAGAAAAAAAGAAAATGAAAAAATACATAAACTGGTGAAAACCGCTGATTGATATCTTTATTGGTACCTGAGTTATTTTCAAATAACTTTCACTTTCAATTTGCCTTCCGCATTTTTACATATGCTCTCGTCTAAGTAAGCCTTGGAATGGACTACGACGAGCATTAAAAAGTATTCTTAAAAAATTGTTTTCTAAATCGATTACCTACTTTATTAAAATATAAGTGACCCGGTCCTCTTGGTAGGCCATGACTTATAAACAAAAGCAATAAGGGCGGCCATTACAAATTACTATTTTTGAGAGATAAACATTTCAGTTTTTATTTAGTATCAGTTTGAATTGTTATTGTTTAAAATATGTATTCTAATGAAGAGGCGTACGATATGTTAGTTATTTTCTTTCAAAATTTTGAAAACGCATTAATTGCTTCGCGCCAATACGCTCTGCGTTATCCTGATCGGCGCCATTATTCCTGGAAAGTCTTTAGGTGTTTAGCAAGACGGTTAAAGGAAACAGGTTAAGTACAGCCTCTTCCTGTCCAAAGAAGAAATCGCCCCGCCAGAAATGAGGAAAATATAACAAATGTTCACGCAAGTATACGTGAAATTTCAAGAGATTTACCAATATCTATCGGGTCAGTGCACAAGATTTTACGTGATTTTAAAATGCATCCGTACCATATTGTTGTACATCAAGCGTTAAAAGAGACGGATTTTTACAATAGGCTGAACCATTGCTATTGGCTTCGTAATATGGTAAACGAAGACGAGCATTTTTTATCTAGGATATTATGGACCGACGAAGCTACCTTCACTAATACTGGTAAACTAAATTTGCATAATATGCACTACTGGACGGATACCAATCCACACGGATAATCAGCACCGTTGGGCTGTAACGTTTGGTGCGGAATCATTGATGGTAAAATCATAGGCCCGTTCATTTTTGAACAAGTTTAAACCGTGAAAGTTATTTACATTTTTTAATTAATGACTTACCCGGACTTTTAGAAGATATACCCTTCGCTGTAATAAGGAATATGTGGTTTCAGCACGAAGGCTGCCCTGCCCATTTTTCCCGAAATGTTAGAAATTATTTGGACGAACGTTTTACCAATCGTTGGATTGGAAGGGGGTCAATATTTCCTTGGCCACCAAGGTCCCCCGATTTGACCTGCCTTGATTTTTATTTGTAGGGTAGGCTTAAAGATCTAGTGTTCAAAACTCGTTCTACAACACGAGAAGATATGATTCATCGAATCCAAAACGCTATCAACAGCATATCCAGAGCGGAAATGGAAGCCCCTGTATTTTCAACCTTTGATAGACTCAGTGAATATATTCAAATGGATGGTAGACATTTTGAACATGTTAGAAGTTTATTATACATTTTGTTTTAATGTGTAGTTTTTATAGTTTCATTGCAATTAAATTTATTTTTTAATAAGGTACGTAATTGATTTCGCGGTTCTACTCATGGTTTAGGCATTCAAATTAAATTTTATAATACTTTTTTCTACAACCGTGCGTAAAGTACTCGCTTATGCACTATTCGAGATGCTTAAATTTAATTTTTAAATCAGTGCCTAAAGTAACTAAAAATTTATAATACAAATTAACAAATTACTTCAGACACTCGCTAAGACTCGAGCTACAATATTCATATTAGTTAAAAAATAGTCATTTTACACACTTGATGCATAATTTTATGCTCAGCGTAGCTCATCCAAGTCTTAATGAGATGAATAGCATACCTAATAAATACGGAAAACAAATTTAAAGTGAGTGACATCACATTTTGTCAAAAAAGTTATTTGAAAATAACTCAGACACGAATAAAGATATTAATCCGCGGTTTTCTCCAGTTTATGTATTTTTTCATGTTCTTTTTTGCTAAGTAAAGAAAAAATACCATTGTATTTGAAATTTTAGAGAAAATAACAAAAGTTTGCGACTTTGTCCTAAACTGCCATCTAGCGGCTAGGAAAAATAATAAAATCTAAATATTAATATTCTCGAAGAAACTTACACATAATCTATTAAAACAAAAAAAAAACATTAAAATCGGTTAATTCAACCAAATGTTATTTAATTTCTTTCTTTCTCCCCCCTCCCTTTATTTGCAAATTTAGAGAAAAAAAGTTGAAACAAAAAGTTTTGGAATTATTAGTATTATATAGGCAATAACTGTATAACTTTGTATAACGATGAGTCATAATTCCGTATTTTTTCAGGTTTTGGAATAAGTAGTGTCTTTTGGGACAAAATATTTGGAACTGCCATTCGTCTTAGACAATTAAGCATGGGTATTAAATGGTAGCTACAACAGGCAAGCACGCAAGCGCACGTAGCCTCAGGACTAAGACTAAGAAAAGTATATTTTTTCGAGAATGCCTTCAACAATAAAGGAACCCTATTCGACGATAACGGAATCAATAAAATTAGTGGAGAATTTTCTACGATATTGAATAAATTTGCTTTGAAACAAATTGGTGTTTTATTTCACAATGTAAAGGGAAATTAGGTATTTTCTTGATATTACAAGAACCAAGAGATTAGACATGTCAAGAAATCATGATTACAAGTTTCAAGTTTAGGCAGATGTTTAAAGATTTGATTTAAACGTGATTACAATCAAATTACTAAATTAAAAATATATTCCAGAAGTCTAGAAGGTGTAAAATAATTACATATTAACTATTTTATTTTAATAATTACTAGGACCCGTGTTTGTATAGTTATGAAAACTAAAAACTAAAAATAGGTAGTAATTACAAGCTGATTCAGAATTAAATGCTGAAAAGTCAGGATCTGATTCTATGAATAAAAAAACAATAAAACTAATGTATAAAAGTTCGGTTAAATGTCCAAAAGCGGTTATTTTTCAATATACAGGGTAGCAAATTTTTTTTTTCACTTACCAAGCGCTGGATCTCACTGATTATCAAGCCGATGCAGAATTTGTTGATATATGATATTTGGCTCTTTCAAATATGTTGGTTGTAAATACACAAAATGTTTGCTAAGCCCATTTTAAAAACATTGTTGTTACAACGTTCGTTTAAATGTAGTTGACATTGTGTAACGTTCACTAAAATCGTTCTGTTGGACTCTCTTTATTACATTGATTTCACGTTTCGAATGGTAACCATCTCCAATCGTTTTCAAGTGTAAACTAAATGCTAACTCTAAAGCTACAGGCTTATATACTAGTCTGCGGTGATGTGTGAAGTCTACGTAGTACGTCCTGAGGCCTGAACCGCGAAAGTGTAGCTTGTCATAGTCATATTAATTGCCAAGATCCAGTAATAGTTGGTTGGAAAAGCTTTTCGGAATATGATTGTGATTGTGGTGCTGCCATCTATTTGAACTGAACAGAAATATTTATTTGCTAAATACCGATTAGTAGATCCCTGTTGTGCAAAAATCTCATTTTCACCAAAAGAGTGACTTGTCACATTTAGTGTATTCCTTAGACAAGGAAAGAGAGTTGTCTAGGGTGTATTCCTTTTATATTCTCAAAGTAGTGGTCCAAAGCAACTCAGAATGGTTTTAGCTGGAACAGAATTTTGTCGTTTGCTGTCACAGTTGTCAATCTACTCACTTGCACTACTTACCGACAGGGTGGGATTTCAGATTCTGGTACAGTTATTTTTATATACACTCGGAATCGTGTCAACAAACCCAACCTAATCGGCATTTTTATTAATTACACTGGTTCAGACGTTCAGAGCTCAGTAATCCGTCCGACATAGCGAATGCCTTTCAAGATCATTTTCAGTCAATTAACATTAACAAATATGTAAATAACACATATTTGTTAATGTAATTTTTCATAAGTTTTTTTCTTAAATAAATAATAAACCTATGTATTTGTATAAAAAATATTTTGCTTTTTTTTCGTTTCATTTAATTTTACCTTATAAGTAGCTTTCATGATGGCTTTATAATAGTGTAATATGAAACAAATTTTTGTTTTTTCCGTTTTCATTTGTTTTAATAGCTTTGTTGCGAGGCAGTCGCCAGATTGCTCTTCATCTGGGGCTTAATTAGAGCTAGGGCCACCCACGCAGATGATTTACACCGTATTAAGTTATTCCAGTTTGCAGACGTTATCGTTAGGATATCCGGATGGCGAGCTCTATAGTCACGGAACACCTCGATACTTGCTAAATAGATAAGAGACGACCTTTTCTTTTAAGCTATCCCCTCTCCTCTCCTACTCCCACCTCATAGCGGGCATTAGGCTATTATTTTATGTAGAACTGGGCAGACGAACAGGATAGAATGCAGAAACAAATAGGCCTCACACGTCACATTCACAGCATCTGCTCAGTGCTCCCTTTATAGCGGGGTCGTTAGTTTCTACGCACCGGGCCGTTGACTCTCCCGTTTCTCCCCGAAACAAAGCAGCAAAACCGAACACGTGGAACCACTTATGTTAAAAAAAGATGAAGATTTAATATTTAAAAAAAAATCTTTTGTAAAAAATTGCCGAAAATTAACAGCTGAGAGAAATAATCCGAAAAAAGTAATGCACTTGATTAAAAAAATTGTCTCATCGCTAAGTTTTGAATGTATGACAGTAATAGAACATTTTGTACTTTTTTATAAATTTGTAATATAATTTGGTGATGGACTCTCTGATTAGTTAAAAGGAAAACCGTTATTCATAGCAATCTGCTTTTGATTTTGATATATATATCACGTTGTGTTCCTTATTAAACGCTTCCCGACGAATTTAAACATATTTAATAGTTAAATGCTGACAATGGTAAATTTGATTTGAAACAACCGATAACGACAAAAAAGGAGTTGAACGCGGCGAATTTATGTGTGTAAGGAGAGTTTGAAGCATACTGAATAATATTATCCGTGACAAGGTAAAAAAGCTAAATACTTAATTAATTATTATATTTACAAACTAAATAACGACAAAATGTTTTCCGGTAAACCTAAGGTATCATGCCAAACTCTATCCTCGGAAACTGTGTTTCCGCGATAGTAAAAGATCAAGAAACGGTAGTTTTCCTTCATCTTCCATTTCCAATGTAAAAAACTCAATTTTAGGATGCAAGGAGTTAACGAATATATGTAAAAACTCTTCCAACTGATTTCTGTTAAAGAGCCATTCCACACAATGCAAATATCATCCACGTGGGAATTCTTTTATATGCTGTTAGGAAAATGACTGTGGAGGCAAAATAACTATTCATTATCCTGTTTTCCAAATTGTTCATGAAAACCTCACTCAGAAATGGCGACAAACAAGAACCCATAGCCAGCCCAGACCTTTGCCTATATAACTGTCCATTAAATTTGTAAAAAATTTTGGTCCAAAACTAAGGTAAGAAGAGCAGTGAGGCCATCACGGTTACGCCAGCAGTAACAGCTCAACTACTTGTGGCAAAGAAGATTCGAAAATCCGATAATGTTCTGGAAAATGAATATCCATGTCTTACATGAACTGTATCAAAAATACTGTATCATCAGCGGGAGGATTTTTTTTCAAAGCTTGTCAACAAATTCAGAAAACGGGTTTTTACCAAAAAATTTATATATGATATTATTTTTGCATAACAACATAACAAAGTTTGAATTTTAAAATAGTTATTTCCGATTTAAAATTTCATTTTTATTATATACAGTTAGTCAGGTGTTCTTTTTTATTTTATAATAATGTTTTAATTTGTACTTATTATTTTGAACTAATAAGTAAAACATTTTATATTTCCTATTATATATTTTTAATATCTTTGCGAGGCGTGAAGTATGAATGGCAATTTATAAATTCAATTATCAGTATTAGGTAATTGTCACATTTCTTCCGTATAATAACACAAATGATATATATTTGTTTATATTTGGCAATAAGGCGAAACACAACTAAAAAAAGAATCATTAAGCGGCATCCGAAAGCAAAGCGAATTTTTAGATCAAAATATATCAAACATTTCCCTGCTACTACTTACCCGCCCTGTTTTTAAAATGAGGTTGCCCTACCTCCCCTTTGTGTTAAAAATAGATTCATCCACTTTCAATACAGAATTAACGACCCGCGCTCTACAGTCTTTTAAAATTAAACTTCTCTGACCGAATAAACTGGCGACTAAATTTATCCGCTCCGATATATCTATTCTTAACAACAATCATTAATGTATTCGTTTGTTGTTTATTTATTTATTTATTCGTATTATTTGAATGAATAGCTTTCCACTATCGAATAATTCGAATAACTAGCAACTATCGAATAATTCGATAGTGCCCATCACTAGTTAAATGCTTTGTGCAACCCTCCGCGTATAATTCATACTTAAAATATGTTAAATATTTTACATTTGGCGGAACTGTAAAAACGAAACTGACCGTGCGGCCCTGTAGCAATGCTCCACCGCTAACTTTTTTCGTATAAAATTTGAATTAGCGTTTTACTTGTGCCGACGACAAAATTTGTACCATAAATTTCCCTAAAATTCGATAATTCTGCGCTATAATTTTATTGTCTTATTGGGCTATTTTGTTTGTCTTTCATTTAACAATATTACCACACGAAAATAATATTTAAAATATCATGCAGAACACTTAGAAAACATCAAGTTCTTTTATTTCACAACAGACTTACAACAATTGCATTAAATAAATCAGATTAACTATTTAACAAGGAATATTCATCTATATTGTAATATTGCAATTTTTATTTCTTATGTAAATTCAACATCAAAAAATAATGTATACAAGCAAATACCAAAAAAAATGATAAAATATACATTTAAAATGGAATGAGTTAGGATAGTACATCAATTAAGTATCTACAAATAAATTCTTTTTAGTGCCTAAATACGAAGTACATGGTTAAATACTGACGAAAACGATTACTGACGGTAATTCTTGTGAATTTCTGGTTTAATATCATATACCAAAGCCAAGATCTCTTGAATAACCTAGAACAAAAAAAAAATGGAACTTAATTCACCTAAACTTAGATAGTACATATGTGATAGTGAAATTTAACCTTAATATATGCATGGTCCAAAATTTAAGATGGCAAATTGTTAAATAAAATAATACCTTTTATAAAAAATTGATTTTTAATATTTTTAAAAACAAAATTTAGATGGAGATCATTCCTTTGTATTGTTTAATAATTATAGATTTTTTATCTTTTAAATTTTGTAGTAATAAATTATTTTTAATTTTATAAACAAGAATTTTTTGAATTAAATAAAAAATTAATTATGAATATTTAACCATTTTAATTTATATAATATGAGAAATGTTTTATATTTATTCATATTATTATGCACTGCCTGATTTTGTAACAGTAATAAAAGTGTGGATAAATAATATATTATTAATAATAATAAATTATTATATATAATCTTTTTAGGATAAAAACTTAAATTTGAACTAATGCATGTTAAAAAACCAATTTTTCCAACAATTTTGGCTAGATAGTTAAATATTATAGATAGAAAAAAACGTTAAATATACAAATTGTAGAACTTTACCTGTATTATCACTTAAGAATATAAAAAAAGTTTGAAAAATAAACATCACCTATACTTTTCTAAATTGCACTCGATGGGTTGTCTTACCACTTTAAAAAAAATAGGTTATGCATCTTCTTCAGATTTTAATGATTTTTAAAATATTTTGATATTCTTAAAAGATAATATACTATCAGAAATTGTATGAAGTGCTATTGGTAAAGTTTAGGGAAATTCTCAAAAGTTTTAACAAAATTATGGGAAATTTTAAAAAATCATAGGAAATAATCAGAAATTCCTGGATACAATCAGAAATCTTAAGAAAAATTTACTAAATTATTGAAAAAATTTATGAAATTTAAAAAATTATAAGAAACTGGAAATGTTCAATTTCTATGCAACGCTGCCGATTTTAGCGATTTTTGCACAGTAGTGATAGATTTTGAGCACTAACAAAAGTCTATAATTAGTTCTCCAGCGAGCTCCAAATTCCCACCTCAGAAAGCGTCTGGAGGAAAACCCTTGATTAACTCGGTCAAATGCCTTGGAGAATTCATCATCATCATCATTTATTTATTGTTAATAAGACTTTATAAAAGTGTTAACATTGTCAAGTAAAATCAAAAATCAATACCTAACCAACAATACAGTATAAAGCATTTTAAAAGTTAAAACAAAAAAAATATAATACACTTATAGACTATAAAAATCTAAACTGGACAATGAACAAAAATTCAGTCAATGAATCAAATGTTTTTTCTAATAGGTAACACTTTAGCTGTTTCCTAAATGTTTCAAAATGATTTAATTCTGTATATCTTTCGAAAGTTTGTTAAAGACAGTACTGCAGAAACAAAATGGGGTCTTTCTGTATTTTGACAGTTGATAGTTAGTTATTAATATAGAGTTTTTTGAACGGGTTTTATAATCATGAACTGAAGAGACAAGACGAAATAAATGTTGGTTCCTTTTAACGAAAATGGCTGCCTCCATAAGCAATACACATGTTAGAGTCATTAAACCATTATTTTTAAAGGTTTGCTGACATGACTCCATTTGATTTAATGAAAATATTTTTCTGATTATTCTTTTTTGAAGAATGAAAACATGATCCACATCAGTTGCTTGGGCCCAGTACAAAATCATGTATTTTAGATGACTATATGCTAATGCATAATATACATTTATTAACTGTTTAGTAGATAGAAGATTTTTTAAATTTATAATTGCAAAATAGGCAGATTTCAGTTTGCCTGTGGCGTGATCAATATGTGCCATCCTAGACATCAACCTACATTCATTAGTTTTTTCAATTTGACTACCATTCATTTCCACTGTGAAGTCTGGGATATGACGTCTAAGAGAAAAAGTTAAAAATTGTGTTTTTGTTTCATTTACAATGAGTTTATTTTTGGTACACCAAGAACTAAATAAATTTAGGATCATATTTCCCTGATCTTTAACATTTTTGGTAGAATGATGTCGAGGCCAGGACCCTTATTGATGTGAAGTTCAGTGAGCTTTTTATATATTTTAGAGATTGAAATATCTAAGTTCTTAACAAAAAGATTGCAGTTAGAAAAATGAAAGTCAGCAGTTCATTTCATATCAGGGTATTGTTTAAAAAAATATTTAGCAAATTGTCTTCACATTTCTAATGTAATTTTGATAACACTCTTGGAAAACTCCTTACATCTATCTCTCACAGTCTGAAACCAGTTATAGTCCTTCAATTTCTTTGTTTGTTTATACCTCTTCTATGATTTTTTTTCAAGAGGATCAAATGCTTCAGATCCTGTATGAACCAGCATGAAAATATGCCATATAACTGAATAAATGAATATAAGATTTCGTAAAGCAGTTATCTCCAAATTCAAAGATTTATATAGCAAGAAGATATCCCAGTGGACAAAAACCAAGGCACTCATTTATAGCATTCTAGCGAGCATTCTAGTCTGCAGATTTAAAGAGTAATAAAAACCATCACCACCCTGGTATCATTTTCACATGAGCAATACATCTTTCATTCAGCACTTTGTTTACTTGAAACAAATTATAAAAAGAACATAGCTCTGACAGTATGCTGGTAACCTCTGCTTAAATAGCACTAGAAGTAAGGGTGAAATAAGTGAACATCCATAACATCAACATGTTTTTTGAAAAACTAAACTAAACATATTTTACTAAAATTAAAAAATAAATCAATTAATGTTCTGAAGAACAAATGCCAATAAAAGAAAATAAATATAATGATTTAAAATCTCTATGCCATAACTTTGCCATAAAACCAAATTACCACACAGAATATCTGATACTTAAAATTAGCCATATGATTCTGAATACATTAGATGAGACTGATATTGATTATAATTAATTAATAATTAGTACTATTTAATGTTTACATTTTTCTTGAAGTTTGTTGTTTTCATTCTATAACAGGATGGTGTTTGTTAAATACTTTAATTGTTTGTCTAGTTTCAAGGTTTATGTTTTTTGTTTTATTTTAATAAAAATGTATTAACTTTAAAATAACAAGAAGGGCCATATTAGAATTTAGTCAGAAAATTTGTTTAGTTAAAATAGGAATTTGTATAGCACTAAGTTTATAATAAAATTTACAGTTACATATGAAAATTGAATATTTTTAATAAAATTGCCTAAACACCAAAATTTACAAACCAAAATTAGTTTTTATTTATATAGGCAAGTCGTAAGTGCCAATATTCCAAAATTAGTTCAATCTATTGGATCAATTGACTCTTAATTAAAAGTATATGTACTTATTCTAATTTTCACATCATGTCACATGCTAGTATTAAATTAAAGACTAGCTCTCTATATGATGTCATTAAATTATATATATAATCAAAACCTATTCAAACTGAAAAGATAACCCTATAATGTTAAAACACACATACAATTACATAAATGTTAATGGCAGAAAAATCACATGATTCAAAAAATAATTTAAAAATAAATATACCAATTCCTTCTGCCCTTGTACTAGTCTGTTCATTTCAGCGATCCTCAGCTTGGTATCTGCATCAATTTTAGCAGCAACATCTTCCTTAGAGCCCATGTGTTTAGCTTCGAACTCACGGAATTGACGTTCACGTTCTTTACGGTACTTTTCAATCTCATCTTGGGCTTCTTCTTTTGCCTGCTTTAGTCTCCTTGCCTTGCCTATATAATTATAAAACAGATTTTTTTTACAAATTATACTTTTGTATACTTAAATGTTATAGACTAGTCGTGACTGATTAAGCTAGCATCTTAAAAGCCCCTTTTAATTATCCACGAAATCGCAAAAGGTGAAGCATAGAATTGTATTATAGATAAAATAAAAGAAATATACCAAATAAATAAAAAAAAACAGGAAAATAAGAAACTACACCCAAATTGGAAAACCTTGTGACATGTTTTTTACAAAAGAAATACGTACGTTTACGAGCTTCAGATACTTTTTCGGCAGCCCTCTTCTCTGCTGCTAGGAGCTGCTGAATACCTTGTGTTTGGCTGGCCATTTTCAAAATAAGACTGCAGAAAACTCAATTTTTTTTTAAAATAAAGTGTACTCTGAAACTCACACTGCCTTCGTTTAAGCCAACCCAATGACAGTCATATGACTGCAATCAATTTTGGTAGGGATCTTCACGATAACACTGACCAATAGGATTCCGACATTCCGCAGTGTAGTTTTTCCTTTAAATATATAGATGGCACTTATATTGTGTTCCTTATACAGTGACTTGATGCAAGTATAAAATCACTGTCGTCAGGGTTGTTCCAAAATGCACAATTATGCATGTTTTGAACAATTTCGAGTTGATTTGAACGATGTGCCCACGATGCGCTAAATGTGCACAATCATCACTCCCTGCCTTACAAGGAAATAAAATACAAAACACTAAGTTTAGTCCGAAATTTTTTAATAAATGCGTATCAACATTTTACTAGTTCGAGTGTGCTAGTGTAATAGTTCAATATTAACTATATGTCAAAAAGACGAGTTGGTACCAAAAATACACGAAACTTGTGAAAAAATCAAAAACGAAAAGGAATATTTTTGAGATCACGTTAAAACAACAATTTCAGGGACTCCTACGGTTATTGGTAGCAATTTATAATAAAAAGTAGCTATTTTTATTATACCCGTTGCTCTATACTACAGTGAATTTATTCAAATTACTGTACTCTATAATACACTATGTAACCTTCATACAATTCATTGTAAAGACGATAACTTCCTTAAATCAGCCGCGGATCATACCAGTCACAACACAGATTATTCAAAGTGCTTTCATTGCTTCAATTTGGTTCGTCGTTAATTTGAACAGAGAATAACCAAGTTTTGTTGAATCTTCAACGCGTCAACTTCCGAGGTCAATGATAGGGTTCACGGCTTTGGATGCAATGCGTGTGTGTTCGAATCCCCGTTCAGGCAGTTACTTTTTAATTTTCTTGCGTATTATAAAGTTAAGTTTGGTAACGCGCGGAACACAAAGAAGCTTCCGTATTCGTTTTACGTAAAACTACAAAAACGAAACTTAAAAAGAAAGTACATATTTCAGTTTTCCGGTTTGTCCCGTCGAAAGCTCTCTATGTTATTAACATAAGTGGTTCCACTTCGGTTTTGCTGCTTTATTTCGGAGGGAAGCGGGAGACTCAAACGCTCAGAGTGGAAACTAACGACCCCCGCTAGAAAGGGAGAGCCGCAGTTCTACATAGAATATTAGCGTAGTGGCCGCTATGTGGCGGGAGCGAGAGGGGTAAGGGGATAGCTTGAAAGAAAAGGTCATCTCGTGCGACCAGTAGTAGTCTCAAGGGGCATCTAGTGGAACCAAGATGCAAAGATTAGAAAGTTAAATGAAAGATAAAAAGTACAACTTGCAACAAGAAGGATGTCCAGGACATGATTCAGAGTCACACCAAATCCTGGACGTTGAGAGAATGGGCTGGCAAATTATTTGGAAAAAAAGCCAAAATCACTCAAGTTAAGTCAAGTCAGGGGACATATTTGTGGTACAGAAGTTGGTAATAATTTTAATGCTGGGAGTAAATATAATATTTATAATCTATGTTTCAAAAAAGTATCTTACAAAGCAGAGAAAAATACAGAAAGAAAAATAAAGTTTGACGTAAGCGGAAACGAAAGGCGTAACATTCATTGTTTTCCGCGCTTTAGGATTGTTGCAGAGAAAGCGTGCGGTAGCGCCCCAATTTTATGAGAATTGAACAAAATTATGGGTGTGTATTAAAATAAAGATTTGTTTTAACCAAATCTACGCTGTTAGGTGAACCTGTCCTTAGGTTAGCTCAGGTTTGTCGATAAAACCAACATTATAGCAGTAAAATCACACTGGCCGCGAGAGCAAGGATTTCTACATTGGCGCCGCTACCGAGGATCCGTACTAAGTAGTGTTGTGTTTAAATTTATTATTTTATTTTTAAAATATAAATACACATTATTATTATTATTATTATTTATAACGTCTTTATGTATTGTTCTTTTCGGCGAATCTGGGCTAACCTAACACCTAATAGGACAGATCCACCTAACAATATAGGTTTTGTAAAAAAATCCTTCTTTTAATATAGACTTGCAATTTGTTCGCTTGACGCTTGTACAACAAACCTAGCCAATCCAAACTTAACTTAATCGGCATTTTTATTAATTGCACTTTTAGAATAAAACTTAAAAAAGTCATACGAGAGAACGTTGATTCGAACTCATATGCGCCGCATCCAAAGCCAAAAAAAAAAGACTACATAAAGTTTATATGTGTTGAACATCCAACAAAACTTGCTTAGAAATAAACATATGTTTGCGGAAGGCCGCTTATGTAGGAAACCTTTCTACCCAAATCGCCTCATGCATAAAAGCAGCGGGATTTCAGTTTCTGGTACAGTTGTTTTTATATAGACTCGGAACCGTTCTTTACAGCAAATCTAACCAACCCTAACCTAACCTAAATATTTTTATAAATTATAAGATTTCTTAAAAAAAGTCATCCGCCTGCACGGGGATTCACATATCGCTGAATCCAAAGCCGAGTATCCTACCGACGCCCTAGTAAACACATGTCAAATGTTCGACAAAAATTATTTATACAGTCTCCGCAAACAGCAACTAATCAAATCACAAGATTTAATTTGTTTTTTAAGCATCAGGATTAATAGCTTCTCAGACACGGAACCGGACCCAGTGCCAACCGAGTGCAAAATGTATGTTCCATTTGTCAGGTTAGAGCAGATTTTTATATTCCATTGCGTATTTACTATCAAGTGCGACGTTAAGTGCGGAACACAATGAAACTTATGACTGTCCTCTCCATCAAACCTAATTTTTCTTTCTGTATTTTGTTGGCTTGACTTGACTTTCCTGTTTATCCTGTTACATAACAAGACTTATTGGCTTTGTTACAAGACAGTCGCCAGATTGCTCTCCGCCCGGGGCTCAGTCAGAGCTGGAGCAACCCTCCCAGATGATTTATACGTTATTCCAGTTTAGAGACGTTATCGGTAGGATATCCGGATGGCGAGCACTAAACTCCAGGATACCCTGAATCTTTAAAATACTTCTTGATTTTTACTCTTTTAATTTTTGAAATGCTTCTTGGCTTCCACTAAATGCCCCTTGAGAGTAATACTGATATCACGAGATGACCCTTTCTTTCAAGCTATCAATTTACTCCTCCCACTAACGGGATACAATGCAGGAACAACTAGGCCTCACACGTTCACAGCGTCTGCTCCCTTTCTAGCAGGGTCGTTAGTTTCCACACTGAGCGGTTGAGTCTCCCGTTTCCCCCCGAAATAAAGCAGCAGAACCGAACACGTCGAACCACTTATGTTAATAACACAGAGGTCTGCCTTCGACGAGTCGGAAGACTATATTTTGTTAGACACTTTTTCGAAGTATAGGTTATAAACGATTATATTCAAAATTATCACCTATTTTTGTAGCACAAATGTGTACTTCCTTTCAACTCTCATTGTTCCGCGCGTTAGTACAATTGTGGCGGGAAATATTCTTATTCACAAAGCAATACCCGTTTTATTATCTTCAAGAAACAGCGAAAGTGATAACATTCGATAACACGCGGGTAGTTTTAATTTGGGAAAGTAATTCAGAATTTAGTTGATTAATTTTTTGATTTCCCAGTTGTTTAAATTTTTGTTACGTAGGTATTTAGGAAGAAGTACTCGAGTGAAATAGGAATCTCTAGTGACCTCAACACTAACACTAACACTAATGTAATTTTCAGCTGATTACTGATCTTCATTAAAAATGTTAAAATAAAACTAGGAAATATAAAGATAAAATGATTAAAACAAAAATAGTTTTATTAGTTAAGTATCACAAAATATATAATGGATAAATGTAGAACACTTTAATGTAAAAATAAAAATAAAGGTATAAATCTAATTTTATGTGGTGGCAAATAAGTATAACAGAGCTCGTACAAATTGGAATATTTCTGATCCCCCTAATTTTGACTCTCCATAAACTCTATCAACAAAGCTTATCGGCACTTCACCAACTGTAAACTGTTTCTGTTTTGCTCTAACAATCATTTCCATCTGAAAGACGTATCCTTTTGAAACACAACTCTTTATGAGCGTTTCCAAAACATCTTTTTTATATAGTCGGAAAGACCCAGTAAGATCTGAAACACCTATAAAATAACAAAAATAAGTCAAGTTAAAACAATTCAATCTAAAAGCTAAGATCTAATTTCAATTTACTTCCAAATATCAATAAATATGTAGTACTACCAACTCTGTTATAAAAATATTGTTATAATCAAAACTAAATAGACAAGATATTATTATTATTAGAATAAATATTTTCACATCTTGCAGCCAGAGAATTTTGGTACTTTTTCTCTTTATAATTAATTATACTTGAATAATTTGTCATATTAAATTATCAAAAGACATTATTTGACAATCACACCACTAGCTGCAAATAGTTCTACTATGACCCACATTGTTTTTCAAGTTTCACAGATGTTTCTTAAGTTTTCCATATGTCTATATTATTATATGAATATACTTCCTAATTCTTTAGTGATGCCTTAGTTATTTATAATTTTATTGATGTTCATACACAAGAATAAGCTAGAAAATGTACCTATGTAGACTTCCAAAGACATTCCTTATTGCTATTTATTTAATATTCGAACTTTAAATTCATACTGAAAAAAATGCAATTAAGCCTTTTATTTTAGTTAAAAATAATTATAAACTTAATCATGTGCAATCAAAGATGATAAATGTATGTATGTATGTATGTATATATATATATATATATATATATATATATATATATATATATATAAAAGAATGTCATTTACAAATTAAATAAATTTTGGCCTAAACTAGAGTAAAAGACAAGTAGTTCTCAAACTTTATGAAACAGAAGACAAAACAAAAGAATAAATGTACAACTTACACAGCAATTCTAAAAAAAAAAAAAGTTATATACAAACATTTTAAAATATGTTTTGACACAACAGAGACAGAAATGTAATAAAAAAATAATTTAAAAAATTAAAAAGAATCGCAACTCATAATATGCCCTTTCAAAAGTCATTTCTTTGCTGAACTTTTGAAATATTTTAGGTTTAAAGATCTTTTAATCTGTTCTGGAAGATGGTTATACATTTTTTTTTACTTTTATAGATGATAGAATTTTTTATTAGTGCTGAAGAATGAATAAGAAGATTGCAGATCACAAGAATGTCTTGTGCCATATGAATGATTTGGCAAATACATCAAATTCTTGTGTGAACAGTTCATTCACCTTTGTACTTAACAGAATGGAACAGTGTTAACTCTAGCAAAGCGGAAAACATACTAACTTGTAACAAAGATAAATGATTAAGGCAACTCCATCCTGTGTTTGTTTTTTATTTTTATTCTATTCATGAGCTAATGGTAAAGATTATTATTATTATTACCTGGGCGTAATAATATCTGTGTTAATAAATTTGCACCTCGAGATATTAATTTCCTTTTGAAGTCCCATCCATGAACTCCCCCTGAGCCAACATAACGAGTACCAGTAACAACATCATAGTCCTCACTTTTCTGTCTTTCAATAAATTCACTGATAAATTTTGGCTAAAAGTAAAACATGTTTAATAATTGACCATACATTTTAGAACCTACTTACATGGTGGCTTAAGTCAGCATCCATAATTATTATAAAATTACCAGTAGCATGTTTTATACCATGAATATATGCAGTTCCCAGGCCTAACTTTTTCTCCCTGGGTCTTAAGACAATTTTATCACTACCATATATTTTTTGTAATTGCTCAGCTGCCTCTAATGTTCCGTCTGGGCTCCCATCGTCAATTACGATAATTTCATATGGGTATCCACTTAAAAAATATAAAGTTAGTAATCTATATGCGCTATAAACTGAAGTATCTCTACCTAGCATTCATATGCTTCACCAGTAACCAAATAATAATAGGAAGATTTTCAACTTCATTATATGTTGGCAATAAAATTGAGTACTTATTAGATGCAGCCATCTGCTTTTTTTTTTAACTATGGGCATAGGACGTAACAATAGACACGTCAAGCAAATAAAATTGATAGAAAGAAAAATTAGAAAAACATAATCAATAAAAATCTACAAGTGGGGGGGGATTATCTGTAAAGCAGGCTGCTTATTGCTGGCTACAAGTTACCAGCAACAGCGGTAGACTAAACAAGTCATTGGTAAACAGTGAACAGTGTTGCATGTCACTGCCGTCATTAGCCAAAAATAACCATTCATTTAAATAGCTGAAACACGCAAATTTTTGATGACTGCATAAATGAACAGTTATTTACCTTTATAAGTGCCTAATTTTGGAAAATAATCCCAAGTGGCCGATTTATAAAAAATTATTGAATAAAAAAGTAATAAATACCAGTTTTATGTAACAATTCAACTTTGTTTAGTATTAATTAATAGCTTAAGTTAAAAACTACCTTTTAAGCATACTTTAGAACGTTTTTGAGGCTCTTGTAAAGAATTTTACCCATGGAATTTAACAAATTTAAAATATACATATGAAAGATTACCTTTTTTTAATAATTCCTATACACAAAAATTTATGGATGAGGCACTTGTTCAAAATATATCCAAAAAAACTAAGGTTTCGGAAGGTTGCACTGAACTTGTTTTTGGCGTATCGCTAAAAACATATTTTTCACAAACTTAATTTATGAACTACGTAAAAGACTGATTATATTATAATGCTTTATAACACAAAAATGATTATTTCTAACTAAAAGTTAGAAGTAATTATTATATTAGACATTATTAAACGTTTTTAAACATAATTACAGCTGCTAAATAAAGAGAGAGCTTTAGTGTCGTCTGTTGGACGGAAATCCAGTGTGCTGGGGATGCTACGTTGCCAAGTTTATTTTATATATGATCTATATAAATTATATAAGAAAAACAAAATGCATTTGTGCGTTGTGGATCGGTACCAGCAGGAGCGCGAAGGCACTAGGTGGATTGGTACCGGGTTAGCACCAGGTTAGGCGCCGTAGGCGTCATCGTTAAAGCCCTAAAAGACAATAGCGCAGGGCATCACTGCCCTCTGGGCCGATGCCGAATGTTAGGCTGCCGCCAGTGTTGCACACGCCTGTTAATTAGTGTTGACCGCACTAGGTAGATTGGTACCGAGTTAGCACCAGATTAGGCGCCGTAGGCATCATCATTAAAGCCCTAATATAAAAGGCAAACGACAGCGAAGTGCATCACTGTCGAAAGTCTAATATTTGGGGTCGGCACAGGGACCCAAATGCGTTACTGTCGGGAGACAAACATGAAAAACTAAATACAATACAATAATATAAGTTTGGCAACAATGTAAGCTAGCCTTTCTTCAAATTGTCATATTAAGGAATATAACGCATTGGAATACAGTGAAAATATCGAATTTCTTTTTGGTTCTTTTAATAGAAAAAGTGGTTTATCCATTTCTTTTATTTTCTTAAAACAGTTAAATGAAGGTAAACTTTCTATTTTATATTAAAAAATTATCAAATTCCGTGGGTTTAATTGTTTACAAGACCCCGTTTTTAAAAATAACCGTATTAATGACCGTTAGTAAAAAAAGGATCCCCTATTCGAAAACATAAAATTATACATTTCGCATATAAGCATATAAAACAGGGCAATCCAACATTAGACAGGCTCGCGGATCACTCTAAAGAAATATGTTTGCCTTGGGGCCGCCCTAAAAAACAGAAATTAAACGAGCTCTTGAGGCGTAACAAAAGTTTATCTGATCAATACTTCTTTAAAAATTAAATACATTGAATTCTTTTAATAACCGTTTAAAAACGAAATAATACAAGAGAACTATCTTAATAAAATTATTACATTCGCATGTCAATCAAAGTAGCATGTTGTAAGTGTGTCCGCAATGGTGCAATGCATATTGCAACGTCAAACATACCATACATAGCACTCTTCGTTGAAGTAAATATATCGTCCATCCGTTGATTCGCCCATTCCTTCATTGAATGAACGAATCGGGTGACCGAATCAAACCGAAATAGTGGGTAGGGGGCTCTATACTCTCGTTCAGAGGTACTCAACAAACGGTTAATTAGCTCATTGAAATTTACTAGTGTAGCAAAACACGTTAAAATCAACTAGGATACGCCTAACCCGAAAACAAAATATTATTGTTAGCTGGATGCTGAGGCAAGGGGTAAATTCAAAGAGAGGGAGATATCCCCAATGCCCAAACTCAAAAGTTGTGTTAGTTGACTTGACGTGCTGTCAAGACGCCATTCTACCTTCCATCTGTCAGAAAACAAAAATCACTAACATTTATTTATGGTTCATAAAATGTAATCATTCTAAAGCCTTTTTTATTATCAGAAAAATATATTTTTGATTTTGCCATAACATTTTAATTAATTCGTTATTCTCAGGATTCGTAATAATGGGAGTACCGGCTTTTTTTAGATGGCTTAGCCGTAAATATCCATCTGTAATTGTGCACTGTGTGGAAAAGAAGGTACCAAGTTTTATGTAAATTTAAACTTAATTATTCATAAATATAACTTTTAGGCAGTAGATGTTAATGGGACTAGAATACCTACGGATTCTTCTGAACCAAATCCTAACGAGATTGAATTTGATAATTTATATCTTGATATGAATGGCATTATACATCCTTGCACTCATCCAGAAGATCGACCTGCTCCAAAAAATGAGGATGAGATGATGATTGCAATTTTTGACTGTATTGACAGATTATTTAATATAGTGAGGCCCAGAAAATTATTGTATATGGCTATTGATGGTGTTGCGCCCAGAGCCAAAATGAACCAGCAAAGATCAAGGCGTTTTCGTGCTTCTAAGGAGACTTCCGAAAAAATTAATGAAATGAAAAGAATAAGAGCAGAGCTTCTGATAAAAGGTTGTGTTTTACCTCCAGAGAAACCTAAAGAAGAACATTTTGATTCTAACTGTATTACTCCAGGTACTCCTTTCATGGCCCGTTTATCGGATTGTTTAAATTACTATATTCATGATAGATTAAACAATGATCCAGGATGGAAGGGAATCAAAGTTATCTTATCTGATGCAAATGTACCTGGTGAAGGGGAACATAAAATCATGGATTATATAAGAAAACAAAGAGCTCAACCTGATCATGACCCTAATACCCAACATGTCCTTTGTGGTGCTGATGCAGATTTAATTATGTTGGGGTTAGCTACACATGAGCCTAATTTTACCATTATCCGAGAAGAATTTAAGCCCAATAAACCTAGACCATGTGAAATATGTGGGCAACTTGGTAAGTTAATTTTGACTTCCATTATGAGTTAATAAAATATTTGGTGTGATTATCTCATTAACCTTACTGTGCCCAGTTTTGTTGATTTTTTTTCAAAAAAAAAAAAAATTCAAATTCAAATTTTATTTCTGAAGTCAAAATTTTCTTTTTTCTGTTAATCAGAATTTGACTAAATCAGTAAAAAACCTAATAAAAATACCCTTTTTATAAAAACCGGAGTGAAACTATTTTCTGATGTTTTGCCTGTGATAGCACTGCATTCAATGTTTTGATCCCGTGAAGTGAAGATCCCCAAAGATGGTAAGGTGAAACATTGGCAAGTAATTCTAATTTGCTACGGTATAAACAAAAGAAAATATGATTTTTTAAAAATACAATTTTTTTTTTGTACTTTGTAGAGTTGACCATATAATCCAAAAATGTAATAATATATAGGGTGTTCCTTTTAAAAAAACGCAATATCCAAAAATGTAATAATATGGCGTAAGTCTTTTGATTCTCATTCATTTGTTTTTTTGTTACGATTTTCGAATTCTCCGAGCTAAAATCCATCGATTGTCTAGTTTAAATTTCTCAATAATCATCAGTAAGAGCCAAGTAATATGTACTTTAAAGTTTTAAAAGTATTTGAAGTTTCAAGTAGCTGGTAATTTTTATTTCAAATACTTTACAGGTATTTGAAGTGAATATTACCTCCAATTGGTTTGTGATTCTTACTTATAAGAGACCTATATTGGTACCAGTTAACAATAACAAATAAATAAATAAATAAATAAATAGCCTTTATTTCCAACAGGTAAAAAACCCATTTACAGGAAATTCAATAACAAAATTAAGTGAAAAACATAAGAAAAAAAATACAAAACAACTGTTTTTTGAGATACAACAATACTTAAATCTAAATCTAAATATGTATTACAGTACCTAAGTTAGTTGATCTAGCATTTAATAAAAAATAGAGAATTAAGTAAGTAAATTGCTTGTATTAACAAAAGCAACTTAATGAGTGTTTGGATCACTTCAGATTTAAAAAAGAATTGATGATGCTACTCAATGAGTCAAAGTGCAAATCGCACGCATGAGACACCGAGTTGAGGACTGAACACATAAAGTATACTAGACTCTGTACAAAAATATTTTATCTGGCTGTGCTGAGATAGAACACCGAAGTATGCCGTGTTTCGAGGCGGGGAATGCGAAAATACAACTCCCCAAGAAGAAATGGACAGTCAACTTTATTGTAACCTTATCTTAATATATGTATGTCAATATGTACTTAATACATTTTCTTATTTCTTATATGAACTTATTTTTTGCTTACAGCAATTTTACAGTTAAACAGAAGTTTTTCTAGAGAAGAGAAGAGAAATAGTTCATATTTTTCAGTAAATCCCAACTCTTCTGAAATACGGCAAAGCTGGGAGCTATTTAAGGGGTATTTTCCATTTGTGGGATTGTCTATTTAGAGTTTAATCAATTTGCCTTTGCTTTGCCATTACTTAACAAATGGGCAAATATAACCAATAGCCGATCTTCATTTTATTTTTTGACAGAGCTAGACAATCTTCTTGAGATATGTGGAGTAAATAAATGCAGTGTCGATGTTGTGTTGTTAGGTTTTAGATTGCATAAAATACAAGTTGCCTACAAGCAAGCACCCATATGACTTTTTTTATAACTTTGCCTTAATAACATATTTATATAAAGGCAACAAACCTTTTAAAAATATTAATACAATTTTTAGGGGTCTCTTTTGTTAGAGATTCTAATTCCAAAAAAAAACATACAAGTATGTTGGTAAAATTTCAAAATAATTTTTTGAAGTCCTTAGAATAACATAGAGAATTACTTTTGGTTGCATAAGAACATTTTAGAGAGTATTTAACTGGCTCATCTTTACTAAAAAATATCCATAGAAATGATTTATTTGTAACAGAAAAAATCAGAACTTAAATAGAAATAGACTTATTGCTTCTTTATTATAGTTTTAAAATAAATACTTTAATTTGTTGTAACTCTTGTGTTTAATTACCCTTTACTCAGGTAATATTCTTTCAAAATATAACACATGCATTTTTTTTTCTGTGGAAAAATTGTTTATTTTTGCCAGAATAATATTTCTTTCACCAGAACTTTATTTTTGATTGTACCATATTTAGGACAATACTTTGTATAATACTAAAACTCTTAATGAAACTTTTAGAAAACTGGTGAACCTATATTCATATAATATTCAAATAGCATACCCTTTTTATGTTACTCAATTTTGTGATGAACCACTATTTTTTGAGGGCTAAAAACTTACAGAAACTACATTGTACCAGAGCCTCATGGTTTTTTCCAAGACAGGTCTATAACAACAAATTTTGATATCTATCAGAACTTCTTAAATTCTAATATAGGGTTACCTGCTTTATAATATAGAAAAGGGTTAACTGTTTCATGCCATTTACACAGACATATCAAAAGCCTTTGACAGTGTTCATCATGGTCTCCTACTCAACAAGCTTCGCTCTATGTATCTCGATATTTACTTGGAGTAGATCCTATCCTTCCTTGGCTGACAAAAACAATGTTAAACTGAGTGGCATATCTTCGTGCCACTTTAATGTGAGTTCTGGCATTCCACAGGGGTCTCATTTGGGACCTATATTATTTTTATTATTTGTAAATTGCGCTGTCTTCATTTTTCAAAAATGTATATGTTTGTTGTATGCAGATGACTTTAAAGTCTTTAGTGTTGTCGATAGTTACAAAGACTGTGTCCGTTCAGTTAGATCTTGATAATTTAGTTCATCGTTGTCAGGAAAACTTTTTGAACCTTAATATTTATCAAATGTAAAATCATGCACTAATATTTGACTATTGTATTAGAAATGATATTTTGCAATCAGTGGGCACAATGAACAATTTGGATGTAACTTTTGGCAAAGAGATAAAATTTAATAAACAACATTATCTTAAAAGCACATGGAATGTTGGCAGAACTGCAGGCATATCTGTGATACCAAAGCTATTATGTCCATATATAATTATTAAATTAGGAGTATTGTTGAGTGTTGTAGTATAATTTTTGTCTGTCATATTTATGTCATATTAATAGAATTTAATCTGTTCAGAATAAATTCTGTAAGTTTTTGCTGTACAAATATAAAATGTCTTTACTGACATTTCATATACAACTAACAAACTCAATAACCGATTTTTAAATCATGATCTGTTTTTAAAAGTTTTTAATGTCTAATTTTAAATTGTGTGTGATGTTTTTAAATTAGTTTGCTTCGATATTTGGAACTGTTAAGGGGCAATATTTGTTGTTGTACTGTAAGTTCTATCTATATATTTAAAACACTAAGCCAGATTTTTCAGCAAATAATCGTCTGGTAACCCAGATTTTTTAACACTAACAGTGTTTTATTGCATAGTTTTTCTATAAAACCAATATATCTTTCTTTAATAACATTTTCTGGACGATGTGGTGAATGCACCCCATATTCTTATAACTCCCCTGGAAACTTGTTGTGCCATCTTATGGAAAAGGCAGAACAAGGCCTGCCAGACTAGCTAGTTTCTTTTAATTTGTTTATCTATTTTGTTTGATTTTGACTTGGGACTTTTTATTCTGACACTGACTAGTCTAGGCCAATTGAACTTAGAGTAGTGTAGAATGTGAATAAATAAATAAGCTACTCTGATTTATTAGTTATTCACTCTGTTTTGCTACAAAATATGATAAATCATTAAATTTTTTAAAAGTGTTGCTTCTGATATAATTAGGTGGAAATGATATATATTAAAGATTTAGCACACAAATAATTTTAATTAAATTTTCTCTATATATCATCTTTATATACAGTTTTATTTTTTATTTAGGCCACGAGATGAAAGACTGTATTGGAGGAGTCAGAAGCGAACATGGACAAGAACCAGATCAACCTATTAGTGCTGAAACAGATTTCATTTTTGTGAGGTTAAATGTTTTGAGAGAGTATTTAGAAAGAGAGTTGGTGATGACTAATCTTCCTTTTAAATATGAATTTGACAGAGTCCTTGATGATTGGGTGTTTATGTGTTTCTTTGTTGGGAATGATTTTTTGCCCCATTTGCCTAGCTTGGAAATTAGGGAAAATGCAATTGATCGTCTTATCAGATTGTATAAAGACTGTGTTTATAAGACAGGGGTAAGTATTTTTTGCTTAATTGTAAAAGTTTTAGTTTTTTGGGATATTATCATATGTCTGGGCCTTGCTGATACAGTGTTTGCTTACAGAAAGTTGTATTTAATATAAGGATTTATAAGACTGGGTAGCATTCTAAAAGAAATTAGCTTTTCTTAGCATATGAGCCTTTTTCAATATTTTTGCTTAATGTGTTTGGCAAAATTTTAAAAAAAATGGTCTCTCTATGGGAATAAGTGTTTTTATTGTCAGGAATTCAAGGGAATGTGAGAAATTTTGGGGATTTATTCAGGAATGTAAATATAATTCAAAAGTTTCTACAGGTTTTTATTATTTAAAAAAAAATATACCCTAAAATGAATATTTAATATTCAAAAATATTATTCTACTAAAAGAAGACTACCTCTATCTCAAAAATAGCAATCAATTTGATTCAAATAACAAAAAAGTCTTAGAAATAGACGTAGATTTGATATTTAATCTGTTTCCCCTGCATTTACTCAAAGGTTTAAGAGTTAGACCATATCTAATTGCCATGACAATTGAAACTTGGTTTTTTATTTATCTACAGCTACAATATTCAATAACAGAACCAACTTTCTCCAAAAAATGTTTACATAGAATATTTTAAATTTTTTTCTTTTGTCAGTTTGTGAGCATCTTTTTTGTTTTTGATCTATTTAAATTGCAGTATTATTAAAAGGAAAAGCACAAGATTTTATTTATACATTGAATTAAAGCGGTTTTTTTCATTTTCCTTATTTCTTAGGTATTTTGAAAATGCTCAGTAGTTTAGTATCCGGCCAAACTGAATATTTGATTAAATTCGGGAAAAATAGTCGTGGATATTGGCTTTGGCCGGATAGGCCGAGTATTCGTGGCACCTCTACTTAAGTATATCTAATTTATTTTAAATGTGTATTTCAACTTTTTAGTTTCTATAATTTTGAATTTTCCCACGTACATTATTTTTAGGGTTACCTTACTAATAGTGGAGATGTGAACTTGGAAAGAGTGCAAATGATTATGCTTGACCTGGGAAAAGCTGAGGATGAGATCTTCAAGACACGGCAACAAAAGGAACTGGCGTTTAAAGCTAGGGAGAAGGCGAAGAAACGAAGATCTGATGGTTTTAATGAATACAAACCGAATTTTGCCTTGTTAAATAATACACAATTTGCACCAAAGGTAAATAATCAAGAATCTTTGAGTTTTATTAATTTCATAAATTGTTTCCTGTATTAGTATATATTCTTTTCAATGGACTTTTATAACAACCCTCTATGTTACTTTAGCAATAAATAATTAAATTGATGTTGTTAAAAATTATTAGATATTAGAATTGGTGATTAATTTAGGATATTTTTAAATACAATGTAATCTCATCCATATACATAAATTATTTAGTAACAGTAATAGGTATGAGAAAAGAAAAAATTAAAAATATTAGTTAGTGCTGTTTTAATTGTAAATAATATACTCATCTATGCCTGCCCACTTTCTTAACATCAAAAGCTGCATCAATTACTATTAGAGTGATAAATACATCCAACCAAATTTTTTTATGGGTTTCTGAATGTCAACCTCTCAAATGAAAACGTGGAAATAACAATTAATTTGATATCATGACTCTCTAGGTAATTTTACTAATGTTATGTAAAATAAAAATAGAAACCTTTTGCTTAAAAATGAAGTGTTATTAAAAATCATTCAATTACTAACTATGAATTGTTTTTACCACTGATCGTTTCTATATTGTCTCCTATTAGTTCTATCAAAACCTGTAAACTTTCTTTTATTAAATGAAATTAGTTTCGAGGCTCTGCATCATCATATTTAGCACATTGATCTTTTGTGGTAATATACTGCAAGCATTGTTTGTGTAATTGCAATGACAGTTGTTACAGGAATAGTTATATATCTGAATGTATTTGGATTCTTGGTTGATTTCTCTGTCAACAGTAAGTTAGCTCCGATAAATTAGGATCAATGTAGCATTGGAGGACCGGCATGAAATAATAATAATAATCTTTATTTATTAGCTTTAACCTAGCAAAACAAGAAATTACACTATAAGTACATCAGTTTTGAGTAATGTTATAATATTAAGTTCTTCACTTTCAGTCTTTTGTTGAATCACAGTTAGATTAGCACAGTCTCCCTGATATGCATTTCACATTTTTTCTTGAATTCAACCAGTCTTTAATGGTATTTGGTACGTTATACATTTTCAGGCCATTATGAAATATATTCTTCTGATCAAATGTTCGAGTTATGAGTCTTATGTAAAAGTTTCTAGCATTTCTTGTATTTCTGTTGTGGATACTCTGGACAGGTACACAGTACTGCTGTAGGTTTTCAGGCACAGAGCCTTGTTGGATTTTAAAAATAAAAATAAGTGTTTGTAAATGTACCGCTTGTCTCCCCACTTGTATTCCCACCAAGTCCAACATATATTTAATGTGAGTTCGCTTATTACAATTTAATATAGCACGAAGTGCTTGGTTCTGTCTTTTTTGCAGTCGACTGATTTCCGGATTATTCAGATTAAATAGCACCGTTGGGCAATAATAAAAATGTGGTTGTATTATTGTCTTATATAGTAATGTCTTTGCCCAAACACTTAAAATATTTTGTATGCGGCAAAGTGCATACACTTTTTTAGATACTTTTCCTGACACATAGGAAGCATGATTTTGAAAAACTAAGATTTTTGTCAATTATGACTCCCAAATACTTCATTTCAGTCACCTGGTCTATTTTTTCTCCATTTATTTAAATTCCATCATGTAGTAAAACATTTTGTTTTGAGAATTTATTTTTTATGATTTTGAAAAACTAAGATTTTTGTCAATTATGACTCCCAAATACTTCATTTATTCAAATTCCATCATGTAGTAAAACATTTTGTTTTGAGAATTTATTTTTTACTATCATAAATTTAGTTTTTTCAGTATTTAGCTTTAAATCATTAATCTCTAGCCATCTTAAAATGTTCTTTAGCTCTTTGTTGATTGTGTTAACAATTTTATTTACATTTTTTGCAGCAAAGTACAGCAGTGTATCGTCTGCAAATAATTGGATATTACATTCTTGTATCCACTTTACAAGGTCATTGATGAAGAGTATAAATAAATCCGGTCCCATTACTGTACCTTGAGGTACACCTTGAGTAGTTTTCCTACAAGATGATTCCTTGTTGTTAAATGTCATTTTTTGTGTCCTGCCTTGTAGGTAGCTATCTATCCATTCTAATGCTTTTCCAGTTAATCCTAACTTTTGTAACTTTTTAATCATTAATGGTTGATATATAGTCTCGAAAGCTCTCCTAAAATCTAGGAAGACGGCCCCAATAATATAATGCTCTTTCAACTTGCTATTACATTTTGTAGTGCTGTCTCGCAGGAGTTGTTTTTTCTAAAACCAGCTTAGTAAATTGTTAATAATTTGTTTTTTTTCTATATAATCTATTAATTGTTTTTTAACCACTGTTTCTAACAATTTTTCATACAATGGTATCATATTTATGGGTCGATAGTCTTAGCAGAGTTTTGTATTATTTTTCTTTTGTATAGGCATAACTGTTGTTGTTTTCCAGGTATTAAGAAATTTGCCAGTTTCTATACTTCTATTGATCACCTCCAGGAATTGATTTCCTAGAGCTTCAAATGTAATTTTTAAAATGTCTGTGTTTATACCATCTAAGCTGATGAAATGATCATCATCCATTTTTGTTAACACTTCTTGATGAGTATTTTCATTGCACTGCAAATTCTTAGTTATTTCTGTAACACTGTCAATAAAGTATTTATTAAATTTCTCTGCTACTTTTTGGGGTTTGATAACCATCTCTCCATCAAACATAATACCTTCTATGTTAGGGACTCTATTCACATCATTTGTTAATTGTTTAAAGGTCTTCCACATCTCCACGCTATCATTTTTTGCTTCATCTATCTTTTGTAAGTAATATTGTTGTTTTTGTTGCCTTATCATAGTTACTACAGTATTTCTTTTTTGTCAGAATCTCATCCTTTAAGTTTGTTATTATCAAGTCAATCATTGTAGAGCTGTCTGCAGTTACTCTTGTGAATTTATCAATTTTTGGGTATACTCCAAGTTCTTTTATTGTTCTTTTTAACTTGTTTGAGTAGTAAGTGTCAATAGCAATGTTTATGTTGAAATCGCCTATCAAAATAAATTGTGCATCTTTTGTCAGTATATTCGGCAGAATGTTGAGTTTGGCAAATGACATAAACAGGCAATAATGAGTTTTTTGTCTGCTAGGTGAACTTTTGCAGCAACGAACCATAAGTTTGAATCAATTACTGTATTTTTTACTCCCACCTGTGTGTCGGTTATCCGCATAAGCACAGAAATATTTGTATCCATTAATATTTTTTTCACTCTCTAACAAATCTTTTGTTACCCGCGTTTCTGAGAGGCATACTATATCTGGTTTCATTTGTTCTACAATCCAGTTAAGTTCTGTTTTATGTGGTATAAAAACTCTGTATATTGTGGTACATAATTTGTTGCTGCTTGAATTGCTATAAGTTTTGTCCAAATATTTCAGGGTAATTGTATCTTCTTTGTAATGTTTTGTATACATTTCTGTAGCTCTCACATTTTTTACTATATGAAGGGTGCTTATAATATAGATTTGGTATCTTTAATTTTTTTTGTGTTTACAATTCACACATTGTGTTTACAATTCACACATTTTTCTTTGTTACATTGTTTGATCTAAATTCATGCAGTTAAAACATTGAATGACATTTATATAATCTTCATATCGACATGATTTCCAACCAATGTCTTTAGTATTCAATTGTGTATAAGTATGTGAATCTAGTTCCAAGACTATATTTGTTTGTCCTTTTTTTGTTTCATATTTGTATACAATCTTTATTACTAATTTACTGACTTCGGTTGTTACTCTGTTCTGTTTTATTATTTTTTTAACTAAGATTGTCTCATCATCTGCAGTATTTTTCTGCAGGTTAAATATTCTGATCCTTAGTTGTTTCCTCTCTGGTTCTCTCACCTCATAATTTTGTCCCATTTCTTGTTCGATTTTTGGTTGAATAGTTTTGATGAAAACTGATTGAATCATATTTAAACGAGCAACATCAGTGCATTGGGGTAAATGGAATTAGTTTAGGTTAGGTTAGAACTAAGTGGATCATATCAACCCTCCAGTGTGACTCTACAGCAGGGGTGCTCAAACGGTCGATCGCGAGTGCGTTTTGAGTAGATCTCGAGAAGAAACATTTTTTTAATAAGTTAAGTACCTAAACTAAACTACAAAAATTTATTACGTAATAAAATAACACCCTGTTAGCGGCAAAAGGCGGCTTTCTCAAAGGAACGCGCGGTACTTGTCAAAGAAAAGCCGCGTTTTTTATTCTTGCCGCTTTTCTAGAAATTTCGGGCGGCGCGTTTGATGGGAACATTCGAGACTTTTGTTCACGCCAATATAAATGTTGCGCCTGCAGGAATTGGAGTCATTCTGAATTGCAACTTGAAGGCAATACTACGTCGATACAAAGTTTATTATTAAATAGTACAAAATGAGTGCAGCGAAGAAATCTAAAATGTATCATTTTAATAACGATTGAGACAAAGAATTTTTGTTTTGTATGGTGAAGGATAAGTGCATTTGTCTTGTCGTGAGTTAGTTGCAATACCTAAGCGTGGTAACTTAGAGAGGCATCATAAAACGGTTCATAAAAACTATGAAAAGGATTTTCCGCCACAGAGTGAATTAAGAAAACGAAAAGTACGTGATTTGATATCTTGTTTGAAAAAAGAACAAACCATGTTCACAAGACCAGCCAAACAATCAAAAGCTGCTACGATCGCGTCATTTAAAATATCTCATGTATTGGCGAAACACAAGAAACCATTCGAAGATGGCTCGGTTGTGAAGGAAGCGTTTATTGAAGCGGGTGAGACTTTATTTGAAGATTTTAAAAATAAAACAGAAATCATGTCTGCTATTAGAGAACTTCAGTTATCTCGTCTGACTGTCACAAGGCGTATTGAAGTCATGAGTCAGGACATGGCAGATAAACTAAAAAATGATATCATGGAATGTACATACTTTTCTTTACAGTTCGACGAATCCACCGATATGACAGACACTGCCCAGCTGTGTATTTTTATTCGGATGGTATTCAATGACATGTTGGCTAAGGAAGAATTTTTGACAATCATTCCTCTGAAGGGGAAGATCCGTGGCGAAGATATATATGAGGTTTTCTTCAATTTTGTAAAAAACTACTACAGTTCTTCACACGGACGTCAGGTGGTTGAGTCGCGTAAAATTCCTAGAAAGGTTTCAAGAATTATTGCCCGAAATAACAGCTTTTCCAGACGAAAGAGGTGATGACACTCAGATGTTGAAAAACGAAAAATGGCTGACTGATTTGGTATTTTTGACTGACATCACAATGCACTTAAACACCATTAACTTGGAGCTTCAAGGTAAAGGAAAAACTGTTATTGAGATGATTAGCGCAGTAAACGCATTCAAAAGTAAATTGCAACTTATGATAGATCAACTGAAAAGAGAGGATCTGAAACATTTTCCATCTTTGAAAGCAAGGATTCCTCAGTTGAATTATGATACGTATGAGGCTGAATTATCAAATATTTTAGGACAATTCGAAATGCGTTTTTATGATTGTAGTAAATTGGCAAATGTAGCATCATTTATGAGTTATCCTTTTTCATGTAAAAACATTGAGGAATTAGCTACTGAAATAGCAAGTCAGTTTAATATGAACTCATGTTCTGTTGAAAATGAGTTGGTGCAGATTATATCAGATATACATCTCAAAGCTACAGCATCTGATACAAATTTCTGGTGTTTTATATCTGAAGATAAATATCCGAATCTAAGGCAAATCGCCCTTCAACTGACAGCAATGTTTGGGTCAACTTACTTGTGCGAGTCTGCATTTTCTGAAATGAAGATAATTAAGTCAAAATATCGCAATCGACTAACTGCCGATCATATGTCATCATGCTTGCGATTAGCACTCGGTGGTTACGTACCATCTTATGAAAAGTATGCTGAGGACATGCAGTGCCACGCTTCAACATCTAAAGTCACTCCTTAGTTAAGTTTAACACCATATGTAACTCTTTTGTTTTGTAACAACCAATAAACTCGCAATTTTGAATAACTATGAGTTTTTTCATTGATATTGTAGAGAAGAACCTAACTAAACCTAACCCAAACCTTGACTAAAATAGTGTATATTGTGCGGAAAGCTAATATCTATATATGCTACGGTACACCCTACCTAGGTAGGTACGTAGGTAGGGTGTAAGTATCGTGTATGTACGACAACCCTGCATCACACATACTTGCAGCCTCTTAGAGTCGATCGTAAGTAGTCTAAAAATATTGAGGTAGATCGCCAGCAGTTCAAGTTTGAGCACTCCTGCTCTACAGTATTCTGTGTCTCATACCTGTAGTTACACTTCTGCAACCAACTCTAACTCCTTAGTCAGTCTTATTGTTGCATTTAGGAAGGTATTTTTCAAGTACTCAGGTAGCAAAATATCACTACTGAATATTGAGAACCTGATAATGTCATCTGTCGGACATTCAAACAGCACATGACTGACTGTTTCTTCATCCTCATTACATATATTTGAATACTTTAAAATTGAACGCGTAATATATCTTTTAATTCAAAGTGAGCAATGTAGGAAGTCCATGGTCTTTTTAGTTGGATACTGAAGGAATGCATGTCGGTAGAAACTCTTATCTTCCTGATGGACATCATCTAGTTTTTAAGAAGTATAAGTATTTAGCTACTGAGGGAGCATATTGCACTAGACAGGCTTAAAATATTCCTTTGCCAATCCCAACAACTACTAAAATAAAAAATAGTTTTATATACAGTGGGAAAAAGTTGTTCAATCATCTGCCTATTAATATCAATAATATACAAAGCTTTACAAAATTCAAAAATGAAACAAAAAAATTTCTATCTCAACAGTTATATTATAGTGTCAAAGAATATTTTGAGGATCGGTTTTAATTTGTTTGTCTTTATTTGTGACTAAGACTGTATCTCCCTTTTATGGTCTGAATGTGATGCCTTTTGATTGTATAACAGTAATTGGTGTGTATGTATGTATATATTAATTTTTATAATATAATAATTAACATCTTGTTTTATGTGTATATATAGTTATATTTTTTATTATTATTTTTTTTGTATGTGTTTTTTATTCTCAATTAGACAATAAGTAGTTGGTAGCTTTGTATTGTGTTTTTGGGGATTGCTTTGTAGTTTGAACAAAATTTATTGTATTGTAGGCTGTTGGACAACAAAGCGCAGTAACAAATGCTAGACAAGAGGCTTTTAATATAAGAAAGGCTGGAATGCACAATCAAGCAGAATCGCGCCTTCAATCTGTAAATTCAAAGACAGCTTTGGAGTCCATGTTTAGACGGGAAGGAGAAAGTAATTCAGGTAACTTGTCCATGGATGTCTTTACAATAGAGTTCTTTATTATATGAAAATTAAAATTATCTCCAAATAAATTATGCATTACTTTGCCATTCCAGGTATTAGTTAACAAGTTAATAAATGAAAACTAAGTTCACCTATACTTTTAAGAAGTCTTCTTAAACTGCTAAGGCTTAGGATGAAAGAATCCATTAAAATTCCACGGTCTTTAATTTTCTGCAAAATACTTGAAAACATAAATGAATACAAAAATTAAATAAACTGTGATATTATATTTTAAGATTACTTGACTTAAAAGTAAGTCTTCTATAGAACGAAAGCTTTCACGGCTGTGGTCAATTAAGAAATCATGATTCTTGGGATTAGATCGTGTCAAAATGGAATCACTTTCCGACGTTTCGCCTTCGATTGCACGAGACATCTTCAGGGATCTTTACTTCACGAGATAGGAACACTGAATGAAACATAACTACCCTAAATTACCAATTACAGTGATCTGACCTTTCCAGGAAATGTTATAAAAACTATATCCAAAACGTTGAATTTTCTCTTCAGAATGATGTAAAAAATTTCTGGAATTTTATTAGCTCTAAACGTGAATCAGGCGACTTGCTCAATGTTCTGTCTCTAGATGGTGATAAAGTTGAAATGGGTCCCAAGGTAGCCAACCTCTTTGCTGACTATTTTGGCTCTGTTTACCCCTTAGATAATCTTGAATGTGCACAGTCAATTTCTCTGAATGATATAAATGTTAATAGTTACTCTATTTTCATCTCAGATATATACCTGGAATTGAATAGTTTAAATATTCATAAAGGACCGGGACCAGATCATATACACCTCATTCTATTAAAAAACTATGCCTTTATTCTTGCCAGACCTGCAAATTATATTTAATGAATCTCTGAAGTGTGGCATCTTTACAACCTTTTGGAAGTCAAGTTTTGTGGTTCCTATTTATTAGTCAGGCGAAAAATCTAACATAAGGAATTACAGACCAATTAGCATTATAAATGTAATTCCAAAGATTTTTGAAAAAATTGTCACTAAGCATCTTACCTCTGTGTTGCCCCTTGTGATTATTGATGAACAATTTGGCTTTTGCCCTAACAAAAATACCAAACTAAATCTACTCACCTACACAAAAAACATTTTTGATGTCCTGGAAAATGGTTGTGAAGTCCACTAAAGCCTTTGATAGAGTTCCCCACAAAGTATTATTAAACAAACTTGAAACTTTGCTTATATCTGGATCTCTGCATAACTGGATTGGAAGTTACCTTTCTAACAGAGTGCAGATAGTCAAAGTTAATAACTTCTAGTCTCACGAAATCATAGTTCCTTCTGGGGTCCCCCAAGGTTGTCATATCAGGCCACTACTGTTTGATCTGTATGTAAACGATGTCTCCTTATGCTTTAAATCTTCTAAATTTCTTATTTTTGCTGATGACATAAAACTTTTTAAGACCGTCACAAATCAAAATGACTGCATGTCTCTTCAAGAGGCCATAACAGGTTTGTGGAATGGTGCTTTAAGAATGTCAAATGTAAGTTAATGAAGTTCTCAAAATTGCATCAAGATTGACTGTGACTATGTTGTCAACAGCAAAACTCTATCGTCTACTGAGTCCTTCAAGGATCTTGGTGTAATATTGGATTCTGCGCTTTCGTTCATTAATCACATTTCTCACATCACCAATAAATCCCTTATGATGTTGGGCTTCATCAAAAGGAACTTCAAGGAATTTTCCACAATTTTCTCTCTTAAATTACGTTATTGTAGCCTTGTTAGTTCCCACATAGAATATGCTTTTTCAGTTTGAAATCCAAGTTATGCTAACCACATTCAAAGACTTCAACAAGTACAAAGAAAGTTGCTCCATTACATCCATCAAAAGTTTTTCGTTGACACCGAATTCCATTACAACAATCTATGTAAATGGATCAACCTGCAAACACTATCTTCAAGAAGAAGAAATCATGATCTACTTCTTCTCTTCAAGGCGACAAACTTCGTGATGGATTGCCCTAAACTGGTTTCAATGGTGGGTCTGCATGCCCCGCGAATGACATGTAGTCACAAGACAATTTTTAATACAATTGTACCATTTAATTAATTAAATTATTTTTTTATAATTTACAATATTGTTCATTTTATACGAAAGCGTAGAAGGGTCACAATTTTTTTATTTTTATTTTTGTAACAAATTCCGACTTCTAACTCGGAATTCCGACTTCTATCTCGGAATTCCGACTTCTATCTCGGAATTCCGACTTGTAACTCGGAATTCCGACTTCTATCTCGGAATTCCGACTTCTATCTCGGAATTCCGACTTGTAACTCGGAATTCCGACTTCTAGTAGTGTTTTCACATAAATGTTCCAATTTTTGCTTTGGATATGTTGTCCAGTGATAAAGACATTTATGACTTGTGTAAAATATTAATTGCTGAAAATGTCTAGAAATAGTATCTAGTATGATAAAATCTAACCCCTGACGGTGTAGAAGACAAAGAAAATTTTAATAAATGAAGAAAAAATAAATAATTAAATTCTATCCATTGTAGAGACACCATGGACGGCAAACTATTTATAGGATGCTTTTACCAACATATCTATAAATAATATTAAGATAAATAAAAAGTGCAGCGAATCTCTAAAGAGTAGATAACTTAAACATATTTTAATAAATAAGAAAAAAAGTATATTTTACCCTGAGTAGACTCCCTCGGATGGTAGTGCAAGCCAAAATATTTATAGGGGGCTATTACCCCGATATCTGGAAATAATATATATTATGAATTAATGTAGCAGCGGGTTTCGGACAGGGTAGAAAATTCAAATTAATTTTAATAAAGTAGGAAAAATTCAATTAGTTTAATTACCAACGTGTCTAGAAATAACAACTATATGAATAAAAGTGACAGGATTAGAAAACTGAAGCAAATTTTATTGAATCAGAAAAGTCATATTTTCATATTATGTCCCAGGTCCCGAACAAAACTAGGTAGTCAAAATATTAATTGGAAGTAGTTGCCAATAGGTCTAATAATAATATATAATATGCATAAAAGTGGCAGTGAGGTCCTTAAGGGTAGAAGACCCCGGCCTGCCGAGTCATTCCAATATATTAATGATATATCTATTACAAACTTTTATGACAATTAGAAGAAGATCCAAAACGGGTAGTCAAACTTAATAAATTATAAAAAATGTAAATGACTGGGAATGTTAGTCAAAGAGTCTATAATCAATAATGAAGTCTACTGTATTAGATATTTTGTCAGCAAACCAAGTATATCAAGGTACACATTTTGATATTTTGGACAAATTAAAAGAAATACCTATTCCTTTTGTTGGGTGTGATCAACACGAAAAAAATTTACATCTACGATCATTGAGTTGTACCTTGTCAGTAGAATGCGCTTTATTTTTAAAGAGGTTTACCAAATAGATAAAGCTAAAAGAAAGAAAATAAGGTGCTTGAAGAAACAATTAAAATTATAATTAACTTTTCACTGTGTTCCTGTAGTCTGTTTTTTTTTTTTTGATAGATTGATGTCCTTCCACAAAGTTATAAACAAGACCTACACTGGAAACTTGATTTATGAGGATGTTATTTGCTAACAATTTTTTTTTTGCTGAAATCATGTTACAGATTTTTGTTTTCAAACTTCATAAAATATCAATGTCTTCATTTGTGGAGGAATTCTAATAAATTATAGTTTAAAAAACTGAAAAACACGCTTTAATAGTAAACTGAACTAAAAAAAAAAACCTTTGGATGAGAATAAAGTGATTAACAAGAGAATTAATGTCATTGTGAAAATAGCGTGGGTCTGATATTAGTTTTATAAATATTTTATGGGTATAATTTCTGAAAGTAAATTCAGTATGAATATATGGCATAAAGGCACCCTACTTTTTTTTTTCTTTTTAGTTCAATTTACTATTAAAGCGTTTTCTTAGTTTTTTAAACTATATTTCTTTTTTCTTTTTAGTTCCGTTTACTATTAGAGCGTGTTTTTTAGTTTTCTCAAACTATAATTTATTCTTCTTCGCTACCTCCCCGTGCCGAAAATGGGTAATTTGCGCGCCTGCTTCCCTCCTTTTATAAGGTAGCCATTTCCCAGGGTCCCTCTCCGAGATAAATTTTTTTTATCCTGGCGATCCTATTCAAGATAATGGGACAAACTTATCAAATCATTGCATGGTCATCGATTGTAATCTGGCGTTATAAAGTGGATGAAAATCAAATGAAACTAATAACAGCGTTTTAAAACAAGTAAATTTACTCGAGTATTATTTTAATTAACAGATATCAGGGAAAATTGTTTTTTCTGACTTTATTTTAGTTATTATGTTTTGTAACATACATAGAATGTAACTGATTAGTTATGTTCCTGTCCTTACTTGAAAAAGTCAACCTAAAATCTCTTATACTTTGATGATGAAATTTAATCTGAATGAATAATAACCGAATTGAAAAATAAAGATTAATGAATAATCGTTTAACAAAAAATATAAGTTACTTTAATAGAGGATGCATAAATCTTTCATAGGTGCTAGTTATTTACTCAAAAAAGATGTTTTTTTTTAAACAAATATATTTCTTTTCTCCTAAAAGAAAAACAATAATAATTATATTTAAATTTTATGTATAATAGTAAATAGTTGGTAAATTGGGAAAGAAAAGTACAATACTTGGGAGTAAATGACGATAAGCCTTGATGAAGAGCGAGGAGACATATGCCCCCACACTACAATGCATATATTAAAATCTGAAAAAAAAAAAATATATATATATATATATATATATATATATCTGAAAATGCGTGCATCCCCTCCATGTTATTACATCTTTTTAACATAATATGGTTCAGATGTTCTTACTAAATGGCGTTTTATTATTTCTACTGTCTATGAAAAAGATAAAGCAAAGTACAAGATTTTATTTTTCATGTCAACCATATTCAAGCCATCGGAACCGACCCAGTCGTTAGTTTTTAATTTGGACTTTATGCACAGTTAATAAATTTCTTGTAGTTTTACTTAGCTTCATCCTGATCCCTATAATTAAAATATTAATTTCATTTAGAATGAACGCTTCATTTGACGTTAAAAGAATATAAAAAGTGATTGCGCTTATAAGCAGTCGTGTATTAATTACAACGCATTCCGACATAGAACTCGGAGTTCCGAGATAGAAGTCGGAATTCCGAGATAGAAGTCGGAATTCCGAGTTAGAAGTCAGAGTTCCGAGATAGAAGTCGGAATCCCGAGTTAGAAGTCGGAATTCTGAGATAGAAGTCGGAATTTGTTACAGAAATAAAAATAAAAAAATTGTGGCCCTTCTACGCTTTCGTAATTTTATAATCTCTTTTACTTCCTATTTTTAATATTCTATCAGGATCATTTAGCATTCAACTACAAAATTGTTAGTATGTAGATTATATTAAATTATATTACATTTTATTGTAGGATTAGGTTTAGGTTTATGATTTAATTACATTAAGTAATCTTGTAAATGGACATGTTCATCAATAAACAAATAAATAGATAAATAGCTCTGCAATTTTACAGTCCCCCAAAAAATATTTTTCTGTCCTCGTATCATAATATACTATTTAAACGATCTTTTCTATAATAACTAGCATAAAAAAAACTAAACATACCTGTGGCTTTTTGATGTAATGGTAATTCCATTTTCTGCTTCCTCTTCACAAAATTGCTTACATTGCTGACAATTTCTCGTCCTTGAGTATGGATAATTAAACCCTTTTTGCCAACTTTTTTTGGAGACATTGCTTACGAAATGAATTAAACACTCCAATAAAATGATATAAATAAATAGTTTTAAATCGGTCCAAACGAGAAAACACTGTTTAATCCACCTGCACAAAATAAACAACACTGCCGAATAAAATTCTAACTCGACATAAAGTTTCTTGTCAGCTTTTTGCCACGCCTATGGTGAGCGAGCGGCTGGCAGAAACACGTTACTACGCACAAGACGTTAGTGGCATCTTCTGATCGGATTTCAACTCTACTATGTTGCTGGATTTTTGTGGCTTGAAAAACCTGCCTATCAAAAATAATCTCGTTTGTGGGCATTTATTTGGCATCTACTTTCATTATATAATTAATAGTATATAAGTAAGAACCATTAGAGTCAATTATAAATACCTCACTTAGTAGTGGAAAATTTCCAACCACGCTCAAATTGGCCGTCGTTGTTCCTATTTATAAAAAAGGAGACCGCCAAGATATTGGAAACTACAGACCGTTACTGAGTAGCTTCTCAAAAATCTTTGAACGAGTCATATATAACAGGATGCAAGAGTTTCTCAATAAGCATAGAATTATCGGACCAGAACAGCATGGTTTTCAAGCCAAAAAATCAACGGAAACTGCATCGTTTGAATTAACCGACTTTATATTTAAAGAACTAGAGCGCGCTCGCATTGTGGTGGGCTTGTTCTTCGATCTATCTCGTGCATTTGACACTCTAAACCTAGAATTTATGTCCAAGAAACTTGACAGTATTGGACGTGGAACGGCGAATTCGCTGATAGCATCATTTCTTGCTGAAAGAAAACTTCTGGTAAGAGTTGAGAGTCAGTCTTCAGACGAACATGACTTGAATATCGGTGCAGCATAAGGGTCGGTACTGGCGCCACTTCTATTCTTGATATTCATAAATGATCTCAAAATGCCAGACATGACTATTAAGTTCGCCGATGATACTACAGCTGTCATCTCAGCAGGAAATGCAGTGGAGTTACACGGAAAAATTCAACAAGTCCTGAAGGACATGAACAGGTGGTGCTTGTCCAACCAATTGGTCCTGAACAAAGACAAAACGGTCATAGTTCCCTTCTACAAGACCATACCAAAGGTTGTACTGGATAATAGTGAGTCACTAGTAAAATACCTAGGTACCTTCATTGACTCAAAACTATCATGGGAAATGCAACTAGAACATGTTTCTAATAAACTGAGCAAAGCATATTATGCCCTCTTAAAACTAAAACAGGGTGTCCCAACTACGACGCTTTTAACGGCTTACTATGGACTAGTGTATCCACACCTCAGCTATAATGTAATGCTCTGGGGACAGTCTGTCGGTGTGAATCAGATTTTGGTGGCACAGAAACGGATTGTGCGTTTAATCTTTGGACTAAAACTAACGAAAACATGCAGGGAAGTTTTCAGATCGCAAAAGATATTGACGATGCCATCAATATACATATATAAAAGCACCCTTTATATATATAAAAATAAAGAACGCTTTACCAGAACTTCAGAACTGCACCAGTACCCAACAAGGAATAGAAACAATCTTGTTTTTCCAACCCATAACTCCACCTTCTACGAAAAATCACCATACTACGCTTGCACAAGGATCTTTAACAGAATACCTGCTACTATAAAGGAATGCACTTCTTATAGTGAGGCTAAAAGCAAACTTCTAAAATACTTAGCGGAAAAGGCATTCTATTCATTGCAAGAATATCTAGACGACTTAGGAACATAGTCACAAAGAAGAATGGTCTTTGTTATATTTATACACTATTGTTTGTGATAACTCTGTATTTTTGTCATTCTAAAATTATTTGTCCTTTTATTTATATATAGGTATCTAATTGTGTACTTTAGTCTTAGTTATAATTTTTGACAAAACCTTGGTCATATGTAAATGATTTTTATGGAAGAATAAATTATTATTATTATTATTATTAGTTATGACAGTACTATTTTTTAATTTTTATTTATTATACTTATTTTTTACGAAATTTCTCATATATTAAGTTTCTTTGCGGGATGTAAATATAAAAAACATATCATTTTAGATGGATCTCGAGGTGAGAAAAGAAAACTGGAAGATAATGGTGATGATAGTGAAGATGATCAGGCTCATGATGAAGTAAGATTATGGGAAGATGGGTTTAAAGATCGCTATTACGAGTCAAAATTTGATGTTGGACCAAAGCATTTAGAATTCCGGTATGTTTAAAATATCTGAATTCAAAATAAATGCTATTTAATTCAGTGTAGTTGCTATAAAGATTACTTTTTTGTGTAAGGTATTCAGTTGCACTCCACTACGTTAGAGGCTTGTGCTGGGTGTTAAAGTATTACTATCAAGGTTGTGCTTCATGGAAATGGTACTATCCCTATCATTATGCCCCATTTGCCTCAGATTTTTGCAATATTGCTGGACTAAGTACAGACTTTGAAGCTGATACCAAACCTGTAAGTTGTTAGGAATAGGAGTATGTATACTTTTTCGATTTTTATATTTTTTGGTGAATTTTTTAGTTTAATCCCCTGGAACAACTAATGGGTGTGTTTCCAGCAGCCAGTAGCAAGCATGTTCCTGAACCATGGGCCAAATTAATGTCTGATCCAGTAAGTGTAATACAAATATTATTATATAATTAATGCTTTTAAAATGTTTATAATTTTTTTTCTATATTGTAAAAATGGTGAGACAAAAAAGGTTTCAGGTAGTATTACATAAAGTACATATTTCAAAAGTAAATTTGTAAGTGAACCAATACTAATTATTATTAGTTGTTGTGAATAAAAATTATTAAAACTTATAAAGGTACTATTAAATAATCCATCATAATGTCTGTAGAGCAGAAGTAATAATAATAATAATAACTTTATTCAAGATAGGACGAACCTAATACAAAAGTTAGCTTGTGGTTTACAATTTTGGTTATTCTTAAATTAATCCTAAAATATAGCTAAACATTAGTTAGTTTTCATATATTTTGATAAATTGCGCCTAAAAATAATAATGCTATTGCTTCCCTTTATATCTAATGGTAATCTGTTAAATTCGGAGATACCCCGCACAAACAGTGATGCCATCATGCCAAGAAACCGATAAATTAGTTCTAGCTATTCGATAGTCATTATTTCTTCGTGTATTATGATTGTGAATCTCATTATTAAATGTTAAAAATTGATTAAAATATGCAGGCAAAAGACCCCTACTAATCTTGAATAGGAAAACCATGGTCAAGTAATGAAGGCGTTGCCTCACAGTAAACCAATCAAGCGTCGATAACATCACTACTATAGGCGTATACCTATTGCACTTAAAAATAATTCCCATACCCCTGTTCATTAATTTCTGAAGTGAACCTTTTCGTTAGTGCTTATAAGGTACAACAGTGTACTGCAATAATCAAAATGTGGCTGAATTATTGTTTTATATATATATTTCCCAAAGCCAAATTCATATTTTCCATTACCCTCTCTAAATCATTTCCGGTACATGCCACAAGTGTATTGTCAGCAAAGAGGTTCAAAACTTCGAAATCATGGGCATAGTTTATGTCATTGAGATAGATAATGAAAAGGATGGGTCCCAATATACTGCCTTGCGGCACTCCTATACTATTCAACACTGCATTGGAGAAAGAGCTTCCACACTTTGTTATTTGTGCACGGTCTTCCAGATATTGCTGAAACCAAGACAACACTCTTCCCCCAATACCATGATATTTCAATTTTTTTAAAAGTAAATCTGGGTCACTTGTTTCAAAAGCTCTCTTAAGATCTAAAACCACAGCCACAATATACTTGTTTTCATCAATGGATTGTTTCCATTTAGTTACTGTAAGTTGCAAAGCTGTTCCACAGGAGTGGTTTTTCCTGAATCCTGATTGGTGGCCTTTAAACATTTTATTTTTATCAAAATATTTCTTTATTTGATCACAGACGGCTGCTTCCAAAATTTTTTCAACGGTAGGAAGAGTGTTGATTGGTCTAAACTCATCTACATTTGAAGGGTTGGGAATCTTAGGAACTGGTGAAATAATACTTGTTTTTAGTTCATATGGAAAACATCCTCTTAACAAAGATGAATTTAGAAAATTAAGCAAAACATACCCCAACACCTCAAAAGAGTTCCTCAAAAAACCTGCATTAAGTATGTCATGTGTATCAATCTTATTCTTTAGTGAAAATACAATGCTTTTAAGTTCACACAATGTAATTGTTTCAAAATCACAGAAAACAGTCTCAACTGGATTATATATATCACCCGTCCACTCATCAGTAGGAATAATTGAACTTTAAATATCCATTACACTATTAACAAAAAAATCATTAAATCTATTAGCACTCTCAACTTCACTAGATGCAAACGCATCATTTATAAACTTAATTGACAGGTAATTTAAGGATTGATTTTTACTTTGAATTAGATCCTTCAAAGTGCTCCACATAGCCCTACTATTCCCTTTATTTGCATCTATTCTGCTTTCATAGAACTCCCTCTTTTTATTTTTTATAATATTGACTACTGAATTTCTTTTAAGTTTGTAATCCTGCCACAAAACCTCTCGTCCATTATCCGCTATGGAGTTCTTAAAAACTTTATAAGCTCTATCTCTTTCTTCAACTTTAAGTTTAACATCAGTATCATACCATACTGGTTTTCTTTATTTGTTTTTTACTTCAATCAATGGGGCAAACATATCAACTATATGCTTACATTTAGTTAAAATATCTTGAAATAAAACATTTACATTACTTGATTGAGTATTAAAATCCGTTTCAATAAGTTTAAGATTGATGTTATGCATAACTTCTGCGTTTATCCTACGAAAACAGAATGATGTTAGACCATTGCAGCTCGACCTCATACACATTTTCACACAAACAATAGAATGATTGGTAATCCTTGGTACATCAAGAACGCTGACAGATATTTTATTGGATTTATTACATAATACCTAATCAATCAAAGTAGAACTTACTTCACTATGTCTCATACACTCAGTCACTAGTTGATCTATCTCATATACCTGTATCACTTCCCTTATTCTATTAGAATAATAACTTGTACTATCCAGAAAATTTATGTTAATATCACCTGTTAGTATACAGTTATCAGTTTCTGTAAAGTACTCATCACACCACTCTTCTAACTTCTTTAAAAACACAGCATGGCTAGAGTTTGGTGAGTGATAACAACTTCCTACTGTCCAGTTTACCCCATGAATATTGATTCTAATAAAAACACACCAATAATTACCAATTTCAACGGAAGTCCCAAAAATACTAAATTTAACATTTCTTACAAACAGAATCACCCCTCCTGAGTACATGAGTACCCCTTTACCTGAACCTGTAGATCATCAACTTCTTCTGTTACTCTTGCTTCAGTTAAAACTACCAATAGAGGGTTACAAATAAATATTTCTGCAATTAATTCTCATTTCCGGGCCAAAAAACTTTGAGTATTTAGACATACTATATCACAGTTTGCAAAGGTAACAATATCACAGGAATTTATTGGTGCCTTTAGATTTTTGCTTTCACAATATGAGGAATTCCGTTTGTGTATTTAATGACTAAATCCAATTCGCCTTTAGATTTCCGATCCTTAAGCTGTTTGAAAATCTTCCTTTCTTCCTGTCTCTGGGCATTTGAGAGATCTGGTCCCACAAAAACACTGCATCCTTTTAGTCGGCTTTTATTTCTTAGTGCAGATTGTACTTGTTTGGAATCAGTCAGTGTTATTTTAAGTGAACGAGCACCATTTTTATTTGGTTTACCAACTCTCAGTACTTTATATGTTATTACTTCCTCATTTATAACTTGGTTTAGTACTCCTTTTGCCTCGTCAATGTCATTTGGATCCTCAGGTAAATTAAATAACGTTATGTTATTGGCTCTTAACAGACGCTCTCTTAATTCATTCAGGATATCAACTTTATTGCAGTTTGAAGTCATTTCTGCAGCAGCAGAATCTGATTGGGTTCTTATCTGTATAATGGAATTCTTTAAACCTTCTAGTTGAGCCTCTGTATTTCCACTCTTTAAACTCTGTTTTAAGAGTATCAAGTGCACTTATAAGCTTTGGAACATGTAAAAATCCCTCATTACAGTCCTGACAAAAATATTTGAGAACTCGCTGTGTTTTTATTTCCATTACACGCAGTTCAGTAACTGTAAGGCCGGAGCAAGCTTGTCTTTTGTGGCAATAACGATTACAACTATCACAAGCAATTCTGGAATCCACGTCGTTTTCATCTTCATTGCATTTGAAACAAGGCATTGTAAGGATTTTCGAACATAGCTGCTCAGAATTGCATGTAAACAAATCAAAGGTCTTTGTAGGTTAAGTGAATAATTTCGTGTATTTTATAACAAAACTGAGCAGTCCCTCACAAAATTCTTAAGTACACTTGAATAGAAAAACATCAAGATCAATGCAGTTGATATTTTTATAAATTTTGTACACTTTAACTCAAAAAATACCATCTATTTCTTACAACACTTTAAGGACGTCGTTATCGTTTACATATTACCATGTTGTTGACCAATAACTAACTGATAATGCTTAAGTGATCTAAACTTTCTTCAATCATGAATGAGACAAATTTTTAATCTGGGTTGAAGGAGGGCTGCTCCTTATCTATGGGAACTGTATGTTAGTCTGGGTCTGATTTATGATGTGTAAACAGTGGGGAGTGGTATCAGAGGATGCTTTGTGACACAGTGAATGTGGCTGAGCCTTAGCAGAGTTAAATTTAAGTACCTTTTTTGCTCTCATTGTACGATTTTTTGGAGATCCTCAGATTTTTGAGATAAAGTCATCACTCTATGTTTTTTCTTCCATTTCGGTCTTGCAAACATGCAAATTGTATGTTGGAGTTGAGTCATTTAATCTGCTACCGGTAGGCATTGAATATATCTAAAAAGATTTTTTGAAATGAGGTGATAATAAATATCTTGATTATTACCACCCAGTTACTAATCCTTTCTAAAGTTCCAAAACATCAATAAAATTTTCTCTTCTGTGCAACAGAGGGATATAATATGATGAAACACAAATAAATAAATAAATAAATAAGTTCTTTATTTCCAACAGGCCAAAGCCAAATTACAGGAAACTGTATAATATGACTGTAATAACAAATAAATTATATAATATGTAACAAATAAAAATAAAAATATCAAAAAAAAAATATATATATATAAACCAATATATGAATATGAATATAAAACTCAAATCAAAAACAAAATAAAATGAAATAAAACAAAACAAGATAACAATGCAGGCACTCAACCCGGTAACCAAAACCAACAGCCAGACAAGGAGACATAGGGAAGATTAGGGGAGAAAGCCAGAAGCCAAGAGCAAATGCTGAATGATATTGGGCAGATTATCTGAATGGATATCGCAGGATTCAGATATAGGATTAAAGTTGCTACACATAATGTGAACGGGGCTTTGGTAGAGAATGTTGGAATGTGCCAGGTCAAGAGCAAACATAGGTTGACGTCTGGCTGCCAATGGCGGTACATGAAAGGGAATTTCTCCCAACAGAAAAGGGCAGTCAATGTTCCCATTAAGTAGACGATATAAGAATGTCACCGACTGAATGTCTCGGCGGAGCTCCAGTGGCAACTCCCCAAATCTGGACAACAACAAGCTATGATCGAACCCTCTATCAGGGTAGGCACCATCTTCCTTGAACATAAGGTATTTGAAGAATCTCCTCTGAACGGCCTCAACGGAAATTTTATGGCAATTATATATAGGATATCACACGATGGAACCGTAGTCCAACTTGGATCTGACGAGAGAGTAATAGAGCAGCCTAAGAGCCAGTGAACTGTTAAAATGTCCTGATAATAAACCCCAACATTCTTGAAGCACTAGATACCATCTGTTCAATGTGAGGAACAAATGTGAGTCTATCATCAAATATGATTCCGAGGTCTCTCACGGTTGTGGATCTGGACAGAATATTGTCGTTTATAGAGTAATTGAAGATAGGTGGTGACTTGATTCTATGGTAGGACACGACGTGACATTTGGCAACATTTAGGCTGAGCCGATTAGATGAACACCAAACACTAACTATATCAATATTTGGCTGCAGTAGAAGGCAATCATTGAAAGTGTCAATGCGATGAAAGATTTTTAGATCATCGGCATAGGCGAGTTTGGAGCAATTTAACACTCGAATCAGATCCTCCAAGAATATATTAAACAGGAGCGGTCCAACGTTAGAACCCTGCGGAACACCAGATGTCGGTATAAATGACTCAGACCGAAAACCGTCAATCTCGACAAACTGCCTTCGAGTACATAGGTATGATTGTAAGAGTGTAGTGAGGCCTCTAGAAAAGCCGAAGAGATTGCGTGCTTTTTGTAGCGGCTTGTGGTGATCGATCTGGTCGAACGCCTTGCTGAAATCTGTATAGATAACATCGACCTGACCTCTGCAGTTAAGAGCGACGCAGACATGTGAGAAAGAGCACAAATTAGAGATGCATGATCTTTTTGACATGAATCCGTGTTGCTCGGGGGAAATATTGGTTCTGATACTGGAAAAAATGGACTTATGTAAGATCATCTCAAATATTTTGCAAAAGTTGCAGAGAATAGAAATGGGCCGATAATTTTCGATTAAGGTAGAATCACCTTTTTTAAGGACAGGGCAAACCCGAGCAACCTTCCAGGCATCAGGAAAAACGCCAGACCTTAGTATGAGATTAAGTATAGTGGACTACATAACGCTAGTGAACAGTCCCTCACAATGAAGGTGAGAATTCCGTCAGGGCCAGAAGTGATCCTGTTCTTGAGTCATTTACTCATTTCGATTACATCATCGGTAGGAATTGACGGGATGTCTACGGAGTCACAATGTGTGTAGGAATGTCTTCAATAGGCTGTGGAGATGTTTTATAAACAGTCTGGAATTGGATTTGGTCATAGCAGCTGGAATGCGAGAAGCACATTTTTTTCCTTGTATAAAGGACCAGAAGTTGGAGGGATCAGAGGTTATGTTGGATTCAGCGCGGTGAATGAAATCTCTATAGGCTATGTCAGACTTCAACCTAATTGACTTACGCAGTGTCCGATAGCTGGCCAGGTAGATGGCGCACTTTCGAACCTTGAACCTACGATAGACCTTCTCCTTCTCGAACACCATATCGATAATTTCTTTCGTAAACCAGGGAGGAAACCTCCTACATCTACGTACTTTTAATGGTGTACATGCTGCAAAAATATCATTTAGAATGGCATAGAAGTTTTGACAGGAGCTGTCAACGTGGGAGCTATTAAGAACTGGAGACCAGTCGGTGCCAAGCATTAGCTCGTACATTACAGGAAAATCAGCCTTTCTGAAGTTAAATTGTGGAGGCTTGTTTCCGTTCACGGGAAAGCTGGGAACATGTGGGAGAGCACCTTGAAAGCTGACCAGCAAGGATGGATGATAAGGGTCCTCATCAACAATAGGAACATCATTCCTAGACACACTGACTTCAAAGTCAGTGGATACCAGATCTAAACAGAGATCGCTGATGTTAGGTATAGTGTTGATTTGCCTTAGATTAAGAAAATCGCTAAAAGTAGACAAGGATCTATGCTTGGCATTGGGAGGAAGGTCGGAGGTATATGATGGAATGTTAAAATCACCAAGGAGTAAAATAGTTTTTCCCCTAATCATATCCACTAATGAAAGTGTTTCAAAAAGCTGTCTACTTGGTTGTCGGTAGCTGAGGGCGGCATATAAATAACAAAGACATAAAATACAAAATAACTTACAACTATTCTACAATCTAAGACGTCTGTTAACGAATCTGATTGCTAAGGGCGGTAAGGTCGAGTCGCTCAGATGCAAATTTGTCTGAAACAGCTCGCTGCCGAAGACATCAGGCTGAAGCCATGACTCAGAGATAGCCACCAGGTCGTAGGAGCACGCGGCGACCGAGCTATAGAATGCGTGCGTTTTGGTACGCAGGCCACGCACGTTCTGGTAACAAGTGATGTCATTGTTGGTGCCAGAGAGACCTAGTTTTTTGGCACTCTTGTTGCAATTGCAGGAACACCATTTGAGTACTTGATAACCAAATTCTCCTCCCCATCCGAGCGTCGCCTACGCAGCTCATCCCTGATGCCATGAAGATGCTCCAATTGTCCTGGGGACAGGTCTGATTCAACGTAGACTTTTCTAAAATTGACAAGCTTGCCTCTGTTTCTCAGTATGGCCGACACATCGTTGGTTTTAGTAAGAGTGGCTCTGATAGACCTGTGACCATTGTGATTATGTTTCCCAACTGTAGATGTGTGTTACAACTATGTCTCGACCGAAAACAAAGACCAAATCAAATGAAATAAAATGATACAAATAACCTTGAAAATATTTATTTTTTTAAACATCTTACAATATATGTTTCATATTCATATGTATTTACATAATTCCCTAAATTGTTATGTATAAATATATAATTGCAATGCCAATTTACCACTGAACTAGCAGACCTCATACCCAAAACATAATGAACTTTGTTTATATTTTACAGTCATGGAATGAAGATGATATTTTAACTAACTTGAGAATTTGATATAACTCTCTTAAGTGAAGGGCTGACTAACGTTTGTTTACATATAAAAATATTTATAAAATACTACATAAAATGAACAAAAAATTGTTATAAATAAGAGCCAATATGTTAAAGAGCCAACAGGCAAAATTTAGTTTAAAATACAGGCAATGATATTAGAAAGAGGAATTATTTGTCGTGGTCTGGAACTTGTATCTTGCAGGCGCAGGCGACACTCGTTCGAGTTGTGATGATCTATGGATGCAGTTTATGGAAGATATCATATACTGTCTAAATGTTTGCTGTACACATAAATATCGTAAAATTAAAAGGAATCAACGTATTCAGGGTTGGTATAATGACGATTTATCAAACATAAAAAATAATTTAGATAGAATATTCTGGATATATCGCGATAGTAAAGACAATAACGTCTACATAGAATATCTAAACCTTAAGAAACTGTACAAAAAACAAATCAAGACTTGCAAACAGCATTTTTTTAAAACCAAAATAAACAATTCTGCTAATAGAACTAAAACTAATGGACTATTGTCAATGATAAATTAAATAAACATAACAATAAACAAAGTGAAATCAAACTCTTTATCAACAATGAGACTGTTTCGGATGCTAAGGACGTGGTGAATGAGTTGTATGTAGCATACTTCGGTGCTGTGTCTGCCAAAAAACTTCAAGAGCGGTATGGATGTTCCTTCTATCACTGTTCAATTCCACCATTTGTTTTTAATAGTATAGTGGTTAGTCCTGTAAGCAGTGATAAAATTGTCCAGATTGTCAAACAGTTAAAAATCAAGAACTCTGCAGGTTTTGACGACCTTAACGTAAAAATAATTAAAAATATTATAAATCATATTTTGCAACCCCTCACTTTCCTGATTAACCATAGCCTTTCTGAAGGTGTTTTTCCTAAAGTACTTAAAACTGCGAATGTAGTACCTATTCATAAGAAAAGTGCTCGTGATAACATTGAGAATTTCCGTCCAATATCCTTACTTAGTGTATTTTCAAAAATATTCGAATGTCTAGTTTATAACAAAATCATAAATTTTATTGACAGATATAATTTGCTAAATTCCGCACAACATGGCTTCCTATCGGGCAAATCTATAGAATCGGCCTCGTATCAGTGTCTAAACCAGATTTACGAGAGTACAGATGCAGGTAAACTGGTGGTCACGATATTTTTTGACCTGTCAATAGCGTTTGACACAATAAATAAATACTCATTAGTAAATTATATAATATGGGAATTCGCGGAACACTTCTACAGTGGATTGAATCATACTTGTCTGAAAGGGAGATTGTAGTTAAGTACGGCGGTGTAAAGTCTAGGGCGTGTCCAGTAAATATTGGTGTACTGCAGGGTTCAGTTTTGGGTCCACTGCTTTTTATTCTATATGTAAATGATCTGCCGCTATATATTAATCAGGGAAATGTGACGATGTATGCTGATGATACTACTATTGTGGTTGAAGCCGAAAATGTGGACGACTTGAGTGGAAAGATCTTGAATGTCTGTAAAAGTATGGAAGCCTGGTGCCAAAGAAATGGACTAATATTAAATATAGAAAAAACTGTGTATACGAATATGATTAATAGAAAGTCGTACTCGGCTGATCTTGAGGAACGGCTTAATATTAAGTTTGCTGGTAGCAATAGGTTCTTAGGTACAATTATTGATTCGCGGCTCTCGCTCAATGACCATGTAGACTATGTTTGTGGTAAGCTTAACTCTGCGTATTTTGCTATTCTGAGTTTAAAAAATACCCTTGTCATTGATGGCCTTCTGTCGGTGTATTATTCCCTGGCATTTAGTCATATGTCAAATAATATTTGTTGGGGATCCATGTTTGGTGAGCTGGGATCGGGGAGCACCTACAACACGCGAGGAGGGAACTTTCTTATGATCCCCCCATCATAGAACATCTTTCTTTAAGAGATCTCCTTTGTACAATTGTATTAATTTGTACAACGGCTTACCATTGGAGATAAGCATGTTGCATGGCAAAAAATTTACTGCTGGGGTGAAATCCCTTTTACTGACTAAGTGTTGCTATTCTATCAAGGAGTTTATTGGACATTAGTATAAATACGATTACTGCGTTTTTTCGCCTGCTGCCTGGTTACTTTGTTTTTTAGATTGGCTTCTTCAATATTTATTTTATTTCTAGCCGCACTGTTTTTTGTGTTTACCTGTTTGTTATGTTAAATATTAGAACTTTGTTTGTTTTACTGTTATTTTATTTTATGTAATTTTATTTTGTTTTATGTTGTTTTTATTTCGACATTGTATTAAAATTTTGACGAATACAGTAACGTTTGTTTATGCATAGAGTATACGATTTTTATATTTTATATAATTCTTTTATATTTTATATAATTCTTGATTTTTTTTATTTGTTTATTGTAAAATTATTGACGACCCAATGTACAAATTTGTATATTTTGGTAATATATTATTCTATTCTATTCTATTCTATTCAGTCCTTGACAAATCCTTTGATCTATTTCTGCCACATTTTTTTTGCGTCGCTCGATTACTCCACAGCCGGCAAATAGAAATCGGGCACTAGCCAATGATGTATTTAGGAAAATATGGGCACACAATAAAGTCAAAAATATCGATTCATCATCGGGTGAAAAATTACTTGTAATCGGAATATTGTGTATTGTATCATGTAGACGTAGAAGTAGTACTTCACAAACTTCATGTTTTATAATTGATTTCTACGAATTTTAAATTATCTTTAACTACATATACTTTTTAGGACTCTACAATTATCGACTTTTATCCAGAGGACTTCAAAATTGACTTGAACGGCAAAAAATTTGCGTGGCAAGGGGTGGCTCTTTTACCGTTTGTTGATGAAAAGAGGTTGTTCAAGGCATTAGAACCATATTATCCTCAACTGTCTGACGCCGAAAGGAGACGTAATGTAAGAGGGGATGACCGATTATATGTATCAACCAAAAACGAAGGCTATGATTTATTGAGTGGTCTTTACAAACAAAAAATTGAGAAGGAAGCAGAATGTGCCATCGCCATTCAGGGTATGAGGGGTACAGTTTTATTGTCTGACGAGTGCATTTCAGTCACTAGGTGAGTTTTATAGAGCTGAAATAGTTACTGAAAAATGTATCTAGATACCAGTTATTATTTTGAAAGTATCTTAGATACTTTCAAAAAGATGCATTTAATCCAAAAGTAACTAGTTACTGTAAAAAGATATTATTTTTTTCTGGATTTATAAGAAGTAGTATAACTATATTAAGCACGTTATTAGATACTTATTAGATATATATTATACATATGATATAACTTAACAACAGAGTACTTACCAAGACATCGTAAACCTATTATGGCAAATAAATTATCAAATAAAAAAAATAAAATTTTGTTTCATTAAATAAAGTATCAGCAAAATATATTGCTTAAGCTACTACTTTATTATACCAAAAAACACATAATAAAATTACCTCTTAAAAGTTGTACAAACCATATGAGAAAAACTAATTTAAATTAAATATTATAAAATCATGTGAAAAAAGGAAAAAATAAACACTATTTTTTTGTTTAATGACTAAATTTAGGGATCACGAAAAATATATTATAAATTCTCCCACCCCCGATGAAATCGCGACTCCATAAATATGCAAATTAGGTACAAGAATTTGGTTTAGTGCAATAACTCATTTTCTCTTTGTCATACCATAAATATGCCAAATAAATAACAAAAAAAAACTGTTCCGAATAAGTATTTTTGGTGTCCAGATTGAAATATATTCAATAATAACACAGAAATCTAAATACCCGTAATTATCGACGAGACTAGCTGATTATTCCTCGAATTTGAAAAATTGGAACCAAAAAATAAATCTCTGCCACAGTTTGGCTACCCCAAACTTCTCCTACGAGATAATTGTTATTGATATTCTACGATCCCCTTCTCGATACCGTGTCGCAGACGGAAATTGGCGAACTGGTATTCGTTTATAGTAAAAGGAAAATGTTTATTTATTGTCTCAAGTTACAAATTCCTTTTAGACAAAGCAACTAAGAGTAAAACTAAAACTAGTCCAAAGATAAAAAGATCACGTTCAAAACTTTTAGCTCAAATTAAATAGACCCAGTGAAATATAACAAAATAACTGAAATGATATTAAAATATCCTATAAAAGAACATTTAATAAATATGGTAAATACAATTAATTATCACAGTCAAAAACTAAAATAAATTGGTTAAAACAGTAGTAAAATGTACACAACAAAAACCTTATACAAGCACATCATTTATATATTCTTTGGTTGAATAGTAAGCTCTACCAATCAAAAACTGTGTTTTATTTCTCGTGTAAATCTTTTTTCACAAGGGATCTGTCGTACTCTCATTGGCAGATGATTAAATAATTTTCTGCCATTATATACTAATAGGAAGGACAGTAGTACATAACTACTGTACAAACAAACCGTTTCCAATATAAATATGCAAGGTAACGTGAGAATCTTTAGAGTCAAAAATACTGGTTTACAAGACTCACGAGGCTTCATGCAACACATAAATCTCAACGCTCGTTTTTGTAAGATGAACACTCTTTTAAACAAATAGTCTGCACAAGCACCCTAGAAGCACACACCATAGCCCAGGTGCGATTCAACAAGAGCATAGTATACATTTCTTGCCATATTCACTCCTAAATTGCTTTTATTGTTGTTACACGTTATTGAGTATACACGTATTTTTATAGCTCCCGGATTTATGTAGTTTATATGGTTTTCTGACTTGGTTTTGTGTATTGTTTGATATCATACTGTTTGTGAAAGTTTTGTGAATCCAACAGTGTTATTATTGAAGTCTCGTATTCAGGATTGCCTGCATAAATCGTGAAAAACCGACATTGAAATCTTACTAATTCTTGAATATTGGTCAAGAAATTATTCGTCTTCTATTTATGTTGCATTGTTCTCCTTATCAGTACTACAAAAACGTCACCTTAAAAACTATTTTCAGATTCTGTTGCTGGCTTATAATAAAATAAAATCAGTGCTTTATTGGAATAAACAGTTCTGCACTACTGGAATGAATGAATAGTGCTTTATTTGGTGTACCTTTATTATTTGGTGAACAATTTAAATTATTTTAAAAATGATTCAGTGCTGCAAGTAAAATCAAATCGTTTTTCACAATCTATGGGATTCCCTTTTTTAAATTTAGTGTGGTCAATGAACTTTGAATATATAAACAGAACATTCAAATACCAGGGCTGTTTAAAATTAACATCAGAAATATTGGCATGCGCCTATTTTTTTCCTATTGTCTATCCTGCATATCCAGATAGGTCCCTGGACAAGAAGTGTGTGTCCCTGTCTTTTCCTATATTTTTTTATGTATGTAAACAAATTTTAACTTTTATTTAATAATTTCTAAGGGTGCATGTAGATTTATGGTAAAGTGTGGAAACCTGGTGATTCGTCAATTGATTTTTTAAGAGCTTTTGTAAGTTATTGTGCCTGTTCAACATGGTTGCCAAATTTAACTGCTGTAGGAATAAACAACAAAATAATTGGCTATGTATATCTTGCTACAACTTGTTCCACCCCAGTTGCTGTGAAAGAAAAAAGGGTTGGACAATCATTAATGGAAATGCTATATATTGTTCAGAGGCCTGTTCTGCACGAGCTTCAAAAAATAGAGATGAGTTATCTCTATCAGCGGTAGAGGTTTCAAAAGAAATCATCCAAGAGTTAAAGGAAGAACTTCAACAAAAGAATTTGTTTATAGAAAGACTCAAAAGAAAATCTACTGCTTTTGAGGATGATGCCTTGGAGTTAGAGGAACGATATATGAGGGAAATAGAAAATCAGAGTGCAATGATTAAGGACCTGAAAGGCCAGTTGAGTGCATTAAGGAAAACCGAAATAAATCAAATGAAACCAGATATTTTTCACAGAACCACACAAACATCTTTGATAACACAGAAAACACTTTGAGTGCAAACTGATACTTTTTTTACACAGGAAGCAAGCTCACAAACTGATGACACTTTAAGTATTGTCTCCATAACAAAAAAAAATTTAGAAGAAGATGTGCAGGAAAATACAAGACAAGTAGATGCCGAAGTTCAAACAACAATTATATTGCATGAAGTACACAATCAAGCCGATCCAGTTTTTATTGAAGATAAAGCTTCACAAACTGACATTTCTGTAAAAGATACTACTGGAATAAAAAACATCCAAAAGGAAATGAACTTGACAATAATGGGAAAGGACGTACAAACTCAAACAATGGACAAGCAGCATGAATTACCGATTTGTCGCTCTCAGTCATTTCAACGAGAAACTACCTTACAAACCACATCAGAGTTAAATTCTGGGTTTAGTGCTGGCTATGCAGAACACATCCAAACATCTTTTGATCCGGCAGAGAAAGCTTTTACAAGACTGTTGATTATGGGAGAACAGTATGGAGTCAGGGGTTGTTGTGGAATAGTGAAGAGATGTACCAGTCTAAAATTTGATATTCACAGTCACGGACGCTATGGAGTATTACTTGAAGAATTAAGGACTGACATAATATTGAGTAAAGAGTTTACAAGGAATGATTATGTTGTAGTATTCCTAGGACCTGAAAACATTAAGTGCAATGGAGTTTTGAACGAAACTTTTCTCCACAACTTTCTTTACGAGTTTGACCACACAAATCTAATCATTATTGGACCTCCATATAAATCGAATGGGGGAAGTTACAATAGTTTAGTGTACAAATTTAATGTGTCAGTTAAAAGAGTAGTACATCAAATGGGTCATGGATTCTGGTTTTTGCCTTTTGATAATTATATGAATAGATTCGACAACGGAAATGGTATGTTTACAATGCCTGCTAAAAATAAACTAATGCAGCATATCCTATCAATTATAACAGATTCTAAGCAACAATTGAACCAGGGTCGAATAAGAAATATTCACAGAGGCAGAGAAAGTAATCGACAATCATTGGAAGAAGACTGTAATCATAGGGTGACTATGGAATTTCAGCAACGTATTGCCAGGTTGCTGCAGAGAGTAGACACAGATGATGATAGACTTAGGTCTGAAAGGTCAAAGAAGCTGAATGTAAACCCGGATTCGAATTTTCAGCGCTTCACAATGAGAAACCTCGTAATTTAGTTAGAAAATGTAACCAATATTTTTTTTATACTGTACTTCATCTAAATATTCAATGTCTGCGGAACAAAATCTTAGAACTAGAGACTTATTTACTTGAACACCATATTGATTTTATTTGTTTAAATGAACACTGGATGACTGATGCTGAATTAGATTGCTTGCATATTTATCAATATTCTTTGATTTCTTTTTTTGCCAGAAGTGAAATGATACATGGTGGGGTTTCTATCATGGTTCGTAAGGACTATGACAATGTAAAAAGGATAAGTTGTGATCTTTCATTGAAGCAGCATTTTGAAGTTGCGGGAGTTTCAGGTAACAACTTTCAATTAATAACGATTAATAGGTCACCAAAGGGCGACATTGACATCTTCTTTGAAAGAATTTCTTCACTTCTTGACAAACTTAACCTTAGGAAAATTGTTATTTAAAGTTAAAAGTGCTTTTGGCTTAATAAATATTTTTCCTACTAATTTTACACCAACTAGAAATTCTTCATGTTTAGATAATATTTTTACAAATATTTCTCCAAATGCCAACACTTATACTATGAGCTTAAGCAAGTTAAAAATATCTGATCACAAGGGATTAGAATTCACATTTAAAATTAATACAAAAAAAATAATGCCATCGCTAAGGATTCTTTATAGACCAATAACCGACGAAGGATTAAAACAATTTTATGATCTCTTGGAATATACTAATTGGGGCTTTGTAAAGAAAACTTCCTTAGAGGCCAGTCATAAGTTTGAATGTTTTAATAATACTATAGTAGAATGTTTTGAACAGTGTTTTCCTTACAAATCAAAATTGTTAAGAAGGAGAGAAAAAAAGATAAATTGTTTAATGATGAACTGAGAATGATGCGTGATTTTCTGAATTTTTTGATTGATGTAAATAAAACAAATCCAAATCTAATAACACAGCAAACAATAAAAAAATATCGTTCATTATATCGTGTAAGCCTTCAAAAAACAAAAGTTAAAGCTCATGACGAATATATTGGCGGGTCGGTGAATATTCAAAAGGCTTGTTGGGAAATAGTAAATAGTCCCAAAGTAAAACAAAAACAATTAACGCCATATTTTTTGACTGCCTCTGATTTTAACAATTTTTTTACAAATATTGCAGAAAGGATAACATCTAAATTTCCTGAAACTAAAAAGAGTGACAGTAATGCCTCCATAGCTAATGGTTTATTCACATTTAGAGAGGTCACTTATAATGAAGTCAGGGAAGTGGTAGCTAAAATGAAAAAAGATGTTTTGATGTTTACAATATCAATATCAAACTAATAAAGACAGTTATAAATGTAATATTGTCACCACTAACAAACTTAATCAATGCATGTATTGGCCAGGGAGTTTATCCAGATGTACTTAAAATCTCCAAAGTAATACCAATCTATAAGAAAGGTGATCATGAAGATTTATCTAACTATAGGCCTATATCTTTAGTTTTACTTTTAGTAACATTTTTGAAGCCATATTAAAGAATCAAATAAATGAATATTTTGACTGTAATAACCTTTTTAACAAGTGCCAATTTGGCTTTAGAAAAGAAGAATCCACTACCCTTGCCATTAATAATTTAACAACAGCAATAGTACAAGCATTTGAGCAAAGCCGCTTTTGTACAGCAATGCTATATGATTTGACTAAAGCATTTGACTGTGCCTCCCACATTATATTACTAGAGAAATTAAAAAAATATAATTTCAGTGACTCAAACATATCTTTGATAGAGTCATATTTGGCAGGCCGACAACAGTTTGTCACATTGGCGGGAAATAGCTCTACTCTTTTGCCAGTAAAACACGGGGTATCACAGGGTTCAGTTTTAGGACCCATTCTATTTACTATTTACGTAAATGACTTGCCCGAGTCCGACTCATCTTTATTTACACTGTTTGCGGACGACACAACGGTACTTGTGAGTGGTGCAAATGGTGTTGAACTTGCGGATAGGGTTTTAGCAGCTGAGGCTAATATTAATCGGTGGTTTGCTGTGAATCGACTAATTGTAAATAAGGAAAAGAGCCAACGGTTAACTTTTTCGATACGTAATAATGTTCAGGGAAAACAGGAGGCAGTTAAGTTGTTGGGTTTGTATCTAGATCCTTTATTATCTTGGGAGGCCCACGTTGAGTATTTGGCTAAAAAATTGACAAAGGCGGTTTATCTTTTGCGAAATTTGAAAAATACTCTCTCATTAGATACCTGAAAATTTCTTATTATGGCACATTTCATGCGAATATGGCTTACGGGATAGTGAATTGGGGTCACTCTACCCATGCTAAAAAAATCTTTGCAATACAAAGACGCTGTGTTAGAGTAATGATGGGGCTTGGCTACCGTGATGAATGTAGGTATGCCTTTGGAGAACTAGGAATTTTAACGTTACCTTCCCTTTACTGCCTTGAATGCTTAACTTTTTTTAGAGTAAATTTGAACATGTACAGAAATCATAGCAACACGCATCCATATAGTACAAGAAACTGTCAGAATTATACTTATAAATATCTACGTCTTAGCCGATCCCGTAACGCAACTTCTTACTACGGTATCAAATTCTTTAATATGTTGCCCCATTCAATTAGGATTTTGTTTCCCACTCAATTTAAGAACAGACTTAAAATTTATTTTCAACAAAATGTATTTTATTCACTGGACGAGATGCGTGCAAGCAATTTTGAACACATCTAAGACAAACTATATGTGAATTTTTAGATGCCATATTTTTATATTTGAATATCTGTTTGTATTTGTTTTAATTTTTTAATACCCTAGTATTGATTTATTGCTTGTTAAATGTTGATCATTGTATTGTACTTAAATTGTTTTACTTGGTAATTGCTTTTGTCAAATATCTTTTGTATATTTATGTTAATTTTCCTGTTTTTTTATGTTGTAAAAGACGATTTAAAATTGTGTATTTTTATATATATATATAAATTTGGGTATTTTATAATATGATCCATACTTTTAATTAAGATGAGTATATTGTAATTTTAATTATTATTGACTTGTGTAAGTGTTTAATTGTACAATAACATTAATAAATATTTGATTGATTTGATTGATTGATAGATACAGTCCTAACCACAAAGCATCCCCTAGAGATCTTTTTTGATAGTTGTAAAATGTGCTGTTCAAATTTAAAGTTTTGATCAATATATACTCCCAAAAATTTATTTATCTCAGTCTTTGTTATGGCCTGGTTATCAAGCACTATTTTTTTAAATTGGCATAAAATTTACTACATTTGTTTTGGACACATTTATCGTAAGATAGTTGGCGTCGAACCACTCTTCGATTGTAATTAAATCTTTATTCACAATGTCCGCTAGTTCATCAGAATTACGATTATGATTGTTCCACAATATTGTGGTATCGTCAACAAATACTGTAAAGTTTCCAGATATATCCAACATTGTCAAGTCATTTATATAAATCAAAAATAGTAATAGTTCTAAAACAGATCCCTGTGGAACTCCTGCATGCATGTTTAAGTAACTTGATTGCTCCTTATTAAATAAAACGCTCTGACTTCGCTCAGACAAATATGACGAGAACCTTTTATGAGATCTCCCCCTAAAACCATACACCTCTAGTTTTCTCAGAAGTATTCCATGATCTACACAATCGAAAGCTTTAGTGAGCTCACAGAATACTGCCGCAGCAGCCTCTCCATCATTCATTCTCAAGTATAACTTTTCAAGTAAAGAAAATATTGCATCGCCTGTGTTCTTCCCAGCCAAAAATCTAAATTGAGCATTGGAGAGCAGATCATTTCTTACCAAAAAACTAACCATACATTTTTTCACAAGCTTCTCAACAGTTTTGGCTAATGTTGGGAGCAAGGAAACCGGACGAAAATGTGATGGTTCCTCTGCGTTGCCTCCCTTAAACAAAGGAATAACCATTGCTAGTTTGAGGCAATGAGGAAGTACTCCCTCAGAAAATGACTAATTTATTGCTTTCACTAGAGCATTTAATGCAGAATCTGACAATTTAAAAAATATTTTAATAGAAATTTTATCCCATCCAGCAGCATTTTTATTTTTAATTTCTGTAAAAATCTCTTTTTTTTCATATGTAGTGGTGGGATAGAAGCAAGCGTTCACTGAAACTCTGTTAAGAAAAGCTAATGCGTCATGTTTCTTAGATATACAGCTAGTTAAGTTCGATGCTTTTGAACAATAAAATGAATTGAATTTAGAAGGAGTTAGACTAGAGTCAATCATCTCAACATTACTCCCATTCAATTCACCAACAATCTTCCAACATTCTTTCTGTCTATTGCTCGCCTTGTTTATTCTATTAGAGAAATACATATTTTTTGCGATTCTAATAGTATCTCTGTAAATTTTACGATAAGAATTGCAGAATAATATAAATACAGAACTATGAATAAAAAATTTTCTTATTGTATGTAAATATCGCATATTTTTCGCTGATACTTTCACCCTTCGTGAACCAAGGATTCTTCTGTTTATGTTTAATTTTTTTAAGAGAAAAAGCAATATTAAATTTATTTGGTAAAATACTATAAAAGGCCTCTAATAGATTCGCAGCATTCAAAGCTATATCCCAATTAACACTTTCTATAAGTTGGCAGAACTTACTATAGTTTCCCCTAGTAAATAATCTACCATAATTTGTCAATTTTTTAGACTTCTTCGTTAAAATCTTAAATTTTCTCAAAATAGCTTCGTTGTGAAACAAAACAGGGTTTATGACAGTACAATCAACTTTTACTATTCATATTTTACAACCCCCTTACACAGTAACAGTTACTTTATTGTAACAGATATTAGATACGCCCAGCTCTGGAGTTTTATAATTTTAATTAGTTATTTTCTGTAGTCACTCAATGTTTTTGTTTGATAATTTCTACATACATTATGGAAAAATAGTTATATTCAAGATAACAAATCTGTTTAATTCTCGTTGGTTATCGCACGCCCTCGGGAATATAAGAAATATTTCATATGCAGGAGGATTAAGAGTTGAATGTTTTCGATCCCTTAATGTCTTGTCACATTTTGCTATATATTTTTAGGTTCATCATTTTTGGAAACTATAACTAGAATATCTTTAGTTATCCCGCTTTAATTTTTCCTTCTGAGATATTCCTTCTTGGTAACATCTACTGCAGTTGAGTTGCTGTTGGTTATTGTTTGGATGCTGTTAATGTAATTGATTCCATAAAGTATTTACATATTTATGACGTTCATATTTTGTTAATCTTAAATTTGTAAATTGCTCTTGTCTAATTGCCTAGAGTCCCAAATTTGAGCCTCACCATTGGAATCTCGTAAACCATGATAGATACAGAATTGGTCATATTAGGGCAAAGTTGCTCAGTTGGGGGTCAATTAAAATGTCATTAAGAAAAATCTAAACATTTTTCCGTTCCAGAAATTTTTAAAAAAAAACTGAAATTTTTGAGTTTTTAAATATTTCTCCCTTTATTTGAACAAATAACAATCGAAAATCACGTTTCATCTGCGAGCCTATTTCATCAACTTGGGTTTTTGTAATACAGATCTGTATTTTTTGATTCGTTCTCAAATGGCCTAGTCTAACAATATCCTACACTTGAATTAAAATTCCATCGTTTCGTGACCAAAAATTCATCATCCATATTCAAAATTAGATTTTTGCAGAATACGGCCCTCGTAAATATATGAAGGAAAGTTATATAAAAATAATGAAGCAAAATGAAAATGAATGCTTAAAGCAATATAGTACATTAGACATTTTTAATTAAATGAAATGCGGAACTATTATATGATTGATTTTTGTGTTAAACAAATTAGGTAATAGAAAAAATGAACTACAGTTAACGCACACAAACAATTGAAGCCTTAATTTTATACTCCAGAGGGATAATGGTGTAAATTTTCACTCGCTGAATAAACACAAATATTATTAAATACGCTTGATAGTTGCTTATATTAAACATATTATATTTTGAAGTTACTAAACAATCTTGGTGAGTTAATCTAGGTAATTAATATTCGAATTCCCAAAATTATATAACAATTCTATAATAAATATTGGAAACGTAATCCTTCTACTTCGATGTATTTTTGGATTAGGCTTCTAAGTTTAAAAATTACGCGACGAATACTCTTTGCGCGGATTGCACTAATCTCTCTTACTAATTTTGCTGCAGAACATTAATATTTTCTATCTATCTAGCCGATTTTGTAGAAATCCGCAAAGGTAAAAGTCAAAAAGGGTTGAGATCTGGACTCCTCGCTGGCCATCGAACAAACCCACCATTTCCACTAAATTTATTTGGAAATATTTCATTTAGTAATTCTGACGCCTCTCACGTTATGGGAAAGGGCTCCATTTTGCTACCACCATATTTGCCTTAAAACGTCTAAAGGTTCATCTGATAAAAAATCTAAAACATCATTTCTTATTATTTCGATGTACTTCTGAGAAGTTAAGTTGGCTTCGTGTATAAAGGGACCAATTATTTTAATATGCCACATGGCCTCCTACACATTGAAAGATTCTCGTCCCTGATGCCGTACTTCTTGATTTTGTCTAGGTTTATAGACCAGTAATGCTCATTATGTCTATTGAATAAGCCAGCCGTACAAAAAGTATTCGTCCGTCCATACAATTTTACTTAAAAAATTAACATTTTCATTTATCCTGATTTGCAACCATTTGCAAAATTCGAGGCGTTTTTAGTATCTCCAGGTCTCAAAGTTTGACTATATCAATGTGTGGTTTTACTTGTTCTTCTGCAGACACCCTGACTGATAACCGAGGAGCACTATTAATCTTTAAGAAAGCATACTAACTGACCTGTTTGATATAATATTTAAAAACTTTTACAACATTTAAAATATCTTGTTCCTCTTCTGGTTCCATACACATTCCATATTTTTTTCCTTGATTTAGTGAAAATTCACCAGTCATAACCCTAAAGACATATTTTAATTTCTCTCTCAGCCCATCAGATTTTTTGTTGTAGAATTTACCAATAAATTGTGAGCACTTTTTTATGAAGCACTAAGTATATCTGCTTCTGTATGCATCCCTTTTTAATAAACTATGCATTTACTACTGAAAAACTAGTTCTGTAAGAGTAAAATATGATCATTTCAATATTCTACTATAACGTTAAGGTTAACATGTCCTTTTTTTACCTTCCAGCAACTCCCTGTCTTCTCCTGTTAAAGGTTTGCCGGTGGTCTACCATAATGTAGTAATATGTGTTAGATTCAGAGATCCAAAATATGCAAAAGGATTTATTTTTCCAGCCAAGAGGTTAAAAGGCGCGAAAGAACCTCCCAGAGTATTAAAACCAGAAGATTTGGATCCAAATTCCAATAGAAACTGGAGGTCACAAATCGGTATGGCTCCTGCTACTCATAGGTAGGTATATTTTGTTTTTCAACATTTACCAGTTAAGTTTAATTAAAAACGTAACATTAGTAATAGTATACTTGTATTCAAATTACCTGATCTGATCTCATGCAATAAATATACCTGAAGATGCCACTTGTAATCGATGGCGAAACGTGGGCGTGTGTTCCATGCATTTTGACGCTGACTAATCCCCAAAATCATGATTTTATAAGTTATCAAAGACAAGTTCCAATTCTAAACAATAAATGAGTTTTATTGTGCTTAGTGTACCTATATCACATATTTCCCAAGATATAGTCAGCTGCCACTCTTACTCAAAGACCCTGTATTTTTCTTATAAGATAAAAAGCTTTCTCAGATGTCTTTTCAAATAATGATTGGCTTTGAATGTTTCAAATATAAATATAAAATTTCTGCATTCTACATTAAGTGGCATTTAAAAAACTCACGAACAAAAACATTTATCCCTCTTAGTATCAAAAAATTACATTTTCATCTAGGTTTTTTTAGAAGGGTTAAAAAATTAGAAAGGACTAAAGGAATCAATGTTAAAGTAAAACATGAGTTTTGAGCCACTCCTGGGCACTATGTATTTTAATAATGTCTATTTTGGAGCTATTGAGAGTATAATAACATATCTGAAATTTGTGACAACCATTTTAAGTCTAGTGATAACCTTGTATATATTTTTCGCATAGCGAAACTAAAGCAAAGTGGCACTCTGTTATTATTAGTATTTTTGTGTAAGTTAGGTAGTAAGTTTTAATCTTCAGTAATGAATGTTTGTTGTTAATACACAACTTTAATAATGCGAATGGACTTCTCTTAACAGAGGTTTAATAACTTAATAAAACCCGATGGAGGCAATCGGTTTAGGAAGGTCGGCCAAGAAATCCCTTTAAACCAGTGGTGTCCCGTCGTTCTTTAAATAATATGGCACTCTTTTTGACTATACGCACTTCAGATAATTAAAAAATGTAACTATGCTTAATGAACCTATATCTATATTTGTCTGTTTTCTTTCGTGTACCGCACTTCTATATCTCTTTTGTGTTGCAAAAACGGTGAACTTTCGAATTTTAAAATGATTTAATTTTGATTTTTCTTGATCGATTTACCTATAAATATATTTTTTCTTGACTTCTGTCAATAACGGTTCCCGGGCTACTGCCTACGTCCACTATTATTGGACCACCCAGTATAGAGATACACGATTTACAAGTCCAGATTTTGCAAGGGCAGTCAGCATCAGATCCAGTGAACGAGATTTATCAAAATTTTAATTTATGCAGTTCGACTTTGGGCTACTCGGGTATGCCAAAAGTTGCCGTCTGTCTCCGTTTGCTATATTACTTTATACAGGGGCCGTCATTGTGAAGTACTATACAGGGCGTTTCCTAATTGCGTGCTGATGTTAAAGGGGGTGTTTTTATGTCCTAAAAATTTTAAGTTTTGAGATACAGGATGGTAAAGTTTAAAAAGAAAACATTTTTTTTCATCCCAATTTTGATACTATTGTAGATAACTGCATGAAATTTGATACACGTCTTCTATGCATTAAGGAGCATACAGATTTCTCAGGTTAATTACATATGCACGCCACTGGTAGACATTTCAAAAATTGATTGTTAATAAAAATGCCCTTTTATGCATAAAAGACGTGTATCAAATTTCACACAGTTATTTATCTATAATAGCTTCAGAATTAGGATTTTTAAAAAAATGTTTTTTTAAAACCCTGCATCTCCAAAGTTAAGACTTTTAGGTTCATATTAAACTTTTTTCTTAAAAAGGTCCAAGAATCGCCCTCTTTAACATTAGCACGCAATTAGGAAACGCCCTGTATAGTACTTCACAATGACGCCCCCTGTACAAAATAATATGACAGATGGAGACAAACGGTCACTTTTGGCATACCCGAATAGCCCAAAGTCGAACTGCATAAGTTAAAATTTTGATAAATCTTGTTCACTGGATTCAGTGCTGGCTCCCCTACTATAACTACATTGATGTGTTAATTTTGGAAAAATATGAGTTCTGGAATTTTTCAAACATTAATTGCAATATTAGATATTTTTTGACACCCGGTATTGAACAGAAAATTAATTATTTTGGAGCAGTTTATTGACAGCTACTTTATGAACAATTTTACAAAATATATGAAAAAAAACTAAGCCATTTTTGAGGTTGACGCCTGTGATTCTAATGGTTCGATTCCTTCTAAATCGTTGTCTTTCTTTGAAAATAATGAGGTTTCGTCGTCACTACTTGAAGATCCCAGTGTGATAACTAAATCATTAATAACCGTTTCAATTTTGCCGTCTACTTCTCAGTATTTATCTTCAATAGAACGATTTCCAATTTTTAGCCGATATTGAGTCAATCGCTTCTAATGTTATTTTATTTAAATCTTTAATTGAAAGTTCACCGGTGTTGCGCCCTCGAATATATTTTTTTACTCCTGCCCTTGCAAGTTCAATAGGGTTGAGGTCGCACATGTATGGAGGCCTTAAAGGTGTATGACCAAGGTTACGTAAAAGACCGTCAATTTTATACTTTTTTTCTCTAGGCTTGTTGGCTGATATTACTTCATATAATTGATATTTTCCATGTTGGATCAGATACAAGATTGTTCGATTTAAGCCACAATATCATATGAGCTTTTGTAGAGTATTTAGTTGGCACTTTATCTTCTGCGTGAGAATGATAAGACGCATTATCCATTATTAAAATTATCTCTATTCATCTGTCCATGATAGTCTCCAGTTGTTAGTCCCGAGTGAAAAACTAAAGGAGCACCTGGACCAAATTCGGTTTCTGAACCAGCATGAACTATAATAAAGCGACTACTAGAGCGGATTCCCTGAACAACACCTGTAACACTTTCACTTTGCCAGCATTTGTTGACTCTCATATCATTATCTACCCAGGTTTCGTCTAGATACACAATATTGCGTCCTTCTTGCCTATATTGCCTTACAGTTGATAGATATTTCACCCGCCAGTGAAAAATATTTGGTCTCTCAATAAGCAATTTTCGTTTATTTTGGCACTTGCGCCAAACAAAACCATTTGATCGTAAAAGCCGATTTAAGGTTTTATACCCGTACGGAAAATCTATTTTGTTAGTAGGAGTTTGCAGGTCGGAATCTTTTTCAAGTTTATATAAAAATCCTCTATTGTTCGTCGAATTACTTGAAAATCACCATTGTCAGTTTTATCTTTGTATGATAATCAGGGTCTTTTTTTTTACCAAGAGATTTTAAAGGTGAAGTAGAACATGAGCGATCATTATGTTCTCTTTGAATTTTTCTTACACTACTTTCCGAAACTCCAGTGTAAAATGCAGCGCGTTCTGTTCAATTTTGAATTGGAATAGTCACACTATTATTTTCAGCTTCTCTAGTACAGGCCTCTATAACGCTCGCAATAGCTTCACGTGCACCGCTTCGAATTGTTTTTCCGCTTTTGCTCGCCATCGTTTGAAATTCAACGCAACGCATTTATATAGAAATGAAAACAAATGCTCGAAATGTATAGGCGCCACTGGAAATAGCTAGAACCTTCTAGCGGCAAGTGCATGGACACTCTAGGCACATCCCAATTACAAGTGGACCAGTGCGAAATTTACTAAATTCACGATTAATTTTCCGTACCGCTTAGCTGGCGCACTTTATAGATGAAGCGGCAAACTATTACAACAAATAAAATAACATAAAATTTATTTGCGTACACAAATTTTACTTGTACCTTTATTTTAAGGACCGCTCGGTTTTCTTTCGTACCCCGCACTTTAATACCAAATTAATTTTAAATTTATGTGATATATTAGATATAAACAATAAAATAGTAAATATAAAAATAATTAACAAGTTTTAAAAGAAAGTAAGATAAAAAAATTAAATTATTAAAAGTCGGTAAATTTCCTTTACCTCGTTACGAATATTTCATATACATTCATGGGCATAATTTAAAATAAATTCAATAAATAGTTACACAGACACAAGACACACTATTTCCTTTTCCTTTTTTTTAGAGCATCACTCGATATCTCAGGACACAGAGCTTTAGGTCATTATGCTCCTAGAAATGACAACAAAAGAGATTATGCTAATATTCCCCCACCAGCTAATTTGGACAATAATAGAAGGAACTTCGGCGGAAGATCAGGTAAGTTCTATAGGCTAAGTTGAAACCCAGTCCTTTGTAGTTCAAGTTTATTCTTGAGAATTTATCTCATGTGACATCTGACTCAAACAAAACTATTATACTAAATATTTATAGTAATTATATTTTAGACCATGATATGAATAAATTATATATTTTGGTGGTACAGTCCAGTTAAAAAGCATTTGAACTTAATTAAGAGTGTATACTTTTAACAGTCATTTTATAGTGTAAAACAAAATCTACCCCTAGATTAAATCCTGGGATCCCGTCCTCGATCTCGAAATCTGTGATTGCCATCCGTTTAATCTTGGGATTTTTGGTATTAGTCTTTGAATTTTTTGATTGATTTTTATCGTGCCAAAATGTTTTATAATAGTACAACTTCGTAGCACTATGCGCTCACACACAATCCCGAACGTATGGCAACAATGTATATCAACTCTGAAATACCGACGCGGTTTTCAAGCACCAACGTATAGAATACAGAAGCGCGGGGAATCCCAGAGATTTTTCAGATGTTTTTAACAGATCAGTTGATCGTTAGGTAAGGCTTTAAACGTTGCACGATAAAACAAAATGTTATCAGCCGTTGTAATGTTTTTTGGCCAGTAAATATGTTTCTAATAGCAAGAAAGCAAATGACAAAAGTTCTGTTTGGCATTATTTTTTGTCGGCAGCTGATGAAAGTAAAACTGCCAAGTGCAAAAGATGCCCTGCTATTTTAAAAACAAAAGGGGGTTCCACAAAAAGTTTATTGATGCATTTACTAAAAATCCACGAAATCGACCTGAAGTCTATGCGAATGAACAAGGAATCTGATGATATAATTGTTGTTGAAAAAGCAGACAAAGTAACCGATTTTAATATTGGTAATAATCAAACCAACTTCGAAGCTGTTTTGGCATCTCTAGATGGAATCTCTTTTGCAAAATTTATAAGTTCTAAAGACCTACGAGATTTACTAGAAGCAAAGGGTTTCGGGGTACCTAACTCGTCAGCTACCATAAACACCTGGTTTATAAATTACAGTAAACGTATTCGAGTATTAGTAATAGTCATTTAGAAACAGTTAGGAAAAAATCTACTTTGCCTTTTGATGAATGGACTTCTATGTAAAACAAACACTTCAGGAACATTAGTGTCCATAGCCAACAACATGTTTGGAATCTGGGCCTTATTAGATTAGGCGAAAGTTGGCAAATTTATCACGCCATTCAACCATTTCTAAGGTGAGAAAATTAGTAAAATGCTTTAAAAGATCCCCTACGAAAAACGACATCTTGCAAAAATATATATTTCGACACCTATTTTCAGGGTGTATTTTTTTGTAGATAGAAAAAAAATAATAAATACAAAAGTTGTATGAATTTTAAGGGACTTCCTAGAAAAAAATAATTTTAAACATACAGGGTGAATCAGAAACTAGTAGCGTACCAACTTTTGGTTTTTTTAAATGAAATGTCCTGTATATTTTTGATTTGTTTTGATTCTCCTTGTTGTTCCCTTTACAAAAATGTGTGATGTTTGTTTATACTTGGATCGGTAGTTTTTGAGATATTCGACTTTAAAATTCTTCCTTATCCTAGTTTTACATGAAATGGTGTCTAAGTTGTGTTGATGGTACTGACATTGCCAGATTGTAACTATCATCTTGTCTGTGTTTGTTATGCCTAACAAAATGGGCTATTCCATTGAAGGCAGGTATTGCCCATAAAAGTATGCTTTCTGAAATAAGTAAAATATATTCCCCTCTAGGTATACAGTTAGAATTACAGTTTTATCGCCGATCCTAGGGTATTTGCGTACGCCCACAGAAAATGAGACATGCGAATTTTTAATAGCGCAGGAACAAGGAAAGAATGCAACAAGAAATATCCAAATTAAAAAAAAATCTTTAAACTCTACTATACATCATCAAGTGTGGTGGAATTTATGGATGCAGATGAAGATGAAGTGCCTCTTGCCGATTTAATGAAAATGAAAGATGTGGAAATGGAAAGTAAGTCCCTTAAAGAAAAAATTGAAAGAAACCCTGGAAAAAAATACGTTATCAAAACCTCAAATTAGATATGAAAATATCGATCTCTCAAATATTACTTCAGGAAAAGGAATTCTTTGAAAATGGTACCGAATGAGGTTTTCACGTAACGTTGGCCTGTGTCATGTTAATGACTCCTACCAGCGTTGAATCCGAAAGGGCCTTTTCAATAGCTGGTATATTTTGCAATAGAATAAGGTCTGTTTTAAGTGATAATTACTCGTTTTTTTAAAGATATTTTTTTTAATAGTTTAGGTTTTTTTTCTGCTAAATAATACATTCAGAGGTTCAGTTTTTTTACGTTCCATTAGATTAAATTAAGGTAATATGTTTTAATATTATATGCTTATATTAATTTTATTTTCTGAAATAAAGAATATTAAATAAACTGTGTGTACCTATTAGTAATTTAATAAGATAGCAGATTTCAACGGAACTCGATTTTTTTTCAATCCCGGGATCTCGGAATTAAAAAAATTTAGTGCCGAAATCTCGGGATTTTTTTTTGATACTGTGATCCGAGAAAACCAATAATTCTTTATTCATATTTTACGAACACTCTACGGGAATGCTGCTTTTGCCTTTAAGGATTACTGTAGACAGGTCCTATTTTAAGCCCCAATATTGGCAGTACTGTTGAGAATTACACTCTATAATCACAAAAGTACTGAAAACATTCTTATTTTTCTAATTAACTTCGAAAACTATCAGGATTGGACAGAGCTGTAGACTGAATAACCCATTTTCAGTTGTTTTTTTCGTTGCTAAGTAACGCGTAGAATGAATACTAAATAAATAACACTGGCCGACAAGATTTTTCTAACACAGGCCACATTATTTTCACAATGGAAATACCCTCCCAATAATAAAAAAAATATTCGGAAAGCCCTAATACGTACCATTTTTTAATAGCCTAATTAGAACCTTTTTTATTGTGGGGCGGCTAAAATGGGTCTATTTTACAACGGAAAAATTACTTACTTGTGTTTACGACATTAGACATAAAATAAACGTTAAACATCACTCTTCTGTTGAGTTTCGAATTGAGTAGTTCTCTGTGTATCGATAAGCAAGTGTATGTGAAGACGAGAATGTCGAGTCAAACGAAGTTGCAAAATTTCTCCTGACAAATTTTGTTATATTTGTGGAGAATTTCTGGTGAAATCACAAGCCAGGCCATTTTTGGAAAATGTAAAAAAGCCTACTTTAAATATTTTGGTGTGTTAATTGGAGATCAAGATAAGCGGTGGGCTCCTCATGTGTGCTGTGTTAGTTGTAATGTATCATTGGTGCAGTGGATGAAGGGAAAGAGAAAAAGTATGCCTTTTGCAGTTCCAATGGTATGGCGAGAACCCACCAGTCATTCTGACGATTATTATTTTTGCCTGACAAAGACTGAAGGTTATTCCAAAAAGGGAAAGCACAATATAGAATATCCAAATTTGTAATCTGCTATACGACCTGTTCCTCATAATGCAAGTTTGCCAGTGCCGATTGCGCCTAAATTGACAAGCTATTGATTTGGGAAATAATGGAGATAACGCATCATCAGGCAGCTCGGAAGAACAGTGCACCGATCCCACTTTTACCACATGTCCCAGTTTCGGCGAGCCACATTTGATTGTTCAAAGTGAATTAAATGATTTAGTACGTGATTTGAGGTTATCCAAGCAACAGTCAGAACTTCTGGGTTGCCGTCTTAAGGAATGGAACTTATTGGCCAAAGAAACAAAAATTACGAATTTCAGAAAAAGAAATGCTATGTTTTCTGAATTCTACAGTACGGAAAATTCGTTGTGCGCGTGTACTGATATAGACAGTTTAATGCAGGAAATTGATATTGAACATTCTCCCCGTGAGTGGCGCTTATTCGTAGACTCATCTAAATATAGCTCAAAAGCTGTGTTATTGCATAATGGAATTTTAAAACTCTCTATACCAGTTGCCCATTCAGTTGTAATGAAAGAAAATTATGAAAATATGCGCACTATTTTGGATAAAATAAACTACACTAGGTATAAATGGCAGATATGTGGGGAATTAAAAGTTATAGCGATTTTAGTGGGACTTCAGGGGGATTTACAAAATATTGCTGTTTTCTTTGTTTATGGGACAGTCGTACATCAGCATTATGTAATAAAAATTTGGCCAGGAAGAAGAGAATTTCAATGGGGATCTCAAAATGTTTGAATGAAGATGGTGATGGATTTAAATACCTAAGACAAGTCTTTCCCCAGTTAAGTGATGCTAAATTAAAAGAAGGCATTTTTATTGGGCCACAAATCAGAAAATTGCTGGACGATGTCAATTTTACGGAAATGCTTACCAGGCAGGAACTCAGAGCATGGAATTCATTTGTCAATGTAGTAAGAGGATTTTTGGGCAACAATATGGATGAAAATTATGAGCAATTAGTTAATGAACTCCTAGATGCCTATAAAGCGCTAGGTGCCAGATGTCATGAAAAATTCACTTCCTCCATGCCCATCTGTCATTTTTTCCTAAAAATTTGGGAGCTGTTAGTGACGAGCAGGGTGAAAGTTTTCACCAAGATATCAGAACAATGGAAATTCGGTACCAAGGACGATGGGATCCAGCCATGATGGGTGATTACTGTTGGTTTTTGAAGAGAGAAGCTAGGACACCTCATAAACGGAAAAAATAAAGTTTAATTAGTGTTTTAAGTTAATTTTTTTGTCGTTTGCTTTTCTATTAGATGTATGGTATGTTTAACAGGCGAAAACTGTAAACATAGTCGATAAACAGGGTTAAGAATTTTCTGAAATCATTTTTTTCTGTAGATATTAAGTATCATAACATTCGATATGGTTCTACAACAAGAAAACCCTACATGCTACCCTAAAAATAATTTTTTTTTATATTTTTTAGTCTCTGATGATGGAAAAAAATATTTCGAAGGAATTATATAAATTTATAATTATTATTATTAATTATTTAAATTTATAAAATTAAATTTTGTGAAGACTCTAAATTTGAATATATTTAAGAAACATGGAGTAGGCAAATTTAGGCTAATTTTGTGTACAAAAACCAGACAATTATATTATTTCAAAATTCTATATTATTACTGTTTTAATAGGTCTTCGTCGTTCAGTATGAGGGTGTCGCAACCTAACAACAATAAAGCCAATCAAAATATTACAAAATAAGATAATCAAATGTGTTCATAAGCTGCCATTTTTAGAACCCACAATAAATTTATACAAACCTAATAATTATAATGCATTTATTAAAACTACAAGATATGACCATAAAAAGTAGTTTTGAGAAAAAAAATCCTTATTTCATTACGGAATTAAAAATGAACCGCCTTAAACTCTAAAAATAAAAAATTGCATCCAAAAGGTTAAAAGTATACTAAAGATTTTTCATCTAAAACCGTATTTCCCATTTTAACAAATACTGTTTTTATTTTCGTTGTTATATTTCTTCTATACTTATTATAAAATCTAATTCAGTGGTTGCGTTTCTTTTTTTTTACTTTTTATTTTATTATGTTTTTTTACGATCCCCTGTAAAGAACTTATTATAAATTAATTGCGAATAGAGTTTACGGCCGATTTTTAGGTTTGATCAGTGAGGTTTGTATTATCTTTGACATGCAACTTAGTGTAAGTGCAAAAAAATATCTTGCAAATTAAAAAAAAAACAACTTATACGTTTTCAGACACAGTGGCTTGAGGCAGTTTTAGGTGCCTGATAAAAACTAACTTCTGTTATATTTTGGTTTAAAACGTACAACTACATTTTTATATAAATAGAGAGAAGCCCTTAATATTTGGACAATTTTCAGACACAATGGCTAAATGATTAACTTGAGGCGGTTTAAGGTGCCTGATAAAAAATAATGGTACACGTACTTGTGTTCTATTTTGGTTTAAAAGATACGGCTACATTTTTTATATAAAACTGTATATAAAAATCAAAACTGTTAAGTTAATGTAAGGACGTAGCCGATGCACGCATCGGACAAGTGACCCTTCAGAAACGTACACTACAGAATGTTAAACATTCCAAATGGTACGCATTCGCACATAACGTCAAATAAATAAATAATGAAGTCAGTAACTCTACTCTAATTGAAATAAAATAATATATGAATAATGATAAAACTATACAATTACATAAACAAAAACTAGCATCAATATGGGCCAAAAAACATTACAAAACCAATCCGGTTAACTGCCTTTTCAGCTGCGAAGTGCTTAGTCTGAAAATATCAATTTCTGAGAAGTGACGATTGTAATTATGAACTAGTAGGTCAACAAATGGGCTAAACCCATAATTTGTACGGTGGTACCTTTCAACAAACAGCTGTGATTGTCTTGTTCTTCTAATAGGCACTAAAAACGGGACTGATCCAAGCAGCACTTTACAGTCAATCCCCCCATTCACCAATTTATGCAAAAAGACCAGAAGTGCCTTCTTTGTTCTGAATTCAGGGGTTTGAAGGCCGCAAAGAAGAGCTCTAGTATTAGATGACAGACCTTGATATGGGAAATGCAATTTATGTAAGAGGTATTTTGAAAACCTATTTTGCACCTTTTTAATTTTGTCGATGTGACACTGGTATGATGGACTCCATATTGTACAACAATATTCTAGAACGCTACGAACCAATGAGTTATAGAGACACCCAACTGCTTTGGTATGAGTTACGTGTTTCGTATGTCGCTTTATAAAACCCAGAATTCTAAAACCATTAAGTACAATATTATCAATATGTAGATTAATAGTTAGATTTTCATCAAAAATAACACCTAGGTCCGTGAAAGAACTAACAACTTCAAGGTTTACATTATCTATGAAGTAGGTGGAGGGTATGGTATTAATATATTTGTGAAAACGGAGCACTTTACATTTCGAGATGTTAAGAGAGAGATAATTAGCACCATTTGACGAGCCTTTCTATATCAGACTGCAGAGGATTGGAGTCTGAGGAGACTGGTGAGAAGAATTTTAAGTCGTCTGCATATAAAAGACATTCGGAAAATTCGAAACAGGATATTATATCATTTATAAAGAGCAGAAAGAGAACTGGATTAACATGCGAACCCTGCGGGACACTCGATATCACAAGAATCTCCCTAGAGACTGAACCGTATATGTTGACTTGCTGGCGACGATTAAATAAATACGATTTGATCCACTCAAAATATTTTCCACAAAAACCATTTTGCTGTAATTTCCATAACAGAAGCTGATGGCAAACACTGTCAAAAGCCTTAGATATGTCAGTGTAAATAACATCGATCTGCTTGCCAGCCTCAACCGATGTCACTAAGTAGTTTTGAAATATTGCAAGATTGGTAGTTGTTGAACGACCACGATAAAAACCATGTTGCATATTCGTAATATAGTGTTTTAAAGACTCAAATATATGATCGGTGATAATTGCCTCAAAGAGCTTTGGTATATGTGAAAGTAAAGAAATACCTTTGTAGTTCTTCACATCACTTTTATCACTAGATTGGAAAATGGGCAGAAGGGTAGAAAACTTCCAAAATTCAGGAAAGGAACCCAGATTAATGGATCTCTGAAAAATTATACATAGAGGCTGAGACAATGACTCACAGCATCGTTGCGATAGAATAGTAGGAATTCCATCAGGGTCAGCCTTCTTGGAAGGATCAAGGTCCTTTCCTGAATAACTTATTGGATCAATTTTACTAAAGTCTAAATTATGGTGGTAAGTATAGCAAGACTGAAAGTGAGTAACAAAACTTCGAGAATTGTCATTAATATTTGGACAATTTTCATACCCAATAGCTAATTGATTAACTTGAGGTAAATTTAGGTGTTTGACAAAAAATACCTTTTAAAAATGAGATACGAACTTCTATTCTATTTTGGTTTAAAAGGTACCACTACACGTTTCATGTAAAACGATATGTAAAAATCAAAACTTCGAAAATTGTCATTAATAGTTGGACAAGGGTTATAGGTGTCTTCCAATTGACAACTTACAGAAGGGAAATAAAAACCAATTATTAACATTGCATTGTCATGGCCGCTCTATTTAATGCCTAAGCCCAAATTAACAGAAACTTAATCTAACCAAACCTTTGCGATGCTGCACGCTGATTTAAGTCAGAACTAAGTTGCAGGTAGGGTTCAAGTGTCCAGAAGCGTCATTAACAGGTCACCCTCAAGATTTCAGGAAACTGGAAGCTAAAATACTGGTTGGCCAACAAACAACTTACAGACAATTAAGAATAAGTTGTTGAAGCCCATAGTATACAAATTTTGCGGAAGACCATATAAAGGCGGTTAACCAATAATAATATAAGAACCAAAGGACTGTTAGAAATGTTTTGATTTGGAAGATATTATGTAGCCTTTTTTATTGTTAGGTGATATATATGTGGCGTCATTGTCAATTTCAAAGGTCTGATGATGGATCGAAATACATGTAGCCGTTATACGTATAAATTTTAGACTGAGACCTTTGAATAATGAGACCGAGACTTTTTACTAATTCATTTTTGCTTTAAGATATTGTTAATGGTATCCCCTGACCCGGAAATTTTGGAATTACTGTGTATTAAACCCATGAATAATAAAGTTAAGAGCTTCATCGAAAAAAAGATGAAGTTAATCCGTTTGCGATATTTTTGACCATTCCGGTCCTTTTTAATGGAAATACGGTCTTGCTATCTATACCTTTTAAAATTTCCAGAAAAAAAATATTCTAGGATTGAAAACACTTCGGTTTGGTCAAAAAGTAAAGTTGAGAGCTCTATCGGAAAAACTATAGAACTGGCAACGTTGTAAATATTATTTTTAGATCCGGCACTGTTGATACCCCGCCCCTACAGCAAATTTCATAACGTTATGTTAATCCCTTACAGAGATATTTGATCGTTCCGGTTCTTTGAATGCGGTCTGATCATATCTTTTAAAATTTTCAGAAGAAAAATTTGATATTCTAGGATTGAAAACACTTTGGTTTGCTCAACACTAGAAGCAAAAAACTATCATATCATTGTATTTAAAAAAAAAAGTTGGGAGCCCTATCAGAAAAACTATAAAACTGGCAACGTTTTATTTTAGATCCGGCACTATTGATAACCCTCCTATACCAAATTTCATATCGTTATGTTAATACGTTAGCGATATATTTGACCGTTCTGGTACTTTTGAGTGAAAATGCGGATATATCTTTTAAAATTAACAGAAAAAAAAATTGATATTTTAGGATTGAAAACAGTTTGGTTTGGTCAACATTATAAGCAAAAAACTATCACAGCATTGCATTTAAAAAAATAAATTTGAAAGTTCTATCGGAAAAACCATAAAACTGGCAACTTTGTAAATATTATTTTTAGGTCCGGCACTATAACGTTATATTCTTCGGTTACCGAGATATTTGACCGTTCAGGCAAAGTTTACAGAATTAACATATGTTAATTCTGTAAACATTGGTTCAGGTTCTTTAGAAGGAAAATGCGGTCTTGCGATATCTTTTAAAATATCCAGAAGAATTTTTTTTTTATTCTAGGATTGAAAACACTTTGGTTTGCCCAACACTATAAGAAAAAAACTATCATAACGTTGTATTAAAAAAAAAAGTTGAGAGCCCTATCAGAAAAACTATAAAACTGGCAACGTTGTAAATTTTATTGTAGATCCGGCACTATTGATAACCCTCCTATACAAAATTTAATATCGTTATGTTAATACGGTAGCGATATATTTGACCGTTCTGATTCTTTTGAATGAAAATACGGATAAATCTTATAAAATATCCAGAATTTTTTTTTTTATTCTAGGATTGAAAACACTTTGGTTTGCTCAACACTATTAGCAAAAAACTATCATAACATTGTATTAAAAAAAGAGTTGAGAGCCCTATCAGAAAAACTATAAAACTGGCAACGTTGTAAATTTTATTTAGATCCGACACTATTGATAACCCTCCTATACTAAATTTCATATCGTTATGCTAATACGTTAGCGATATATTTGACCGTTCTGGTACTTTTGAGTGAAAATGCGGATATATCTTTTAAAATTAATAGAAAAAAAAATTGATATTTTAGGATTGAAAACACTTTGGTTTGGTCAACATTATAAGCAAAAAACTATCACAGCATTGCATTTAAAAAAATAAAGTGGGAAGTTCTATCGGAAAAACCATAAAACTAGCAACGTTGTAAATATTATTTTTAGGTCCTGCACTATAACGTTATGTTCTTCCGTTACCGGGATATCGCAAGACCGCATTTTCCTTCTAAAGAACCTGAACCTGAACGGTCAAATGTTCAGGTTCAGGTTCTTTAGAAGGAAAATGCGGTCTTGCGATATTTTTTAAAATATCCAGAAGAAATTTTGTTTATTCTAGGATTGAAAACACTTTGGTTTGCTCAACACTATAAGCAAAAAAACTATCATAACATTGTTTTAAAAAAAAGTTGAGAGACCTATCAGAAAAACTATAAAACTGGCAACGTTGTAAATTTTATTTTTAGATCGGGCAGTATTGATAACCCTCCCAACCAAAATTTTTATATTTTAGGATTAAAAACACTTTGGTTTGGTCAACATTATAAGCAAGAAACTATCATAGCATCGCATTTAAAAAAATAAAGTTGAAAGTTCTATCGGAAAAACTATAAAACTGGCAATGTTGTAAATATTATTTGTTTTCAGGTACTATTGATAACTCTCCTTTATCAAATTTCATAAGATTATGTTAATCCGTTACCAAGATATTTGACCGTTCTGATTCTTTTGAGAAACCCTGTATATTTACTACCTATTCTTGTACTCTGTATAATTCAGTTGGAAATCTTAAAATACGAACACGAATTACTCAATAAGCCACCTGCAAATTGAAACACTGGCGGTTAAAAATATATCGCGGCAATCCACATTTCATAACCGGGGATATCATTGTGTCAACTGCACCGCCCCACGCTATTGTGTGTTAATAATTTCTGTTTTGATAAACTAATCGGTTCCGGCAGGCCCGGCATTGTGTGGACGCTTTGTTTGCGGGTGTGACGAGGGGCGACAATGCAATGTCGACGTTAGCCGACGCTCGCGGCAGCGTCGACGCGCGTAATTGACGCCTTTGTATGCTTGTCACTAGCACTCGCACGCCTAATTTGAGCCCCGATAAGGTGCTGACGAGTCCTGAATTGTGACTGAATTACGAAAACGGGCTGGTATTGTTTTTGATAGGGCTTTGTCTCTTTCCAGGAATTATTTAATTTTATTTATTCATTATTATCTCTAGCTGTGAATTTAAGTTCGATTTTTTCTTGTGCCTGACTTTTATTTTTATTATTCATCTATTTATTTAAATAGGAGTAACATAATAAATTTGTAACGTGGAGATAAAACTTATTTCAGATATCTATTTTTTATATAATTCAATGGGGAACAGTAAAAAATGTTTCCGAGATCAAAATACCAAAATCTTACTTATTTTATTATAGGTATTCATTAACAATCTGTCTTGTAAAAGTGTCAGTTGGCTCCGGTTTTTGTAGATCCATGTTTATTATGAACATTCCACTCACGTACAAATTTTCCCGTAAGACTGGTGCTGTTTTCGAAAAATTATAGCGGAAATACCACGTCGTCTAGGAAACATGGTGTTTCCACTTACCTGGTTAGATGTGGTGACATACCTAACCAAAAAATGAAATCTTGACAATATGAAACCTGTCTTTGAGAGACGCTAGAGTCCCTAGAAACTGATTTTTTTTTTAAGTATCTTTCAAACATTTTTGAAAAGTTGTCAATATGAATAATCGCTTTGGGCTAGTTCAAGAAGAGGAAATTGATGAAAATATAATTGGAAGCGAACCAAGAAACACCGTTAAATCCAAGTTTGTGTTCAATTTGTTACAAAATTCAAATTTCTGAACTTAAAATAGGTATGTATTTAATATTCAGTTAATAAAGCTTAGTTTCCCTGTATTTGATTCGTGGAATATTCCTCCTAAATACCATTCGTGCTTAAAAATTAATCAGATAATTTTCCACTCATGCGTGTTTTCTCTACAAATTTCCCGAGTCCTTAAAACACGCATTCGTGAAAAATTGTCGGAAATTTTTAAGCACTCGTGGTATTATCCCCGAAAATTTTATACCGCCATTTTGTAACCAATCGGATATTATACTTACTCGTTACCATAGCAACCAACAATAGTGCCGGAAATTTTCGTCGATCTGACTGAAATTAATAAGTGGAAATTTTTTGACATATAATGAAATGTCAACGCTTTGCGACACGACTTTTTTTAGTAATAATAATTGTGAGATATGTCACATACCTTATTATAAATTAATACACGTATCTCCTATTTATTTATTTTAAGCAGATTTTCAAAATAACAAAAAATGGCGGCTATTCAGGTAAAATGCTACTTCACCAGGAAAAATAAGCAACATCTAACTACATTTATTATATATCTCTTAAAATTTTAGCTTTTACATTCATTTATTCACCTAATTAGCAAAAAATCAACTGTGCATCTCGAATAAATATTTTACTTGACCGTTGGCGGCACGTTTTTTTAAAACTTTCAATCGAACTTTATTATAACAACTATAACAGTGACGCAAAACGCTTCGATTTTGCTGGAGGTGTTATGTTTAATTTACGATTTTCCTACTATGTTGCCATGACAACGCGTACACGATGACGTCGAGCACATGGAAGAATAATTTTAACCAGCGCCATACAACGCTCTCGGTGAATGGCTACGGCAGTACACTACACCCACGTATTTTTCAGGTTAGGGTGGTTGTTTACTTTTATTTTCGCGGATTTCGCTGCAACCGGTAAATTCCTTTGCAATTTGTTTGACTGTTTTGTGTTATATATATTTGTGGTGTTGTTACAACTTTATTTAGTGTCGAGTTTATTAATGTACATTATTAGTTGACTAATATTTAAGCTTTAAAATGAATTCGATCATGGATGTGGTTTTCATTTTGTTGGAAACTCTATTTAATCGATGGAAGGAACAAGATCAGAGGGGTGTATTAAATGTAGGGCAGCCAAGGTTTGACTTGAAAATTTCCTCAAAAAAAGAAATAAAAAAAAGTGACAGAACATGGAATGTAAGTTTTAAATCATCCTGGTTTTCGGCGTACAAATGGTTATGTAGTAGTCAAATATTACAAAAATTGTTTTACTGGCCTTGTTTACTATTTTCCAATAAATATTCAGTGTGGAATAAGGAAGGATTTGCAGGTATGTTAAATATATCAAGGTCTTTGCATAAACATGAAGACTCGGCGGAGCATTTAAAATGCGAATTAATGCTAAAAACCAGGGTCGTGCAGTCCATAGAAGCAAGGGAAGCAGTGCTTCCCCCAAAAAAATTAAAAAACATCTTCTTAAATGTAATTTTTGAAATAGGAAACCATTAATTCAGTTTATATTAAAAATGCTAAAATATTATCTTAATTATCAAGCCCATAATAAATGCGGCCTTGACTCCGACCCAGCTACAATAGAATATCGAATAGAACCTATGCGGGCCGCTAGCTTCTCTGCAGCCAAGTCTTGTATGCTTGATTTCCTGTGAATCGAGCCAGAGGTTATTGAACTTTCCGCCGCCTGTTTGCAATTTTTGCATTTCAGTCGCGTGCTTTAAGTGGTGGCGGAAGCTATCGTTGGAGTAGGTTCTTTGTTTGAACGGCTATCCGTGTGTTGTGTAATACGAACTGGTTGCTTCTGCTTGGCATCATATTATCCCCTATTGACCCTAATTGGCGTTATTCTAATTTCTTCAGATTGCATTTTGTTTCAATGTCGGTTTCTGTCGACGTGCTGGGACACGGTTCTGGAAAATTTGTGTTTGATTTAAAGGTAGCTGGAGAATCATCTAAATATCTCATTTTCCGCACTAGTGCTGAAAATATTTTCCGCACGCTTATAGAAAAAATATATTTTGGTTCGTATCGATAAGAAACGAATAAGAACATTAATTTCTAATATCAAATAAAATCAGATTAAATACAGGAGAGTTTAATTTCCAGTATTAACACAAACTTATTTTAATAATTTAAATTTACGACTAAATAAACCTGTTAACTGTTTGAACCACTTTTAAATCAGGTGGTAGGTCAATTTAAGGTCGCTAAATATGTTCATCTCAGGGGTTTCTAAAATTATTTCGCCTCTCAGCGTCGAACTAAACGCTTTTCTGGGTTTACACAAAGAACTTCAATCTGGACCGGACAATAGCCCGGGGCATTCCTTCCGGAATATTTTGGGATCCAATTTATATACAAGTGGTCGGTCCGGATTGTTGGTGTCAGATTATTACAGATATGTTAAGGGACTTTGCCCACCGCAAAACTATCTTTACAGCTAGAAATTGCACTATACCTTAAGTACATATACATATTAAACCAAGATTTGTGCGTGTTCTATTTCAGTGACTAGTTGGGAATATGATTCTTATTCATTGATATGCGATTCGGCGAAAAAATATATATATATATATATATATATATATATATATATATATATATATATATACAGGGTGAGTCGGGAGGATCGCCCCAAACTCATATGTTCTTATTCGATTTTCATTTGTTTTCAACTTACAACAAAAATAAGATTTCAAGCATAATTCCATACATACAACATAATAATTATAGGGTGCTTAGAAATCAAAATAAGTTAATGTTCCATTTACTGGTACTATACCTGTCAGTGTCATTTTTGAATTCGTACCTGTCAGTGTCATTTTTGAATTCGAGCTGTTGAACATATTCCAAAATGCCGAATTTTTACTCACACTTAGAGTATGCGAATATGATATTTGTTTATGGTTTTTGCAATGGGAATGCTACAGCTGCTGCTGAAGAATACCGTCAACGATTCCAATTTCAACGTCATCCTGATAAGAAAGTATTTATGAGAGTTTTCAACAAACTATGCGAAAGCGGAACACTTCCCAGTGCCAACACAACTTCTGAAAGAGCTACTCAACAAACTTTAGAAGAAGTAGAAAATATTCTGGACCTAGTAGAAGAAGATGCAACCATCAGTTCACGCAGAATGGCTGCTCAGTTGGACATTCCACAAAAAACAGTGATAAATACGCTCCGCGAGCAAGGTTTGTATCCTTACCACTTACAAAAAATCCAACACCTACAGCCAGAAGATTTTGCCAAACGTATGGAGTTTTGTCGGTGGATAGACAATAATCGTCATCTTATATCGCGCATACTTTTCACGGACGAAGCAACATTTACTCGTGACGGTATTAATAATAGTCGCAATTGCCATGTCTGGTCAGAGGAAAATCCGCATGCAACAGTCGAGAGCAACTTTCAACATAGGTTCTCGGTAAACGTATGGTGTGGTATGATAGATAGTTATGTCATTGGCCCTTTTATTTTGAAAAATCGCCTCACAGGGGACTACTATTGTGAATTTCTCGAAAATGAATTACAAGGACTACTGGAGGATGTTCCCCTAAACATCAGAAGGCAAATGTACTTCCAGCATGATGGAGCTCCAGCACATTTCGCACATCAAGTCAGGCAACACTTAGACGGGAGGTTTCCAAGGCGTTGGATTAGTCGCGGTGGTCCTATTATTTAGCCTCCAAGATCTCCTGACCTCACTCCACTCCATTTCTGTTTATGGGGCTGGTTAAAAAATGAAGTGTACAAAGTGAGAGTGGACACTCGAGAAGCACTTATTCAGCGTATCAGAAATATTGCAGATGAAATTAAAGAAAGGCAATGAGGCAATTAGAAGAGCAACAGGTGCCCTACGTAGACGAAGCCGAAAATGTTTATAGCTCAATGGGGGCATTTTTGAACATTTAATATGATGAAATCTAATGATTGAAACGTTAATTTGTTAGATCTTGTTTATATTCTAATTTATGCTGTAAGTTGAAAACAAATGAGAATCGAATAAGAACATATGAGTTTTTTTAAATCAGTATCTTTCATAGAACACACTCCTGGAGTTTGGGGCGATCCTCCCGACTCACCCTGTATATATATATATATATATATATATATATATATATATATATATATATATATATATATATAAAGAGGGCGTAAAGTCTGGAAACCTTGAGATATGTCAAAAACTATACAAGTTGGGTAAAAAAGTTTCATATAAAAGTTGTATAGTTCCTTACGATTTATGATTCAAAAATGTCTTGAAATATACAGGGTGTTTTAAAATCAAGTTACACGCCAAAACTTCAGAATTTCTAATGGAACACCCTGTATATTATTTCATTTTATGAATCTACATGAAATTCTGATTATATTTTATTAAGCATACCCTATCCCTAAAGTCAACTGTTTTTGAGATGAAAAAATGAGAAAACGGTTTTACAAAATTTTTTTAATAACGATTAACAACAATAGTCTAAAATTCTAAATGATGCGTTTTAACGTAACAAATGCTGGAACTGTTATCCGTTCACTTCCTGACAATATCCTAATCGATTGATGAACTCTTGTTGTAGATTTCGAATGAAAGTTGGTGGGATTTGTCGGATTTCATTTCTTATACGATTTTTCAGCGCATCGATATTAGGAGGTCTGTTCAAATAAACTTTGCTCTTTAAATATCCCCACAGAAAATAATCTACGGGAGTTAAGTCCAGGGACCTGGCCGGCCATTCGTAGGGACCACGACGTCCTATCCACCTTTTAGGAAATATTTCACTGAGATACTGCCGAACAGGTAGCGCGTAGTGAGGTGGTGCTCCATCTTGTTGGAACCACATTGCTGCAGTAGGCATATCGGGCTCATTAACTGAATACAATTGAGCTAAGGCAGGAATCAACTCGAGTTGTAAAAAATCAAGATAAATTTCGCCGGTTAAATTTACGTCGAAAAAGTAGGGACCTATAATTTTATCTTGAAATATTCCAGCCCAAACATTGATTTTCTCGGGATATTGCGTATGAGCCACTTGAGCCCAATGGGGATTCTCTGTAGACCAATATCTACAGTTTTGTCGGTTGACAGTACCATTAAGAAAAAAGGTGGCTTCATCGGAAAATAAAATATTTCTACAAAAGAATGGATCCAGGTTGCACCGCTCTTGCATACTTCACAAAACTCAAGTCGGCGGTCAAAGTCGTCTTCATTTAATTCATGGATTAATCTTATTTTGTAGGGATGAAACTTGCCGTGTGCAGAATATTTTTTACCGATGATTGACTAAGGTTTAAATCTAATGCTACTTGACTTGTAGGTAAATGTGGATTTTCGTTATAACTGAGTAAAACATTCAATTTCATATCATCATCTAGTTTTGGCCTACCTGTCCTGGGAAGAGCTTTTACACAACCATGATCACGAAATTTTTTGATAATTTTGCTAACTGTGGATTTTGCAATTGCTTGTCCTCGCTCGGGATGCGTATTATTAAAAAGTTCACATACTTCGTCAAGATTTCTTTGGCGATCTCCCCATCCAAACATCATAAGAATCTCTATTCTTTCTCTTTCTGAAACCATTTTTATCAGGAAAAAAGTAACTCTCCAACAATATGTTAAAAATTGACACAGTTTATTGTCAGTACATGAGAGTTTCTATGGGAGTTCTAAAATAATCCACCAGGTTTCACTATGCATAGGGAAATGAGTTAATTTTGTTTAAAGCCAAATTTCCATTTTCTCATTTTTTTATCTCAAAAACAGTTGACTTTAGGGATAGGGTATGCTTAATAAAATATGATCAGAATTTCATGTAGATTCTTAAAATGAAATAATATACAGGGTGTTCCATTAGAGATTCTGAAGTTTTGGCGTGTAACTTGATTTTAAAACACCCTGTATATTTCAAGACAATTTTGAATAATCGTAAGGAACTATACAACTTTTATATGAAACTTTTTTACCCAACTTGTATAGTTTTTGACATATCTCAAGGTTTCCAGACTTTATGCCTCATGTATATATATATATATATATATATATATATATATATATATATATATATACATATATGTATATATCATATATATATTTATATATACATATATATATTTATATATATATTTATATATATATATATATATATATATATATATATATATATATATATATATATATATATATATATATATACATATATATATATATATATATATATATATTATATATATATATATATATATATATATATATATATATATATATATATATATATATATATACATGTATATATACATATATATATATTATTTATATTATATATATATATATATATATATATATATATATATATATATATATATATACACGGTGATTCATGAGGAAATGTCAATATTTCAGGTACATATTCAGGACCAAAAAATAAACATAAAAGTCTATATAAATAAGTGTCCGCAAGGCCTTAGTTCTCGAGATACAGGGTGTTAAATTTTTATTTAATTTTCCTATTTTTAAAATAAAATCTATGATAATGTAAATAATGGAGTGAAAATTGATATACGGGGGTTTTTTGGTATGAAAAATTCGAATCTGGTATTAGTATTGCTCTTACTTGTAGGGGGCGCCACCTACATGTCTTTCTACTTCTTCGAACAATCACAACTTTTTGGTACAGTCTTGTATTACATTTTTGTGTAAAACAAATTATTTCCTTGCCATTTCTACGTCAAAAAGTTATACCTGTTAAAAGTGGATACGAGCAACCGTTTTCGAGATATTTGGATTTAAAACACTTTCGGCGCATGTGATTTTTTTTTATCAAATTCACATAAAGTATGCATGTATTGTAAAAAAATAAAAGTGTGCCTTGCCTGACAGAACAACTGCTGGTTGGTGTTCTCATCGTTTTTCCTGTTACTTAGCAATAGTAATGTCGGTTAATAATAAGATCAAATTTTGTCAGTGTCAATTTCTGTTCATAACTTTTATTATCTGACCATAATCATTTTAAAAACTTTAGATCTAAATACGTCATTATGCCTGTGATATTCTCGCATCGTGAATATGCAGATATGATATTCGTCTGTGGCTTCTGCAATGGGGTCGCAATTCAAGCAGTCGCGGAGTACCAGCGTCGTTTTCCAGATAGAAGAGTTTTTCAACAAGTTTTCACTACTGCTGGAGAATCTGGGATGTTTCCAAGTGCGAAAATTGTACTGAAAGGGAATCGGGACCCAACGTTGAAGTAGAAGAGGCTATACTCAATGCCGTCGAAAATGATCCAAGCATAAGCACTAGGCGGATTGCAGATACTTATCAAATTACACAATCGTCTGCTTGGAGAAATCTTCACATTAATTGTTTATACCCATTTCATTTACAACGGGTTCAACATTTGCAGGAGGGTGATTTTGAGTTGTGAATGCAATTCTGTAACTGGATTAATGAAGATCGAAGGTTGTATAGGTATGTTTTGTTCCCTGATGAAGCACAATTCACGCGTGATGGTATAAATAATCTTCACAATGAACACCGGTGGTCCTATGAAAATCCTCACGCTACAGTAGAATATAATTTCCAACATAAATTTAGCATTAATGTGTGGTGTGGAATGTTAAATGGTCATTTAATTGGTCCATTTATAATCGACGATAGTGTTACAGGAGAAAAATATTTAAACTTTCTTGAAAATCACTTGCGAAATCTATTAGAAGATGTTCCACACTACAGTTTACTTGTAAGAGATTTTTTAAACTAAAACTTTCCAAACCGATGGATTGGTCGGGGAGGTCCGTTTAATTGGCCACCGAGATCGCCAGACCTTAATCCTTTGGATTATTGTCTTTGGGGATGGTTCAAATCACTGGTATATTCCACTAAAGTAAATACAAGAGAAGCATTATTGGATCGGATCGGCAGCACAAACACTAAGAAATGCTCCCGAATGTATCCACAGAGCAACCCGAGCTATACACCATAGAGCTGACCTGTGCTTAGAAGCAAATGGTGGAATTTTTGAAAATTATAAAACGTTACCTAGATTTTATTAAAAACAACTTAATAACAATTTTAATAAAAATTAAATACCTTTTGTTTAGTTTATGTCTGAGGCACTGAATACACACCTCAAAAAAATGTGTTAGTCTTTCATTTTAAAGCCTTTGTGCTAAGATGCGTTAAATTTGGACAAAATAACAAACTATTAAAATTTTGCGATAAAAAATTACATGCGCCGAAATTGTTTTAAATCCAAATATCTCGAAAACGGTTGCTCGTATCCACTTTTAACAGGTATACCTTTTTGACGTAGAAATGGCAAGGGAATATTTTGTTTTACTCAAAAATGTAATACAAGACTGTACCAAAAAGTTGTGATTGTTCGAAGGAGTAGAAAGACATGTAGGTGGCGCCCCCTACAAGTAAGAGCAATACTAATATTAGATTCGAATTTGTCATATCAAAAAACCCCCGTATATCAATTTTCACTCCGTTATTTACATTATCATAGATTTTATTTAAAAAATAGGAAAATTAAATAAAAACTTTAACACTTTGTATCTCGAGAACTAAGGCCTTGCGGACACTTATTTATATAGACTTTTATGTTAATTTTTTGGTCCTGAATATGTACCTGAAGTATTGACATTTCCTCATGAATCACCCTGTATATATATATATATATATATATATATATATATATATATATATATATATATATATATATATATATATATATATATATATATATATATATATATATATATATATATATATATATATATATATATATATATATATATATATATATATATATATATATATATATATATACACACACACACACACACACAGTGTGTCCCAGATTCGCATCTCTATATAGGGATCTCGGCTCCTATTATACCTACAGCAAAGGTTAAATGGGGAAAGTTTTAGAGGAAAGGAAAAAATTGCATTCGATATCTGGCTTCAGATTTACGATCGATCAATAAGTTTGAGAAATATCCGCGAAAAACCGAAAATGGCGGATTTCGTTTTTCGCCAGTATATCCAGAACGGTAAATTTGACAGCTGTCAAAATGTGACATTATTCGGACACATTTTTAAGACAAATAAGATGGCGTATACGAGACGTCTTCATTGTTTTTTGTTATCCCGCAACCCGCCTCAACTTTCATTTTTTTTATGAGCGCCATATTGGATTGTTCGATTTTTGGAAAGAGCCTAAAATTTCCAGTCCAGTGATATCTCACAAGTACATTAAAGATTTTAGTGTCATCAAAATATCACACTTCGTAAATTAGGTTTCAATGTTTTTAAAGGAGGCCATGATTTATTTGTCACAAGATTACATTAATAAGTAAGTAATGTATTGAACGCATTGAATTTTCAATACAACATGAACGTAAATAACGACTTAAAAAATCTAAATGAGCTTTAACTACTTTGTAAGTGGGTAATATTAATTTACAAATCTGCAAAATGACGTGTATTTGTATCGAGACATTTTTGACAATTGGTGACTGTTTTTCGTACAACCCTGGAAAGTGTATTTCGGTTAATATTTCTAAATGTGTCTAGAACTATGTCTCAGGATTTCTATGGTCACGGGGGGATCAAATTTATAGATTTCATTCTTCGTGTGACCCCCCAGAGGTAGAAATCCAAGGGCGACAGGTCAGGGGATCTAGGAGGCCAAGATATTGGACCATTTAAAGAAATTATTCTTTCGTCAAACTGCTCTCTTAAGAAGTTCCTGACTGGAATGGTATTGTGAGCCGGACATCCGTCTTGTTGAAACCAAGTTCTTGTTAATTCACCTTCCGTTAGAATAGCTTGTAAGGCTGGTACAACCTGGTCTCGCAAGAGCTCTAGGTACCTCTCCCCGTTTAGGTTGTAGGCAAACAAAAATGGTCTAATAAGTCGATTTCCTGAAATGATTAATAATTTATAAATAGGTGCCCAACAGTCAAGGGCGGCAGGGTCGGCCGGGTGGTACTAGAAACTATAAATTAGATAGGGAAAATTATCTTTATTAAAAAGTAGATATTTTCTTTCCAAAAATAATTATCGAAATATCCCGTAATGAATGAGCGTGTATACAGTTGAAACCTATTCAGCTTTATTATAAAAAAGAAAAACATATTTGGTTAGCGGGAAGTAATAGCCGTAATAAATTATTTTGTTGGTATTCCATATTAATTTCGGAAATACTAAATCAATTTATTTCAGTGATATAATAATCTTAAAGAAGTACACCGTGCCTTAATAAAACATAAAATATCAAAAAAACAAACCCCTTGCGCTTTAAAATTTAAATAATTCGGAAATACAGCTGAACGCGATTCTATAATTCATAATGAAAATCGAAAAATAATTCGACATTTGATTAATATGGTATTTTTTTCATAACGTAAGAATTAGGCTTCCCGGGTAATAATAAATCATTAAATTCAGACAATCAACATAATTTTAGAGAATTAGCTAAATCTGTAGAAAATTTAGATAGTGTTGATAAATTTATAGAACCCAATTCTATTTTTATAGGTTCTTCGAAACTACAATACAAAATGATGAATAAAAATGTAATAAAATATCAAAAAAGTAAGTTGACTGACTAAAGTAGAACGTTTTACTTTTTTTTTATGAGATTATACTCTTTTAGTATCATTAAAGAACTAAACGAAAAAAAAAAACTGAGATACTGCCGAACAGGTAGCGCGTAGTGAGGTGGTGCTCCATCTTGTTGGAACCACATTGCTGCAGTAGGCATATCGGGCTCATTAACTGAATACAATTGAGCTAAGGCAGGAATCAACTCGAGTTGTAAAAAATCAAGATAAATTTCGCCGGTTAAATTTACGTCGAAAAAGTAGGGACCTATAATTTTATCTTGAAATATTCCAGCCCAAACATTGATTTTCTCGGGATATTGCGTATGAGCCACTTGAGCCCAATGGGGATTCTCTGTAGACCAATATCTACAGTTTTGTCGGTTGACAGTACCATTAAGAAAAAAGGTGGCTTCATCGGAAAATAAAATATTTCTACAAAAGAATGGATCCAGGTTGCACCGCTCTTGCATACTTTCGCAAAACTCAAGTCGGCGGTCAAAGTCGTCTTCATTTAATTCATGGATTAATCTTATTTTGTAGGGATGAAACTTGCCGTGTGCAGAATATTTTTTACCGATGATTGACTAAGGTTTAAATCTAATGCTACTTGACTTGTAGGTAAATGTGGATTTTCGTTATAACTGAGTAAAACATTCAATTTCATATCATCATCTAGTTTTGGCCTACCTGTCCTGGGAAGAGCCTTTACACAACCATGATCACGAAATTTTTTGATAATTTTGCTAACTGTGGATTTTGCAATTGCTTGTCCTCGCTCGGGATGCGTATTATTAAAAAGTTCACATACTTCGTCAAGATTTCTTTGGCGATCTCCCCATCCAAACATCATAAGAATCTCTATTCTTTCTCTTTCTGAAACCATTTTTATCAGGAAAAAAGTAACTCTCCAACAATATGTTAAAAATTGACACAGTTTATTGTCAGTACATGAGAGTTTCTATGGGAGTTCTAAAATAATCCACCAGGTTTCACTATGCATAGGGAAATGAGTTAATTTTGTTTAAAGCCAAATTTCCATTTTCTCATTTTTTTATCTCAAAAACAGTTGACTTTAGGGATAGGGTATGCTTAATAAAATATGATCAGAATTTCATGTAGATTCTTAAAATGAAATAATATACAGGGTGTTCCATTAGAGATTCTGAAGTTTTGGCGTGTAACTTGATTTTAAAACACCCTGTATATTTCAAGACAATTTTGAATAATCGTAAGGAACTATACAACTTTTATATGAAACTTTTTTACCCAACTTGTATAGTTTTTGACATATCTCAAGGTTTCCAGACTTTATGCCCTCATTATATATATATATATATATATATATATATATATATATATATATATATACATGTATATATACATATATATATATTATATATATATTTATATATATTTATATATATATATATATATATATATATATATACATGTATATATATTTATATTTATATATATATATATATATATATATATATATATATATATATATATATACACGGTGATTCATGAGGAAATGTCAATATTTCAGGTACATATTCAGGACCAAAAAATAAACATAAAAGTCTATATAAATAAGTGTCCGCAAGGCCTTAGTTCTCGAGATATAGGGTGTTAAATTTTTATTTAATTTTCCTATTTTTAAAATAAAATCTATGATAATGTAAATAATGGAGTGAAAATTGATATACGGGGGTTTTTTGGTATGAAAAATTCGAATCTGGTATTAGTATTGCTCTTACTTGTAGGGGGCGCCACCTACATGTCTTTCTACTTCTTCGAACAATCACAACTTTTTGGTACAGTCTTGTATTACATTTTTGTGTAAAACAAATTATTTCCTTGCCATTTCTACGTCAAAAAGGTATACCTGTTAAAAGTGGATACGAGCAACCGTTTTCGAGATATTTGGATTTAAAACACTTTCGGCGCATGTGATTTTTTTTTATCAAATTCACATAAAGTATGCATGTATTATAACAAAATAGAAGTATGCCTTGCCTGCTGGTTGGTGTTCTTATCGTTTTTCCTGTTACTTAGCAATAGTAATGTCGGTTAATAATAAGATCAAATTTTGTCAGTGTCAATTTCTGTTCATAACTTTTATTATCTGACCATAATCATTTTAAAAACTTTAGATCTAAATACGTCATTATGCCTGTGATATTCTCGCATCGTGAATATGCAGATATGATATTCGTCTGTGGCTTCTGCAATGGGGTCGCAATTCAAGCAGTCGCGGAGTACCAGCGTCGTTTTCCAGATAGAAGAGTTTTTCAACAAGTTTTCACTACTGCTGGAGAATCTGGGATGTTTCCAAGTGCGAAAATTGTACTGAAAGGGAATCGGGACCCAACGTTGAAGTAGAAGAGGCTATACTCAATGCCGTCGAAAATGATCCAAGCATAAGCACTAGGCGGATTGCAGATACTTATCAAATTACACAATCGTCTGCTTGGAGAAATCTTCACATTAATTGTTTATACCCATTTCATTTACAACGGGTTCAACATTTGCAGGAGGGTGATTTTGAGTTGTGAATGCAATTCTGTAACTGGATTAATGAAGATCGAAGGTTGTATAGGTATGTTTTGTTCCCTGATGAAGCACAATTCACGTGTGATGGTATAAATAATCTTCACAATGAACACCGGTGGTCCTATGAAAATCCTCACGCTACAGTAGAATATAATTTCCAACATAAATTTAGCATTAATGTGTGGTGTGGAATGTTAAATGATCATTTAATTGGTTCATTTATAATCGACGATAGTCTTACAGGAGAAAAATATTTAAACTTTCTTGAAAATCACTTGCGAAATCTATTAGAAGATGTTCCACACTACAGTTTACTTGTAAGAGATTTTTTAAACTAAAACTTTCCAAACCGATGGATTGGTCGGGGAGGTCCGTTTAATTGGCCACCGAGATCGCCAGACCTTAATCCTTTGGATTATTGTCTTTGGGGATGGTTCAAATCACTGGTATATTCCACTAAAGTAAATACAAGAGAAGCATTATTGGATCGGATAACAAAAACTAAGAAATGCGCCCGAATGTATCCACAGAGCAACCCGAGCTATACACCATAGAGCTGACCTGTGCTTAGAAGCAAATGGTGGAATTTTTGAAAATTATAAAACGTTACCTAGATTTTATTAAAAACAACTTAATAACAATTTTAATAAAAATTAAATACCTTTTGTTTAGTTTATGTCTGAGGCACTGAATACACACCTCAAAAAAATGTGTTAGTCTTTCATTTTAAAGCCTTTGTGCTAAGAAGCGTTAAATTTGGACAAAATAACAAACTATTAAAATTTTGCGATAAAAAATTACATGCGCCGAAATTGTTTTAAATCCAAATATCTCGAAAACGGTTGCTCGTATCCACTTTTAACAGGTATACCTTTTTGACGTAGAAATGGCAAGGGAATATTTTGTTTTACTCAAAAATGTAATACAAGACTTTACCAAAAAGTTGTGATTGTTCGAAGGAGTAGAAAGACATGTAGGTGGCGCCCCCTACAAGTAAGAGCAATACTAATATTAGATTCGAATTTGTCATATCAAAAAACCCCCGTATATCAATTTTCACTCCGTTATTTACATTATCATAGATTTTATTTAAAAAATAGGAAAATTAAATAAAAACTTTAACACTTTGTATCTCGAGAACTAAGGCCTTGCGGACACTTATTTATATAGACTTTTATGTTAATTTTTTGGTCCTGAATATGTACCTGAAGTATTGACATTTCCTCATGAATCACCCTGTATATATATATATATATATATATATATATATATATATATATATATATATATATATATATATATATATATATATATATATATATATATATATATATATATATATATATATATATATATATATATATATATATATATATATATACACACACACACACACAGTGTGTCCCAGATTCGCGTCTCTATATAGGGATCTCGGCTCCTATTATACCTACAGCAAAGGTTAAATGGGGAAAGTTTTAGAGGAAAGGAAAAAATTGCATTCGATATCTGGCTTCAGATTTACGATCGATCAATAAGTTTGGGAAATATCGGCGAAAAACCGAAAATGGCGGATTTCGTTTTTCGCCAGTATATCCAGAACGGTAAATTTGACAGCTGTCAAAATGTGACATTATTCGGACACATTTTTAAGACAAATAAGATGGCGTATACGAGACGTCTTCATTGTTTTTTGTTATCCCGCAACCCGCCTCAACTTTCATTTTTTTTATGAGCGCCATATTGGATTGTTCGATTTTTGGAAAGAGCCTAAAATTTCCAGTCTAGTGATATCTCACAAGTACATTAAAGATTTTAGTGTCATCAAAATATCACACTTCGTAAATTAGGTTTCAATGTTTTTAAAGGAGGCCATGATTTATTTGTCACAAGATTACATTAAGTAAGTAATGTATTGAACGCATTGAATTTTCAATACAACATGAACGTAAATAACGACTTAAAAAATCTAAATGAGCTTTAACTACTTTGTAAGTTGGCAACATTAATTTATAAATCTGCACAATGACGTCCATTTGCATCGAGACATTTTTCACAATTGGTGACTGTTTTTCGTACAACACTGGTAAGTGTATTTCGGTTAATATTTCTAAAAAAAAACTCTTTGGCTTAGGATTTCTATGGTCACGGGGGGATCAAATTCATATATTTCATTCTTCGTCTGACTCCAGAGGTAGAAATCCAAGGGCGACAGGTCAGGGGATCTAGGAGGCCAAGATATTGGACCATTTAAAGAAATTATTCTTTCGTCAAACTGCTCTCTTAAGAAGTTCCTGACTGGAATGGTATTGTGAGCCGGACATCCGTCTTGTTGAAACCAAGTTCTTCTTAATTCATCTTCCGTTAGAATAGCTTGTAATACCAGCCTTACACCTGCAACCTACAACCTGGTCTCGCAAGAGCTCTAGGTACCTCTCCCCGTTTAGGTTGTAGGCAAACAAAAATGGTCCAATAAGTCGATTTCCAGAAATGATTAATAATTTATAAATAGGTGCCCAACAGTCAAGGGCGGCAGGGTCGGCCGGGTGGTACTAGAAACTATAAATTAGATAGGGAAAATTATCTTTATTAAAAAGTAGATATTTTCTTTCCAAAAATAATTATCGAAATATCCCGTAATGAATGAGCGTGTATACAGTTGAAACCTATTCAGCTTTATTATAAAAAAGAAAAACATATTTGGTTAGCGGGAAGTAATAGCCGTAATAAATTATTTTGTTGGTATTCCATATTAATTTCGGAAATACTAAATCAATTTATTTCAGTGATATAATAATCTTAAAGAAGTACACCGTGCCTTAATAAAACATAAAATATCAAAAAAACAAACCCCTTGCGCTTTAAAATTTAAATAATTCGGAAATACAGCTGAACGCGATTCTATAATTCATAATGAAAATCGAAAAATAATTCGACATTTGATTAATATGGTATTTTTTTCATAACGTAAGAATTAGGCTTCCCGGGTAATAATAAATCATTAAATTCAGACAATCAACATAATTTTAGAGAATTAGCTAAATCTGTAGAAAATTTAGATAGTGTTGATAAATTTATAGAACCCAATTCTATTTTTATAGGTTCTTCGAAACTACAATACAAAATGATGAATAAAAATGTAATAAAATATCAAAAAAGTAAGTTGACTGACTAAAGTAGAACGTTTTACTTTTTTTTTATGAGATTATACTCTTTTAGTATCATTAAAGAACTAAACGAAAAAAAAAAGATTATTATTTGACTATCATTTGGTGCCTATTTAAAAAAGATTGGTTATATTAACTTATCAATGATCCCACTTCCAAATCTGATCTGTAGACGTCTCTCTGCCACTTTGTGAGGATTTTGCACAGCCCAATGATGACGGTTGTGCCTATTAAAGACTCCACAATTCGTGAACCTGCTCTCATCGGACCACAAGACATGATTTACAAAATCAGGATTTTCATTACATCTCCTAGTATACCACTCACAGAACTGTAGTCGTCTTGGAAAATCAGTTTCCTTAAGTCCTTGTACTATTATGGGTTTGTATGCATGGTACTTATTCTTTTTTAAAACTCTCTGTACTGTTGATTTTGGCACATTAGTTTCCTGTTCTACAGTTCTTACCGATGCACTAGAGTTTTCGTTGATAGCTTGTAAAATGTTTCTGTCTCGATTTTCATTGTTATTATTGTATCCGCTTCTAGGTTGTTCGAAGGCACGATGGTTAATTAAATTAAACTACGATTTTCCTGAATTGGGTTTTATGAGGCTGCCGTCGTTCGGGGTACATCTCCAAATACCTTGCTGAGGTAACGTCGGCGTTTCTGTATGATTGAAAGTACAGAGCTAACATGTCAACCTTTTCTTCATTTGAATACGGAATGCCGGCCATTTTCTACAGGTTTTGACAATTTATGTGTCAGATTTATGATTTTATTGGGATAAAAGCGTACCTACTACTTATTAAAACACATCTTTGATACTTTCAACTATTTAACTTAACTCCTTAGAAAAAACTGAAACCTAACTTTAAGAAGTGTAATATTTCGATGATACTAAAATCTTTAATGCACTTGTGAGATATCACTAGACTTGAAATTTTAGGCTCTTTCCAAAAATCGAAAAAAATGGCGCCAATAAGAAAAATGAAAGTTGGGGCGAGTTGCGGGTTAACAAAAAACAATGAAGACGTGTCGTATACGCCATCTTATTTGTCATAAAAATGTGTTCGAATAATGTCACATTTTGGCAGCTGTCAAATTTACCGTTCTGGATATACTGGCCAAAAACGAAATCCGCCATTTTCGGTTTTTCTCTGATATTTCCAAAAACAATTGATCGATCGTACATCTGAAGCCGGATATCGAATGCAATAAGTTTCCTCTAAAACTTTCCCATTTAACCTTTGCTGAAGGTATAATAGGAGCCGAGATCCCTGTATAGAGAAGCGAATCTGGGACACACTGTATTATAGTTTCCCAAAGAAGGTATAGGCCCTTAATAAACGGGCCACCCTGTACTTAGTTGGGGTAGCATTGATAATGACTAGTTAGTGGAAAGGGCTTTGCTATAATTTTGGATTATACAGACAGACCTTTTTGTTTCATAATGCATTAAACAAACTGATGGATGTTTATAAATATTTTTCAATTTCTTTCATAAATATATGATTCAACCCTGAATCGAGGTTAATAATAACAATCAATAATTAAAAATGTAATATTTGAAGTAAATAATCGAAGCCAGTAACAGCATTTTCTGCTCCGATAACTGTTCGATTATCTAATTTGACCGTTAGTGATTCCCCTAATTTCACGCACGAGCTTTCCCAAATTCAATTTCCCTCGAAACCATTCTTGTTTTCAGTTCTTTCATTTACAGCGGTCACTCTCCGATAACACCATTTTCCCTCGCAGATTAGTAGATAATCGGTTTTTTTATCTGAACTAAAATTTGATTGTGATTTTGTTGTTGAATGGTATAGGATATACAGAGGAGGATATGATATTTAAACAAATGCGCTAATTCAGTACATCAAAAATTAACATCATTATTTATTATTTCCCAATTTCGATTATATTACGAGTATTGATAGAGACTTGCGGTTTTCGCAATATTGTGCTTGAATGAAATGTAAGATGGTGTAAACAAAATTGTCATAGTCTGTTTCGTTTTTGAGATAATAAACCTAAAATTCATAATTTCACAAAATGACGACACTCTTGGTGAGTATAGTATATTAAGTATTAGTAGGCCGTGATTATTAGAACAATGAATGATCATTTGCTAAGCCCTGATCAAGACCTGCCAGTTGCTAAAGCTTCCCAGCTATATTTTAACAGGTTTGTTTGAATATTTACTTACCTTTTGACGTAGGTTATTTTTTGTTTTGTCATTTTAGTTTCTAGATACCCAGAAAGAAAGCAACCTTTCCCTTTAATGGTTTTCCGAATGAAGAAAACTTTGGTAGAATATAGATTGTTTATCCAGCTCCACCCAAAAACGTATAATAAGGAAAATCGCAATACGGACGTAGTCAACGTTTTGGCATACTTATTATTCAATCAACTTTATTTATCATAAATAGATGCAACATTCGGCCAATCATGTAACAATCTAATAGAGGAAATGCTTTCTTTATATTTTCATTTTTAAGTCGACTTTAAGGGCGCTATCGGCAGTTGTGGCAATATATTAAAAAAAGTCTTAAACCAATTAATTCCGAGAATTGTACGAATTCTCGCACCAAAATTTATTTCTTATACAAGCTGCAATAGCAGTAGGATATTTTTGTGAAGTGAAATTCTCTTCATACATACTATAAAGTTTTCTTTAGTGCTTTTTTATATTTTTATGTTTGTTAAATGACTCTTAAGATCACTAAGAAAAAACTATTATAAAATCGTAAGTTCGACTCGGCTAGCTGATGTTTTAGAGCAACTTAATAAGATTATAATTTTAATGTAAAATACTCCGGCTGATTGAACTTAGCAAACGTTGGAAAAGTTTTTTTATAATTTGGCTATGGGCGCCAGAGCTATAGGAGCTCGAAGAAGAAAGATATACAGATATAAAATAAAGGAAGAGAGCAACTTAAAATAATTAGATTTAGATATTTAATAACAAATAAAGATAAAATATATGCACATGTGACCTAAACTAAATAAATGAAAAAAACAAAATCACGTAACTACCAATTTATTTTTCCTTGGACTGTGTTTTTTTTTTAATATTGTTTTCAATTTTTACAATATAAGTACCTGACATACGTCAGTTTATAAATTTCCACATATATAGATTAATAACAATTTAGAAGTGGAAGTGAAATTAAATTTCTCTTACAATTGAAATGATTAAATTTTATATTTTGGAAAAGATTTGGTTATTTTTTTTTTCAATATATGCATAAAAATCAATTAATTATTAAATTAAGGTTAGAAAGTACATTTTCTCATAAAATTAAGTTAAAATATTCAAACGATTCAATTTAACAAAGATAATAAATTACGATTTAAGTTAGCAAGGATAAGAAAATCATATAGATCTAAAGAAATTAAATGGGTTAAATAAATTTAGTTGGTAATTAGATTTTTTTAATATTTTTTAAGCAGCTGATCGTTTATCAGTATGATTGAATTTTATTTATGTGAAGTTCTTTGTGAACAAACAAACAATGAAACTCAATTATGTGTTCAGTTGTTGATTATTAATTAGTTAAGCAGCTGATCTTTTATCAGTTTGATTTAATTTAATTAGTAGATAATATGAAGTTCTTTTCGAACAAACAAACAATGAAACTCAATTATGTGTTCGGTTGTTGAATATTAATTATTTTTGATTTAATTTAATTAGTTGATATTATGAAGTTCTTTTTGAACAAACAAACAATGAAACTCAATTTTATGATCGGCTGATATTTGACCTTATGCAAAATTTCTAAAATGACAACATGACTCTAGATAATTCTAGACACTTTTAAGCAAATTTCTTAAGTAGAAAAAATTTAATCATAAATAGTCAAGTTATTATAAATTCAAATTAAGATAGAATAAGAGAAATTTTAATTCAAAAAGTCCAATTTGATATTAGAGGAAAATTACAATAGAAAAGAAAATCAAAATTTCAGTTCCATAATCCCAATAAATTTACCATGAAATAAAATGCCACAATCTTAAATTTAAATTAGTGAAATATCAATGGTATTACTCACTAGTATGATACCTTGATTTAATATACACTCACATAATTTATAAGAAAGAAAAATTTTATACCTAATTAGGATAAATGTAAATGTCCAAAAATCTTTAAGAAATTAATATTTTAGTACAGATAATAATTTTTACAAGTAAATATACCAATGCCACATAGACAATATTTATACACAGTGTAAGTATTAATTTATACCTACATTAAATTTGATATATTTAAATCAAGAAGATATGTTTAAATTTTACGTAAATCGAGACGAAAATTTTTATATATATATATTTTTTTACAATAATTTATAATTTATACCATTTATATATTTTTTGAAGATAATTATTAATTAATAAAAAGAAGGAATTGAAGACTGAACAGAGGTTTCGGTATGTAGTTTTCAAATAAGCATTAAGTAATTCCTAATGAATTAATGCATGGCCACTACATCAATCCAAAGAAGCGAAAATAAGAAAATTATAAATCACTTATCTTTTCAACATATGTCCGGGAGTATATCCTTGCTATGGCGTCATTCCTTGTAGACTACCCAAGTCCAAAACAGGAACAATGACACCCTGGAACTGGCCACACAGCATTTGTCCAGAAAAATGACCACACGGTACTAAAAAAGGACTTCTTCCTCCAGGAATTGAGAAGATTTACCACACAACAGTTACCATTAAATTTTCCTCGCCCAGGAATCACTTTTAATTTGAATTATGCAATAAATTCTTCTTTTTATTGATTATTTACTTTTAATATCCATTTTCCAATTAATAATTAAAACAATTGAAAGTGGTAGGGAAAAAATTGTAGAGAAGAGAAAAAATGTTAAAAGAAAAAAAAACCTGAAACAAAATGGCGAAATGAGTCAACATGTTCACAATGCACAAAAATGTAATTTTTCTTGCCAGAAACCACTCAAAATTAACTTACCAGGTGTTATGCCTTAAGAAAGCGGTAATCCATTACTGAATTGAGATATTATTGGATTTAATCCAGCATCTAGGCTGACTAAGTTAAAATATTAACTAAATTCCAACTAACTTATCTCATGTTTGCTTTCAACAATAGAAATTTTGCAAAAGAGGCTCGAAACGACTGACCCACTCGGTTTTATGGAATCGGACTACACAAAAACAGTACATCCGTATGTCTCACCAAAACATGGCGCCAATTCAGAATCTATTTTTGGCAATTAAGATTTTTAATAATGAAAAACCCAATTAATAGTTAATATTTGATCAATCTAAAACTCAGGAAATTTTCTCAATACAACTATCTATGTGATACACCTAATAAAGAATCAATTAGGGACCATTTTATAATAATATTCATGAAATTGAAAAGCATATGTATAAATTTTATTTTAGATGTGGCGGACGAAATCTGAATCTAGAATTTTCTTCGAACGTGTTTTACAAAGCGAGAATTTGCGATCTGTTGATTTGGGATCGATATAATAACTTCGGTGCCATGCGTGCGGTACTTAATAGTCCAAGCAATTGTTAATCCAATAAAATTGTGATTTGATGCTATTAATTAGAAAATTGTTAATATTATTTAGTTTAAATTGAATTTTGAACCAAACATTGTAACGAACGGAAAAGTTTGTTACAATACAAACGAAAGTTTATCGTTCATCTATAAACAAAGCACATTAAAACTTAACTTTGTTGAGACTCTCTGAATTTAATAAAAAACTCGGGTCCAAATAATTCTTTCTTTGGAAACTATACATCTTCATATGTTTTGGTTAAAATATTCATACATAATTCGAAGAAAAGTCATCGGGCAACCGAGCTTGTTGAGTAGTAAGTATGAAGTCGTGCTACTTGTGCTTTCGTAATATTCTCCAAAAAGGAGGTCCAGTCTATTCCTAAATTGTTGGAAGGACTAGTAATTGACGCATGCCGATAGGCATAAAAATAACCCAAGATATTTAATTGATCTTCAGTTACTGTATGCGCTTTGTGTATTTATATCACTATATGTAAGGTGATTTCTACTGATTATCCTAATTGTTCACAGATCCCCCCTCCCAAAACAAAATTAAAATATCTGCATTTGAATACGAAATATTCATATAATTTCTATTTTTACTTTTTGTACGTTGTGGGTACAGAATGTACAATTTTTTTATTGCCAAACCTACCATATATATATATATATATATATATATATATATATATATATATATATATATATATATAATCATATTGGAATTGTCAAGCTTTATTTATTGATCTTGCAATATACAGGGTGTTCAGGTAAAAAAAAGTGAACCATTTTTCGAAAATGTTAACATAAACATGTTTTTCGGGCACATAAAATGTGTGTATTCAGTGTATCCTGCGTAAGTTGATTATTTACTAAATTCAATTCAATTTTCAAAACTATTTTATTAGTCAGTTAAATACAATAAATAACATGTAAATTATAATTTAAATTAAGATTAGTTCTGACGAATAAGGACAACACTGCGATTATAAAACCGATCCACCGACATAAGGATAGGAGTAGCCCTGCCCTAGAAAGATATATTACCTAATTTTAATATTAATAATGCAACCTAAATGCGAGCATAAATACATACTTTTATATAGTTTAAACTTATAATTTCCACAAAAGGCGGAGTTCACGAACAGGCAAAGCAGCGAATACACAAATACGAGCGGTGCAGAACGGGCGCAAAACAAGGAACAACGAAAAATTATAAAAAAATGAGATTTTAATTGAAAAGTCGGCACACCAGCGGATTAAATTAAAAAATTATTTATATATAGATTTATTTAACTGACTGTATGAGTTTTGTTTAAAAGCAGATCGAGATAGAAAAGAAAAAAAAATAACCAGCTATTACTAAATGTTTCGTTGCTCATTTAAAAGTAAATTCTTAATGTATTCATTAAATTTAAAAATTGAAAAATCTCTAATGTGATTAGGAAGATTATTCCATAATTGGATTGCTACAAAACTAAACGATTTTTGAAAATTTGCTGTTTTGTGGGGTCGTATAGTAAAATTATTTACATTTCTAGTAAGATGAGAGTGATTATGTATATTAAATAGGGCTCTTAAATATGGGGGCTGACCAGTTTTCGAGACTTTATAAATTGGAGACAGTAAATGAAATTTACGTCGGTTTAGCATTGATAAAATTGAATTATTATTAAGATATGGAGTAACGTGATTTCTAAAAGGAATATTAAAGGAAAAACGCATACAAGCATTCTGAAGTTTTTGGATAGATCTGATAACACTTCCATTTAGTGAGCTGTGATATACAACGTCACCATAATCTAGAAGCGATAACACAAGCATATTACATAAATAATATTTAGCCTTTTGGGGTAAATACTTTTTAAAATTTGTTAATCTTTTTAAGCGCATATATATCAATAGACCAATATCAAAATTAACTCCCAGGGGTTCTTGGCTTCAGCAACCACTGGTAAATACGTGCTATTTATTTGTACTTTAAAGTTAGACGTGGCATGTGTTATAATAGACTTATTGTTCCCAAAAAATAGTATAGCAGATTTGGATGCATTTAATTTTAAGTTATGGTCCCGGGCAAATTCATTTAATTTCTGTAAATCACTGTTAAAATTTATTAGAGATGTTTGCAATTTATCGAGTGAAAATGACATATACAGCTGAGAATCATCAGCATATTGTTGCAGTTTAGTATATTCTAATACATTATTCATATACGCAACATATAGTGAAAAAAGAAGTGGCCCAAGTATTGAGCCTCGTGGGACACCTGTTGTCATAGGTATATATGACGATTTAAAATTGGTAGATTGCCTCTTAACGGATACACAGTGATATCTATTTGAGAGATATGATCTGAGAAATTTAACAGCATTCTCCGAAAATCCAAAATAATGAAGCTTAGCTAGTAACATTGTGTGATTCAAAGTATCAAATGCTTTAATAAAATCGAGTAAACACAAACAAGTCGCTTCCTTTTTTTCTTCGTTAATTATGTCATTTATAAGGTTAATAAGGCAAGTGGATGTACTAAAGTACTTACGAAATCCAGACTGAGAGTCTGGTATAATTTTCAAGGAAAGGGAAAAAGTAGAAATTTGGCTGTAGATATGTTTCTCAATAATTTTTGATATAACTGACAATATACATATAGGTCTTAAATTTTTAGAACTTTTGGGAATAGCAATCTTAGGTAAAGGTTTAATAATACCTTTCTTCCAGATATCTGGAAAAACATTTTCCAATATACAATGATTAATTATATTTAAAAGAGGTTTTATACAAAAAGGCAAACACAACTTTATATCCTTTAAAGAAATTTCATCTTGACCCACGGCATTACTACTCAACTGATTAATTATTTTATATACTGATATTTCGTCCATTAATTTAAAATTGAGGTCATGGGTTACGTTTGGATGAATATTTTGTTCATAAAATTTTATTTTATCGTTTGATGTAGTATCCACTACATTACTGCTTTGGGCATAATAATTATTGAGTGAGGTTTCATCTGCAAGTTCACGGGGCAGTTCAAGAGTTTCAGTATGTGTTAAATTTAGTTTTTTCGCACTTGCCCAAAAATCTTTACCTGTTTTATTAGACATCTGATTAAAATATGCAAAAATGAAGTTTCGGCCAAAAAATATAAAAATAATTAATATCTAAAAAATCATAGGTGACAGGTATAAGACGACTGGCTTAGTAAAACTCACTCAGAATCTAACCCTGGAGCATACAACAAACTATAATTCAAAAATGTATTTGTATGTTCGTAAATTTTTCTATCCGTACTATGGGAGGGGGTGGCTCATAAGTGTAGAAAAATCAGCGATCAAAATTTGTAGAGGGTCAAACTATGAATATTTTCACCCTTAAAGTAGAAAAGTTCAGATTTTTTTAAAAATAATTTACCAGTTGCAGCCAATTAAGAAATAGTGGTTCTTGGGTTAAGACCGCGTCAAATTGGAATTACTTTCCGACGTTTTGCCTTCGATTGCACTAGGCATCTTCAGGGATCTTCTCTGCACAAGATCAAAACACTGAATGAACTGCGATGAGCGGAGTTCAGGTAATTATACCCCACCTGTGCCCATCGACGCGTGACTCACTATGTTGATTGGTTTCCACTCATGGTGTAGTAGCCGCGTCTCTGTTGAAATTTTCAGGGTGCTTGACGATTTCAATTGATTCTCTAATTTTTCATTTATAATAACCCGAGACTGATGCAAGAACCTGGATATCTTTTACAGTAATAATTAGGCTTAGGATATACATGCATTTGCATGAAAGCATATTTTGGCAATTTTTTTATTTAAATGCATATTTTGCAGTTATTACAGAAAAAATGCCCATATTCTAATTTTTCTGAATATTTTTTATTTCCCAAGATAAATTTGATGTATTTCAAATATAATCCATAATAATAAAAAATGTCTAGTTGCTGGCAGCCAAGGGTTTTACCTATCCTTTCTTAAAATTGTTATAGGTACCCAATAAAAAATTTGTGCTTTAGAAACTATGGATTTGCCACGGATTTACGTTCATAAATACGCACGTTTTAAGAATGTTAGAAATAATTTTTCAATTCAGTTTAGTTTACACATTGTGGCGTGAACATTGTCCAATATGCAGAAAGAAAAGCGTTCATTAAGTGCGGTATTGATTTACAATTCGTGAAAGATTTTCCTGATTTTACGACTGACGGTTTTGTGCTTTTTTGTAAATATTGTGATGTTCCTGTTACTGCGAACAAGAAATTCCTAGTGACACAACACATAGCAACTACAAAGCATCAGATCCAAAAAAGTAAAAAGTGTGCTCAGAAACAAGTTTTAATCACCACAGCATTTTCACCAGGACCGGGACACAAACGATCAAAGTTGAATGAGGGTTTGTGCAAGGCATTTATTAGTTTTAGTAGTTTATCCTGCCCTGAAGTCATTTTTAGAGCAGTACACAAAGACATCAATTCCACATAAATCCATGTTAAGGAAAAACTATGTTCCAGATTTGTACAATAAGATGATGAACAGAGATGTGTTGCTAATTTTGTTTTTGGTGTATTGAGTGTAGAAGCAGAAAGGGATAAATCATATTTACTTAAAATGAAGACCTTAGACAAAGTAAATCATTCAACTGTTGCTGGATTTTTCAACGACTCTCTCACTCTTTTATGGCTCGGTGGCATTAAATATGATAGAGAGTTAGTGGCAATTGCAGATGCTGCTCCATACATGTGTAAAGCAATGAGTGATCTACAAATATTGTACCCTAAAATGATACATGTCACATGTCTTGCCCATGAATTTCATTGAGTTGCAGAACAAGTTCGTGCTTTTTATCCACGAGTGAACGATCTGATTTCCTCGGTGAAGAAATCTATCCAGAAACATCCCTCTGCCCCCATCATCAATTGTAACTAGATGGGGAACTTGGATAAACGCTGCCATTTATTACGCAGAACATTTCGAAGTAATAAAAAACATAGTCAACCAATTTAATGCGGAATACTCACATTGTATACAGAAGCACAAAACGTTTTGCGCAAAGAAGATGTACCTGAGGATTTAATTTACATTAAAAACAATTTTTCTTGCTTGTCTGATACTATAAAAACATTGGAGATGAAAGGGCTTTCTTTGTCAAAAAGCGTAGAAATGATAGGAAAAGTGAGTGAAACTATAACTAACACTAAAAATAAAGTAATTTCTCAAAAATTAGATACGGTTTTACAAAAAAATATTGGTTACAAAATTTGAAAAATATTAGTGCGGTTTTGGACAATAAAGAGACATTGAATCCAGATAATGAACAATTTTTAATAAACAGTGATTTGAATTTGTTTGAATATGTTCCAATTATATCTTGTGATGTTGAACGATTATTTTCTGAGTATAAAATACTATTGTCAGATAATAGAAGAAAATTTCAATTTGATATTTTGTTATATCATACATATAGTTATAAAATGTAACCGCAACTTTTTGAATAGCGTAAACAATAAATTTTAAACAGGTTTATTCTTTAGTTAGTTTGTTTAGTTAGCTATATATTAAAATTTTATTTAAAAAAATACTTTTATTATATAGATGTATTAATGTAATACTTACTGGTAAAAATAGTGTTAAGGATACCTTGAAGTGTAAGTAATATAATATTTTAATTTCTATACTTTTGCTTTATTTCTGTTTTTTTGATCCGATAATAAATGCATTTTTAAGTGCATTTTTCCCCTGTTTCGGACCATATTTGCATGCATATTTTAAGATTGTTAAATGCATAATTATCCTAAGCCTACAATCATGTGTCCTGTTGTGTGCTGGTGTTCAGCGACAGCGGATTGAACCATTTGTTTCTTACTTATACAACTTACAAGTGTAGTAGACGCAGACCATCAAGTTTTATATATATACACTTTACCGTAGGAACAAGGAATTTTATAAACTCCTGGTTTCAAAAAAATTACATCCTTTGGTGTCCTTAACATTTACCCAATCCTTTTATATGTATTATATATGTGCAGTGTTATCTGGGGTATACTGGTTTAGGCCTAGACGCCACTAAAATCAACCCGATTCTCGGTTTCTTCGTTGGATATCGGGTGTCGTTGCCGTTTGAATTTCCAACGTGGGGAAGCGCTGTAATCGAATGACAGCTCTGTCATTTTCAAATGATTTAACTGACAATTTGAGGTTATGTTATATACGAAGAAAATAAAGAGGTTGTTATTTTGCTATCAAACTGCTATATCTTTGTCCGAAATTAAAAACAACGCATTTTATTATTTAAAGTGTTCGTGTATCCATGGTTATTAGAACAAACTACACTCACACTCGAACAGAACGGGCCCCACCTGAGATTAAGTTTTCTATAGAGTTTCTAGACAGTAGCGACGTATGAACGGGAGCTTCGTGGTTACAACGATAGAAACTTTCATAAACATAAACAGAATCGCTAATATATCAAAAAGCCACACGTAATATTACGACCTTTGTGAAGAATTATACAGGTAATACATTTATTTGTGACATACAACAGACTCATCTAGAACAGAATTCATACATATGCAGAGCTGCTGGACCTTAAGATAAGACCAAAGGCAATAACACTTACCAAAAGGGGAGAAGACAGAGACAGTGAAAATTGGGGCCATTACCCATATATGTTGCAGACTTAATGAAGAAACCCAACATAGCCGATGGAATAAAGAATCTATATTAATATCTATTCCAATGTGTTTTCCTGATTATTTTTAATGATTTATAATTTCATATATAATAATTATAGTTGTGATATAAAATTTTTGGTAATTTTCTTTTTGAGAATTTTCTGAGGACGTTATATTGTAAAAAGTTTGATAGCGACTCAATTTCGATTTCCCTCTGTTTTTTTTTGTCAACTGGTACCCCAAGGTTACGCTCGTTTTTTTCGTTCACAAATTTCTCAATTTCGTCATTATGTAGTCGATGGCCCTTGTTCGGCAAGCATTTCAGCAACATCACCTAAAACAGAATCGCTTCCCTGCCCTTGTTTATACAAACATACTAAATGTATGTGTTTACACAAGGTAGTCTTTATAGTATATTGTAAACAGTCACACATATAGCGGTGAATGCAAATCTTGCATACTCTACACTATAAAGTTTTGCATTCTAACTCACATAATTCATTATAAGAAACATTGTAATACTCATCACCTGTTGAAGACATTACCTGATATTCCCCAAAACCTATTTCCTTAACCTTGGTCTTGTTTCTGCCATTTTGTCTGCTTTTACAATGGTTTTATCATGGTAATTGTCTAAATGAGGGCGCTCTATATTTAAAATTCGGTTCCACATTTTTGCATCTACCAAGTTTTCAATTTCATCTAGAAATCTGTCGATAGTGATATTTGTCTTCCTCTTCAATTGATTCGTTTTAAGAATATTATTTAAGCTTTCCAGTGCCATATTAGTATTTACTCCTGCATTAATTCGATGGCAATGGCCCCACATAGCAATTCGCTCTTCACTTTGGTAATAATACCTGCAACACATTGATACTTATTTTTAATGAAAAATAAGACAAGCAAAAAAATTACATAACTGCTCTCTCGTTAAAAAATATTTTAATTTATAGCAGTTAAAATATTAACGTCTATCAACTCTTTACTATGCAATAATTTTTTATATAAAAAAGTTAAACCCACGGTATGCTTACCTCTTAAGGTAATTCAAAAAGTCTATTTCTTTAGCTTCTGGCAAACGTTTAAAATAATTTCCAGGCAGTTCCACAAATTTTTCTACCTTGGTTTCATTCAAGATTTTTTTCATATATTTCTTCATGCTTTTCTTGATCTCTTCATTTTTAATCTACAAGAAAATATAGTATAGTGGCAGTAGGTACTATTAGTTTCCTAACATTTCAAAACTTTTTATTCATAAAATTCTATATTCCAAGATGCTTAAAGTTTTTAATTTTAACATATTTTAACCTACTTTAGATCGTCCTTGAATAATCCAGTTTTTAATGACATGCCTGCTACACAAGAGCCTTCTTGGAGTTGCTTCCATTTCCTTCACCCATGCGTTATAATACTTCGAATCATCATCAGTCATGAAATAGTCAGGTTTTACTACATGCCCAAGTTTTTCTCGTAGGGCACCTAAAAAAATTTCTTGTATAACCTGATCTAATCTATTACTTTAAAAAAATGCCACAGGGAAACCCATATTTTTGTCATCTTTCACAAGGACAATAGTCAATTCCATCCCTAACTTGTTTGTGCAATGTGTGTCATCCATACATATTATTCTATTAAAATCTCTTAATTTGCTTTCCATATTCTCATTCATAAATCCTATGCAAAAATCTGCTACTCGAAGTAATGGATGATCTTCACCTTAAATAGAAAACCAAATTCTATTAGTATAAAGCTAAAATATTTTTCTAAACTAAGATAATGGCAAACAATAACAAACACAATAAGGCATGCCTTATTTTTTTATTTATTTCAATAATCAATTTAGGTGAAAAACAATAGTATACATAGTAAGCTTTGCTTTATTATAACTAACCGAAGCAGAAAAAAAAAGAAATCTCCATGTGTATGGCAAAATGTATTTGTCATAGATATAGTAGGTATACTAACCCTGCTGTTTGAAAAAGAAACAAAAATTTTTTCCATTGGCGTTCCATTCTTTAACTTTTAGGGCAACCGCAATCATAGTATTCTCGTGTTTCCTCTTTGCCATATTAATTCTTCTTCATCATATATGCAACATCCTTTTTATTAATAGCATTAATTCTTTGAATTTTGTCGGTTCCTGATTTTCTGGCATCAAGTATAACTCTATCTGCAGGGACCCCACTAGCCAATTTTTCAACTATCACTATCTTCTCCGATTTTGACAAATGTTGAGTTCTGATTGCTTCATCGTGCCCTGCATGAGTTTTCCAAAATGTCACATCGCTCTGACCTAAAATTCACATTACCTAGAGTAACACACTGTACATCAGAGACTTGATATAAATTACAACATAGTCAGACATATACAGGACCTACCTAAGTATTTAATTTAATTTAATCAACAATATACCAGAGCATATCTCTGGAACTTAAAATTATAAATATTCATTCATGTTGAAAATTTGTAAACAGCATACTGAATGTATTTGTACACAGAATGTAATATTAACAAAGCTATTTATTTTAAGATAAGTAATTGCTTATTACATACCTGATTCCCAGAGCTTGACTTCTAAACGGGATGGACAAACACCATGCTTTCTTATAGAACCAGACGCTTTCTCTGTTCTTCTAATATAATGGCTCTCCTATCCTAAAAATAATTAAGTAGAAACACTAGTTTTTCAAATCCAGCTTTAGACGACCTACCATATGAATTACTTCGATTACCATTATAAATTTTCCCTATGTGGTCAATATTTTGTCGAGTTCTACATACAGCATACTTTGTTTCTATCCTATTTACCCCCAACCATTTCTCATATTCTTCTTTGCTAAAAAAATTAAACATTAATACTTCAACTTTTATCTTGTGACTTTGTTCCAGATGAATTTGAAGCCTGTTGTATGTTCCACAGGCAAATTCATTGTCTGTACATAAAGGGCATATAACGTGTGCCTTTCTGCTACATTGGATATCCTGTTCCTGGTTATGAATGTTTTTAATGTGTTTGTTTTTTGCTGAAACACTGGAAAATTCAAAGTCACATATTGGGCACGTTTTATTTGAGCGTGTAGTTTGCACTTCCATGATGAGAATAGTCCCACCAGAGACTATTGACACAAAACTAAAGGCTGTGTTCAAATAAAACACTTCAATAACAAACTGAAATCCTAAACTTTCTAATTTCGGACACAGTTTTTATAAAAACTCTGACTTTGAATAAAAAAGTAAGGCAAAAAATTCGCAGCTTTCATATTAAAATCGCCCGCGCTGAAATTTCAAACGGCCAATGACACCCGATGTCAAACGAAGAAAGCCGAGGATCGGGTTGATTTTAGTGGCGTCTGTTTAGGCCTGGGATTATTATAATATCTAATCGAACGCCTAAAATATTCAGTGCAACATCCGTTTGATTTTAAAGTTTCAGTCAGTTTTTCTGTTCCGGATGACGGATTGTTTTTGAGATGGATGATGGTGAGAACTAAAATTCAAATATCTATTCGTATGTGTCGGTTCCTGTAAGTATGATCTAGGGTGCCGTTCTCACATCAAGGAGGGGAATGGCACCATCTGATTCAATTTCCATAGTGAATATTTATATTAGAATGTTAGTTTAGATGATCTAAAAATATACTTAATTTTCTTCTCCATGAGGCCATATTACAAAAGTATCTAAATCCATATATAGGTTGTAAAGGAGTAAACCCTCAAGTAATTCCCTCGAATGCCTCCATAAAGATGTTCACTACCACAGGAGCTAGCGGAGATCTCCTGGCGGCACGGAAAAGGAAATATGTAGACGTTAAGTTGTTGGTTTAGATGATCTAGAAATATCTTCCTTGATGTTTTAGTTCAAAAGGAAGAGAAAAGCACCTTAGGTCATACTGTTTACATGAAACCGACACGTACGAATAGATATTTAAATTTTAGTTCTCACCATAATCTAACTCTCAAAAACAATCCGTCATCAATTCATTTGTATTAGGGCTTTGTCAATATGTGATATATATATACAAATTTAATTCCTGAAAGATCATTTTAATAAAACTGAGGAAGAATTTTTGTTTTTTGAAAAATGCAAACGTCTTATTTGTCTGCGTCAAGCAATATTAAGCGTGGTAACTTAGAGAGGCATCATAAAACGGTTCATAAATAATGAAAAGGATTTTCCGCCACAGAGTGAATAACTCAACTATTAAGTATCTTTTATTCTTGTTTGAAAAAAGATAAAATTGACAAGACCAGCCAAACAATCCAAAGCTGCTACGATCGCGTCATTTAAAATATCTAATATATTGGGCAAACTTCGAAGACATCAAAAGACGTAATTTTTTTGAAACCAGGAGTTTATAAAATTCCTTGTTCCTGCAGTGAAGAGTATATAGGTGAAACTGGACGGTCTGTGTCTACTAGACTTAAGGAACATGAAAGATGTATAACTAGGAAACAAATTGTTCAATTCGCTGTCGCTGAACACCAGCACACAACACGACACATGAATAATGTAAAAGATACCAGAATTCTTGTATCAGTGTCGGGTTATTATAAACGTGGCGAAATATATATAGAGATTCAATTGAAAAAACTACACCCTGAAATATATAAATTAGTGTGCATTACAACCGTGGAGCACCAGCATGACTGGAAACAAAAACGGTTTTGTGGCATTGTGTCGAGCTAATGAAAATACCTCATTCATTTTTTTGATCTTGTGCAGTGAACATCAACAAGTTTTGTGTTCAAAAGTTTTAAACACGGAGGAAATTATGGGCATTGCAACAAAAATTTGAATTCTGAACCCAACAACCATGATTTATTGTTAAATAATTATTTTTAAAACCAAGAAAGAATCATCTCAGAATTCTATTTATTTGAGGAAGTATTACAAAAAAGTAAAAACAAATTTTATGTATATAGATATATATATATATATATATATATATATATATATATATATATATATATATATATACACTCACCGTTGAAAAACGAAAAATTCCGCCACTCTAAAATTTTGACTACATTCAATGTTTTATAACTTTTTTATCCGATTTTCATGATTTTGTTATCAGTTTGTAGATCCATTTAATGTGTTTTTCTTCATTTATTTTGTAAAGTAGCATTTTTCGATTAGACTATATTATACAGGCTGTAGATCAAACTGTTGTATTTTGTCGTCACTTCAAAACACCCTGTAGTAAAAAATGTAGCATCATATATGATAATTTTATTTAAATACTGTTTCTGGTAATCAATAATGTATTCTAAACATTTCATTTTTTGATATATACCGTTACCTCATTTCTGCTTCGAGCTGCAGATTTTTTATTAAAACAATGTTATTTTTAAGAAATGCATGTCAAGCTTTCGGTTAAAAATTATCTACGTTGGCTAAGTAGGTGACAGAATGTTTGACAGTGACAATATTATAATTTGTTGTATGTTGTATGTCAATATGGTATTAACTCCAGCAGACGTGGGTAAAATTGTTGCGTTAATAGCAGGATGGCCGTAGCAAAAGTTATGTCCATCTTCTGAAAAGTTCCGAGGTCTACAGTTCGAGATGCCTGGAATAGGTACTTACAACGGGAACTTTTACAAGGCGGCAAGGCTCTGGCAGAAAAAGAAAAACCACTGCAGTTGATGATCACTTTGTCGTCGTTAGTTCTTTAAGAGATCGAAGATCTACTGCTGTGTGTCTAAAAAATGACTTGCAAATGACTAGTGGAGTAAATGTAAGTGGAAAAACGATACGTAGAAGATTGGCAGAAGCTGGTCTTCATTCACGAAGGCCAGCAGTATGTCTATATATCCTCGTCATCGGCAACAGCGACTAAGGTTTGCAAGATTGCATTCTGACTGGACTCTGTAACGTGTATGGGAAACGTGCATCACACAGATGAATCCAGGGTTTGTTTGAGGTCGCCAGATGGTCGTGAGCGGGTATACAGACGTAGGAATGAAAGACATGCTGACTGCAGTTCATATCAGAAGAATCTCATATCATGGCGGTTCAGTTATGATTTGGGCATGAAACCAAGCACGAACCGATCTTGTATTTTTAAATTGGAGTTCTAACCGCACAGCGTTACTTGAGGAAATAATCCAGGAAGTATTTGTATTTGCTCCTTTTCATTGGATATATATACCAATTTACATTAATGCATGATAATGCTAGAAGTTTCAACGTTGCGCGTATATTGAGCGAATATCTGGATGCAGTTGGACTTCCAAGATTGGAATGGCCCGCATGTAGCCCGGATCTCAACCCAATCGAACATCTCTGGGATCAACTTAAAAGGGCCAGATAACAGCGTCGTCCTGTGCAACCACAAACTTTGCAAGATCTTACGACTGGCGCTGGCCAAGAATATCAGGCTATACTTAAGGACATCAAAAGAGTAATTTTTTTCAATCGATGCCACGAGTTTATAGCTGTAATTGCCGCGAGAGTGAGGAAGTATATATTGAATTTTTATTGTTAATTATCTTTGTGATATACCTTGTGTTTTTTATAATAAAAATAGCACAAATAAGCGACCTTTGAAAATTTTGCAGCTCGAAGCTTGAAATCAGTGTCGGGTTATTAAATCAAAAAACGAAATGATTCAATTGACATTATTGATTACCAGAAACAGTATGTAAATAAAATCACGTGAGTCAGTTTTTCTACAAGGTGTCGGGTTTGAAGTAAAATACCTCAAAAAACAACAGTTTGATCTACTCCTGTATAATATAGTCTAATCGAAAAATGCTACTTTACAAAATAAATGAAGAAAAACACATTAAATGGATCTACAAACTGATAACAAAATCATGAAAATCGGATAAAAAATAAAAAAGTTATAAAACATAGTCAAAATTTTAGAGTGGCGGAATTTTGTGCCGGTGAGTGTATATATATATATATGTATATATGTATATATATATGTATATATATATATATATATATATGTATATATATATATATATATATGTATATATATGTATATATATGTATATATATATATATATATATATATATATATATATATATATAGATATATGTAGATATATATATATATATATATATATATATATATATATATATATATATATATATATATATATATATATATATATATATATATATATATATATATATATATATATATATATATATATATATATATATATATATATATATATACATATATGTATATGGTAAAATATTGATCATATAGATAGATTAACAAAATGGCTCTCATAAGAGGGAAGAAGCATACAAAAAGGTCACCCTCCGAGATTTTTTTTATTGTGAATCGTTTTTTTTTACATGACAATGTTTAAAGTATTTCTTAAAATAAGTTTCCTAGCCCGCCAATTTTTCGTATGTCATAACTTACCTAACGTAAATTGAATGTAATTTTTGATACTGTTTGAATTGAAAATAAATTTTGTGTTCTTGGGAACGTATTTAGCTGTGAAATCCTGGATATCTAATAGCATATTCAATTAACTATATGAAAACGTTACAGTCTAGTATACTCACTGAATATCTATTAATAATAATTTTATAATACACTATTCGTTTGTTTGTTTTAATAAAGCAGAAAGTCACGTGCTCGTGAATGAGGCACGCGCCGATCAATCTGGGTCTATTCCAATTAAATCGGTTTTAAATTTGATGTTTATTGAGTCCAGTAACATGGGGTCTTTAATTCGAAGTCGAAGTTCTGCTTTCGGCTTTTCCCCTTCTGGTAATTATTGTCAGCGAAATAATGTGTGCAATAATTTAAACCGGGCTGCTGTTAGTATCTAATGCAAATTATCGACTGGAGGTCTTGTAGTCAGGCAAGGTACTGGAGACGCTAGTATTTAGGCTATAGTTTATACGGGGTGTTCCACAACTTATCTTGTATAGAGCAACAGGTGATACTAGAGAGCAAAATAAGATTGGGGGCAAATATTAGGCGTTAAAAAGATATAGGGTGTTAAAAGTGAAACTTAATTTTCGAAAAATTACAATAATTTTAAAACGGATAAAGATATCAAATTTAAAATTGAAAGAGGGCGCTTGCTACATACTTAATGAGAAATTAAATGTTGTATATTTTTGACCCTGTAAAACCGATACTGAGATTTAACACTGAAAAAGAGTCGTCATTTGTGCGTAAAAAATGTACTCTTGGTTAATATCGATATCTCAATACCTTTGCAAGATATTCATATTTCAAAGTAAGAATACCGAAAAAGAAAATAAAAATCAAATTATCAAAAGTACGTAGAACTGAATTTATTTACATTTTTAAATTTTCTTTAACCGACGTTGAAAGTGCATATTTTAGAACTTTTTAATAATATTGAATTTCTTGAATTTTTTGTAAAGTTCTTGTGTATTTATTTCATGTTTGTATACTAAAGCCTTCATGTGAAAAAATGTGGGGGCGCCCTATGTTGCATAAACCACATGTCTTGTCTGTTTAAAGGTATATCATCCAACAGGTCTAATAAATCGTTTTCTAAAAATTGCAAGTATAGAGGCCTTTACAACACTATTAAATGGATCCCTTATAAAAGGTATATTCCCTGAATGCCTTAAAACAGCTAGAATTATTCTTCTTCATACAGAGGACGAAAAAACTAACTCTTGCAATTATCGTCCAATTGCTCTACTATCAGTGCTGTCAAAATTCATTGAAATAATCAATAATCGTCTTATATATGCCATTTCTCCTTAAACATCAGATAATATCCCCGGATCAGTTCGGGGTTTTTACCCAACAACTGCACCAGTGACGCCATGTTCTCGTTGCTTAGCGACGCCTACTTATCCCTCAATAACAACCACCCCACCGCCTCAGTTTTTTGAGACTATGCAAAAGCCCTTGACTGAGATAGTCATGAAATTTTGACAAGCAAGCTAATTTTTTATGGAATCCGTGGTATTTCATTAAATTTGTTTAAATCTTATCTCGGGAATAGGCAACAATTTGTAAGGGCAAATGGTTCTGATTCTGATTGTAAATTGATTACAAGAGAAGTTCCTCAAGATTCGGTCTTGGGACCTATTAATTTTTTGTTATACATTCATGATATCACCAACCTAAAAAGTAATGGAAAAATCTCTCTCTTTGCTGACGACACAAGCATAACATGGAGTGATTTTGATACAACATCTTTACATTCTAATATTTCCAACCTTGTTATGATTAAGGCTTGGTGCGATTCCAATCTGCTTTGCTTCAATGTGGATAAAACGGTGGCCTTATCTTATAAGGGGACTTTACAACCACTTCAGCTACTTAACAGCAATATTAAGTACGTTGAGTCGGTTAAATTCCTGGGTTCGAATATAAATAACAACCTAAAATGGTCTCTAAGCATATACAGGGTGAGTCAACGATTGGAAAAAGTAAAATTACGTTGAACAGGTAAAATCTGGAAACAAACTGTTTATATTGTGGGATACATATATAAGTCGTGCTCATTTTAAAAATATTTTAAATTATACGGTGTGGGTCAAAAAAGTAGGGCATTAAAAGTTGTATTTTTTTAAATGGGACACCCTATATTTGACTTGATTTTTAAATTCTACATAAAATTCTAAAACTTTTTTGTATAACATGTTATATGGCTAAAATTGATACTTTCTTAAATATTTAGCTTTAAACAAAAAAAAATTAAATTTGATGCACATCTATGATTAGCAATATAACGCCTAGTTGTGCCACTAAAAATAAAATGTTTTGCTTCTGCACAAAATAAGCATGGAATCAAAGACTGCTTTCGTAATATTGAAGATATCACATACAGGGTGTTCAAATTTAAATGCCCAACTTTAACATTTTCAAACCAATTTATTTCAGTTTTTTTTAAATGGAACCCCTTGTATATATTTATTTAGTCTTGTTAAGAATAAAAAATCTACAACTTTTATTAAACATATTATATACCTATCTTCAATAGTTTTGGAAATATTTTCAAATTTCCTTTTTTTGCGTAATTTAGAAAATCAACAACTCGATCAATCAAAGTAGCCATGGAAAAAACAGTCTATAGCAACTGGCGACTAAACGTATGAAATGTCAGAAACGTGTTGTTGTTAGTGCATTGTATTTCGTCTTTCGTATTCTCGTCTAATTTAAAATGAATTTTTTACAAAATGAAATGATAGATATGGTCTATATATTGGGTGAAGCTTAAAAAAATATCCGGATCGACGCGCGCCTTCTAAAGTGGCTTTTCAAAATGTCATGGAGAGATTTGATGCTAGTGGCAATGTGGCATATTCGAAGAGAACAGTTGTCAATAAATTCTACTTCATATAGAAGAAAATCCCAGTTTAAGTAGTCGACAACTTGCTAGTTTAAGTGAGACATCACAATCTACAGTAAGCAGGACCACAAGAAGATATAAATATCATCCATATTATATAGAATTACACCAAGAGTTGCACGATGAAGATTTTGAAAGGCATGTTAACTTTTGCAACTTAATGATAAGGCGAAGAAGCTACATTTAGAAGCAATGGAGCTATAACAGGCATAATATGCATTATTATGCAATAACAAATCCCCACTGGTCCGTATTTTTTTAATGAACCACTTAATGGACAAAGATATTTAGATTTTTTGAACGTTGAGCTGCCTATTCTTCTCAGACCACTCAGCATAGAAGAAAGAAGAGACATGTGGCTGCAGCAAGACAGTGCACCTGCTCATTACCATCGGGACGTTCGTGAATTTTTGGACGCTAACTTTAATCAAAAATGGATTGGTCGTAGAGGTTTTATCGAAAGGCCACCCAGATCTTGCGATATAACTCCATTAGATTTTTTCTTGTGGGGTTATATTAAAGATCGTTACGCGAACCACCTACAGCAAGGGAGAACATGCCGGGACGAATCAGGGATGTATGCACCACTATATCACCAGACATGGTAGTTAAAACTAGGCAAGAAATTATTAAAAGGTTCAACATGTGTATTCGTGAAGGCGGACGCTTATTTGAGCATCTTTTAAAATAAAACTACGAAAACATTTGATTAACTTTTAAAAGCGATTTTTTTAGTATGATAAGTGTTTTTTTCTGTATAACTTTAAAAATTAGTACCTATTAATATAAGTTTTCGACTATCTAAATTCAACTGTATTCCTTCATTGAAGTGTATTTACTTATTTGCAAACTAGACGAGTAGACCCCTTTTTCAACACAATTTTTAAATATTTATAATATTATGCCAGTTCACGGATCCTTTGCTTTGAAATGTAAGATTCATTCCAAAAACATAATATTGTCTAAAAAGTTCGAAAATGGCCCTACTCGCCTTATCATTGGGTTACAAAACTTAACACGGTTTTAAAATCTCCAGCGTCTTGGTTTAATGTAATATGAAATGGATGATATTTATATTTTCTTGTAATCTTGCTTACTGTAGATTCTGATGTTAAAATCTTAAGGTTATTAGATTTTTTTTTGTAGCAATTTTATTAACAAATTATTATATTATCTAAATTTTCACTGGATTAATTTTAGATAATAAACTATTGTATTCATATTAAATACTTTTGTTTTACAGCTACTATGGCTACTTTGATCGAGTTGGTAATTTTCTAAATTACGCAAAAAGGGAATTTTAAAATATTTCGAAAACTATTGAAGATAGATATATAATATATGTAATAAAAGTTGTAGATTTTTTATGCTTAAAAAGAATAAATAAAAGTATACTGGGGGTTCCATTAAAAAAAAACTGAAATAAATTGGTTTAAATATGTTAAAGTTGGGCATTTAAATTTGGACGTCCTGTATGTGATCTCTTCAATATTACGAAAGCAGTCCTTTATTCCATGCCTATTTTGTGCAGAAGCAAAATATTTTATTTTTAGTGGCACAACTAGGCGTTATATTGCTAATCATAGATGTGCATAAAATTTATATTTTTTTTCGTTTAAAGCCAAATATTTAAATAAGTATTAATTTTAGCCGTATAACATGTTATACAAAAAAGTGTTAGAATTGTATGTAGAATTTAAAAATCAAGTCAAATATAGGGTGTCCCATTTAAAAAAATACCACTTTTAGTAGCCCTACTTTTTTGACGCACCCCGTATAATTCAAAATATTTTTAGGGTGAGCGCGATTTACATATGTATCCCATAGCATAAACAGTTTGTTTCCAAATTGTACCTGTTCGACGTAAATTTACTTTTTTCAATCGTTGACTCACCCGGTACACAAGACACGTCCAGTTCTTTTCAAACTGATCGAATGGCAAAGCAGAAGGTAGAAAGTTTTTTAGTTACTTAACTAAAAAATTTCTACCGCATGCTTTGCCATTCGACCTGTTTCAAAGAACTGGACGTGTCTTCTGTCAGACTTACTTATTTCTCTCTATTCGAATCCGATCTTTGATATGGCCTTCCGCTTTGGGGCTGCTGTATCACCGAGCAATTTCTTAGTATTTTTAGGCTTCAAAAGAGAGCAATTCGCTATTTGTTTGGTTTAAATAATAGAGCTCACTGCCAATATTATTTAAAAATACATGAAATATTAACACTTCCTGCATTATTTATTTTACAAACCGCCTGTTTAATGAGAAAACATACAAACTCTTTCCCGGAAGCGTATATAAAAAGGCTATGTCAATACGTCCCTCCGCCAGTGACCAGATGGAATAGGGTTTTTAGCCAGTAAACTTGCAAAAAACCTACTTGAATATTGCGCCGGATGGTACCATATTGGAGTAGGATTGTTTATTTAACACGCCGGCATAAATTCTGAAATTGCTACTTTAGTACAACGCGTGTTTCCTTGCGAGTAGGAGAGGTTATGTTTATGTCAACACGTGGCGGCAAGGTTCGGTCGTTTGTGAATAAAAGTGTACTGCTAAAATGGAAGACAACATTAAAACATTACTTAGTGCAATATTAACAGACTATCGAATCGTGAAACTAAACGGTCAAGCAGGTGAAAACTACACTTTGTCTTTTCAATGCAAGTTAAATGGCGAAACTTATGATGAAAAATGTGATAAATTTATACAATCCTTTTCCAATAAGATAGCGAGCAATTGGGTTGTTGAGAAATGTATTCGTGAAGGAGAGCGATTTGAATTTCGCAAACGGTATTTATGTCACCTTTCATTAAAAAACAAGGTAAAAAATAAAAAGAAAGGCGAGAAGCGTAAGTACAACTGTCGTGCAAATATCAACATCAAATTTTTGAAAGAAACGCATCACACTCTGAAGAAATCTAAATTACTTAGAGAAGGGTTACACGTTCTAATAGACATAAATTATCTACACACTCACAACGATGTAAAGGCTTTGTTTGTATCATATTTTGAATCAGGAATGAGCCCTGCTACAGCCAAAACATTTCACGAAATGGACGTGGCCCAAAATGATGATGCGGGTGTTGTTGAATGCTTGGCGAATGCTCAAAAAAACCCAACGGATTCACAGGTTAACTATTTGTATAAAAAATGGCGAAATGAACGATATGATGAAAGAGATGTGAGTAGCGCGACTGAAATTTTAAAGAAAAAGCAAGCAGAACTTTCGGAAGGAGAAATATATATAAAGGAGAATCCTACTATTGTCGTTATTATCACACCTATCATGAAAAGAATATTTTTGGCTGGTTTTGCGAATGAAATTCGTATTCCAGCTCTTTGTGTGACCAGAGCAATACAAGTGTGTCCTTTTTCTTTGTTCCTACGAAAGTAGGAGCTTCGCCAGTTGCAGTAGCCTTTCACACAAGTCATAATGAAATAAACTAATTATTGGTATTTAATGCCGTAAAGGAAGCATTGGAAAAAAATACTGAAGTATTATTTTTACCTGCAGTTATAATGACTGGTGATTCAGCAGCAATGCGAAATGCTCTTAGAGTGGTATTTCCGAACAGTATTTTATTATTATGTATTTTTCATGTAACACAGGCACTATGGCGTTGGCTCTGGTTAAAAGACAACAATGTTCCCAAAGAAAATCGTAAATTAATTATGAATATGTTTCGCGATATTTTGTTTTCCATTACCGATGAAAACGCTAACGATTGTTTTAAAAAGATGGAAGATCATGATGCAGTAAATAGCAACCCAAAAGTTATGAAGCATTTGAAAGACCTGTGGGATAGACGTGAAGAATGGGCGCTTTTCGTCGACTTACGATAAACAGAGGACACCATACAAATAATTATTGCGAGGCTTCTATACGTATCTTCAAAGATATCGTTCTGCAGAGGTGTAAAGCTTTCAATATGTGTGCTTTGGCAGATTTTGTGCTTAAGACATTTGAAATATATCACCGAAAACGATTGATATATTTTGCTAATTCAAGATCCCGAAAAATGACACTAGATTATCAAAAAATTTTTGAAAGATCAAAAAATATTACAGAAGTTATACAGGTGGATGAAAAAACATTTAATGTCCAAAGCGAACGAACATCAGAGTACTACTCAGTTGAGAGTGAAATTGGATTTTGCACTTGTCCAAGCGGCAGTGGTGGTCGCTTTTGCAAACACCTACTAGCAGTTGAAAAGAAGTACGGTGTTATGTTTAAATCTTCCTTACTGCTACCTGAAAATGATCGCCGGCAGCTTGCATATCTAGCTCTAGGAAAAGAAGTTCCACTATCATTCTTTCAAGATATTAATGCACCCGAACAGGAAGGATCATCAAGTGAACACACATCTGATCAAGCTACGTCTGAGCAGGTAGAGTCGTTAAGAGAATCATCCCCGTTTAACATGCCTATTGAACAAATAGGTATTGAAAATTACAACAACATAATCTACAAAATAAATGATCAGTTTGCACGTATTGGTCAAGTTCTACAAACTGACGCAAATACGAGCAATATACCACAGTTACAGGTAGGAACTTTACCTGATTATTTATCAATTACTATATAGAATGTTTTTATTTACAGAAGTTTGCTGCAGTACTAGAATCTTTACAGACCCCATCACAAATTATGTCATTTGTGACACTCAAAACGGCCGGTAGGAGATCAAGGAAGATCAAAGTACAGCCAACATCCATTTCACTCAGAAAAGCTAGAGGTATTTCAGGAGAAAGAATTCAAGCTGGACGTCCTACGAAAATAGAAACTCAATGTGTCAAAAAGCGACCACATAATATAGCCTTCAATATTGAAAATAATTTACAGTGTGCCAAAAAAAAACATTAAATAAGTCTACAATATCCAATTGTAACTTTTGAAAAAATAAATAATTCATGTGCAATAATTATTGTTTTTTTATACGCAAGAGAACACGTGCTGTATTGAAGTACTGTTTCAAATTGTTTAGGCTGCGTAAAAGATGAACAATCCTACTCCAATACGGCACCATCCAGTGCAATATTCAAGTAGGGTTTTTATTCGTTTACGGCCTTAAAACCCTATTCTAGCTGGTCGCCGACAGGGGGACGTATTAAAATAGCTTTTCTATTTACGCTTCCCGGAAAGTCTCCAACACGTATATCCTACCAGAAACTCTAGGCATGATATATACCTTCCCATTCCTTCCCCAGAATTAATAAAAAAATCAATTATTTACAACGCCATAAAACTTTACAATCATCTTCCAGAACATTTAAAAACTATCCCTATGTTTGCATTCTTTCGAAAAAAAAAACCAAGCGAATGAATAAGTCACTGAAATGTTTGTTTACTTAAATATTTTTGGGTGTCATGTTCCAGCTGCTAGCATAGAATTTGAAAATCATTTTATAGGGGAATGAACTGTTTGTTTAAAATTAATTATTTTGTTAGGGATGAGATTAAAGTTATACATTTTCTTTTTTTAATACACTTTAATTACTATATTAGTTCAGTACACTTTTTGTTCAACTTCACCTATTTTGTTTGTATAACGATAAGGAAATAGAGTTTAAGGTCACGTAATTTTAATTTCAATGTCATCGAAATTATTTTATTCACATCGCATATGTATTGTTTATTTCCTTATTGATAAGGTCACCTAGATTCATTATCCGCTTTACGGCAATGTTATGTCCTAACAAATGTTATATTTACAATTTATGTATTTGCATTGACCTATCGAAAAATATGATCTTTTTTTGATTAATATTTCGTTTTTTCATTGTTTTGTGATTTTTCTTTTAAGGTAAATTTCGCTTTGTCCATAAAAATTGTAACAATTTTCCTTCGGCAATAAAGCATACTTTTGTTTGTTTGTTTGTTGTTTGGGTAGAGCTCTACATACCTTCTAACTGCAGCATAAATGTTAAAAATTTCTTATGCATAAACGCAGAGCATATCTCTTAAATCACGGATAGAAAACTGATTAAGCCTAGGCATTTTTAATAATTATTTATTCCACTCTTTGTGTAATGCATGTTTCTTAGCAATTGATAAGATGTGCAATAGAATATTCAAAGGCGAATATTTCGCAAACCCTTTGACATATCGATATTGAGCTAGTACGTTTTTTTACACAGAAATGATGACTCGTTTTTAGTGTTAAGTCAAAGCAGTCTCGGCTTTACAGGGTAAAAAATATACAATATTTAATTCATCGTTACGTAAACTAATACCGTGTTCGGATTTCTCACTTTCAACACCCTGTATCTTTTTAACGACTAACATTTACCACCACATTTATTGAACTAATTTTTTGATTTTGATCTCTAAGATCACCTGTTGCTCTACGGCGGATGACTTTTGGGACACCTTGTATAGGTGAATAATTAATAGTTATTTTTACTGCCCCTGTAAATTAAACTAATACTTTTATTTCTTGAGGCTCGGTAAACCATTGGCCTATAACGAATATGGCACAAGTGATTTGAGAATATTGAAACCTTAATTTAATATAGTAATAGATATTTTTTGATATCCAAGATAATAAAAGACATCTAGTCTGGACTTAAATGGGGACTTTCCTTTATTTTAAATTTTTATGTCAGTGACTCTTTGGGGAATTATTTAGTCTGAGGATCTAACCAGCGCTCTCATTTGTTTCAGGTTATGGTAGTGGCAGATCTTACGACAACCGAAATTACCAAGACAGCTACAACAGTCGTGGCAATTACAACCAACAAAGCAACTACAACCAACAAAGCAACTACAACCAGAGATCTGGTTATGGACAAAACAATTCATACAACCAAGGCAATAATTCAAATTATCAGCAGGACAGATTCAATAGGAACCAAGATCGCTTCGATGACAACAGAAGACCTGGACCGTACAGAGACAGATATGTCCCGGACAGTACCAATAGATACAGCTATAGAAGATAAGTCAGTCTTGACTAATTTACGTGAAAAAGTGGTGTGGTTCTGGATAATAAGTTAAGCATAAATTCTTCTAGACTAATAAGATCTGTTGAACACTTGCACATTACAAAAATTAAATAATGTTGTTTTAATGCAGCCAACATAAATTTTTGAAGTGATAAAATTCTTTCTTTTTTTTTAATATAATGCATTTAAATATTATCATACAGTGTCTATGTTTTGGCTATGTTTTATAACGTTTGTTACAAATTTTTGTACAGAAACTTTGTCCATTTAGTTGACTACAAACTGTTTTCAACAGTCCAGCATTTTTTTTTACTGAAAAAATCTAAATTTATAATAATTATAAATCAAGGGTACTATTAATTTTTAGAATTAGACCTGACAAAGAATTTTAATATAAATGTAAAAAAACTAAAGTGTAATGACGCCCCTTCATGTGTAAGTCTCTTTTTATAACTAAATGTTCTAATTTCAGTGAAAACATGGATTCTATAATTCGCAATATGTTTGATTTTCAAGAATTTACTTGTAATAAAACTTTCTTTAATTTCTGCTGCTCATTATGTTTTTAGATATATGCTTGGCAGGGTTGCCAGGTTTTTCTTCCCAAGATTATATTTTATTTTACCCCAATATGACACAATTTTATTAACTTTTCAAAATAAAAATTATATTAATAAAAGTTAATAATAAAGCATCAATTATCTCAGTGACATACATAAGTAAGGCTAAGGAATTATGATATGCGTAACAGAAAAGATGAGATTCGATTATCTAGGCTGGTAAGAGTGGTAGCCAAACAAAAACACTAGAAAAGACCTTAGGAAACTTACAAATTCAAATAAGTTACTCATATAGACATAGACATAGATGGGGAGCCCTACAAGGGCAGCACTTAGGCTCACTGCAGCAGCAAAGCAGTCTGGCGTTGACTAAAGCGTCACATCGACAGACTAGATGCTCGATAGTTTCATCTACCTCAGCACAAAATCTGCAGTATGGATCGTTGTCGAGTTCAATCTTATGCAGGTAATATTTCACTAGCCAGTGTCCAGTTAGGACCCCGGTAATAGTTCTAAGTTGACTTCTGTTGAGATTTAGAAGTCTATTAGAGTCAGAACGGCTATAAGGGCCTGATATGAAGGCCTTGGACTGTCTGAGTCCTGCTAGCTCGTGCCATTCAGCACGGAATTCCTCGACAGTGCGATTCTTAATCCTAGCCTTGTCAGCTGAAGTAGCAATTCCAAGAGCAGGTTCCGGCCCAGTGAGAGCAGTGTTGCTACCTTCCCGATCCAGCTGATCGCCGCTTCATTACCCCCAATGCCCTGATGGCCAGGCACCCAATTGACCCTGTTCGAGGATAGAGCTTTAAGCGCGGCTTCACAATCACAGCATATATAGATATGCTGGTCGTGATATCCTCTGGAAAGGTTTTCCTGTACGCAGTCCAAGATTGCTGTAAACTCAGCCTGATCGCATACCGTCCAAGAGTAAGACTAATTCTTGCCCTGGGACTCTCCCCATAGATTCCCGCTCCAGATCTCAGAGTTACTCATATCCTTTCGATAAAATGTACATGGAAATGAAACCATCTAGTATTTCTTGAGCTGAATCTTCCTCGCCATTATTACTAACTTTTTCAGATTTAAATTTATTCAACATTTTGCTGGTAGGCTCAAATTTGAAGCCATCATCTTGCAGGCCATACCATACTCTCATAATATGATCTGCATTACTTGTTAAGAAATCTAACGTGTTCTTAATAATATTCATTATAGAAAAACTCTTTCCACATTTGCATTAGAGAAAGGAAGACTTAAAATACTTATGACAAATATAAACAACTTTGAATATTTATGTTCTCCAGCGGCATTTTTATAACATGCCACCTCACTCCAAAATTCTTCTGCAATTGCTGTTTTTTGTCACTGATGAAAAGGAAAAACTTTCCACTTATTTTAAACTATATCTATGTTTTTAACTCCAACAATTCCCTTTAAGTCAGCTACGAGGCCTAACTTGACTAGTAGCTAAACTTGGTGAGAAAAATGCTACTTTTTCAAATACTTTAAAATTCTGAGGAACCCTTTTTTTTGTATTTCTTGGCACAATTTAATAAGAAATGAAATGCATCTACCCCTTAAAGTTCGGAGCTCATTTGGATCACTAATTCCAGCTGACTCTTCATTAAAACTAAAGCCCAAGATAACGCAATTTGCATTAATGACAAAGTCTTGAAAGAGGAAAGAATCTTGTTTTCAACCGATATTTAGTCTATTTGGAGGAACCAACATGGATAAATAGTTCAGCAACGGATTTTGCAATTCTGTCAATAACCGGAGGGGTTCTATATTGTCAGATTGAAACATGCGATTGCAATCTATTATGGGTTTTAGAGACTGTTTTAAGAACACCAGATATAATTTATTTACCTTAGTTGAAAGCATAAAATCAAGTCTTTGCCTTTGGCCAACTGAAAGTGAAGCTGCAAAGCATCCCATTGATCCAAAATCTTAGTAATGGCGGATATACGAGTAAGCCAACGAGTTCTTGACATTTTTGTCATTGGCTCAATCTCTAATAGTCGGTAAAATGTGGTTACAATCTTCATCTTCTCACTAAAATATCGCACCATTATACAGACGTACTCTCATCGATTATCATGGAATATGACTTATTCCCAATATCTTGAATCAGGTCCTCCGGCATGGTGAATTAACATTATATATTAATCCCGAACACTTAGTACGGTGCAGTTTTATTCCACTGATGATTTGTCTAAGAATGGCAATAAGTTCCCAAGATGATCCACTGTCGAAATAGGACCATGCTCAGCGATAAAAACAGCTCTGCCACTTTTCTGTCTTCCGGTATATTTAACCAAACAAACCTGGTCAATTTTGTGTTGCTAGAACTAGGTTGGGAGTATTTAAAAGCTTCTATATGTTTCTTGCACTTTGCATGATTGGAGAGATCTTTTTATGTGCTTGAAGCAAGCATTTGCATAATTTACAAAGCGCTTTAGTGGGATCTCCTTTCATGTACATAAGCCATCCTAAAAAGAAAAAAATACTTTAAGATTATAAAAAAACACAATTACTTATTTTTATTATTAAAATTTACAACATCAACACCAATATTTAAAAAAATTACCAAAAAAATTAGCCACAAAAACAGCAATAACCAAGGAACATTTTTATAATTTTACATTGCCATAACACGTATTTAAGTGATTCTAGAAAACAAAACAAATTCATTTTGATATAAGGGAAACACAACCTTAAACGGCACTTCAAATAATAATGAAAAACAACTTACCCGAAAATTGTGCTTCTGTTTACTTAGCAGCCCCATAACGCCTTGCATTTTTAGATATGATTGATTACACAGGCCAACACACGTTTTGGTGCCTGCGATTTTTTAACTGTTCCTGGGTAATTTTTGGATGCAGAATGTAAAAAAGTTCTCAGATTTTGTCTATCAGATCTAGTTAAAAAAAAATTGTGTATATATTTTACGTTATAACTGTTATAATATATAATATTACTATTGCCAGTTAAAAAAAAACAAAGACACATGGATTTAAGTATTTATTGCAAAAACTTAATTTACATAATTACATTAGTCACTAATCAGATAAAAATTTTCTTTTATACGACTTTATTGGAGTTTACTAGGGCAGTCTCGATGAAGGCTCCAGCAGTAGTCCGCCATCATGGGGCTATCCCATCGTCCTTGATAACGATCTTCCATAGTTTTAATATCCTGATGGAATCTTTTCCCCTGTTCTTCACTACAGTCACCTAAGTTTTCTGGAAAACGATCTAGGAGGCTGTGGAGGTAGTGAACTTTTATACTCATGTTACAGCCGAGAATATTAAAATTTGAAAGCATAGTTTCCACTAATTCTACGTAATTCTCTGCTTTATGATTGGCAAGAAAATTTTGTACTACTTGAACAAATGAACACCAAGCGTTAGATTCAGTCCCGTTCATTGATGTGGTGAATTGTAGATCTTTAACAAGTTGCCTTATTTGAGGACCATCAAATATACCAGCTTTTAGTTTTTCCGTGCTAATGCCAGGAAATTTACCTGACAAATACCCAAAACAATTTCCATCTCGATATAAACCTTTCACAAATTAGGCCTAGCTTGATATGCAAGGGAGGAAGTAAGATTTTTTCTCTTGAAACCAAAGGTTCGTTTATCACGTTTTGTTTTCCTTGAATCATGACATCTCTTGAAGGCCAATTTTTGTTAACCCAGTGCTCATTTTTAGCTCTGCTCTCCAAGGAGGAAGTTAACCATTTTTAAATCAACACAAATTGCCCACTGATGTTTTTCGTATTTAATTTTTCTCAAAACTAATGCAATTGTTTCATCTTCTTCCTTCATGGTAGTAGAATGACCAATAGGAATTCAGCCATATTTGTTACCGTTATGTAAAAGAACACATTTTAAACTACGTTTTGAACTGTCAATTAAAAGGCAACAATCATCTGGAGTGTATTCAGGCAAACCCATTTTGTTTTCCTTGAACATGACATCTCTTGAAGGCCAATTTTTGTTAACCCCTGCTTTAGTTAACCATTTTTAAATGTGCCCACTGAATAACAAAACTAATGCAATTGTTTCAGTCATTTTCCTATGTAAAAGAACACAGCTGTCAATTAAAAAAAAAGAGCAGATCCTTTTATATTGTTACAGAATACCAAGTCATTTTCCTGAGCGAAAAAAAAGCAGCAGATCCTTATCTCTTTTACGATAAAATATAATATTAATACCTGGACAAAGTGGATTTTTTTCTTTTAATCTGGATGCAAGTAATTCAGCTGATTCCTTTGAGAGATTCAGGTCTCTTATAAGATCGTTTAGTTCTTCTTGATTGAAACACTGCGGAGTTGCTAAATCTGCTTCAAATTCGCTGTAGTTTTCTGATTGAATTCTTTGAACTTCGTCAGACGTTGATGTTTCTGTATCATCTTCTGTCAGTTCGGGTAGGCTGCTGAATGATGGAACGGGTATTTCTTCCGAATGCGCTACAGGCCTTCTTGCAGACTCTAGATCAGGATATGTCCATTTGTGTATATTGTTTCTATTTATGCCTTTAATATTAACGAGACAAAAATAGTAGTCGTCATGATGGTTTCACGGTTCTCTCCAAACCATTGGTACACCAAACTTTAGGCACTTCCTCTTTTCAGTTGTCCACTGTCGCAAATGTTCAACACATGTTTTACATATGAAATGTGGGGCCCAAGATTTATCTTGATCTCCTAAATGAACGCCAAAATAGGCAAGATAAGCTCTTTTCACAAAGTCAGAAATCGTTTTTCTTCTCTCTTTCAAAGTGTATTCACCACACACATAACAAAAAACATCGGGATGATTTACACAGGTACGTCTGCTTGTGGATGCCATTGTTTCCGTTTAGTGTCTTGATACTACAAAACGACCAAAATTTACACAAAATGATAGCATAACTTTACTTGGGAAAACTCAGTAATATACTAAATCGAGTACAGCCAAGCATTGTTTTCATTTTGTTACCCTGTGTTATAGAATTGTTATGACACAATAAATGTGCGCTAGTGTACGGTGGTTACAAGTTTAAATTTTCTATTTCTGCCTTCAGCCATCAACCAGTTCAACCGTTCAAATTCAAAAAACAGTATAGAAACAGAAACAGCTAGTTAATATAATTTCGTTCTGTCTTTTGCTTTTGCAAAGCGGCAAGACAAATGGGAACGCTTCATATAATCGTTATATTTTAATAATTTATTATTTAATTAATATTGCCCATGTCGGTGCGTGAGAGTGAGAAAGACAGTGCTCAATCCCCTCTTGGAGACAACATTGACTACGAATTCACGGCGCGGATTTCGGCGTTTGAGGTTTGCAACATATGGGGATTTTAAGTTTTGCGAACATTAAAGATGTGTTAGTGATGTTAGTTAAATCTTTGTTTTCATCAGATAAATAAAACGAATAAGTATCTTGAGATTTCCTCCCCAAGTTTGCCCCACAATATTTTTCCTCCTTGCTATCGTTTTCCCCAAAATTTCCTCACGACTTTCTTTTTTCCCCAAAATTGCTCAAAAAAAAACAACTGGCAACCCTGGTGCTTGGGATCTCCAGGTACCTTAAGAGCTCCCAAAAACAAAAAAAAGGAAATCGGTTTTTGATTTATTCTGAGAAACGCTTTTTGTCAACTTTGGCTTTGGACAATACTACAGACGACAAATATTCACATTCCATGAAAACTACTTAAAATCATTATTTTTGTTTCTTTTTTCAACTATTATAGTTCAAGTTCCTTTTGGATCACCTGGTATTTAAAATATATGTTTTTAATTGACTTAATATTACATATTTGCTTTGTTTTAACAGATCTTATGTTATTCCTAGAGATAAAGGAAATTCTATTTTACTATGTGAAATTAAATACACCTTTGCAAAGAGACATTTATATATTTTCCTAATTTCATATTCTTAATTGCAGTACTTAAAACATTCATCAACCATATGGAAGAGAGTTATTGTATTTAAACATAAGAGGCATTTTTTTTGTTAAATAATATAAACGACTATAGACGAGGACTATCAGAGACTTAAGTATAAATAACACCACACACATCCACAGTTTTTGGATGTATGATAAACGGCACGGTCAAGACTCTCTTAATAACGTTATGTGTGTGGTGATTTGGTGAACTGGTTGATGACCTGCATGCCTTCAACTTTTGCCTTCGGTGTTGACATGGGCTAGCTTCGTTTACAACCTGAAGATCTGGTCTGCAGGCTATTGCCTCCCAGAAAAACTTCAAGTGAGTGGCTGTGCCTTATGCTAGTCACACACGATCAGGGGCGGCTCGTGGTGTTAGAAAGTGGTGAGGCACATTTGAAAGAAAATTATTTTTAATATGGTTAGATTTCTAAGTTACTCTGGTGACCACTCTACTTCGTCAATTGCATAATAAATTTTGAAAAAATTACTAATCTAAATTGTTAAATTTATAAAATTTTGTTTATATGAAAATCTGTATCGCACTTATCAAGTGTGATGGGAATAGAGAGAAAAGGGCTAATCGAAGGATAAAGACACTAAATATATGAATATAAATTTTAAAATTAATAGGAATAACTTTGTAAAAAATTTACAAAATAAACTTAAAAAAAAATTAAAGGAATTCTGCGATTCTTCTGTTCAACAAAATGATCTATTACTTCCTCTATGAAAACGTTCTCATCCTGTTATTTTATAAATCCTTTTTCAATTGTATTTCTAATATAAATTTTAATTCTTTTCAGCGCCGAGAAACTTCTTTCTGTTGACGCGGTTGTCACTGGCAAAACAACAGCAATACATAATAGTTTAAAAAGTTCTGGTATACAAAGTTTTAAATCATTATCATGAAAAGAAGTCAACATTTCATAAGGGTTTGTGCAACTTTCAATCATATCGTTCACGTATAGAACGATTAAAAACGATTATAGTTGATTTATATCAAATATATTGTATTGGGTGGTCAAATTTTTTAAAAGCTTATGAGGAGATCAAAGAAATGTAGTTTTTCTATGTCACAAAACCTAACCTCTATTTGATTCGCTATAATACCAAGAATTTCAAAAAAAAAATGCCTTAACTGTTGAGTTTTATCTGACGTTTCAAATCCTTTACGACGTTTCGAGTGTAAAGCGCCGACATCCATTTTTTCATAAATTGAATCAAAATAAGTACTGTTACTTCTAAACTCACGAATTTTAGTTAGAGTAGTCTGTAGTAAATTTCTTGTTTTAACAACATCTGTGTTTCTATTTTGTAATATAGAAAAAACGATATCGGTTTGGTGAAAAATTAATTCAAATATTTCTAAAAAAAATATATTCTGAGGATCCTCTAAAAAAGTTTTTATACCTCTTATACTGCTTCTCTAATTGATTTTTGATCGAAATCGCGACTATTAATAATAAAATTAAAATTCTCAAAGTAATATGTCCTTATTGTTATTAACTGTCAAAACTGCGCGTGAAGTAAAATTCCAACGAGTTGCTACATTAGTAGGTATACGATTTCCACAAATTTGTTCTAACACTTGGGTCCGCTTTGCAGATTTAGAAAAATATTATGAAAAACCTGATAGGGTTGAGAAAAATACTTTAACCTGATGAATTAAACTGCACGCATTGCTTAAACCCAAATTAAATGCATGTGCATAGCAATGAGTAAGCAATGCTTGTGGTGCTATAGACTTAATTTTTGTCTGTAAACCGTTTATTTCTCCCGACATTACGCAAGCCCCATCATAGTTTGAGCCACTAATTTCGAATGCAAGTCAAATTTTTCGAATTTGGTGGATGAAAATTGAAATAAATCTTGCGCAGAACGCCCAGAACTTACGTCATAAAATCCCATGAATGGATCAATAGGTTGACGATTTATAACGTAACGAAAAATGGCGGATAATTGTGAATGGCAGCTTATGTCAGTGGTTTCATCAACTTTTTATTTACAACGTAAGCAACTGAATGGATTAATTCATTTTGATTTGTTTTGGATGTCCCAGAAAAAACTGATCTATTATCATTATCATGTTCTAAAAATGTTTTTAAATTTACTAACAAGAATAACTAACTCTTTGAAATTACGGCGATTTAAAGCCGTCGCTATTATTTGTTGCAAATAAAATACATGGCCAACAAAATAATTTACTTTATGTTACACTACCAGTGAGCCAGTCGTGCTTTTCATACCAAGTGTTATGAAAGCCCCGATTTGGTCTTCCTACCCCACCTATAGCAACAAGACGTTTACTTAAATCTGGAATAGGTCGCTTTACTTCTTTAACTATGTATAATTTATCTTCATAAGAGTGACGTGAAAAATTCTGCTGATTTATTAAACAATTTACAGGATCACAAGCATTGCGAATATTTTCATTTACCTGGGGAAGTTGTAACGCTGCGCTAGGTCCCGCTAAATCCATTTTTCTATAATGGGTAATTTGAAAATTTAAATCAAATTAAATCCGAAAATCCAGACACCGCTATTGAAACTAAAAATCACTGACAACTCCACTGTTTACACTTTACTTAGTTAATAACTAATATAAATATGCAGCCCACATTAATAAATTAAAATTAAGAGAACACTGCAACCTGCAACTGAATCAAAACAATGTGGAAAACGGTAACCTACTTCTACTACCTACTTAAAACTAGCCCAAACCACGTGCAGTTTCAATTTTCAACCTGTTAACGACTGTTTGTCCAATCGGCCAATCGGAAATCTGACACTTATTCCCTTTGAATTTACATTCGCGGCATGCTTCAAAAGAATCTTTTTATGCGCTAACCCTACTTAAAGCTTAACTCGGCTGGATTACTACGCGCCACCCGCTTACACAGATATTAGTAACACGCTAGACAAGGAAGGGCAAGGCATGCCTCTAACAATAACTCTTCTAAAGAAGAAATGAGATGGACTCACAGAACCCGCCCGATACGATGATGCGCGTTTGTATTGGAGTAAGGTAAAAGGCAGGGCCGTATTTTATGGATTTCTCAGGAAGCAAAATTATGCAAGTGAATGAGACGTAATATAAATGATATAATCGATTAACAAGTATAATTTTCAAAGGCACTGCCTCACCTGCCTCATGATACAAGTCCACTCTGCACACGATAGAGTTAACGATGAGACCATTGCCCCTCAGACTTAGAGCTTTAAATTACCACACACACGAAGTTTGCAGACGAGTCGTGAACTGTCAGTCGTAGGTCGGTATTTAAGGTAAATAAATATCTAGTTTAAGGTAAACCAATATCTAGTTTAGTGGGAAACATAAATTGTCCATGAGTTACGGACAATTTGTAATACACCGGATGTTTCTAGTTGGTGTGTTCGTAATTGGATAGATGTATTTTTGTTGTTCTGATACTTGTTTTATGATTTTCATTTTAAGTAAGGAACAATGCTGGTTTTTAATATATACAGGGTATTACTTAATAGTATGTCATAACTTTAAAAGCGCATTCCTGGACTAATTTTAGGACGAAAAGTTTATATAAATATGTGTGATGTATGTTATTGCAAGAAGTTAGGCAACAGTGGTTGGACCTCCCAGTAGCTGAGTGAAAACCAGGGCCAGGCAGTGTGTAATAGCATCGCACGACAGCTGTCGCATTTTTACGTATTCGTATTCCAATTAATATAAAAAGCCTTTAGTGAATTCCATTCTTTTCAAAGACATATTTATATGAACGTTTCTACCTAAAATTGGTCCAGGAATGCGCTTTAAATTATAATATAACATGAATTAACACCCTGTATATTTAATAAATTGTCTATAACTCTGTTTTTTGGTGTTGAAAAGCTTTATGAAATGTTGTTTTATATCGTGTACTAGACAAAATAATGAAACACAGGATACAGTTTCTGAAAATAATTCAGCTGTAATATCACCAGCAACAGATCTCCTGCAGTTGTTTTTTTTTTAGAAAGGTAACTAGTCCATAACGAGAAAATTATCCAATTAATTTAGTGAATTATTCCGTTCATTAATTTATTTTGTGACGTTTAGTGTTTTTGTACAACCGTGGTGGTTATTCCTTTAGGATGAAAGACGCTATATACAAATGAAATGATTCATTTAAATAAACTCTTTGTAAAAGTAACATAACGGTAGTTTCATTATATTGGATCCATATACGAAGAATTCTATGCAAAAAGTCTGTAAGTGACTTTTGAATATTAAATTATTGTTGTTAGTAAGTCCTTAAACAATTCCTCTTATCACTCATATAATCAATTCATCTCTGGAGGAAGGCGTATTTCCCAATTGTTGGAAATACACTCAAATTTAAAGATTTAAGGCCGGTGAGCATACTCCCGTCACTCTCCAAAGTACTGGAAAGGGTTATGGATACGCAATTGCGCAGTCATGTTGAAAACTTTTCAATCCTACCTGAGATACAGTCTGGATTCAGACCAAAACATAGTTGTGAGACTGCTCTATTAAAGAGTACGGTAGTTTTGGCTCTCGACTTTTCTAAAGCGTTTGACACCATAAGTCATAGCTTGCTTTCTTTGATATTGGAATTTATTGGCGTGGATGTCCACAGCATGAGACTGTTAAATAGCTTTTTGGATGGTAGAGCCCAATCTGTCCGCATTGCCGATGTCCAGTCAGACTTTCTATCTGTAACGTGCGGAGTTCCACAGGGATCTATTTTGGGCCCTTTATTATTCTCAATATATACTTCGCAGTTCATAAATCAGGTCAGGCATTGTAAAATTCATTTATACGCCGATGATACGCAAGTCTATCACACGTTTAAACCTGATAATATTATTCAGGGTGTTCAGGAGATAACTGACGACCTTACAACTTTACTTTCAGCAGCAACTGATCACTCTTTATCAATTAATTCAAAAAAAAGTTCAGTTATAGTCTTTGGAGCTTCCAGGGTCTGTTAAAAATGTTTACCTGTAACACAAATCAAAATAAATAATGATAATCTGCCTATAACTGAAAGCTGCAGAAATTTGGAACTTTTTTTGAACTCTTAACCTGAAATGTAGGTCTCACATTAGCACGTTGATTCGTCAGGCTTATTTCAACTTAAAACTAATTTATAATTCTAAAGACTACCTTAATCAAAGGTTAAAAACTCTTTTATGCGAGGCGTTGGTTTTATCACGATTGAACTTGTGTGACCATTTTAAGCATACTCAATAGACTCTTTTGATAAGCTCCGTATTCAGGTGTTACAAAATTCTTGCCTACGGTTGATATTCGGAATTCATAGAAGAAATCATATTTCTCATAAGCTTGCTGACCTTGGTTGGCTTAATTTGAGTATTATACGTTTACTTCATGCTGCTTGTGTTTTCCATTATAGGATTATTTTAAATAAAACTCCCGAATATTTGTACAAAGAATCATGTTTAGGTCGGATGTACATAATCTAAATATTAGGTTTAATGGATGTCTTACCTCCAGTGGCGGCTCTTCCATAGAGTCATTTGGTCATTGACCCCAAAAATATTTCAGAAAATAAATTATTCGTTTGACCGTCCCTCTTAATAGTTCTAATAAAACGCGATTCGAATGGTCTCGTTGCGTTCCTTAGGCATAATAAAATACGCTATACAAAGCTAAGCTGGGCAGTCCGAATTGCCCTGATAACCTTAAAGCTAAATGGAATATGAAATCGCGATTTGGGTCATCAGCCGGTCTCTTCTCATAATTCGATCGATCGGTCGTGGCATCACATCGGCATGCGGAAGTTCAATTGTTCACTGACATTTTTAATCGATGAAAATTGATTTATATACTGTTTTTTGTAATATATATTTTTTTTATTTTATGATCCATGTGTGAGTTGGAAATATACAGGAAATAAAATGTTGGTAGTGACTAGTGCAAAAAAATAAACAACTAAAAAGTGCTTACTAACTTAAGTTTGCAAAAATAACCAATCTCAAGGTGGTCTATGTTTGAGTTGTGAATGTAGATGAAATAAAACGTCGGTAGTGCAAAAAATTAAACAACTAAAGAGGGCTAACGAACTTAATTTTGTGAAAATAACCGAATTCAAGGTAAGTGGTCGCAATTTGACAGAACTTAATATACGACAAACTAGAAAAGACAAAAATAAAGAGGTTCATCGAAACTTTCGCAAAAGTATATACGATTTAGCTAACTGGATATGTGGTTGTGAAGTCTCAAACTCATTTTACTGTTATGTTTATTTGTTGTTTTCTACGGATTCGTCGGACTCATTATGGTGCAAAACCGGCGTTAAGGACTTAAAACACTCAAAAGAAAAAATTTAAAAAACATGCATTTTCTTCAGATCACATAAAATGTTCGGTGAACTATGTTCGGTCGGAAGTGTTGATATTCGCACTCAGCTAGACACAGCTTAATGAAAATGTATCCAAAAATCGTTCAATTTTAAACAAAATTATAGATTATGTAAAATTTTGTGGGGCATTCGAGCTGGCACTACGTGGCCTTGATGAAACGGGTTTGTCTGAAAATCCAGGGGTTTTTCGAGGGCTTATAAATTTTGTTGAGGAGTTGGATCCAATTTTTAAAGAGTATATACAGAATGCAACTGTCTTTAAAGGAACATCTAAATCCATTCAAAATGACCTATGACACTATGCTGGATGTGGCTCAGGAACAAATTAAGCAAGACAGTAAGTAAGTAAAAAACTCAAAAGAAAAAATAAAAAAAAACATGCGTTTTCTGTAGATCACATAAAATGGTCGGTGAACTATGCTAACTAGACACAGCTTATAGAAAATCCTTTAGAGATTTTAACGAAAATGTATCCAAAAATCGTTATATTTTAAACAAAATTATAGATTGTGTAAAATTTTGTGGGGCATTCGAGCTGGCACTACGTGGCCTTGATGAAACGGATATGTCTGAAAATCCAGGGGTTTTTAGAGGGCTTATAAATTTTGTTGAGGAGTTGGATCCAATTTTTAAAGAGTATATGCAGAATGCAACTGTCTTTAAAGGAACATCTAAATCCATTCAAAATTACCTACTTGACTCTGCTGGATGTGGCTCAGGAACAAATTAAGAAAGACAGTAAGTAAAACACTCAAAAGAAAAAATAAAAAAAAACATGCGTTTTCTGCAGATCACATAAAATGTTCGGTGAACTATGCTACGGTCGGAAGTGTTGATTTTCGCACTCAGCTAAACACAGCTTATAGAAAATCCCTTAGAGATTTTAATGAAAATCTATCCAAAAATCGTTATATTTTAAACAAAATTCTAGATTGTGTAAAATTTTGCGGAGCATTCGAGCTGGCACTACGTGGCCTTGATGAAACGGCTTTGTCTGAAAATCCAGGGGTTTTTCGAGGGCTTATAAATTTTGTTGAGGAATTGGATCCAATTTTTAAAGAGTGCAGAATGCAACTGTCTTTAAAAGAATATCTAAATCCATTCAAACTGACCTACTTGACTCTTTGCTGGCTGTGGTCAGGAACAAATTAAGCAAGACATTCAGTCACCTAAATATATTGCTGTGCAAGTTGACAAAATAACTGCCAGTTCCACCAAAACCCAAATGGTTATTATGATACGTTATATTTTGTCTGGCATTGTCCATAAATGATTTGTTAAATTTGTAAATCCTTTAGAGTAGGGGTGCTCAAACGGTCGATCGCGATAGACCAGTTGATCGCGAGTGCTTTTTGAGTAGATCTCGAGAAGAAAAAATGTTTTAATAAGTAGGTACTTAACTAAACTACAAAAATTTATTACGTAATAAAATAACACTCTGCTAGCGGCAAAAGGCGGCTTTATCAACGGAGCGCGCGGTACTTGTCAAAGAAAAGTCGCGTTTTTTATTTTTGCCGCTTTTCTAGAAATTTCGGGCGGCGCGTTTGACGGGAACATTCGAGACTTTCGTTCACGCCGATATAAATGTTGCGCCTGCAGGAATTGGAGTCATTCTGAAGTGCAACTTGAAGGCAATACTACGTCGATACAAAGTTTATTATTAAATAGTACAAAATCAGTGCAGCGAAGAAACCTAAAACGTATCATTTTAATAACGATTGGGAGGAAGAATTTTTGTTTTGTGTGGTGAAGGATAAGTGCATTTGTCTTATTTGTCGTGCGCCAGTTGCAATACCTAAGCGTGGTAACTTAGAGAGGCATCATAAAATGGTTCATAAAAAAAACCATGTTCACAAGACCAGCCAAACAATCAAAAACTGCTACGATCGCGTCATTTCTTCAGTTATCTCGTCCGACTGTCACAAGGCGTATTGAAGTCATGAGTGAGGACATGGCAGATAAACTAAAAAATGATATCATGGAATGTACATACTTTTCTTTACAGTTCGAGGAATACACCGATATGACAGACACTGCCCAGCTGTGTATTTTTATTCGGGTGGTATTCAATGACATGTTGGCTGAGGAAGAATTTTTGATAATCATTCCTCTGAAGGGGAAGACCCGTGGCGAAGATATATATGACGTTTTCTTCAATTTTGTAAAAAACTACAAGCTACCAATATATAAATTAGTGTGCATTACATCCGATGGAGCATCAGCAATGACTGGAAACAAAAACGGTTTTGTGGCATTGTGTCGAGCTAATGAAGATTTCCCTTTGTTTTTTTCAATCCATTGCATTATACATCAACAAGTTTTGTGTTCAAAAGTTTAAAACACGGAAGAAATTATAGGCATTGCAAAAAAAATTGTAATTCCATCCGTGCACGTAGCTCGCAACGGCGCCGGCGCGGCGGCTCTTTAAGTTGCAATTGGAAGATAGGGAGTCAGCTGAACACACTGATTTAGTTCTTCACACGGACATCAGGTGGTTGAGCCGCGGAAAATTCCTAGAAAGGTTTCAAAAATTATTGCCCGAAATAACAGCTTTTCTAGACGAAAGAGGTGACGACACTCAGATATTGAAAAACGAAAAATGGCTGACTGATTTAGCATTTTTGACTGACATCGCAATGCACTTAAACACCATTAACCTGGAGCTTCAAGGTAAAGGAAAAACTGTTATTGAGATGATTAGCGCAGTAAACGCATTCAAAAGTTAATTGCAACTTATGATAGATCAACTGAAAAGAAAGCATCTGAAACATTTTCCGTCTTTGAAAGCAAGGATTCCTCAGTTGAATTATGATACTTATGAGGCTGCATTATCAAATATTTTGGGACGATTCGAAATGCGTTTTTATGATTGTAGTAAATTGGCAAATGTAGCATCATTTATGAGTTATCCTTTTTCATGTAAAAACATTGAGGAATTGAAACTGAAATAGCAAGCCAGTTTAATATGAACTCATGTTCTGTTGAAAATGAGTTGGTGCAGATTATATCAAATATACATCTCAAAGCTACAGCATCTGATACAAATTTCTGGTGTTTTATATCTGAAGATAAATATCCGAATCTAAGGCAAATCGCCCTTCAACTGACAGCAATGTTTGGGTCAACTTGTGCGAGCCTGCATTTTCTGAAATGAAGATAATTAAGTCAAAATATCGCAATCGACTAACTGACGATCATATGTCATCATGCTTGCGATTAGCACTCAGTGGTTACGTACCATCTTATGAAAAGTATGCTGATGACATGCAGTGCCACGCTTCAACATCCAAAGTCACTCCTTAGTTATGTAACTCTTTTGTTTTGTAACAACCAATAAACTCGCAATTTTGAATAACTATGAGTTTTTTCATTGATATTGTAGAGAAGACCTAACTAACCCAAACCTTGACTAAAATAACGTATATTGTGCGGAAAGCTAATATCTATATATGCTACGGTACACCCTACCTAGATAGGTAGGTAGGGGGTATGTATCGTGTCTGTACGACAACCCTGTAAGTAATCTAAAAATATTGAGGCAGATCGCCAGCAGTTCAAATTTGAGCACCCCTGCTTTAGAGAGACTTCACACCTTACAGACGTAATTCTTCATGAATTAGAAAATCTAGGCATTAATAATACCCCCAAGAAATTAATTGGGCAAAGTTACGATGGGACGTCCACTATGAGTGGAAAATTAGGAGGCGTACAAAAAAAATAAAGAACACTATCCTGCCGCTAATTTTATACATTGTTATGCCCACCAACTCAATTTAATATTACAGGAAGCAGCAGATCAAGATACAAATGTAAAAGTTTTCTTTGCAAATTTACACGGTTTCTCAACATTCTTTAGTCGATCTCCAAAGCGCACAGTAGTTCATGATGAGTTAGTTAAAGTTCGTTTACCTAAAGCTGCTCCCACGAGGTGGTACTTCAATGTACGCTGTGTAGAAACTGTGTTTGTTTATCAGGCAGACATTTTATTATATTTAGAAAAAGATACTTGAAATGGAAGAAGATGCCAACACAATTAACCAAGTCTTTGGTTTAAAAGGCTTTTTACAAAATGTAGATTTTTTATTTTGGTTGAACTTCTTCTATCTTATAATGCCCCATTGTTAAATACTTTTTAATGAACTTCAAAAACGTGTTATTTTTGTTTTATCAGTAAAAAAATATATAAATTCCATTAAACGTTCCATCCAAGCAGTTCGCGATAAAATTGTAAACGACCTATCTTCAGAAATGCCTTCAATTTCATCTAATGCTAGTAAACGGGAAGGTAAAAATGAAGATTCCAAACCTCGAGTGGTTTTGGAGGTCTGTGACATAATAATTTCTGAAATGCACCATCGCTTTAGTTCAGTGATCATTTAGTATATCAACTATTTTATAGTAATCAATTTCAAAATTACAACAATAATTTTCCAGATAATATTTTAAATTTAGTTAAAAAAGACTTTCCTAGTATAGATTACTTAAAACTAAAAACTGAACTGCGAGTTATTTATGATCGATCTGATTTTCGTGTAAGTTCTGGAGCTATTTCAATAATGCTTCAACTTATGAATGCTTGAAATAATAACCTAAGTGATATGTTTTCTAAAACCGTCAAAATAGTAACTTTACTGTGTACTGTGCCAATGACAACTGTAGAAAGCGAGCGTTGTTTTTCGACCTTAAATAGAATAAAGACTTTTCTACGCAACTCCATGGGCCAAGATGGACTATCCGCTTTAGCAATGTTAAGTATCGAGAAATCCTTTATAAAAGGAACGTGCAAGCTTAACGAACGTGTCATTCAGCATTTTTCCAATTCTAAAGAACGAAGAGTAGACCAGACAAGAGAATTTAAAGCTCAATTTAAGTGTAAAATATTTATTTTTATTTTAAGTATGCCTATTTTTAAATTTTTTATTGACCTCCCAATATAATTCACCACGAGCCGCCACTGGGTGCAACTAACGTAAAGTCCAGAGACCATCACGTTTCTGATACTGGCAGTGAGATTTGCGCCTTAATGACTGGATAACAAATATATCGATATTTTTCTTGCGATAAATCACACAAACTTGATAATTCTATTATGTTAGACTAATCTTAATATCATGTAAAGTCGATATTTTAAATAAAAACGGAGTTACGCGGTTTACAAATATGTATAAGAAGCAAATGATACGGAGTTACAAGGTGTGTTAACAAATAAGAAATAAATTATTATGCTCACAATAAAATATTTGATTATAAGAATATTTAAAATGAGTTAGTAATTAAATCATAAAACGAAAACAAAACTGACAAAAAAACAGTATCTAATTAGATATTACTTAAAACTAAAATTCAAATTAAAATTAAAGGTTATTACTGATGGGGAATATTATCATAAAATTCGTGGTAATCTTGATCAATCGTCTTTTTTAAAATTTGCAGATGATTAAATTTGTCTGTTTTTATCGGAATTCTGCTCTTATAAAGGACTGGTAGTTTGTCATAGGGTGTGGGATTTTCCTTGTTTACTCGAACTGGTATCTTAGTTTATATTTAATAGAACCATTTGGATTATACTTAAGCGCTCTTAGGTTTTTTTTCCCTGGTCTAATATTCGATACATAATTAAGACCACGAAAGCTTTTAAAAAACTCATGAGAAAGATATGTTACATCATATGGCTTGTGTGACTTACGGGCCCTTTTGCAAATTGCTACGTAATCAGCAGGTACATTAATGTTACGGCCCTTTAGCTTTCTCTGGATTGTACTATGCATTGCATCCACTTCCATCTGGGTGTGTCCCCTTTCGAGATATTTTTAAAACACTGTAATACCGGTAGTAGTAGAAAAATTGAGAAGTGCATTCGCTAACGTCTATTCTGGTAATTGCAACTATCACTAAAAAGAATTACTTCCTTCTTGTCTCTAAGTGAGTCTTTAATAGCCATTAGAAAGTAAACGATAATAGTTGCCGTTAAATTGCCCTCAGTTTCATTCCAGAGGAAACAAAATCCATCTTTTGTTTGCAAGTCAAAGGTTAGGTTATGGACTGCTAGTTTTGTTTTATAGTACATTGTAGATACATTATTCTTGGGAGCTAGTAGAACTGCTTGCATGGCAAGTATAAAAGTTTTAACTCCAGAATCTTTGTCCTTCTCCTTTTTTTTTCGAGCCTCTTTCTTCTCTTCTATGTGACACTGATAGAGTACTTCGCCTACATTTTTTGTTTTATAGGCAGCACATATGTCGCACTCGTCTTTCTTTGGAGTAAATAGACTCAGATTCTTTGATTTAAATATTTGCCTAAATTTGGTCTTACTCACAACAGTAATTTGTTGACACCAATCATTTTTATACAATTCAAACAAAGCGGTTTTTGACTTTCATAGTGGTTCCAGGTATAATTTTTTTATAGAAGCCCTACAATAATGCAACTCCATTTTTGGTAATTGGTCCAAAAAATCGTCTAAGTTTTGCATTTCTTTTTTAAGTTGCCTTCTGGATATATTTGGTGTCTCTATGGAATCGTTATTGTCATCAACTTCGTGAACAGTTTCCGAATTTTCTTTCGACCACTTAAGCACACTCCATTCCCCAAGCGCAAGAGCATTTAGAAACATCGTTTTGCAAACGCAAAAAAAATCATTTCCAACTTTTAGATTGTATTGAAGTGAACGTCTGGATTTGTCAATGTCCTTCCTATCTCTTTCCCTTTCCGGTTTTTTAATTTTTGTTAGCATACGCACGTAAAGACGCTTCCCATGCCATATTTTTCGTCGTTTTGCTTTATTAGCTGTAGCTATTCACGAGTCAGAATGTCGTTTTTGGGTTTTGATACTGTTTAGTCCTTTATATGAATAATCTGTATCATCCGCTGTACTGAGTGTAGACTCTTCTGGAACTTTATCAGTTGGATTAGGTGACTCTTGTATAATGGTATGATAGACATTTCCGCTCTTTAAAAATCTTTCTGAGTGCTGTTGTACCACTAACAGTAGGATCGTTAGTGTCTTGGTTTAGCTTCGTTTTATATATATTTAAATAGTTTTTATCCGACATCGATAACCTCTGAACAAGAATTTAAAAAATCTTGGTTATTTTGAACATGGTTGGTTGTGTTTTGTGAAGGTTCCGTTACTTGCATCATAGGCATGCTATCTATCTCACCTGGAAACGTCCGAATACTTTCAACTGACGCAGACGTTGGAAAATGAATATTATACACTAGTTGATTATTTATATTTGTTTGTGGCAGTGCGGGCTTTGTAGATAAGTCATACTTTTGCAAAATTGTTTCATTTCCCCTCTCATCTACTAACACAACTGGTATGGGACTAAGACGTAGAATATCCTTTGGACCTGTATTTAAAGTTTCACCATCTGACAGTTCGTGCATATTTGAGATTTCGCTTTCAACTACATTTTCGGAACATTATTTTAATGCTTGAGATGAATAACTTCCATTGATTTTGTAATTCTAATTCATTGTTGTTACTACTACAAAAACTGAAACCAAAAATTTTCTGAAAAAAAAAAACATCTACCGGACTAAAACGATCAAGGTGTATAGTGTATAGGATAAGACACCCTCAAACTTGTTCACATGCATCAAGGCAAAATGAGAGTTTCTTTGTTAAGATAAGTTAATTGTACTGAAAAAATGAAATTTTTAAATCGGAAGCGCTAGTAAAATTATATGCAAGGGTAAACTCTCGATTTTATAGCCACCCTTAACCCAAAATTCAGACCAAAATGGTAATGAACATCTTAAATTTTTAGGCTGTAAAAATAATCACGGCTGTAAAATATCATAATAAAACCTTGTAACTCCATATTGATACTAAAGTGACGTTGAAACATTTGACAGAAAAACTCTTAACTCCAATACTGACAAAAAAGGGAAATATATACAATAACTACTAAATGTAAATTTCGCAATGTGCATATAAATAACCTCTTACTTACCTAGCTCAATAAAGCACAGAAGTATCACATAAATAATACCCAAAAACACTAAAAATCTAATGTTTATTCTTGCCTCGACGAGACCGTTGAAAAATGGCGACATTAACGGAGATACGGGGTTTTCCGTGTCGATTCGAGATGTCTCGGTGTTACGATTATTTCGTTAGCGGAAATATTTATTTAAGCATAATCTTTGGAGTAACGAGACATTTCAGACGTATTACTGTTCTGCTAGTAGCACAAAAATCTCATTTTTGAAATTTATCGAGTTACGACGTATTATTGTGTCGCAGACGATATATCAAACGATACGATATATTTTTTTAAAAGTGTCATCCCTCTTCGAACTACAATTTTACTAATTCATCTATTATCACACTTAATTCTTGCCCAAAAGTTGAAATCAATCTAATAAGTCATTTTTTCGGGCTGATTTTATTAAGCCATTTCTTCTGGATTCGTACCAAAATTTTACCAGTTCATTTCTACGCAATACTTGATTTTTGTCAGCAAATTTGAGGTAAATTGGATATATATAGCGGTATTTTAGTAATCATTTTTTTACCTTTTCATCAGGCCGCCGATTTGTCCTGCCATATGGGATTTGCTGTCAAAATATTATAATATTATTAATTTTTGACCAAAATCTGAAGTCAGTCAATAGTTTTTTTTAACTATTCACTGGCCAACAAGATTTTTCTCTCAATAATAAAAAAATACGTAGCATTTTTTAATATCCTAATTAGAACCTTTTATATTGGCAGGTAAACAATTTTATTGTGGGGCGGCTAAAGTGGGTCCATTTTACAGCGGAAAAATTATCTAGACCAGGTTATTTACAAAATTAGACATAAAATAAACGTTAAACATCACTCTTCTGTTCAGTTTCGAATTGAGTGGTTGTCTGTGTATCGATAAGCAAGTGTATGTGAAGACGAGCGAGAATGTCGAGTCAAACGCGCCGAAGTTGCAAAATTTCTCCTGACAAATTTCGTTATATTTGTGGAGAATTTCTGGTGAAATCACAAGCCAGGCCATTTTCCGAAAATGTAAAAAAGCCTACTTTATATATTTTGGTGTGTTAATTGGGGATCAAGATAAGCGGTGGGCTCCCCATGTGTGCTGTATTAGTTGTAATGTATTATTGGTGCAGTGGATGAAGGGAAAGAGAAAAAGTATGCCTTTTGCAGTTGCAATGGTATGGCGAGAACCCACCGATCATTCTGACGATTGTTATTTTTGCCTGACACAGACTGAAGGTTATTCCAAAAAAGGAAAGCACAAAATAGAATATCCAAATTTGCAATCTTCCTTATAATGCAAATTTACCAGTGCCGATTGCGCCTTTAAATTGGCAAGCTATTGATTTGAGAGATAATGGAGATAACGCATCATCAGGCAACTCAGAAGAACAGTGCACCGATCCCACTTTTACCACAGGTTCCGGCGAGCCACATTTGATTGTTCAAAGTGAATTAAATGATTTAGTACGTGATTTGGAGTTATCCAAGCAACAGTCAGAACTTCTGGGTTCCCGTCTTAAGGAATGGAACCTATTGGCCAAAGAAACAAACATTTCGAATTTCAGAAAAAGAAATGCTATATTTTCTGAATTCTACAGTATGGAAAATTCGTTGTGCGCGTGTACTGATATAGACAGTTTAATGCAGGAACTTTGAAACATTGAACATTCTCCCCGTGAGTGGCGCTTATTCATAGACTCATCTAAATATAGCTTAAAAGCTGTGTTATTGCATAATGGAAATTTAAAACCCTCTATACCAGTTGCCCATTCAGTTGCAATGAAAGAAAATTATGAAAATATGCGCACGATTTTGGATAAAATAAACTACACTAGGTATAAATGGCAGATATGTGGGGACTTAAAAGTTATAGCGATTTTAGTGGGACTTCAGGGGGGATTTACAACATATTGCTGTTTTCTTTGTTTATGGAACAGTCGTGCAATAAATCAGCATTATGTAACAAAAATTTGGCCAGAAAGAAGCGAATTTCAACCGAGATCTCAAAATGTTAAATTTATACCTCTTGTTGATCCCAAAAATGTCCGTTTGCCTTCTCTGCACATTAAACTTGGGCTGATTAAAAACTTTGTAAAGGCTTTAAATAAAGATGGTGGTGGATTTAAATACCTAAGACAAGTCCTTCCCCAGTTAAGTGATGCCAAATTAAAAGAAGGCATTTTTATTGGGCCACAAATCAGAAAATTGCTGGACGATGTCAATTTTATAGAAAAGCTTACCAGGCAGGAACTCGGAGCATGGAATTCATTTGTTAATGTAGTAAGAAGATTTTTAGGCAACAATATGGATGAAAATGATGAACAATTAGTTAATGAACTCTTAGATGCCTATAAAGCGCTTGGTGCCAGAATGTCATTAAAAATTCACTTCCTCCATTCCTATCTGTCATTTTTTCCTAAACATTTGGGAGCTGTTAGTGACGAGTACGGTGAAAGGTTTCACCAAGACATCAAAACAATGGAAATTCGGTATTAAGGACGATGGGATCCAGCCATGATGGGTGACTACTGTTGGTTTTTGAAGAGAGAAGATAGGGCACCTCATAAACGGAAAAAATAAAGTTTAATTAGTGTTTTAAGTTAATATTTTTCTCGTTTGCTTTTCTCTTAGATGGATGGTATGGTTAATAGGCAAAAACTGTAAGCATAGTCAATAAACAGGGTTAAGAATTTTCTGAAATCATTTTTTCTATAGATATTAAGTATCGTAACATTCGATATGGTTCTACAACTGTAACAAGAAAACCCTACGTGCTACAATTTTCTATTTGTCATTTTCGTATTTGGATAGGTCCATTCTATTAAATTATGCTATTCAGATTAAAATTTGTATTACAACAAAATTTTTTGTCGGCCAGTGATATATTTTTATTTAAATATTTTCTTTAAAAAATAATAATTCATAATCTTAGATTAATTCTTAATTCCGAACTGTGATCCAGTTTTTATTTTAAAAGTTTATTGAAAAAAAAATAGTATTTTATTTTTTATTTAGATAAAATCTCATTTACGGTCTTTAAACCGAAAACTTCCCGCTCCACGATCAGATAAACGTATACAGTAACAACATATTAGTGACATTCCCTCCGCCTCTTGAGAACAAACAAAATAAACACAAATGATCGCACCCATTTTTAAAATCGAGTCCAGGTGACAGCGCGATAAGAAGCCAACCGTACACGGTACACGCACAATTCGGACCAACCAGCGCTCACAATGAACGAATAAATAGTGCATTAGGCCCTTTATCATGATAATAAGTAGAACATTTTTTAGATAGTCTAGTGCCCGAAACGTACAATAGGGACTTTTTGGAGAGCTTGGCGGTTCGTAGGGCACAATAGCCACTTCAACTGCATGTAGCCGTAGGTAGCTAAGGAGAACGGGCACTTGAACTCGCAGCGCTGCAAAGCGAGGAACAAATGTGAGGCTTTGTGATGTGCTCCCCGCGTAAACCGACGATTTTTTAGCGCTTTTGTCTAACGAAAAAATTCAGACGGCGTGCGAGCGTGTTCGTGCGGAAGAATTCTAAAGCTCTTGAGAAATATTTTAATCTGGAACAGGCTTTTCACCCGTATATAATCTATGTATAAATCGCGTTTTTTAATTGCCGCACTTTTTCCAAAAAAGACAGTCGGTAAAACTCGTTTTTCAATAATTATATGTTTACTTTGCATTTTAATTTCATCAGTGGTGTAACTACAAACTTTTGGCCCTCCCGCAGCTTTTGAGACGCACGATATGCTCGTATATAATCCATTTCAAAGCCAAAGAACTCTCAATTTTGTCGGAACAAACCTATTTCAAAAATATGTCTACACCAGTACTAATATAAAAATAACGCAATAGACATATAAAAACCAATAACAAATAAAAATAATGAAGTTTTTTTTCTAGCTTTCCTTTCCGCAAAATCGGTAATGGCCTAAATTATATTGAGGTCTCTTGCCAAATCATTTTCTGTCGCTGAGAGAGACAGAGAGTCTAATCTCTCTTGAGAAATACTATTTCTAAGATAGGTTTTAATAATTTTTAATTTTGAAAATGACCTTTTATTACTAGCTCCGCTTACAGGTAAAGTTAGATGTCAGATTAACGATTCGATTGCCTTAAGAAAGCTAGATGTACAGGGTGTCCAATTTTGGTTGTAAATGCAAGGTATCTCCGTTCTTTGCAAATATTTAGCGTTGAGGTTTTCGCGACACCGTGCTACTTTTTTGTCAAACTCAAGCTGCCGTAATCAGATTTTTCATAGCCCGCCTCGTTTCGGAGATACAGGGCCAAATTGAAAAAGTTGCATTTTGGGACACCCCTCGTATCTCGGTTATCTTTTAACGTATCGAAAAGGTAAAAACTGGCTCTTATAGAGTTTTTCACGTAGAATCCAGTGGCGTAGACAGATTTTTACTCGGGGCCGTCGTTTTTGATACATAACCCAAAGTAACGTTTTTTTTTAATGGGACACCCTGTATATTTTTACGGAGTCCTATTCGTCTTATTATAAGCTTTTCAAAAATATATGGTTATCTATACTTATTTTTAAAAATAAGGCTGCAATTTAGGTTTGTAATAATATCTATCTATATTTTCTGATAGTAAGCCATGGACTGATTGTCAAAAATGGCTTTGTCACTGCTGTGTCAAAAAGTAAATGAAGTTTTGATGTTAATACTAATAGACGTGTTAAAATTAGTCACTCTGATTATTACTTTTTAACAAATGGCTGCAAATCAATTATTTGAAAACTTTGAGCAATATGATGTGCTGAGCTGTTTCATAGAGAGTCATGTAAATATAAACGCTGCTTCTGAGCTTTATTTCATTAGGTAATGTGTTATTTTCATAATTATTATTGCAATCTTTTTTAAAACTTAAACTGTATAGATATCCGGAAAGGAGGCAGCCAAATAAATTAATATTCTATAGGCTGAAATCGAATTTAATAAATTTTGGCTCTTTCAAAAAGCCCAGATCAAAGAAATATAACAAAGAGAAAAGTGAGGCTGATGAAATTAACGTCTTAGTAAGTGTAAATGTAACGCCTGTAACGTCCTGTAGAAAAATAGAGAATAAAGTTGGTGTAATCAAGTCTCGGGTTCAAACGATTTTAAAGAAACATAAGTATAAACCTTATAAAGTCAGAGTTGTGCAAAATCTACATCCTGAAGATGCAGAACGACGACGTATTGATTTTTGCCAATGGTATTTACAAAAAATTAATACTAACTAAAATTCGAGAAGGGCGGTTATATGGTCCGACGAATTGTATATAAGTAGTGCTGGAATATTTAATAGGCACAATACGAGACACTGGTCACCTGAAAATCAACATTTGATATTTCCACGCGAGCAACAAGGAAGATTTGGCTTTAATGTCGCTTGTTTCGTACTAGGAACCAAAATAAAATTTCATATTTTTGAAGGAGGTCTCACTGCTAATCGCTACATTGAAATATTGCAAAATATATTGCCAGAAATCATAGATGTCCCTTTAGCACATGCAAGACGGAGCTCCAGCACATAACTCCCAAATTGTGAGGCGGTATTTAGAAGAAAACTTCCCCGAACGCTGGATTGGAACGCACGGACCTGTCCGATGGCCTCCTAGGTCGCCTGACCTGTCCATATTGGACTTCTTTTTATGGGGTCACCTAAAAAATTTAATTTTTCGTACCCGACATAACACAGTTCGAGACCTGCGTAACACCACTGAGCAGGCATTTTTGCAAATACAAGCACGCAATGTAGTAATTTCAAATGCACTGGGTAAAATTGCGAGAGTGTGTGAGAGTTGTCTAAGAGAAAATGGAATCAGTTTGAGCAGTTCTTTTGAACATGGCTAATTACGAAAAATAGATATACTTAATATATTCTTAAACTGTAGCCTTATTTTTAAAATAATTATAGATAACTATATATTTTTGAAAAGCTCATAATAAGATGAATAGGACTACGTAAAAATATACAGGGTATCCCATTTAAAAAAAACGTAACTTTGGGTCATGTATCAAAAACGACGGCCCCGAGTAAAAATCTGTCCACGCCACTGGATTCTACGTAAAAAACTCTATAAGAGCCAGTTTTTACCTTTTCGATACGTTAAAAGATAACCGAGATACGAGGGGTATCCCAAAATGCAATTTTTTCAATTTGGCGGGCTATGGAAAATCTGATTATGGCAGCTTGAGTTTGACAAAAAAGTGGCACGTTGTCGCGAAAACCTCAACCCTAAATATTTGCAAATAACGGAGATACCTTGAATTTACAACCAAAATTGGACACCCTGTACATGTTGAATTTTCTATTAACAAATATTTTAAAAACTCAGTTATGCCTTAATATTTTAATTTTGAATATCTCTACATATTAATCTATTATTTCTTATGGCAACTAGTCCGAGGCCCAGAGATTCTGATTCATTAAAATCAATTTTGTAAAATTTTTTTAACTCATCCCCTTTTTTAAGAATATTTTCTGGTGTTAATAAAAAGAAAACAAAATTTTTTTTTGGGCAATTGTGTATTTTCTTTGTTTTTTTTACGCACATAAATTTAAAAATATTCGTATTTCTCCGTAGGTGAATTTTCTTTATTATAAATTTTTCGTATAAGTGCGATACATCATTGTATTTGGGAGGTAATGAGCTTAAAAAAAAATTGAATAGAAAAGCCAGGAGGTACGTTTCAAAAATAATAAAGTTAATGGGGGTGGGGGAAAAAGCGAATATCGGAGGTGAAATTTAGAGGTACCATATTGTTGAGCGAAAAAAAAATGATCCTTTCAAATTTAAACTGTGTCCCAAAAATCAATAGTTTTTGAAATATTCATTGAAATATGTTTAGGGCTTTTTCACAAATCGCCTCGTATTTCATAAAATAACATATATTTTGCCAGAAAACAAAAGGGTCTTGTGAATGATTTTCGAGAAAGGCATTTTTTTTCTAATTTAACCGACCTCATAGAACTTACCGTTTTAAATATACTAATGGTGAGCATCGAAATTGTCACCACCCTGCATAATTCCTTAAATGAATTTTGTGATGTGGTTGTAAAAATTGATAATTTGCACGTGATTTTAAATCTTATAAACTTAAATTTTTACTTTTTTCTTAAATCAATGTGGCACCCAAAATTACATATTACTAATTAAAATGCATTAAAAATATCGCTTTTATTTTTAAGAAAAATAACAGACACGTTTTATATTTATACCTTATTCCTACCGTTACTCTTGACTTTGGCCCAACTGAAACAGTGACGGTAATGTAATTAATTAGTTCTAATAACACATTCAATAACCGTTTTTGTCATTAGCGAAAGTATTTATTGTATTTTACAAGTTCCTATGTACTACACCTACATAGGCACACACAAACAATAAAAAATATGGAATCGCGAAGATCAGAGACAGGCTGACAGCGGCGGGCGGGGCCAACCAGATTGAGATTTTCTGATTTTCAGAAATGAAATCTAGCTGTTCGGTGAATCCCGGATAAATACAGTAAATCACTTTTTTAAATTACTATTTACTATTAGTTAGTATATCAGTTGTATCGGATACAAGTAACATTATAGTTTCCCTTTGGATCCGTTTTCACCGGGCCCTTGGGGACTAGCGGGGGTGTAGTTTCGCTACTGAATTTCATCATTAAGCCTTTTCAGTTTTCTTTATGCATAATGCCAGTGATATTGCATGCTGTTTGCAGAGCAGAGGTATAGCCTATTCAGAATGCCTTCCTGGGTGGAGCAAACAATTACATCATTTAGCGACTAAAAGAAAAAAATGTCCTTTTTTTAGAAAGGTACTTGTACTGGTAAATTTAGCTTAAGTATTACTTATTACTTAAAAAAATATACTGCAAAATCTTAATCTGCTTAAAGTACTTCGTATATGTGCTTAAGTATTTTTTGTACTTTTAGTTCAGTATTTAAAAATAATTTTCTTTGTCAAAAGTAGGTACTTCAATATTAAAAATCGTTAAATTTCCTCTAGCCAGAAGTTTCCTCGTTATGGATCTTTCCTTTTATTAGGAATAGTGAAGTCCATAATTATTTAGTAACTTCTATATAATGTATTTTGAAATATTTGTTTTATCATATGATGTAAAATGACCTATCGAACAAATATCTCAAAGGATAATAACCCCGCGAGAACTTCGAAAACCCTAAGCGAACTTAATATTCGCCGTAACAAAACTTACACATTACCCAAGAATATTTCAAGACCAGAAGAAATTAATAAATAATGTATGTCTTTCTTTCAAAACGTATCAAACTATTGCAAATTTTCTTACAGGTTTAACTATTATCCTAAAATATATACCCCCTTGAATTATATAGGGACACATTTTTATGTTATATTCACAATAGCTCAGAATAAAACTATATAAGCTAGATTTTTAAATTGCTATTCTAACTAAATCATTAAACTCATTCTTGTGAGACACCCTGTACATGTAAATACACCTAAAAGTCTTTTTTCATAGCTAGATATTTCTTTTTATTCAAAAAGCTGCAAATGTATTAATAGTATTTGTCCCTTGAAATATTATTATAAACAAGCTTTTAAACGTCTACAAAATATTTGTCAGTAAATACATGTACAAAAAAATGCACTAAGCATTATTGCATTGTCTACTATAAGATTCTTAAACAGGACTTCAAGGGCCCTTATACAGTGTAGAGGGCGCCCGCCATTGTGGGCTTATGGTAATGCACTTTGTGAGCAAAATATCGCAGTCGTAAGCGCTTTTGACTTTTCAGATTTTTCCTTTCCATTCTTAATGGATGTCTAGAACATAGTTAAATACTTCGGATAGGTAGCGGTTTGTATTCTGAAATCTGGGACGAACATTTTAGGTAATGATAAATTAGAGAAAATTCACAAAATTTCATTCTGTGAAGTGTATAACAGATATAGAATACATTTAAAGTTTTGAAGACTAATATATTTTAGCTTTGCCAAAAACCAAAATTGGAAATGTTTTGAAATAGAGAGTTACTTAAGCAGTTAAACAAAGTGTCACAGAATAGGTGGACAATCTCTGAGATTCAAATAGAACAAGCAATAATAATGTTAGTTTGTCATGTAAAATTTTCTCCTCAACTGCTCAGCAACTGAGATATTCGTTTTTAAAATAGGGATCTGGAAAACAAGTTTTCCAAATAATTTTGATATCGTTTGGCGTAACTTCATAATATTTCAGTGATTGTTGTAATAGCTTAAGTTATTTAGGAAAATATTAAGAGTTAACGGTAGCGGAACGGGGTGGAGAGGGGGGGGGGTCGGAAAGGAACTTTTTTTAAATTTCTTTAATACACAATTTTTATCTGCGTAAAGATAAAACATCTTTTTTGTCGCTCAGACATTTTTAAAGATAAAAGGTCCTCCTTATCAATTTCCAAAAACTCACTCGTTTTCCAGAAAAACGATCATTTATAAAACAATGCATTTACTAAGTTGATTTACTTGAAAATTTGCATTGTCGGTAAAGTCCAGTAACTTCTGATTGACATTGAATAGTGACAGATTTTGACAAAAATGCAGCTTGTAGTAATAATTTTTTTTTATATAGGAAACTAAAATTTTTTGCTTTACTCTAAAATAATAAGGCATATTATTATGAAGGTTAAATTAAATTAATTGCGATTTAAAACTAACACTTGTTATGTTTCTTTTATTTTCCAAGGCCCACTATGGTTTTTTTTAGAACTATAATGTTTTGAAGGGGGTTGAAAATAGTGTAGATTGTATTATAGTGACCAGCAACAGAAGTAAATGATAATATAGTACTGATTTCAGTCGAAGAGAATCCAAATATATCAATGCGTAAAATATCTGAGGTATTACAACAAGTGCTGGACCCCGTATATACAACAAGTGCTGGACCCCGTATATTAATTGAGATAAACATGATTTCTTGATGTCTTCTAAAACTAGAGAAATAACCCTATATGCTAGTTGTTTAATTTTTATTCTATCTCGAATAACCGTAACAAGAAAGTTAGAGGGGAAACATTATAGCCTTCTACAGTGTCAAATTTTTCACTTTCAACTGTCATTATCTCCAAATCAGTTGAACGTACGTGAAAATGTTAAATACAAAATGTTTATTGAATTTTTAGTAAAATCAAAATGATAATATATAAGGCATTCCATTTTAAAAAATGCAATTTTTTGCTCCCCCCCCCCCCCTGTGTATTAACAAAGGTAAACTTGATTTCTATGTGTGTGTAACAATTTATATGTCGTCTTCCAATTCTTCTCATTTTAAGGTGATTTAGAGTAGTCCTGGAAACTGCTTTTTACTTTTTTGAAAAAGTCACCATAGGCGGAGGAAGAATATTTTGATTTAAACATTCGAATGTTTTAATTTAAAAATAAAATTGGAATATAAACCAAAGACAAATAAAGGATATTATTGTAGGATTAAATATAATTTTAAAAATATACAGGGTAGCCCAAAAATCTGTATAATCAAAGATGGCATAGTTTAAATATTCCAATATTTTTTCAAATTGATCATAAACATGGATACCTTAAAGCCTGTGATAAATGATATATCAAACAAAGTAAAACAATATTGAAAAGTGTTAACTAATATCTCATTGCTCCCCAGTTTGTAAATAACGTCGTCGTATTTCCAAAGCACAGATAGAATTAGATCGTTAATAAAATTTTGGGCTTTCCTCACATATTGTTTCTGTTATTTCTTAAAGCGACTGAGGTGAGCACCTGGCTTTTTTTAATTTTGACTTTTAAAAGCTCCAAATAAGTTCTGTAGCATTTAAATTAGGAGATCTTACAGGCCAGTTCATTATTTCCACATTATTATTTTCTAACGCCTGAATAATAATTTATAATCTACTTGGTACAGCGTTATCGTCTGTAACAATTAACTGTTCATCAAAATTATTCGCATAAGGCCCAATGATATTTAAAATACACTCATTCCGGTAAATACGAGGGCCGTTCAACAAAGACTAGGACTAGAACCAAACTTGTTTATAATAACTGGTGGTTACTGTACAACCATGTGAATCCATGTGCGTATACACCATGCCTTTGTGATCAAAAAATGTTATGACCATAGTTTTAGTGGCAGATTTTTGCGCACGTGCTTTTTTTGGAGGTGGTCCTCCTCTTTCTACCCAATGCGTACTCTGTTGCTTCATCTCCGGATCATAACAATACACCCAAGTTTCATCCGCAGTAATAATGGTCTTCCACCATTCTTCGCCTTCTTCTTCAACGCATTTTTTCCAGTATTCACAAACTGCTACCTTATTCGCTTTTTGATCTGGTGTCAGTATAAGCGGAATCCAACGAGCAGAAACTCTAGACTTGTTTAAATGCTTGTGTAAAAGAGTAAAAACACTTCCAACAGATATTTTAAGAATATTTGTGAGTTGTGGGATAGTCAGACGTGAATCTGTGCCAATAATTACTGCTACGGTATTGATGGTTTCCTCAGTTAGTGCCACAATAGGAGCACCTGGACCGCCTTGCAACTCACAACTTTTCCTGCCATTACTAAACTCTTTATGCCATCGAAAACAAGCAGATTTTGCCATAGACAATTCCCCAAAAGCCGTATTAATTATCGAAAAAGTTTCCGTTGCTGATTTACCAAGACGAACACAAAATTTGATCGCATATCTTTGTTCTTTCAATTCATCCATTACGATTCTTAGAGACGCGGTAACAATGTCTCAAATTTAGAATGGCGTCAAAAACAAAAAAATAATTTATGACAACTGACATTTCGCAAAATGAAAGAAGCCTACTTGGAAGATATTTTCTGATTTTTGGCGGTATGTAGCTCGTTGCACTGGGTCGTAAAAAATTCAGTCCTAGTCTTTGTTGAAAGGCCCTCGTATCAGCGTTGATAGTCCATTAAACTATAATAAATAAATATGTTTTTTTCCATTAATCTAAGGAATAATACGAGATTTTTCATTTGAAAGACGCCAGACTAGTAATCGCTTTAGTATCAGTGACATGCTTAGTGTGTCTTTTAATAAAACCTAGCAGTCTAAAACCCTTAAGCACTATGTTATCAATATGCAGATTAAATGTGAGGCTTTCATCGAAAATGACACCCAAATCGTTAAAAGATGTAACAACTTCGAGACTTATGTTGTTTATATAGTACGTGGAAAGAATGAGATTATTGCATTTAAAAAATCGGAGAACTTTACATTTAGTAATGTTAAAATTCAGGTAATTATTGTTACACCATTTGTCAAGTCTGTCAATGTCAGACTGCAATTGAATGGAGTCAAGGGAAACAGGAGAAAATAATTTTAAGACGTCCGCATATAAAAGGCATTTCGACACTTTAAAACAAGATACAATGTCATTTATAAAGAGTAAAAAGAGAATTGGGCCGATAGAAGCTCTGTGGGACCCCTGATGTTACAACAATCTCATTGGAAAACGAGCTACGCACGTTGACCTGTTGACGTGGATTAAAGACGTACGACTTAATCCACTCAATATGGCTTCCAGAAAGGCCAATCTGTTGCAATTTTGCTAGAAGAAGCTCATGACAGACACTGTCAAACGCCTTGGATATGTCAGTGTAAACGACATCAATTTGTTGGCCGGTTTCAACTGATGTTATTAGGTAAATTTGAAATACCGCCAGATTCGTAGTCATTAAGCGACCACGATATGTCGTATACTAAGTTCTGGCAAATTGCGACCACTTACCTTAATTCGGTTATTTTCCCAAAATTAAGTTCGTTAGCACTCTTTACTTGTTTATTTTTTTGTACTACCGACATTTTATTTCATCTACATTCACAACTCAAACATAGACCACCTTGAAACTGGTTATTTTTGCAAAACTAAGTTCGTAAGCACTTTTTAGTTGTTTTTTTTGCATTTGTCACTACCAACATTTTATTTCCTGTATATTTGCAACTCACACATGGATCATAAAAATAAAAATATATGTATTACAAAAAACAGTATATAAATCAATTTTCATCGATTAAAAATCTCCGAAACAATATCGAGTTAGAATATCGACCGCGCGACCTCTGAACAATTGAACTTCCGCATGCCGACGTGATGCCGCGACCGATCGATCTACTTATGAGAAGGGAGCAGCTGATGACCCAAATCGCGATTCTATATTCCATTTGCTATCACGTTCGGCTGCCGCTCGGTAGCTGTGAAATCTTCGGGTACTTTCGTCCAGCTTTAAGGTAATCAGGGCAATTCGGACTGCCCAGCCTAGTTTAGTATAGCGTATTTTATTATGCCTAAGGAACGCAACGGGCGGTTAATAGTGTAGCGTATTTAACGTTTCTCAAGGTTCGCGTTTTATTACAACTATTAGGAAAGACGGTCAAAGAAAACCAAGGTTCTAGCGTCGGTTCCAGGATTTTATAAACAAAAGATTAGAGAATTTATTGAAAATTTCAAACATACAAAAAACTTCAATAGAGATTCGGGTTACGGTTTGCATGTGGGGTATAAAGCCTGAATCTCTCCGAGTTCATTCAACGTTCAGATCACGTGGAGTAAATATCCCTGATGATGCATCGTGCAATCGAAGGCGAAACCTTGGATAGTAATTCCAATTTGACACGGTCTAATCTCAAGAACCATGATTTCTTAGTGGACATTACATACAAAGCAGGTTAATTGTCTCGCAGGCCAGAATTAATATATTGCTCAAATTAAAAAAAAACTATTAAAGTTTATTTTTGTTTTATTTCGGATTTCAATTAAGAATAAAATTATAAAATATTCAATTTCTATACGGATATAAATCCACTGTAGCTATTGTTATAGGCTTAATTATTTCAAAGTTGTAAGCGTTTGTCTGAAATATCGTAAAATGTAATTCTGTATGCCTGAAATTCAGCCGTTCTAAACATGAATATTTAAACTGAACCCCCTTTCTCACACCAAATTATTTCCATCCGAATTCTTTCGTGAAAAGTCACCAAAAAAAGAATAATTCAAGAAAATCCATCTCGCTAACGAGCCACTCGAATCGCTGTGGAGTCCCAGAACACGTACGAATAGGCAGGGCTGGATGAGCAAGCAAAAAAGGCTCCCGCGGGGCCCCCCGGGTTCGTATTGGGGTGGCCCTACACTGTGGGCTTGCGCTCCCACACGACGCAATCATAAGGAAATATCAGAACACGCCGAATTCCCATACATTTTAGTAAGGACACTTGCGACATGTTTTGTTCGTGGTCAGTGATTTTTGTCAATTTACGATTAATCGATTTGCTAGTCCAGGATACAGCGGTGAGATTTGTATAGGTACTTAAAAAATCACTTCTTTGTCCGCAAACTACTTGAGAAATTAATATAACGACTTATGATATGAAGTGAAATAATCTTAAGATTTTTCTATAACGCCAAGGTGAGGTAAAAGTTTTAACGGCAAACTCATAGGATGAAATATAATGAAGGTAATCGATATATTATTATATTTAATTACCTCCACACCATAGGCGCCGATTCCATGAGTAATTTATAGAATACTTTGTAAAATGTGTGTTATAAGAATATTTCTTTAGAGGAATTATTTTCCCATTAACGTAAGAAGGACTATTATAAACTAAGATAGAAAATAGCAAAAATGACATTAAAAAACTTTACAATATAATTTCTAGTGCAACAAATGATAATAAAACAAATTCGAACCCAAATCATGATATTACCAACAACAGTGGCGCAACTAGACGTCGACTTTTGGGGTGGCTCAAGCCCTGACACTTACAAGATAATATTGATTATAGGATAGAACCAATTTCAACCATTTTTTCGTACGGCTATGATTTAATTATAAACTCCCGATATTGTCTAAGTTTTTATGTTTCGGCTATATGTAATTTGATTAATATCTAAGACAGCTGTCAAAAAATATATATTTTTTTTTAATAAATTACGACACTTAAAGTTACATAGAACGATGAAACTCGTATATAAAAATTTTAAGGAGTTCAAAGTTATCACTTCTTCTGTTTTACTGGACCTGTTAACAGGAAACCTGCCTTTTTGGTCTAACCTGTATACCAGCCCAAGTAGCACATATAACCATATATCTAATTAGCTAAAATTGCTAGCCAAAATAACAGTTTTATTATAGTTTAAAGATTTTATGGTTGGGTTTATTAGCTACTTTTTTACTTTAAAATCGAGCTTTTTTAGCTGAATTCTGATTTTGTTTTTTTTCTTCATTTATATGATAGATTATCAATTGTTTCAAATTATGTAGAAATAGTATTAACAGAGCCAATCAGTGTAAGAATTTATGAGCCAAGAGGAAATGCAAACAACAAATCATGGTTTCGTAAAAATACGTATACTATGACTTATTGTGTAAAATATTCATTTGACGGTTGGTGGGGAGAAAAAACACTTGCGTAGGAACTTTTACTGTTAAAATAATCTAAGATAGGCACATAAAACACGCGCCTCTTCTTGAAACTAAAAATTTCGTTTTCCACATTTTTTTTTGATATAATTTACTAAGAAAATTCATTAAAGAGTCCCTAACGTAAAAATCATGCATGAAAATACACTTTTATAGGTAGAAAGAATATATTTGTTTAAAGTGGTCAAGTAATGGTTTTTGGATAATGGAAATTAGTTTAATTTTAACTTCAATCATGGCGGATCATAAAAAGCTTTGGGTTATTTTTTAACCAAATATTTATCAAATGGTAATAGTTTTCAAATGTAGCAACATTTACTAAAATTTTGCCAATAAAAATGCCTACTTGGTTTGCCTTTAGTACTTGCTAAGTCGGCGTTTTTCTATAATATGTGGTGAAATATTTAATCTTTTTATTAGACATGTTGTATGGTAAATAATTTATATCTCGTTTTTCTAAATAAATCTTCAGTTTGGTTAAGTATAGTTTTATAGGTTATAAACGTAAATTTGAATATTTTTTGGCAATATTAAAGCAAAAATAAGCGAAATAAAACTACCCAATTTTACTTTAATTTTGAAACAAAAATATGATAATAAAAACCATATTTTTTCCTCTCAATTTTTGTTGTCTTAAAATGTCATAATCTGGCATTCTTATATATCTATTATTACTATAATTGAACTTACATACTTGCTATAGTTGGCGCATTACCTTTCTGGAATGACGTCATTTTTGGTTATTTTTGTTTGATTTATGTTAACTGACAGTGACAAAAACATTTTCAAAAAACTCATTGTAGTTTCTTTACAACAGTCAATGCCGGTTTTGGTTATGTGTCTTTCAGAATATATTCGTCAAAATTGACATTGATTTGTTGTGATTCTTTTTAAACTTTTGCAAGATGCCGCGAAGATATAATCAGCAATCACAGCAAATAGTTTTGAATATCTTGGCTTTTTTTCAATTGGAAAAAGAGCAAGCTAAAAATGGAATCCTTCCGCAAACTGATAATATAATTGAACGAGCTTCAAATGCAACAAAACTTATCCATACAACAATCATAAATATTAAGAAAAGAGGAATAACGAGCGATGAATCCTTTACCTCCAGAATGTCTCAAAAGCAAAAAGAGGTAAAAAAAAATTACAGATTACTTAAAGAACAAAATAAGAGATACGATCTACTGCATGTATGCGAAAAATGAATATGTTACAATGCAGACTTTGCTTAAAAAACTAAAAGAGATAAATGAATATTTTAATTTTTCCATCACCTCGCTAAGAAAATACGTAAAAAGTATTGGTTTTAAGTGGAAGAAATCAAATAATAGAAAATACCTGATGGATTTGCCCCACATCGTCCACAAGAGAATCAATTTCTTGAGGGAATATGTCAAAAATCAAAATCTAGGACAAGATGCTTATACCACCGTATTTATTGATGAGACTTGGATTTTTAGTAAAGGTTCGTTTAGAAACAGCTGGCAGGATAACACTATGTCTACAAGTTCTAAAAAAGCTAGTGAAGGTCATCGATATATTGTAGTTCACGCTGGATCAAAGGAAGGATTTATTAAGGGGGCCAGTTTAATATTTAAAAGTGGACTAAAAAGCGGAGATTATCATGACAATATGAACAAGCAAAATTTTGAAAATTGGTTTAAAAATCAGCTGGTACCAAATCTTCCTCCAAAAAGTTTGATAGTGATGGACAACGCAAGCTATCATTCCGGCCTTTTAGAGGATATTCCAAGAAAATCATGGACAAAGCAGAGATTGATTCGATGGTTAAAAGAAAAGAACATTGACTTCCCAGAGAGGGCCATGAAGGATGAAATATGGAGCATTGTAGAAAAAAATTGTAACATTGAAAAAACATTCTACCTTGACGAATATGTGAAACCTTTGGGCCACAAAATACTAAGACTTCCTCCATACCATTGTCAATTTAATGCTATTGAAATTGAAATGCAATACATTGCTAGTCTGAAGGGGACACCATCGGACGTTTTGGCCATGTGGGAAAAAGCGATAAATGAAGTATCTTCAGAGCATTGGAAAAATTATGTCAGCCACACAGAAAGGGTAATCCAAGAAGCTTGGAAGACAATACAGAGATGTGATGCTTCAGACATTGCGCCACTTGTAATTAGTACCGACGAAGACAGCAGTGACGATGAAGAATTTAGTTCTGATTCTGAAGCCAGTGAAGGGGAGTAGTTTTTATTTTTAAAGTTAGTTAGTTATACATTAATTTCTCTCTTTTAGTTTTTAAAGCAAAGTCTGCATTGTAACATATTCATTTTTAGCATACACGCAATAGATCATATCTCTTATTTTGTTCTTTAAGTAATCTGTGATTTTTGTTTTTACCTCTTTTTGTTTTTGAAACATTCTGGAGGTAAAGAATTCATCGTTCGTTATTCCCCTTTTCTTAATATTTTTTCAGTATTGTCTGTAATTGAGAATTAAAATAATTTGATGAAAATGGGTAACTGGCGTCAATTTATTACATTGCAAACAAAGAATAAGACTAAGATGAAAGAATTTATATTAGTAAAGTCTTATTTGCAAAATAATTTTAGTTTTTGAAGTTATAATAGTTATTTTTGTATTAAATGAGGGTTTTTTTATGGCAATGAGAGTGTTAATTTTTTGCCATCCATTTTCGACAAGTTGCAGCGCTTTCTGTACAGAAAATGCCAATTTTAAATTCGCTTTAGCCAGTGCTGAACGCACCCCTCCTATCTACATCACTGCATACGTTTAGGTTAGGAATCATCGCTGAAATATAAATAATATAAGAAATACGTTATTTGAAACCAGCGTGACGTCATTCCAGAAAGGTAATGCGCCAACTATAAAATATGTTTGGTTGGCATTTGGGAAAAATGCCTACTTATTGATTATATTCTAACCTCGATTTCTATTGATTAAAAATGCCATATTCTGGCATTTTAAACAGCTATGCTTACGATAATTTAACTTCAATACTTACTAGAACATATGTGGTTATATTGTGGCAACAAAATTGACAGATATTTCTACTTTTAGGGCATCCAATATTAAAAAAAAAAAGTTGGAGGTTTGATTATCCTATCAAAGATATTTTTTTGGCCAAATAATTATGCTATAGCCCATCTACATTAAAAAGTGCTACTTTTGGAGCCAAAAAATGGAATTTGAAGCGAGCTTTCATGGCTAGAAAACAAACCAAGAATCGTTTGCCAAAATTTGACAAATCTCTGGTTTTTATGTGTCTTTTACGAAAAACTGTTAGGCAAAAAAGCTCATCAGCTAATTTGTGCTACTTGGGAGACGAACATGGTTTTGATACAAAAAATTAAATAACAGAAGTTTTGCCGTTTTTTGGAATATCACCTCAATTTCATTTTAAATACGTATAGTCGAGAAAGATTAAGTATCTACATCACTGACTTCCATGATTTTTCAATGTTAGAACATTTTCCCCACCTATTTCTGTTTTCAGTTAGACTATTATCGGTTTTGTGTAAACAAAATATGATTTTTTTTAGTCTTTTAAACCCCTTAAAAAGATCGTTTACACTTTTCACTATTTCTCAAACTTTTGTGATCCATAACTTCAAAATAAGCGCGCCCTTACGTTTTTGTAAGCCCAGATAGTGTCCAATTAAATTGATCAAAAGTATACAAGATGCTAAATTAGAAAAAAACCTATGTTTATTTCTTAACTAAAAAACGGAAGATGCAAGAGAAAAATAAACTATGCTACAGAAGAATACCTTCTTACCCATTTTTACAAACAAAATGGAGTTTAAAAGTTTTGGTTGGCCCTCGCGAATCGATTGGCGGGGGGGCTAATTTTAGGGTCAGCCCTTCCCCCTAGTTGCGCCACTGAGCAACAATAATAACATAAAATGTAAAAACAATAAAGTTATGGCCAATTTCTGCAACAATTCTTTTATTAATAATGAATGAAATGTCCAAAGAAATTAATACTCCAGTAAATGCCAATAAAACAAACTCAACTTTATTATCCTTAATGTTTTTAAAACCAACAAATAGTAATGAAATTATAGAGCACATAAATACCCTTAAGAATAATTGCGCCAGGATTGTGAATATTTTCCATGCCAATTTAGTAATCCCCTTAACATAATTTTTAAAAGAGGTGTAGTTCCAAGAAATTTTAAAACTGCAGTTATTTCTCCTATACATTAAGCTGGAGATAAATCTAAATAAATAACTATAGGCCGATAAGCGTTATTAATACATATTAATATTATATATATATATATATATATATATATATATATATATATATATATATATATATATATATACAGGGTCCTGCAGCTCACCTCCCGTCTTTTATTATACCTAAACCATTTATTTTAGAAAAAATATTTAAAAGCCACTATATGCTGTTGATTAGAGAGCACATTTTAAAAATATTCTTGATTATACAGGGTGTTACAAAAAATAGTGGCGCATAAAAGTTGAATTTTTTAAAATGGAACACCCTACATTTTTTTACATTTTTGGAACACTCTTTGCCTAGTCTACAGACTCCTAGAATATTATCTCTCTTTTTTTAATAGTTTTTTCGGAGAAAAAAGGTAAAATCGAAGAAAAAAAAATTATAGTCTACATTTAAAATATTTATAAAAATTAGATAAAACATCTTAAAAGCTAAGGTAACCTAGTAGCTTACTGCAAAAGGTTTATAGTTATTCTGCTACGAGTATTATAAGTCTTACTTCTACAGGGTGACCCAAATTCCATGTCAAACGTTGCAAAATAAAAAATTATTTTTCTCCATTTTTTTAAATGGAACACCCTATATCTTTTTTTTCTGTCAGGTACAGAATTAACAGATCAACATTTTTTATTATTACACTTATCTCAAAATTCCTGAAGGTTTTTGAAATATTCTTAAAAAACTAATGTTGTACTTTGTTTTTCAGTACGATAATTGAATAACCTCACTAGTAATGTTCATACCTTCGCGATTTTAAATATTAGATAGGTCAGCGTAGTTCTAGCTATGGGGAAAAACCTAAAATCCTAACATTTTTTCTAATTACGTTTGCTGCATAAAATTTAAATTACTGCCAAGAGTTAAGGCTCGACTTAAGGTGTAACAGCTTTATTTAACATTATTAACAAATATCTAATTATTGCTAAAATTAATTTTTACTTAGAACATATGTTCGATATGTCTTCCATTCTCTTCGAGGCATAAACGAAGACGGGTATGAAAAGATCTTCCTACTATTCTTAATACTTCGGGCGTAATACTTTGAAATACGGTTCTAATCCGTTGCTGCATATTTTCGGGATTTGTTGGAGGTTTGTTGTAAACAATTTCCTTAACGTAGCCCCATAGAAAAAAATCTAATTTCGTTAGATCAGGCGACCGAGGCGGCCACGCACTTGCTCCCTGTCTTCTAATCCATCGATCTGGAAAATTATTATTTAAATGATCCCTAACTGGCAACGAAAAATGTGCTGGAGCACCATCTTGTTGCAACCACATTGTATTTCTCAGATTAACCGGCAAATTTTCGCACAAATTTGGCAAGTGATTTTCTAGGAAGTCGAGATACATGGCTCCAGTTAAATGTCCATTAAAAAAATGGGGACCAATAACATGTTCACCAATAATTCCCCCCCACACATTAACTGACCATCTGTGTTGTAGATCAAGCTGCCTAAAAATTCTTGGATTATGGTCGGCGTAGTAATGGTAGTTATGACGATTTACAAATCCGTTCTTATGAAATGTGGCCTCATCAGAGAATAAAACTTTATCAAAAAAATCAAAGCTTAACCTAATTTTAGCTTGTGCCCAATTACAAAAGTCAACACGTTTCTCAAAATCTGCTGGAAGGAGTTCTTGATGCAACTGAATATGATATGCATGAAATTTATGGCTCTTTAAAATTCGCTGAACAGTTCTTTCGCTTACTCCTACGGCATCCCCGACTGCTTTTTGGCTAACAGAAGGATTTTCCGTGACAGCTAATAGCACAGCTAATTCATTTTCTTCCGTTCGAACGGGCCTATTTCTAACTGGTCTTGTATAATTTACATTTCCCGTTGCCATAAATCTCTCTAATAAGTTCGTCATGCTCCTTCTGTCTGGGTGCCTTCGTTCTGGATAATTTTGCGCATAAATCCTACTGGCCAAAAAGGCATTTCTATGCGATTCTCCTAACACAAAAATCATATCAACCAATTCTTCGCGGGTGTACTCCATGACGATAGAACGTTCAAATAAAACTTCTAAACAGTGACGCAAACAAACGAAAAATGAACTACGTAGAAGGTAAAGACCACTATATGAAAAATCCGATAATTATTTCAATTTGTAAAACTTAAAAAACGAATAAGTAAATTGCCGATATGTTTTAGTTGTTTGACAGTTTCTAGACAATTTGTTTTTCATGGCCTACTTAAATTCTAGTTAATAATTTGGGCAACACTTGTCAATAATATAATATTAGTTTTCTTGCTGCAAGGGGTTGCACCTGCAAGATATTGCGCGCAATTTGTCTTGCAGACTGTAAAGCGGCAGTTGTATTTCAATTGCAAGTGTCAGCGTATGCCTTTGTGCAAGTCTCTTGCAACTTGTAGGAAGACCTGCAGCATGTAAAATGTCTTTACGGCTTAACTCTTGGCAGTAATTCAAATTTTATGCGGTAAACGTAATTACAAAAAATGTTGGGATTTTAGGTTTTTTCCCATAGCTATAACTACGCTGACCTATTTATTATTCAAAATCGCGAAGGTGCTTACTTATGAACATTACTAGTGAGGTTATTCAATTACCGTACTGAAAAACAAAGTACAACATTAGTTTTTTAAGAATATTTCAAAAACCTTCAGGAATTTTGAGATAAGTGTAATAATAAAAAATGTTGATCTGTTAATTCTGTATCGGACAGAAAAAAATATATATAGGATGTTCCATTTTTCCACATTACTATTGAGTTTATTCAATTATCGTACTGAAAAACAAAGTACAACATTAGTTTTTTAAAAATATTTCAAAAACCTTCAGGAATTTTGAGATAAGTGTAATAATGAAAAATGTTGATCTGTTAATTCTGTACCGGACAGAAAAAAGATATATAGGGTGTTCCATTTGAAAAAATGGAGAAAAATTATTTTTTATTTTGCAACGTTTGACATGGAATTTGGGTCACCCTGTATAAGTAATAACTTAATAACTATAAACCTTTTGCAGTAAGCTACTAGGTTACCTTAGCTTTTAAGATGTTTTATCTAATTTTTATAAATATTTTAAATGTAGACTATAATTTTTTTTTTCTTCGATTTTACCTTTTTTCTCCGAAACTATTAAAAAAAGAGAGATACTATTTTAGGAGTCTGTAGACTAGGTAAAGAGTGTTTCAAAAATGTAAAAAAATATAGGGTGTTCCATTTTAAAAAATTCAACTTTTATGCGCCACTATTTTTTGTAACACCCTGTATAATCAAGAATATTTTTAAAATGTGCTCTCTAATCAACAGCATATAGTGGCTTTTAAATATTTTTTCTAAAATAAATGGTTTAGGTATAATAAAAGACGGGAGGTGAGCTGCAGGACCCTGTATATATATATATATATATATATATATATATACATTACTCATCAAAATTAACTCACCACTATAAACTGCACAGCATTTCAATGTAGATTTTCTTGCGAACCGCTGAACGGATTTTGATGAATTTTTTTTTATGTAGATTTGTCTATTGCTAGAGGGGTCAACAATGAGAGTAATTTTTCTCTAGAATATTTGAAACACCCTGTGGATCGTTTCAGCCGTAACAGCAGGTATACGCTTGATGCAAAATATCAATATCTCTATTTTTAAATGAAATACAGAGTAAAAGATTAAAGCTAGTTTATTTTAACAATTTAAAAATAACAATAATAACAATATTGGTGGCAAGGACAAAATTAGAAAAAAATTGAGAATATCAATATCGCGTGTTTCCGCCTCTACTCTGAATAACGGCTTCACATCGACGACTCATACTAGACACAATGTGTCTAATCTGCTCTTGATCAATGTCGTTCCATAAATTTGTGACAAAATTTTGAATGTCGTCAAGAGAGGCTGGTAAGGGCTGATGGTTTCTAAGTTGTCTGTCGATGATGTCCCACAAATGTTCAATAGTTCTTGCACTATACGAGCGACGCCGTGGGGTCTTGCATTGTCGTGCATTAACAAGAAATGTTGACCTATGTAAGGAGCAATATGTTCAGATAAGATGTCAGTAATGTACCGTTCACTATTCAATGGATCACCATGTAAAGAAATAAGTTCTGTTCGGGCAGTCAAAGAAATTCCTCCCCAAACCATTACAGAACCTCCATTAAATAGCGTGGTTTGACGAATGTTATACTGTGAATAACGCTCATTTGGCTTGCGTAGTACTCGTACGCGTCGGTCGGAGCTGTACAAACAAAACCTCGACTCGTCCGCGAACAAGACTCGCTCCCAATCCTCAAGATTCCAGTTTACATGCTGTCTGGCGAATTGCAGTCTCGCTCTACGATGGTTTGCGTTTAACCTCGGCCCTCTTGCTGGAATTCGTAATCCTAAATTTTGTTCTGCAAGTCGTCTTCTTAGAGTGGATACACTTATTTGGACGTTATGTGTAGCGTTAAGTTGTACCAGAAGATTTCTTGCTGTTACAAGTTAAAAACGTTCTCTCAAAGCACGTAACCGAATGAAACGATCCTGGTTCACTGTTGTTCCTCGGTGTCTTCCTTGCCCATGGCGTGATCTTTAGTTTGCTCAAAACGGTGGACAACGCGCGATATTGATGAATGAGAAACTCCCAGTCTCCCAGCTATAGCACGGTAGCTTAATCCTTCCTCGGTCAATGTAATTGCTGCTACGCATTCGTCACGAGACAAATTCCTTGTTTGACGCTCCATAGCCAAAATTTTAACACTTTTCAAAGATAAAATTGACACATAATAAACAAACATGACAGTTTGTCAAACTTGTTCATTTCATGGCCTACCCTATTTTAAGATGTTGAATTGCTAAAATAAACTAGTGCGCTTTAATCTTTTGCTCTGTATTTCATTTAAAAATAGATATTGACATGAAACAAAAACCAAATTGTTAAGAAAACATCGAGCTATAATCTGCATCAAGCGTATACCCGGCTGAAACGACCCACAGGGTGTTTCAAATATTCTGGAGAAAACTTACTCTCATTGTTGACCCCTGTATATGCTCAAAACTAAAATTTTAATAAAAACTCACATCGCGGCGCTTTTAGCAATAAATAAATCTCCATTTAAAAAAAAAATTCATCAAAATCCGTTCAGCGGTTCGCAAGAAAATTCACATTGAAATGCTGTGCAATTTATAGTGGTGCGTTAATTTTGATGCGTAGTATATATATATATATTTTTTTTTTCTTAATTATTTTCTTGGGCCTAGGTTAACTTATTGAGAAGTAAAATTATAATTCAATCGACGTTTCGCTCATTATATTGAGCTTTATCTACAATAAAAACATGTATAGTTAGTATTTAAATTTTAAAATGGTTAAAACATTATTGAAAAAACATCACTCAAAAAAACATTACATTTAAAACAAACTATGATCATGAAAACAAAAATACATTTGAAACAAAATTAATATTATACAGAGTACGTACCTTGGAAACGTGTCAGTTTTACGAATGGTTTGCGTTTGCAATAATTTCGACACGTCTGGAATTCTGGTAGATAAAAACGAGACACATTTTTTCTTTTTTTTATATTTATTTAGATTTTTATTGCTGTACCGAGTTTGGGTTTACGATCTTACTGAAATGTACAGGGTTTTATATATGGAGTGGTTTATTTATTTAGATTAATTTACTTAGATTTCAGATTATGATAAATGTGGCTTACGTTATTGATGTCTTTTTTATCGTTGACGGCATCTTTCTCTTTTTTAACTTGTATCATTTCTTTTATTGTGAGTTTTCGATAATTAGTTTCTTGCTCTAATATTTTGGTTTGTTTAAAATCGAATTCATGTTTTTCTGTATGTTCGTGTTTGTGGAGTGCAGTAGATGCATTTTTTGTGTATTTGTGGCCGTTTAATCGACTATCTATGTATTGTGTTGTCATTCCTATGTACTTTTTTTGGGCAATTTAAACATGGAATAGAGTAAACTAGGTTTGATATATTTTTTTTTATTACTTTGCTTTTCAAGGGAGTGAAAAGACCGTTTAGTAAATTCTGTGCTTGATGTGAGTGATGTTTTTTCAATAATGTTTTAACCATTTTAAAATTTAAATACTAACTATACATGTTTTTATTGTAGAAATTAAATATCTCGAGAAAGCTCAATATAATGAGCGAAACGTCGATTGAATTATAGTTTTACTTCGCAATAAGTTAACCTATGCCCAAGAAAATATTTATATACGGTTAAAAAAAAACGAAAAAAAAAATAATATATATATATATATATATATATATATATATATATATATATATATATATTAGTTTAGAAATGTGGGTAGTGGATATTTCTCAGGCGAACAATTCCAGTTCTGAGCATGCGCGGACGCGAGTTTGCCATATGTCGTGTAAATTCTAGTAATTTTTTACCCGAAACTCATATTTAGCGATATAATACTTGAATTTCCTAATTTTCCTAGTATTATACCTCTAAAACTGAGATGCAATAACAGAAAAAACTACTGGAAGTCATAATTTTGTAATTATTTTATACTGAAATCTTATAAATTAGAAGGAACAAGCACAATATTCTCAAGCCGACAACGCCGTATGTTTTCAAGTCTTGGCGCCTGTTTTTTATGTCTAACCAAACTTTTAACAACTTATCAAATCAAACATTTTGATTAAACAGATTAATATTCGTTTTGAATCGTTGTCAGTTAATAAGTTTATAAAAAATAGCTTTAATCAACCTATTACGACACATTTCATTGCTAGGTTCTAGTAAAGACGTTTTGCTATGCGAAAAATGCCTAAACCAATGTGATTTGTTTGGTAGTTGTTACATATGGGCAGAAATGTAAATAAAATAAGTTCCTTCTGTGGTTTACCGATAAATATTTTTTACCTTAGGTTCTGTCATTAACGGTTCCTACAGCCGACGTCCTTTAATATTGAACCACCCTGTATAACTAGATTTAATTTTAATTTGAAATTCTTCGTATAAACAACCCGCGTTCATTACAGCAATTATGTACGCTTTATTTTTGAAAACATTTCCCTTCCGATTTCTAAATCCCCAGTGCTGATCGGCAGTACGGATAATAATATTACATTTTCAATATGCCAAGTGAGCATGAGGGAAGCAAGCGTAATGCCATTATTCCGGTAAATATAAACTGTACGGGAAGTTAAACTGGTCTTATTCCATATTAAAACAACCCTCGGGGCCTTTGCCAGGTTACGGCATCGGGTTTCCCTCCGTAATCCCCGATAATTTGTTGAACGAACGCCTGACTCAGGTATTTTGAATCTTTAAGTCAGATTTAATTGATTCTGAGGGAGGGAGTAGGTATCACGTCAGATGTATATAAATATTTATATTCCTTGTATTTTAGATATTAATTCAATTAAAATATGTACAGGGTGTCCGGATTTGGCTGCAAAAGCGCTTATTTTTAAAGGTAGAACCTTGCGGTTTTCACGAACCTGAGCAAATTTTTTGTGAAACTCATGAAGCCGTAAACAAAATTTTCATAGCCTTCTTCGTTTATGACATACAGGACGAAATAGAAAATTTTGCATTTTGGGACCCCCCTTGTATCTCGGTTATCCTTTAACTTAACGCAAAGGGAAAAATTGCTGCTTATCCAGTTTTTTACGCTGGATCCAGTGGCGTAGTCATATTTTTCATTTGAGTTTATATTTTTTAGATATGACCCAAAGTTGTATTTTTTTAAATGGGACACCCTGTATATTTGTCCAGAAATTGATTTGTCCTTTTAAAAGCTTCTCAAAAATATATAATAGTATGGGTCTATTTTAATAAACAACAACAAAAATCCTAATTTTTATAATTATCATCCCAAATTTTGCAGTAGGCCATGCAAAACAATGCTGCCTTTTATTTAAAGTCGTTACCAATATCTACATCCTAACAATAAATCAAAATAAATATGTAATTAAATCTATTTATCAAAATATGTATTGATAATTTCGCACCAAAAAAGTACCACCTACCCAGATTTATGTAACACAAGAACAAAACAGTAACAAATTATTATGTAACAAGCCTTTCAGCAAAAATTAACTGTCGTATAAGAACTACAGTAACCATGGAAATCAAAAGAACTGTTCAAACTGATTTCCATTTTGTTCTATGCATGCTTCGCACAATTTTCGTATTCGTTTTAGGGAATTAAGCAAAATAACGGGATGATTTTGTAAATAGCGAAAATTTTCTCTTATTGCATTTCCTAAATCTTGGACATTATCATAGTGGTCTTTCTAAATTCTATTTTCCAGATATCTCCATAGAAAGAAATCTAAAATCGACAAATCTGGGGACCTAGGGGGCCATCTTATAGGTCCATTTGTTCCGATCCATTGATTGGTAAAATTATTGTCCAGAAATAATCTCGTCATTCCAGAATTGTGTGCAGGAGCATCGTCCTGTTGAAAATAAATTTCGTTTATTTGCGCTAGAGGAACATCGTCAAGTAATTCAGGTATAGCTGCCTCTAAAATTTCTATATAGCGATTGGCTGTGAGATTTCCCTCAAATATATAAAATTTTATATGTGTTCCTAATATGAAGCAGGACACATTTAGACCAAACCTGCCCTGCTGTCTTCTGGGAAATATTTGGTGTTGATTTTCCTGGGACCAGAATCTACTATTGTGCCTATTGAGTATACCAGAATTACTGAAATGTGCTTCGTCTGACCATATAACCTTCCTTTCAAAATCTCTAACCATATCGCATCTTTCTCTATGATCTTCTGCCAATTGCAGAAGACTACCCGACGCTCTGCATCCCCTGGCTGTAAGGCTGCACGAGCCTAAATTTGCATGGGTGGTATTTGTGCTTTTTTAGAATTTCTTGAACTCTAGTTTTTGGAATCCCTATGCTCTTTTCACTGGCCCTACAAGAGTTTGTAGGGTAAGCTTCTGTATTAGCCAAAACCGTAATTTCCTCAGCCTCCCGATTTTCTTTATTATATGTTTTCGTACGAGGTTTGATAAATGATCCGTGATTAAGTAAATTCTTTTTTATCCGATAAAAAGTGGATATATTAGGTTGCCTCCTTTCTGGATATCTAAATAAAAATTGAGCAATAGTATTTGAACATACCTAAAAATTAACTACTTACCTGTTAAAATACATCTCAGAAGCCGCTTCAACATTTTCATTACTTAATATAAAACAAGCTAACATATCGTACTTTTCATAATGTTCGAAAGTTTGGTTTTCTTCCATAATAATACAAATATATTTTTACACAATAAATAAATACAAAAAACTAGAGCTATATTGTATATACGAGTACAAAATTGGGAAATGTCATTTGCTTCCAAGAAAACATAAGAAAACGGCATCGTTTTGCATGGCCTACTGCAAAATTTGGGATGATAATTATAAAAATTAGGATTTTTGTTGTTGTTTATTAAAATAGACCCATACTATTATATATTTTTGAGAAGCTTTTAAAAGGACAAATCAATTTCTGGACAAATATACAGGGTGTCCCATTTAAAAAAACACAACTTTGGGTGGTACCTAAAAAATAACAACTCAAATGAAAAATATGACTATGCCACTGGATCCAGCGTAAAAAAACCCTTTGCGTTAAGTTAAAGGATAACCGAGATACGAGGGGGGAATTTTCTATTTCGACCTGTATCTCATAAACGAAGAAGGCTATGAAAATTTTGTTTACGGCTTCATGAGTTTCACAAAAAATTAGCTCAGGTTCGTGAAAACCGCAAGGTTCTATCTTTAAAAATAAGCGAGATACCCTGCTTTTGCAACCAAATCCGGACACCCTGTACAGGGTTTTTCCGTATATTTTTCCACCCACCTAGAGAGTTTATTTCAATAGATACGGAAATGTCGTAAATACAAAAGTTGTTGGGTTTTTTATGAAAATTTAGAATATTATACCATTAGTGCGAAAATATTATTGGAAATGTCAAATTTTGACAGATTGTCAGTTTTTTTTAAATGAAACACCCTGTATATTAAATCATATTCTTGAAGATCCTTTTTTTTTCTAATTTCAAATATATATATACTTTTAATATATTCTGTCAATTAGTTTTGGATATATAAGCGTTTAAACATTAAAGAAATGGTAAGGTAATTTGCGTTCAAACATAGTGAGCCATGGTCAAGACAATTGCAATGAACGACGCCTTTTTGACGTTTACCGGTCAGAAGTCTCTATTTACGAGCATTTTTAATATCTAATAGGTTGGAGGATGGGTTATTCGGAAAAAGAGAAACTCGGCATGATAGAATTATTTTATTTACATGGTAAAAATGCATCGATAGCTCGTAACGAATATCATAGACGGTTTCCAGATAGACCAACACCGACTCGTAGCATAATATTAAACATCGTTAAACAATTGACTGAAAGAAAAACACTTAAGCGAAAAGTTAGAATAGTGGAAAGAAACAATACCATAAAAAATCAATAATATAAAGTAGGTAAATAATAATATTAGTTTAAAGAACTAACAGTGGCGCAACTAGACATCGACTTTTGGGGGGCTCAAGCCCTGACATTTATAAGATAATATTCATTTGAGGATAAAACCAATTTTAAAGAAACAATGACTTTTTGTGCATGATATTTTTCGAAATCAACAAAGTCATAAAAGTTTTCATGTTAGGTTTATCTTATTCTTAACACTACAATGTATACAAAAAAATGAAATAAATTTGCCATATTTCGCCGTTTTTCAAAATACTACCTCTTTTTTATTTTAAATATGTATAATCGAGAAAAAATGTAAGAGTCTGCGTCAATGAGTTCAGGAATTTTTTAGTGTTACATTTACCCCAACTAGATCTATTTTCAATTTGACTATAACCGATTAGCGTCACAAAATATAAACTATGAATGCTTTTGAACCCTTAAAAAACTGAATATCTACGCCTATGGCATTCTAAATCGAAATTGTTAAGACACAGTCCCAGTCTATTTATGGTACAAGTTTGAAACGAATCCAAATTTTACAGCATTTTTTTGTACGGCTACGATTTAATTATAAACTCTCGATATTGTCTAAGTTTTTATGATTCTTATTATATTATTAATTAATATATATATATATATATATATATATATATATATATATATATATATATATATATATACAGGGTTATGATAAATTAAGGAATAAATTCATTATCTTGGAAATTAAAAAGGTAAGAGAAAAACGCTGGAACCCGTCGATTTAGATTTATGTTTACGCATATTTAGAAATTATTTTAAACTATACAGGGTCACTCAGAAAAGCTGTACAACTGTCATCTTTGATTTTTTCAATACAACGCCTTATTTTTTCCTGCTGATTTGAATTCTCTATGAAATTCTAGACATTTTTGGTATAACATAACCTATACTGAAAATCAACAGTTATCGAAATATGTTTATCTAAATAAAACATAAAACACTTATCAGGAAATTAAATAACACAACTACTTTATTAAATTTTGAAAATGTCCACCATTTACAGCTCTACAATGCCCTAGACGATGGAAAAACTCTTGTTGCACATTAGTAACTGTATCACATTGAATATTTCTTATAACAGTTCGAATACGATCCTTAAGAATTTCAATAGTATGTGGCTTATTTTTATACACTTCGTTTTTCACATACCCCCAAAGAAGAAAGTCTAACGGGCTTAAGTCCAGCGATCTTGCCGGCCACTCTATTGTCCCACGTCGCCCAATCCATCGTCTCGGAAAGGTTTCATTTAAGTATCTCCTGACATCAGCTGCAAAATGGGGTGGTGCCCCATCCTGTTGATACCATAACAGTACACTGGGAAGATCCGGATCGTTTACATTAGGATGTAGGGTAGCTAATGCTGATATAAGATTCTCTTCCAAAAATTGAAGATACATTTGCCCCGTTAGTAAGGAATCAAAGAAATATAGACCTATAACTTTATTGCCTTCAATACCTGCCCATACATTAACACTTTGACGATACTGTGTATGACTTTCCCTGTACCAGTTAGGATTTTCTTGTGCCCAGTGTCTAAAATTTTGTTTATTTACTTCTCCATTGAGACAAAATGTTGCCTCATCGGTGAAACAAATTCTTTTGACAAATAATGGATCATGATTACACATGTTGGTCATAATTTCGCAAAACTCGTTTCTGCGATCTGAATCATCATTTACTAATTCTTGAACGAATTTCACTTTATAGGGATAAAAATTTTCTTTTTTCAAAAATTTGGAAACTGTTGTTTGATGTATATCATTATCATAGGCTGCGTCAGTAGTTGAGGAATGTGGATTATCTTGAAAAGGTAAGAGAACGTCTAGTTTCTTTTCATCTGAGATCCTAGGGCGACCTTTTCCAAAGTGGTCCGTAACACTACCAGTATCCGTCCATTTCCTTTCTATTTTGCTCACTGCAGACTGAGTAATAGGTTGCCTATGAGGATATCTGTTGTTAAACAGCTGACAAACTTCTTTTTGTGTCCTAGTCTTATCACCAGTACCAAGCATTATTAGAATTTCAATTCTTTCTTTCTCTGTTAAAAACAATATTTGAAATCAAAATAGTCATTTTTCTGTGTGACAACACAGTGACAGTGACAAAGTCATTTTTCTTTGGGATTACGCGACAGACATAGGTAGGGTATACAAATGTCCGATAGGTTATTAAATACACAAGTTTTATTTAGATAAGAATATTTCGATAACTGTTGATTTTCAGTATAGGTTATGTTATACCAAAAATGTCTAGAATTTCATAGAAAATTCAAATCAGCAGAAAAAAATAAGGCGTTGTATTGAAAAAATCAAAGATGACAGTTGAACAACTTTTGTGAGTGACCCTGTATAGTTTAAAATAATTTCAAATATGCGTAAAAATAAATCTAAATCGACGGGTTCGAGCGTTTTTCTATTACCTTTTTAATTTCCAAGATAATCAATTTATTCCTTAATTTATCATAACCCTGTATATATATATATACATATTTTTTTTTCTTCGAATAAATTATCGAATTTCAAAGTTACATAAAATGTTGAAACCCGTATATAAAAATTTTAAGGAGTTCAAAAGTTAGCACTTCTGTATAACATAATATACAGGGTAAGTCTGGCAAGCGAGACCCCGCTTTGTTTCTATGATAGCTGGGAATAGAAAAAAAACTTCATATAAAGTATTTATAATATTCAGCGAACTTTATTTTGTGAGGAGCGTTCACTATACAGAGTGGTTCAGAAAAGTTGGGCGTGGTCCAACTTTGCATTTTTTAATGTAACCCTGTATTTTTTATTTAATTTTTGGATTCAGCTTGTTTTGTGTAACATACTATTATCGTAAATTTATTTGTTTTCGCCAAAATAATACTGGAAATTTTTTTTATAGCTTTCTTGCCTTGCTGCATCAAAATTTACTGTTATTATTGGGGCACTCAAGGGGGGTTTTGGGGGGCAACCCCCCTCTACTCTTAAATTTATTTGACTATCCTTGTATTGTTATCCATAATTTGAGTGAGATGTCAAAATTTTAAATAATACGAAAGAATTCACAGCCAAATTTAGACCAATATTACGCTTCTCAAAGTTAACAAAAAGAATTGAAATACCCCCTCTTTACAAAACGCTTTTAAAACGTCCCCGGATATAGTTTCGAAATCAAATGAAATGTTTCCTTATGTGATCACTGTCTATCACGAAAAGACGTCTTAAATTGAGCCTGTGATAATTAATAATAATAGTCTAAACATGTGCGTAGTAACTATGGTGGTTGTTCTTTTGCTTGTGTTTACCTATCGCTGTCAAGTATCGAAGTTATCTAATTACAAGAGTTGTTTATTTTCTACATTCATAATTAAAGATGAATAATAACCGACAGTTTTCAAATCAGCAAAACGTCGTCGGTATCAAATGAATTTTCCTGATAGAAGACAACCAAGCTGTCAGGTATTTCGCAAAGTATTGCTTCATTTCAGAACAACCGGTAATAACAAGTAAGAAAAATCAGTTCATAATGAGTATACAATCCAAATTCAGTAGCAGATGATCAGAATATTTCGCAGAGCACAGTATCCCGAATTATTAGAAAACATAAGTATCATCCTTATCACCTCTGTCTGAACCAAGAAGTCGATGGGGATGATTTCCAAAACAGGGTAAATTTTTGTAGAGATCTTCAAACGAGAGTTACTGAAAATAAACCATTTTTGAGAAATATTTTATACACCGACGAATCTTTTAAAAGTAATGGAGCTGTTAATAGACACAACATGCACTATTACAGTACTTGTATGAGAGCTGTAGACAATCAAATAGTTGGGTCTCTAAATGTATGGGGCGGAATTTTAGGATCGCAGGTTATTGGACCACATTTTTTGACGGCACTTTAACGGGCGAAATTTACTTAAATTTTTTAAGAAACGATTTGCCTACATACTTGAGAGGTCCCTCTACAGGTTTGACAAGTTATGTGGTACCATCACGACGGGGCACCTCCTCATTATTCCCACATTCTTCGCAGTTATTTGGATCAAACTTATCCAAACCAATGAATAGAAAGAAAAGGGAGTATAAACTGATTGATCTTACTCCATGTGATTTTTTCCTTTGGGGATATATCAAAGAACAAGTTTATGTAATTCCACCAACTACCATCGAAGATATATATATATATATATATATATATATATATATATATATATATATATATATATATATATATATATATATATATATATATTACTCCTGTAACACTTTTAGATGTGATGGAAAATAATAAAAGATGTTTACAACTGTGTATCGAACAAAATGGAAACACGTTCGAGCATTTGAGAGTTTAACATTTTGAAATATCCCAAACTTTGTCCAGTGGTTTTATCACGTTTAATTGTTTTAATAGTTTTTACGTTTTCTACCGCTAATTAACTGTTACTTCCTTGATTATTTGTTTAGTTATTAATAAATAAAAAGTTAAAATCGAAATATTGTTGTTTACAAATAAATATTAACTGATGCAATTTTAATAACAATGCTTGTTACTGGTATTGGCTGCAGCTGGTAGGTGCTTCACAATCGTAGAGGGAAACTACAATTTTTTTTTACAAATATCATTTTGACGAAAACTATTAAATTTACGATGATAGTATGTTAAACAAAAAGATCCCGAATTCCAAGCTGAATTCAAAACTGAAATAAAAAATACAAGGTTACATTTAAAAATTCAAAGTTAGACATGCCCAACTTTTTTGAACCACTCTGTATAGTGAACGCTCATCATAAAATAAAGTTCGCTGAATATTAAAAATATTTTATATAAAGTTTTTTTTTCAATTTTCAGCTATCACAGATATACAGGGGGGGGTCTTGCCAGGCTTACCCTGTACATATACTGGACAAACATTATTTTGATACAAATAATTAAATAACTTTGATAATTTTCGCCATTTTTTGAAATATTATTGTTATTTTAAATATGTGTAGTCGACAAAAATTAAGTATCTATGTCAATGACTTCCATTATTTTTCAATGTTAACATTTACCCCACCTATATCAGTTTTAAATTTGACTATTATCGGTTTTGCGTTCTCAAAATATGATCACCAATCGTTTGGCGGGGGGCTAATTTCGAGGTTGCGGATTGAGGAGTAAGCTCCCCCTAGCCCCCCCCTAGTTGCGCAACTGAGAACTAAGTTTTGGTTTTCTATATAGTGTTCTTGGTTTATAATGCATTTCTGAATATTTTTTCTAAATTTTCTGTGTATGCGTTTCGCAACTTTATTGTTGTATCCTCAGGACACACATATAGATTCAATATCTTGCGTGAAACCCATATTATCAGCTTTTACCTACTCCGTTGGTCCGCAGATATTTCTCAGATATTAAGTTTCCAAATGCTTTAGAAAATAAAATAAGCAAAGATTTGCAAAATAGCCTGGCAAACTTGGCAACACTGAATTGTTGACAAACAAGTACCAGTGAAAAAGAGAGGTTTTGACTGGACACCTCTCTCTCTGACTGCCTCTCCCCCTTTATAACTCTATGGACATACTTCACTATGTCTATTCCCGATAAAAAGAAGGATTAACAACAATTCAGTTGAATAAGTAGTTTTAGACCCATTTGACGCTTGATTTTTAGTCATGCGTAAACAGACAGATCGACAGATAGGTAGGTAGGAAATGATAAAGATCCTGTATGATTTTTTCACTATTACAATACTTCCACGTTAAGAAATAGATTTAATTTGCAAAGTTCACTGTGACCTATACAAATATCTGAATTAAATTTCGGCCGAGCTTTTTCATCTTTATTCAAAAGCCCCATGTTTTTCCCGCGATTCGGAAATGCAGGATGCGGCGTCAGGCGACAGCGGTGCATGCCCTATCAGCCCTGAAGCTTCGAGCCGGAGGGGCCTTGAGAGCCACTTGTGCTAGGGCCCATACGTGACCTAACAAAGCCCATCCCGGCAGCGCTGCTGATTTAATGATGTCTTGTTTTAATTGCTGACAAATTGCCAATTGCCGCTGTCACGTCTTCGCTATACGGGTCCTGCTATCGCCCCGTTTTCCTTTGTGTTTCTTTTTCGACTTTCCTGCTTCTGTTTTATAGAAAATAGAATGAATAATATTTACTCCAAAAGTTCTAACAATTTCAGTAGGCAGAACAACCTTTGAAATCTCACTAAATCATATTTTTGATAATCTATTGATTTTATGATTTACAAAATGATCCAAACGAATTTAGATAGATTTTAGATAAACGACATCGGACGTAGTTTTAAAGTTTTACCACAAAGTATAATAGTATATTACATACCGAGTAGGAAAATTTTCATTACGGTCTCTAGATTTAGTTAACAATATAAACCTCTCGACAGTAATGAAAACTTCCCTCCAAGGTTTGTATACTATTTTATTTACAACCACAGTAACCACACCATTAATCAAAAAGGAGATACAATATTTCATTTTGAAAAAAATGTAATACAAGAAGCCAAAATTTGTCATTTTCTATTTTGGCGTTTTTAAGTGAGTATGAACTATACAGGAGATCAAAAAACTACACCCGTATTCACTAGTTGTTTAAATTTAGACCGGGTCTAACTTGATAGTTATAGGTTTAAGACAGGGGCGTGCACTCCACGGAAGCAAGAGAAGCAGTGCTTCCCCAAAAAAAAAAACTACAAAACATCTTCTAAAATGTAATTTTTGAAATAGGAAACCATTAATTTAGTTTCTATCAAAAATGTTAAAATATTATCTTAATTATCAAGCCCATAATAATACGGCCTTGACTCCGACCCAGCCACAATATAAAATCGAATAGAACCTATGTGGGCCGCTAGCTTCTCTGCAGCCAAGTCCTGTATGCTTGATTTCCTGTGAATCGAGCCAGAGGTTATTGAACTTTTCACCGGCTGTTTGCAATTTTTGCATTTCAGTCGCGTGCTTTAAGTGGGGGTGGAAGCTATCGTTGGAGTAGGTTCTTTGTTTGAACGGCTATCCGTGTGTTGTGTGATACGTACGTCGTGTCCTGCATGGTGCGATATGGAAGACAATAATACCGACGTGGATATGCAAATACCGTCAACTTCGGCTGTCGGTAATAACCTTGAAAATGTTGGAGAATTTAGTAAGAATACTTTGTGTGAAAGGACGGGCAAAACCGCCTATGAAAAATTTAACCACAAAAATGAAAAACTGTATTAGACATTTTTATCCGGAAAAATAATACGAACAATTTAAATGGCTAACAGGGTGTGAAAATATAAGTAAATTATTTTGTTGGCCATGTTTACTTTTTGAAAATGAAAAAGGTCTCTGGAATAAAACTGGTTTTTCCGATTTAAACAATTTTCATAAAGCTGTAAAAAGACACATTATGTCCAAAAGGCATTTTTGCAGGCCGTCATAAAAGAAAAAGTCTTCGGCAAAACCAGAATTGAACACGCCCTTAATAAACAGTTGGAAATTAGTCACCGCCAACTTAATGAACTAGTCGATAAAAATAGGCAAATATTAAGAAGACTTAATTGTCCAATTTATTGTATATTGTCATTTTAATTGTTTTTACAAAAGTATTCTTGGTGTTAATTGGGTATTTAAATATTGTTTATTGTACTATTTATGTATGTTTAATTTAGACTATATTAGTTAAATGACTTGTAATTTTATGGAAGCTTAGTCACAAGAGTTTACTCTTGATAACAAATAAAGCGATTTTTGACTTTGACTTTGACTTATCGATGTTGTTTGTTTTCTCGGACAGCACGAATTGGGATTTAGAGGTCATGACGAAACAAGGGTTTCTTCAAATAGAGGAAATTTTCAAGATTTACTTAGTTTAATGGCTAAATATGATGATTACTTAAAAAAATCATTTAGAGCAGTCTAGCGTTTTTCGCTGAACGCCGAATCGAATCCAGAATGATTTAATTTCCGCTGTTGCAACCATTATTCTAAAAAGAATTAAGCAGGAGATTGGCGAGGCACTATTGTTCTGAACGAAACAACTGATATCACTAATTTTAGCCAATTATCTATAGTAATACGCTACGTTAAAACAGACGGAAGTATTCAAGAGCGATTTTTAGGTTTTAAGAATGTGTTCGAAAATCGTACAGCAGATGCATTATATACCGTAGTTTATAACGTTACTAAATAAATTAATGGAGAAAAAAAATTAGTTTCTCCAAGCTATGATAGAGCTACAGTGATGGCAGGACAATTAAGGGGTCTGCAAGCTAGTGTTCGAGAAACATTCCCAAGTGCTGTGTTTGTTCATTGTTTTGCTCATAAATTAAATTTAGTTTTATCCCAGTCCATCAGTCACATTAAAGAGTGTAAAGTATTTTTCGTTACTTTAAGTAGTATGGCTGCTTTTTTTTCCAAGTCAACAAAACGTACCCAAGCTTTGGACTCCATTGTCCACAAGCGATCGCCCAAAGAAGCTCCTACTAGGTGGAACTATAATGGAAGACTTGTGTTAACAGCATCTGAAAATCGTGAATCACTGATTGAACTATTTGAGAATATAATAGAAAATAATGAAACGTGGGACTCAGAAGCAATAAATAGTTCGAGGGGGTTTTTGGACTGTTTGAAACGAGATTTTAATTTTAATTATTTGTTGAACATATTTACAGAAATATTTCCATTCTCGGACAATGTTTTTAATATATTACAAACTAAAACAAATGATATTGCTTTTTGCCTAAAAAAAGTGGATGATTTTAAGTCCATGTTAAGCCAAAAAAGAGATGACTTTGACCTATTTTGGGAGAAAACGATGACGTTAAATATAGAGCCACAAACCAAGCGTCTTCAAACAGACAAGGTGGGAGATGTTCAAACATCATACAGACGCCTCTTTTATGAAATAATCGATTAAATTCAGCAACAAATAAACTATAGATTTAACGGTTTGATTTTAAATTCCTCGAGCTCTGCAATCTTGATGCATTTAAAGCAAAAACTTTTCCAGAAGATGCGTTTAAATCTCTTCTTCTTCATTATGGCCAGTTCCTCGACCGAGTGTTACTGCGATCTGAACTAAATGTGATTTACGAAACTGATGACAATAGGGCAAAAAATAACCCTAAGGAACTAATGCAATTTTTAAACGACAAGGAGCTGGAAGATGCCTACACCGAAGTGTCGAAATTGTGTAAATTAGTATTGACAATACCTGCCACAAGTTCATCAGTAGAACGCAATTTTTCAACACTTAAACGTATAAAAAATTTCGTGAGAAATTCAACGGGGCAGGAGAGACTTTCGCATACATCGCTGGTGTCCATTGAAAATAAACTTCTCCAAAATATGTCGGAGCATCGACGTTTTTATGATGACGTCATTGACGAATTTGCAAAAAATGATCGAAGAATCGAATTACATTACAATTAGGTTTTAGTTTCTCAAACTTGCTTCGCTTTCTTAAAATTTCACCGCACGCCCCTGGTTTAAGACTTTGAATAAATAAACTTACAGGAAAGAGCCTAGCGTAGACTATAAGATAAAAAACAAAAATACAATAATTCTGATGTAAAATAAAGCAACTCTTTGGAACGAATATTATAAAAAATGACCAACGTTCTTAAGGTAGCCACTTCTTGACTGCTTCAAGCTAATAATATTTTATTCAAAAATATTACCTAAATAAACAACTTATACAGACTCTATTCCTACAAAAAAAATACAGAGTGTCTCATTAAAAAACACAAGTTTGATTTGCAGCTAAAAATGGACAGCTCACAACGAAAATCTTACTACGCCATTGGATTCTACGTAAAAAATTGTATAATCAGTTTTTATCTTCGATAAGTTGAAGGATAATCGAGATACGAGGTGGTCCCAAAATGCAATATTTTCAAATTCGTATTATATCTCAAAAACAAAGGCGGCTATGAAAATTATCTTTATAGCATTTTCATTTCACAAAAAAGTAGCACACTATGGCGAAAAACGCAACTCTCTATCTTTACTCGAAAATGAGATACTTCGTAATATCATTGAAATGGGACACGCTGTACACTGTGTCCCAGATTGCTTGTAATCACAGGGTTTCTCGGAAACCAGCAGAGATATAAGTTTGCGGTTTTCGCGACCCTGTGTCACTTTTTCGAGAAACTTTGAATGCCGCAAACAGAATTGTGCCACATCGTTTCGTTCCCGAGATACAGGGTGAAATAGAGATTTTGCGCTTTTGGAGGTGGTATCATATTTCGGATACCCTATCAGATAGAGAAAAGGTAAAAACTGCTATGGATAGATATTTTTACGTAGAATCCAGTGTTGTAGTCGCACAAATTTTTAGACAATCCGTTTTTGAGATATAGCCCAAACTTAGTATTTTTTAAATGGGACACCCTGTATTTTTTTATTCCAAAAAATTCGCCTTTTTTTTCTCTTTAAAATGATGTATCACACTATGCACTTAAACTAAACCTTATAAACGCTATATTAAAAGAAAAACGTAAGTTGGCCATGGAAATATGGGTAGATATTAAAAGTGTCCAGAAGCAAAATTAAACAACATAAAAAATTAATAACCATTTTTTTACTATGAAATAAATAAACTTAATAATCTTGATAAACTTAATCACAATACTAAACAAATTCTACATAACTAGAAAAACTGTTCAAAATGGCCGCCCCCCTCACGAACACATAATTGGCACACAGTGCGAATTCTTCTTAGAGCATTCTTCATTATTATAGGTCTATCTTCCAATGATCTAAATGCCTGAATGGTTGCATTTTGCAGCTGCTCCATCGTATTGACTGGATTCAGGTAAATTCTGTTTTTTAAGTAAGACCAAACGAAAAAATTTAATATTGACAGGTCTGGCGACCTAGCAGGCCACCTTACTGGTCCATTTGTACCAATCCAGCGATCGTGAAAATTTTCAAATAGAAATGGCCTTATAATTTGCGCATTGTGGGCAGGAGCACCGTCCTGCTGAAAGTAACTTTTGTGCAGATTTGCTAGCGGCAAGTTATCCAATAAATCCGGTAGTATTTGATTTAAAATTGCTAGATATCTATCTGCTGTTAAATTATTAATGTAAATATGGAATGTAATCTTTGTTCCCAATATAAAGCAAGCGACGCTAAACCCAAACCTTCCTTGCTCCTGACGTTCTCTTGTTAAAAATTGGTTTTCCGTATACCAGTGCCTATTATTATGCCTATTAAAAATACCACTACAACTTATATAGGTTTCGTCGGACCATATAACCTTGCTACCGAAGTCAGGGTCATTTTGGGTTTTTTGAAGATACCAGTTACAAAAATTTAGACGCCTTTCTGCATCTCCAGGATGCAATTGTTGTATTACATTTACTTTATAAGGCTTATATTTATGTTTTCTTAATATCCTTTGCGTTTGTGATTTTGACACCCCCCACTGTTTCCTGAATATGCCTACATGAATTCGAGTGATTGGCCTGAATACTTGCTAATACAACAATCTCATTGTTCTCGTGATTTCGTTTATTATATGTTTTAGCCCTGTGCTTTGAAAATGATCCATCATTAATTAAATTTAATTTAATTCGGCGAAAAATTGCCTTGTGTGGCTGAGGCCTTTCTGGATATCTACGATATAAAAATTAAAAATAATTTTCTTTTGGAAGTTCAGAAATTATTAAATTTACCCCGTATATAAAAAACAAATGTATGGATTAAAAACCAGCCAAATTGGTTTTAGATAATGGCTCGTAGAATATCATAACATGCCCAAAATTAAACAAAACTAAAAATTGCAGAAACTCGGAACTTTTGTAAAATATGCACGATTCTATATAACACCCTATATATTATGTGTTTAAACATCGAAAACTCCATCACTGTAACTTTTTTAGTTTTTGAAAAATTCCGCTTTAAATTTGGGTAAAAATTTTGAGATGTGCAAAACAAATGGCCTGCAGTTTAGAACAATTTTGTTTTGGCCATTACAAAAAGTGGAATAAAAAACAAATATACGCAGTTTAAATTTTCTTTTCCTTTTTTTTAATGTAAAACACACATTAAAAGATTCAGCATTTTTTTCTAGAGAACACTCTAATAATTTCTCACCCTAAATCCTCTCCCTCCTTCTTCGACTGTTTTTGTGGGCGTTAGTGTAGTAAACATATAAAGTCTGATAAATCTAGAATGTCATGAGCAGAACCGGACACCGTTTTATGGAGCGGCTATCAATAAATATTCGCCACAGTGTCGCTAGCAGTTTGATACTTTTATGCGACACACACGGGGTGGAAGTTGCCACCGATCGACGTTTTGGCGACCGTTTTGATGGATTTATTGGTTGATGTGGGTCTGATGGGCACCCTATTATATATACATTTTCGAGTTGTATGGATTATTCGTGGCATAGAATGTCATGTACAATTTTAGAGTTTGTATGGTTTTAGTATTTCAAAACTAAAATTAGTCTTAAAATATTCTTTGTGTGTGATAAAATGTATCCCTTTTTGTTCGATATTTATTGCATAAAGTTTTTCCATAATAATAATAATTATATATATATATATATATATATATATATATATATATATATATATATATATATATATATATATATATATATATATATATATATAATAACCGAAATTCTGCATGGATACAATCTCAACGTGATCAAATTCAAACGCCACAAAGGGAATTTGACTCTATCAAGGAGGAAGTTAGCAGCTTTATTAAGGGAACGAGCAACTGGATGTCGCCAGGAGTTGACCATATTCACAATTTCTGGTATAAGAAATTTGAGGTCCTCTATGAAACTATGGCCCGTCATTTTACTAAAATAATGCATCATCCGAGGACAACCCCCGTATTTCTAGTACTAGGCACTACAACTATGCTACCCAAAAGCAATAGGACAGAAGACCCGTCCCAGTACAGGCCCATCACCTATTTGTCCACCATGTACAAGATCCTCACAGGATGCATTGCAAATCGCATCTATCATCATATTGACAATCATAAACTATTAGCGTAGGAGCAGAATGGATGTATTCGAGACCATCAAAAATGCAAAGAACTTATCAGCCACACATAGGTAAGGAAGCATCCAACAGGTGGCTGAAGGACGGACAACTATTCTCAGAGACAGAAGGATTTGTGATAGCAATACAGGACCAGGTTATTAACACACGGAATTACACAAAATTCATTATCAAGCAGACACAAAAAAAAACAACCCATCATACACACTGGTTTTATAGACTATAAAAAGGCGTTTGATAGTGTACCACATTCCTAGTTCACAGACGTACTAGGAATATACAAAATTCACCCTATGATCATCAATTTCCTGGCAACTATCAAGCATCAGTGGAGAAGGAACCTGAGGATCTATAATGACGATCAATCCCTTACCACCAATGAGATACACATCAATAGGGGCATTTACCAAGGAGACTCGTTAAGCCCACTTTGGTTCTGCTTAGCGATGAACCCCCTTTCCACGTTGCTCAACAATACAGGACATGGCTTCAACATCAAAGCGAATAGAGACGAACCATATCCCCCACCTTCTGTATTTGGATAATATTAAGCTAATGTCTTAAACAACGCAAAAAGCAAAGCCATTAGTGGTGATCTAGCCCTTCCCAGTGGAGAAATAGTTCTAGCGATGAACCAAGGAGAGACCTACAAATACCTAGGGTTCCAACAAGCCGGAAATCTCATTACAGCAATTAACACCTACGCTGTGCCCGGGCTGACCTACAGTTTTGGAATCTTGAAATAGACTAACACTGAGATAGAAGAACTACAACGAACTACCCGCATAATGATGACCGGAATTACAGGAAATTTATTATGAAAGGCCGGTTCGTTGAATCCGATAAGTGTTGAAAATGTAGCGAGAGATCATGCAAAGAACATACAACTTCTGGCTACACTTACCTAGCAAACACGGACTGTATCCAGCGACATAACCAGATGTATAACATCATACAACAGAAACTTGCCAATAAATACGGGCCCCTGAACACCTTTGTGCCCTATTGTAAATACCAACCAAGTTCAGTGCTTGAAAATAATGCCTTTAAACTGTACTACGACCGGACAATTATCACCGACAGACGGGTGACGAATAATCGGCCTGGTATGATACTACTAAATAAGGAAACAAAAACAGCTTATTTGATAGATGTCCAAAAGGCCAAATATGCGGAGCTGGCCATCGAGATACAGTAGATGTGGCGACTGAATAAGATTTATGTGATACCGATCGTTGTATCCTCAACTGGACTAGTTCCAAAAACACTAGAACAGAACCTGAAAATCATAGGACTGCATACTAACACCTTCATCGACATCCATCGGCACTCAGGTTGCATCAAAATTTAAAGAATCTCTTGACGGCAACTATCGACGCCTAATCCGGCAGATTTGGTCCTCGGGATTATCCGGGCAAAACAAGGTTACAGCAACTAATATGCTTGCCATTCCTATACTTTCATATTCCTTTGGTATCCTTAAATGAAATGTGGATGTGTTGCGCCAGCTAGATCCAGAGACACGTCCGTACCCCGAGTGCGGGGGAGGCAGGGGACTCTTGAGTGTGCACGACAGAGTTGTGTTGGGGGTGGACGGTGCGCGTCTTCAATAGTTCGAATCCGCTTATGACGTTTGTCCAAAATCATGGAAGAACGAGTGTGGGTGCTTTTATCTTTAAGGCGGCACAAAGAGCAGCAGATGAACTGTGACTGCGACTTGATCTCGAAACTCAAGACCGAGCAATTGATAGAACAACAGTCACTGCACTGGAACCAAAATATCTTAAAGCCCGTATTATAATGGCTGAAAACGACAAGCTTTATAGGCATATACTTTCCTCTTATGGAAGAACGTGGCTTGTCGACAAGGCACAAATTTACCTTTTTAAAATCAGCAAGGCTAAGATCGGATACTGAGGGATTTATAGCGGCTTGTCAAGATGGTGTATTTAACACTCAAGTCTATCGCAGTCGCGTCTTGGGTATGGAGGTTCCTGATAACAGCTGCAGGGCCTACCACGAAGCGCCGGAATCACTTATGCACTTACTAAGTGCTTGCCCTTTTTATCTATCTTCGGCCCATATCCAAAGGCACAACGTTGCATTGCGAGTGCTTTATTATCACCTTAGGCACACGTGCAAGATAGACGAAACATCAGTGCTGCCATATGTACCGGGGGATATTACCGACTGTATTGGAACTTTTCATTTTCCACTATCAGATTCAAGCCAACAAGCCTGACACTTTGTCGTAATTGTCACACTCGTTATTGGAGCCCTAGGAAGGATCCGCCCTACATTCCTTTCTATCTTAAAAACAATCCCACATTGCAAAACATCAGCACAATGGATATTGGGATTGATGCAGAAGGCGGTTATTCCGAGTTCTTCCCCCCTGCTCAGATGTCACACAGTAATCCATGCTCGCTAACCACCGAAGGAATCGGGGAGTGACATGGATCTTTTTTTATTTTCGTCTTACACGACCCTTATTTGAATGAGGTGTCCTGACGGGATCTATAAACATTTTTAATAATAATAATAATAAAGTACGGTTTGATAGCTGAAAAGATCCCCTATTTTAAATATTTACCTGAACCTGTGCTACAGTCAGATAATCATAAATTGTTATGGGACAGAACTGTCATAACTGACAAAACAATCCCACATAACAGTCCAGATATAATACATTTAAAAGAGAACAAATAACGTACCTTATTGATATCAGCGTGCATGCCAGCTCTCGTCAGCATACAGCACAAGGATTCAAAAGTATGCTCAACTCTGCGCTGAAATTAAGTGGATATGGCGACAAAAAGAAGTCTACACCGCCCCAATTGTATTACCTTCAACTGGGATAATTCCCACAAAACTGCTCCAATCGCTAATGGGATTAAAACAACAGCACAGTCTTTATATTGAGTTGCAAAAAGCAAGCATACTATCCTCATGCCACATAGTAAGAAAGTTTTTACAATAGGAAGACAACTTATCTTAGACCGTATCTTCTTAAAACTGACAAGGTCTGCCACAAAATAAAAATAATAATAACTAGTTTTTGCCCGCGATTTCGTACGCGATGTGGTAATATAAATATTGTATTTTAAAAATCAGATTGCCTTTTGATTAGCCCTGGTTAGGTCTATTTTTTGTAGTGATGTAAAAATATATTATATATATATATATATATATATATATATATATATATATATATATATATTAAAACAAAGAGACAAATTTCATTAGTTTTTTTTATCAAAATCTCCTCTTATTATATTCAGTATGTATTAAGTGGATCAGTCCGAGGTTAGCACTAAGTTTGTCAATTAAGTCATCATTAAAGCATAAAACTCTAAGGTAATATTCTGTCCTAAAGGCTGATTAAGAGGCGGACTGATAATTGAACGGCTCGCAGAATATGATAAGTTATGATTGGCCAATACGTACGTTACCCAATCGGGGATTTTGATTGGAGGGTCACTAATTCGCAGATAAACGTTCGGATGTATATGTCAAATCCAACAAATGTCCATAATTAAAGAAAAATAAATTATAGTTTTAAAAAAAACTACAAAACATGCTTTTTATCATGATCAGATCAGCTCAGTATCAAATTAAGACAAAATTAATGTTTCTCCATAAAAAACTTTGGCACCCGCTTTCACCCCTTTAGAAGATTTAATTTTTAAAAATAAGGAAATATGTAACATTTCATTTGTTTTAAAGACTATATTTACAAAGTGTCATCATCGCAACTTAAAATTGTTTTCATACACATTTTACGACCCTTTTTTTTACTTGCAAAATCCCTCCTTTGTCTGTCTGTCAGTCAGTCAGTGAGCCACGGTATAGATAAAAATCCACTAACAACTAGAAAGCACCTAGACCTAATAAAATCCAAAACTACTATATGCTGTCAAAGATTGCAAGAACGGATGATCCACTGCAGTATCGAGCTATTAAATGTCTGTTAAATTTGTATAAAATTCTTGCAGCTTGCATTACCAACAAAGTTTATGAACACGTTAGTACCAACGTCAGGGGCGTGCAGTCCATGGAAGCAAGGCAAGCAGTGCTTCCCCGAAAAAAAAATTATAAAACATCTTCTAAAATGTAATTTTTGAAATAGGAAACCATTAATTTAGTTTATATTAAAAATGCTAAAATATTATCTTAATTATCAAGCCCATAATAAATGCGGCCTTGACTCCCACCCATCCACAATAGAATTTCGAATAGAACCTATGCGGGCCGCTAGCTTCTCTGCAGTCAAGTCCTGTATGCTTGATTTCCTGTGAATCGAGCCAGAGGTTATTGAACTTTTCACCGGCTGTTTGCAATTTTTGCATTTCAGTCGCGTGCTTTAAGTGGTGGCGGAAGCTATCGTTGGAGTAGGTTCTTTGTTTGAACGGCTATCCGTGTGTTGTGTGATACGTACGTCGCGTCGTGCATGGTGCGATACGGAAGACAATAATACGGACGTGGATATGCAAATATCGTCAACTTCGGCTGTCGGTAATAACGTTGAAAATGTTGGAGAATTTAGTAAGAAGAATGTGTGTGAATGTGTGGTGTGTGTCTTAATAATAAAGGGATTTTCAAAATTAAACTTCGCTGATAAGCTTCAAATAATTTCCAAAGGAAGAGCAAAACCGCCTATGAAAAATTTAACCACAAAAATGAAAAACTGTATTAGACATTTTTATCCGGAAAAACAATACGAACAATTTAAATGGCTAACAGGGTGTGAAAATGTAAGTAAATTATTTTGTTGGCCATGTTTACTTTTTGAAAATGAAAAAGGTCTCTGGAATAAAACTGGTTTTTCCGATTTAAACAATTTCCATAAAGCTGTAAGAAAACACGTTATGTCCAAACCGTATTTACAGGCCGTCATAAAAGAAAAAGTCTTCGGCAAAACCAGAATTGAACACGCAGTTTTAAATTAGTCACCGCCAAAACAATGAACTAGTCGATAAAAATAATATTAAGAAGACTTATCGATGTTGTTTGTTTTCTCGGACAGCACGAATTGGGATTTAGAGATCATGACCAAAACAAGGGTTTCTTCAAATAGAGGAAATTTTCAAGATTTACTTAGTTTAATGGCTAAATATGATGATTGCTTAAAAAAACATTTAGAGCAGTCTAGAGTTTTTCGCGGAACGTCGAAGCGAATCCAGAATGATTTAATTTCCGCTGTTGCAACCATTATTCTAAAAAGAATTAAGCAGGAGTTTGGCAAGGCGCGGTTGATTGCTATTCTTCTGGACGAAACAACTGATATCACTAATTTTAGCCAATTATCTATAGTAATACGCTATGTTAAAACAGAAGGAAGTATTCAAGAGCGATATTTTAGGTTTTAAGAATGTGTCCGAAAATCGTACAGCAGTTTATAACGTTACTAAAGAAATTAATGGAGAGAAAAAATTAGTTGCTCAAAGCTATGATGGAGCTGCAGTGATGGCAGGACAATTAGGGGGTCTGCAAGCTAAAGTTCGAGAAACTTTCCCAAGTGTTGTGTTTTCCATTGTTTTGCTCATAAATTAAATTTAGTTTTATTCTAGTCCATCAATCACATTAAAGAGTGTAAAGTATTTTTCGTTACTTTAAATGGCATGGCTGCTTTTTTTTTCCAAGTCAATAAAACGTACACACGCTTTGGACTACATTACCCACAAACGATTGCCCAAAGTAGCTCCTACAAGGTGAAACTATAATGGAAGACTTGTGTTAACAGTATCTGAAAATCGTGAATCACTGATTGAACTATTTGAGAATATAACAGAAAATAATGATACGTGGGACTCAGAAGCAATAAATAGTTCGAGGGGGTTTTTGGACTGTTTGAAACGAGATTTTAATTTTAATTATTTGTTGAACATATTTTCAGAAATATTTCCATTCTCGGACAATATTTTTAATATATTACAAATTAAAACAAATGATATTGCTTTTTGCCTAAAAAAAGTGGATGATTTTAAGTCCATGTTAAGCCAAAAAAGAGATGACTTTGACCTATTTTGGGAGAAAACGATGACGTTAAATGTAGAGCCACAAGCCAAGCGTCTTCGAACAGACAAGGTGGGAGATGTTCAAACATCATACAGACGCCTCTTTTATGAAATAATCGATCAAATTCAGTAACAAATAAACTATAGATTTAACGGTTTAAATGATTTTAAATTCCTCGAGCTCTGCAATTTTGATGCATTTAAAGGAAAAACTTTTCCAGAAGTTGCGTTTAAATCCCCTGCGATCTGAACTAAAAATGATTTACGAAACTGATGACATTAGCGCAAAAAATATTTTGCTAAGGAACTATTGCAATTTTTAAAAGACAAGGAGCTGGAAGATGCCTACACCGAAGTGTCGAAATTGTGTGAATTAGTTTTGACGCCTGTGTAGAAAAAATAATTCAAGATAAACCGAATGAAATCAAAGATTCAATTCGCGCCAATGTTGTAAACGTTGTAACAAACCATAATCTTAAAATAAAACATAAAAAAATAAAATATTCAAACTTTCAAAAAAACATACAGAAAAAAATTAACAAAATCAAGCAATTCGTAAAGGAGAACCCTCAAATTAAAATCCTTAAACCTGATAAATCAAATAAAACTGTGATAATGAACTTTTACGACTATGATACAAGAATTAAAGAATTGCTTAGTGACGTAAATACTTACAAAAAATTAAAAAGTGATTTAACAACCTCTTATCAAACAAAAAATAACATGTTCATAAAAAAATTGTTAAATAAAAAAGTTATTTCTGATAAAGAAGCAAAAAATCTAATGATACACAACGCAGTTAAGTAGCACCCAAAATATACGGTCTTCCTAAGTTGCATAAAGCTAACATACCTTTAAGGCCCATTGTATCATGTATCCAGTCTCCTTTTGATAAACTGTCGAAATATTTGTCTAATTGTATGTCCAAAATAACCGGAGAAAACGATTATTTTGTTAAAGATTCATTTGAATTTAAACAATTTATTGATAAGGTAAACATTCTAGACAATCATATACTAATATCTCTTGATGTTGTTTCTCTACAATATATACAAATATTCCGAATGAACTTTTATCTGACATAATAACACAAAAATGGGACGAATTAAAGGGTCACACAACACTTCCATTAAAAGAATTTATAGAAGCTATTAACATTACTCTAAATAATAATTATTTCCAGTATGAGGACAAATATTATCAACAGTTAGATATTTGCGCTATGGGTTCTCCTATTTCCTCCATTGTCGCACAATTAGTTATGGAATATCTGGAGGAGAGTGTGATAAGTGAACTTGATTTTAACCTTCCTCTTTTTAAAGGATTTGTGGACGATTGTTTAACTGCCGTTTCAAAAAACCATATTAATGGCCTATTAAATGCTTTCAACAATTTTCACCCCAAATTAAAATTTACCATGGAAATTGAAGACAAAAACAAAATTAATTTTCTAGACTTAACCCTAATTAGAAACAAGAAAGATCAAAATATAAAAACCAAGTGGTATACAAAAAAAACATGGTCAGGGCGGTACTTAAACTTTAACTCCAACCATCCAAAGAATCAAAAAAATAGCGTTATTATAGGTCTAACCGATCGTGCCATCTCACTTACTTCCCCAGAATATCGTCCTGAGATTTTAAAGAAGGTTAAGGAGACTTTAATAAATAACCATTATCCGGAAAAAAACATACTACGAGTTTTTAAACAACGAACTCATGTTTTTTATAATAACTTAAAGAAACAACAAAAGAAATGGTAATACTAAATACGTTACAATGCCCTACACAGACGGTCTATCAGAAAAAATAAATCATATATTGTCTAAACACGACATAACTGTCTGCCATAAAGCACAGAATTTACTAAACGGTCTTTTCACTCCCCTTGAAAAGCAAAGTAATAAAAAAAAAGAAATCAAACCTAGTTTACTCAATTCCATGTTTAAATTGCCCAAAAAAGTACATAGGAATGACAACACAATACTTAGATAGTCGATTAAACGGCCACAAATACACAAAAAATGCATCAACTGCACTCCACAAACACGAACATACAGAAAAACATGAATTCGATTTTAACCAAACCAAAATTTTAGAACAAGAAACTAATTATCGAAAACTCACAATAAAAGAAATGATACAAATTAAAAAAGAGAAAGATGCCGTCAACGATAAAAAAGACATCAATAACTTAAGCCAAATTTATTATAATCTGATATCTAAGTAAGTTAATCTAAATAAATAAACTACTCCATACATAAAACCCTGTACATTTCAGTAAGATCATAAACCCAAACTCGGTACAGCAATAAAAATCTAAGTAAATATAAAAGAAAAAAGAAAAAATTTGTCTCGTTTTTATCTACCAGAATTCCAGACGTGTCGAAATTATTCAATCGCAAAACGTTCGTTACACGTGACATGTTTCCAAGGTACGTACTCTGTATAATATTAATGTTGTTTTAAATGTATTTTTGTGTTCAAGATCATAGTTTGATTTAAATGTAATGTTTTTTTGAGTGATGTTTTTTCAATAATGTTCTAACCAATTTAAATACTAACTATACATGTTTTTATTGTGGTGAAATTTGTCGTTACGGAAAATCTATAAACATCGTAAAAAATAAAAAATATTATACTTTTAAAAGAAAAAAGTAATCAACATTAAAGAATAGACCTTGGTTTATATCTGCAGCTAATTATTTAGTGATATAGTGTTTTCCAAATCTTAAAAATTTAAAGTTTGAATCGAGGTTCACTTTCTAACCTACAAGCAGTGCAAAGAAGATATTTTTTTGTGAAATAAAGAGAACTGTACTACATGAACTGAAATCTAACTAATTCTAAACCTCTTCTTCATGGGGTCGACTTCCGACGCGACGGCGAAAATTTAACGGCAGATAAAAAATTCAAATGTTGCAAATCCAAAGCTGTTATGGTGATATTGTGTTTAAAACGTTTATCGATTTATCATCCAAGCTGTTTGGATCGAAAAACTGTAAAGTATATTTCCAAAAACGAAATTTTATGTTGTGGGAAGGAGGACATAACATCTAAGGATCAGCACGTCTTAGGTCTTGAAAAAGAAGTTAAGCTACTAAAAGAGCTAAATGTGGTAAAGGAAGAAACTATTTGTGATAAAAACGAAATTATAAAGCAACTAAATCAGAAAATAAAGCTTCTCCAAGAAAAAAATAAGTTATTTGGAAACTGAAGAAAAAAGGACAGATAAGCTCACAAATCAGCAACAAAAACAAGAAAGAAGTTATGCAACGGCAGTAAAGAGGTCAAAGGAGGGCGTAGTCTTAGTAAAATCAAACATACAAGGTGAAAATAATAGTATAATAGAAAAAATTGAAAAGAATACAAATCCAGTTGAACTGCGCATCAGAATTACCAGCATGAAGAATACCAAGGATGGATCGGTAATTATAAAGCTGAGAAACGAAAATGAGGCCAAAACACTGCAAGAAAATATAGAAGCAAATTTGGGAGATAATATTACAACAAAAATTCCTACACGTAAGAAGCCATCGATAAAAATAGTAGGGATTGAGCAATTTTATGGGGACGAACACCTAATAGAGGTCCTAAAAAAACAAAACCCAGTAGTCATTACAGCAGAGAGTCAACTTAAAGTAAAAGTTACCAAGAAAATGGTAAAAAGCTATTTCTCTATAATAGAATGTGATCCTTTAACATTCCATAGAATAACACTAAAATCTGAAGGTAGGCTTTGCATTGGATATCGATCTTGCAGAGTCTTTAAATACATTGGTATAATTCGTTGTTACAACTGCTGCCAATTTGGACTCAGGGCAAAAGAGTGTGTGGTAAGTGTAGTGACTCACACGACTCAAAAGATTGCAGTAAGGACAACAAATGCACAAATTGTGTTTCTGCGAATGCCAGATATAACACTGAGTATGATGTGAACCACTGAGCCTTTCATATTAAGTGTCCAATATACCTGCGATGGCTAAATAAAGAAAATCCGAAAATATGCTATCAGGAATAGCAATTAAAAATGCCAAATAACGATATTGTATTATAAAATAAAATATACAAAGCATTAGAAATGAAACTCTTGAAATAGAGGCTTTTGTCGATGGACTTTTAAATAAACCAGACGTGATGTGTTTTACTGAACATTGGTTGGAGGGCCAGGAAATAGAATTTGTCAAGCTCAATAATTATAATTTGGTCTCACATTATACTAGGACTACTTTGAAACATGATGGAGTATGTATCTACAGTACAAACAATTTCGAATTCATAGAGGAAAAGACCATAGAAGGAGTGGTGGAGTTGCTGTTGAAAATAAAAAATTGTGGTTGTTTGTTTGTATAGACGTGTGTTAGGGTCCTATGACACTTTTATTGAGCAATTGGAGGAATTACTGAATTATTTGCATGTAAGATATTTTGAATATAAAATATTTATTGCTGGTGATTTTAACTTGAATATGTTAGAAAGTAGTGAACAAACAAATTCAATCAGGCACAAAATATTTTTAAAGATAGTAGAATAACTAAGGATACGTGTCGAACTCTGCACTTTCTGATCACCAAGCCCAGATTCTGGGAATAGATGGTGTGAAAAATCAGTTTTGTAAACAGAATTATGTATGCCGGAGGGATTTTTCAAAGAATAAAGTGGGATATTTTATACAAGAAATACAAAGGGTAAGTTGGGAAGGGTCATGTCATCTAATATTGTAAATGAAGCTTACTCAATATTTTTTGATCTTTTTATTAATTTAATAGCATATTTGTCATTAAAAAAATTAAAATTAAAAGTATGAACAATTACTGGATTACTGAGGGTATAAAAATATCATGTAACTCCAAAAGTTGCATCATCAGCATACATCACTGTTGATACTGCTCTAGTGTTATCTTTAAATGCTCTTGGCAGGTTATTAATATAGACCAGGAAGAGAAGGGGACCCAGGACCGACCCTTGAGGCACTCCCATTTCTGTTTCCAGTGGACTACTCTGGCCATCATGAAGGCATACCACTTGCGAACGCCCTGACAAATATGACTCTAAAAGATTCAAAGCTCTACCTCTGATACCATAAAACCATAGCTTTTCAAGTAAGATACGCCTGTCAACGCAGTCAAATGCAGAAGACAAGTCAGTAAAAATTGCCAGGAACCTTTCTCTATCTTCCATAGCGGACATAATGCATTCAGTGAGATGCATTATTGCATCAGTTGTAGAAAGGCCCCTTGTGAATCCATACTGACTTGGCGTTATAACATTATGTTTTGCAAAAAAAGACACTAATTGGTTATACATTAGGGTCTCTATTATTTTAGAAAAAACTGGCAATATTGATATCGGACGGAAACTCTCAGGCAAGCTCTTGTCGCCCTTCTTGAATATTGGACAGACTTTAGCTGATTTTAAAAGTTGGGGAAAAATCCCACTTTGGAAGCAAGAATTCACAATGTTAGCCAGTGGGTCATACAAATACTCTGCAACTCTTTTCACACTAAAAACACTAACACCATACACGTCTTCAGTTTTTTTATTTTTTAGCTTACTGATAACCCTTTTTACCTCATGTACATCCACTGGTCTAAAAAACATAGAACTTCCCATGCTAGAACCGTCATTTAAATAATCACTAAAATTGTTTAGAGAAACTGGTAAACTTTGTGTTAATGTAACAGCATGATTTACAAAAAAATTATTTACATCATCGGCAGTTAAATTTTCTGGTTTAATTAGTTTCCTCCCCCTCCCAGTTTCAATGTTTACAATATCCCACACCATTTTACTACGATTATCAGAGTTTATTGTTTTATTCATGTTGTAGTTTTGTCTTGACTGAATCAGAATAGCATTATAAGTTTTTTTATAGTCATTATAGGTTTTTTTATTATTTTCAGTAGGATATTGCAACATCCATTCATAACATAGCATAAGCCTACCTTTGGCCTCTCTGACCTCGTCCGTCACCCAACCATTAATTTTACTTCTACCATCAACTTTTTTGTAGGGGATAGAAATATTAAAATAGTAATAAAAAATATTGTGGAAGTGCTCATATTTAAGATGAACATTTTCCACTTCATATATATCTTGCCATGTCACTGTAGCTAGATGCTGAATGAAAGTTGCATAATTATTTTGACTATAGCTTCTTTTTATAGAATTTATATTTACAGTACTAGGGTTTATATTTATATTAATAATTTGAGCATTATGGTCAGAGAAAGGCATTGGTATATTACTGGTTTGATTTATTCTAAAATTAGAAAATATGTTATCTATACAATTTCCCCTAATGTGTGTGAGTTCTTCAAAAATCTGACTAAAGCCAAAGGAGAGGAACAACCGGGTAACCTTCAGGGCAGTACAGTCATTAGATTTGTTAAAATGTACATTAAAGTCTCCTGCAACCAATACTTGCACTTTTGAATTAATACGAATTGCCCAATACAACACTTCTGACATTATGGCAATAAAATTTTCAATATTAGTATTATCTGGGGATCTGTAAATTGAAATTATTGCCAAATTTAGATTCTTAATGAAACAAGAAGACAATTCACACACCTGACATTTAGACAAATCTGAAATATGATTTAATTCATTGGCCGCTAGACTGTCATGCACAAATATACAACTTCCTCCATTTTTAACACTTTCTCTACAAAAGCAATTTACCATGTTAAAATTATTTACAGTGCAATATAATTTTTTACTAGAATCTAACCAATGTTCACTTATACATAGTATTTTAATATCCGGTCTATCAGTTAAAAACTCTTCAAGTTGCAATGTTTTATTTGAAAGGCATTGAATATTTAAGTGTAATACAGACATACTTTCCGTTCTTATACAAGCCATCTGCATGCCGTTTATTGAGCTTTCTCCCTGGGATATCCCCGCTGAAAATGTTTGTTTTTGTAGTGATTTACACCTCTGTTGGAATGAAAAGATGAAAATCTTTTTTTATTAAAAAAAGGCTTCACTACAACATTTACGGGCCACAATCTTTGGCAACAGAATTTATCAACATCCTCCGGTTTTATGGATATCTTAAAGGAAGAGATATGATCGCCTTGTCTTGAGTTTAACTTTTCACAAGATAGTGGTGTTATGAGGTTTTTCCTAATATGTTCAGACAATACTTCTGTCGTTGTTTCACTGGAGAGGTTTCCTACATAGAAATGTTTTCTTTCCTCTGCAGCACTTAGCCCATTCAAAGAATTATTGGCAGTACCTAGGATCACAGCTGACGAAGTGTCAGTTTTATTTTTTTGTAAAGGAGGACCAGCATTTAAGATATTTCCCACGGATTTTTCTGCCTCTACAATGAACACTCTTGACGGCTACTTTTCATCTAACGATCTTTTACTTAATGTATCTAGAACCTAGTTACTTTTATTCGCTAACAGAACTAATAATTCTCTGACTGTAACGTACAATAATACACATTTAAAATCAGTGAAGAGTGTTTTGTTTTTGGGTGTGCATATTGATGCCAGATTGGACTGGAGAGAGCATGTAGTGTTGCAGTGAGCATTTCTAGATACTGCTATGCCTGAAGAATTATTGTAGAGTATGTTGGTGTGGATGCGGCATTGACGGCTTATCATGCATATATACAATCAAGGCTTAAATATGATTTGATTTTTTGGGGAAATTCCACTGATATGTCCAGAATTATGGTGCTGCAGAATAGGTGTATCAGGACTATTTATAAAATGAAACAACGAGAAAGCTGTAGAAGTGTTTTTATTGAAAAAAATATTTTAACATTAGTTTGTATGTACATACTAGATTCTGTGATATTTGTACACGATAATAGTGATATGTTTCTTAACTGTGATCGACATCAATATGATACTAGAAATAGAAGTTTGATTTTTTCAGAAATATGTAACTTTTCCTACATGCAAAAAAACGTTCAGTATAGTATAATTAAGATTTTTAATAGTTTTCCGAAATGTATACGCAGTCTAACAAAAAATAGTCTTAAGAATATTTTAAAAAAGTATCTGCTAAGTAAGACATTCTACTCTTTGTATGAATGTCTCGTACCTATATTTTTTCTACAAAATTTTGGCTTTTAAGTTATCTATTTTAAAAATTGTTTTGTAACATTGTTCCACGCCCTTAGGACTTTTTAATGTAACTATATTCTACATTGGAATAAATAAACAATAAACAAACAAACAAACATATATATATTTACATAGTTTGAAATTATTTGCAACCATCAGAATTCAAGACTAATATATTAAACAAATATTTAAAACCAGTCTTAAAATATACACCCTTTTATGTCTGGTCGCGCCTTCTTAAATGGGATGCAGGGACCAATGAATGTCGTTATCATCTTCACTTCTGAGTTTGAATATATCAACACGAATAAACAAAAAATTTAAAATTTTATTTTAACAATACATACATACTTTATTGATTTATTTCTAACTTTTTTTTTACAAAACTTACTAAAAAGAGGTACTTTAAAGCAGTACTTTCTTTTATGAAAAGTTTTTGTAATATATTATGTAAGAAACTACTAATGTGTTAGGCTCCGTAATAATACGAATGTAAATATGATTTTTTTATATAGAGTCATGTTCTGCCAAAAAATGGAACCATTCTAAATTAAACAAGAGGACGAGATGTTGTTTTAGGTCTTTAAATTCTGTTTTTATCGCTTTGTAGTTTCCTAATTTTTTTCTGACTCGAGAGATTATTAATTAATTATAATGTACTATTAATTAATATATAATTACTTTTGTATTGAAATATTAAATGTTAACATTTGCCTACTTAATCTACGATTCGATGAAGGAAATCACACTAAAAATAACTGATGCATAAAATTTGAGGGGACTCTATTGAGGAGTCAAACGGGTTTAGATCTAATGACCGTGCCGGCAACTCTAAGTTTCTTCCTTTTACATCACTATAAAAATTGCCTAATTCCAAGAAATAATGTTCTAAAATGTTAATTATAAAATATTATATGTTGGAAACTAAAAACTAAAATAAAATCCTTTGATAAGTTTAGATAAATAGACCAAAAATCCCAGACATACTTTCACATATCCAAGCGTAAACCATACAATTTGGTTATAAAACTATAACAAGCGGTCGTTCTTTGTTAGGTATATTAAATAGCAAACAATAAAGCTTTCATTATTTGGAATTAGTTCATGTATACGCTGTTATAAATAAATAATATTTGCAGAAACTTCGGGTTCGATAATGAAATCCTTCAACGTTTAAAGTTCGATATATCGGTTAAAGTTGACTTGTGTCTTATACCCAATAAGTTGAAATGTATATTATCGCCTAATTTTTTTCTGCAAATTACGATAACTTTGGTAGCGCTGAAAAAAGCAAACTTTAGAGATCCAAGATTACCCAAGTTTTTGAGTTTGTTATTTGGTAAAAAAGAAACGAATGCATACGTTTTTTACTCGAAAATATTTGATTTAAAGCTAAAATAAAATCGAGACATGTTTGTTCAACACCTTTTGCCATATCATAAAAAATTCCAAGTACCAAAATGGAATAAAAAATTTAATTCTTAGAAATATTTGTTGTTAACTAAAACCACTATCAAAATGACACTTTGATTTAAATTCGAAAACGATCATCTTTTTGCATACTGGGGACCTGAAAAGGACCCAATTTGAACAAAAAATATTATTTAATGCCTCCTTAAGTGTTCTAATTGTCTTCCGTCGCTTCAATTTCAGCCACAGGCAAGTAGAAGTCGAGACACGTCAAGTCGGGTGACCTGGCCGGCCAAGGAAATAAGCTTCCCCTTCCTATCCAGCGCTCTTGAAAAGTCTCGTTGATATGGTTTCGAACGTTAATGGAAAAATATGCTGAACAACCGTCTATTGCATCATCATCGTCTAACAAAACTGGCAACTCATTGATCAAAAACTCTAACAAGAGGTTACCAGTTAGCGCTTGTTGAAAAAAGTAGGGTCCGATAATTCTGCCTCCTATAATGCCACACCACGGGGTTAGACTCCAGCAACCTTGTTGCTGCACTTCTCGCATCCAGTGCGGATATTTAGCAGACCAATAATGCATATTATGCATGTTTACCTTATAGTCACTATTAAACGTAATTTCGGTTTTCATAAACCGTGCCGAACATCCAGGGACAAGAATTTATTCTATAATCGAAGTCTTCTTCATTTAGGGCCTAGTGCAAGATTATGTGGTATGGATGTAGTCTAAAAAAGAATTGCGGAAAAATATTACAGTTAACCATCAACTTTAACCGAAACGATCAGAAGCTAAAATCTTGTATATTTTACATTGTTGCCATATTCTTTCATGATTATGAATAAATACTTGCTTTAATATAGACTCGGAATTCTTTACATCTAAACTAACCCATCTTACCTAACCTAATATATATTTTGACTATAAATTTTAGTTAAAAAAAATATAAAAAGTAACGTCCTGCACGGGACGGGGATCCATTGCATCCAAAGTTAAATGTCTTGCCACTGTTCTACGACGAAAGTTTAACGAACTTACTCTGATATATCCAATAATTAAGCAAAATGCCGCGATCAGCACTGCTGAATATACGGGATTTATGCGTTCTTGAAATAATCTTCAATGTGTCCGCACTATAGATGTCCGCATTAAAAACGTGACCGAAGTTAGCCAATCAAATTAGCAATTGTTCTCTGGATCCTTGTCGCTTGTGTTTATATAAATTTAGTATAAAACACAGTCATAATCAGTATGTAGAAGTAGAATAATACAAAAACTAGGAACAAATAGCATTTTTATACATAAAAAAGTCAAGGAATAACCAATTGTGGTTATTTGCTTCAAATATTACCAAGTTTATTAAAATCCGTTCAGCCATTATCGATTTATATAGATTTATTTGGAAAAATATTTAAACACCCCTTACCACTTTATTTTCAGAGATAGAAGAAAAAGTTAATAACAAAAAGATTTGATTTATTCTGGGTTTTAAAATACATACATTTTTGTGTTATCTTAATAGGACGTAATTTCGAGAAACACTGCTTTTTTAAATAAGGATAGTATGTATATACGCCCCCTAGCGGTCATCTTATAACCTTAAAAATCATTTGCAGAATTTTCTCGTGGCCACTTTGGTTACACAATTTTTTACCTGTACCGGATGCATTCCGGTATCTAAATTAAGTTGATTCACATGTGTTTTGTCACCAATTTATGTAATGGTACAATAATTACTCATTTTACTTTAAACTTATCTGTCTCAGGGAGTACCTACGTAAAAAAAGAAATCAGAGTAACCTAGAGTAGTTTAAAAAATCAGATGGTATTAAGCAAGTCAATCCCTTATCAATCGCAAAAAAATCCATTGTTTTCACTATTTATTTAAGCAAACGGCACTCCTACCCTTTAACTTCAACCTTTGTCATTTTGTTAAGAAGCTGCAAGTCATCTTCACAGTGGGTGGTAGCCCGGCTGGGTGGCAGAACTCAACAGACATAATTATACGAGTAGTAAGAGGTGGCGCTATTAGCAGACATTGGAGAAGAATTCGCGGCTATGGCTTAATAACGTCTCATCAAAATGTCAAGGATACAACATACGTATGTTGAGGCAAAATTGAGTCTTTGTTCCACTGTCAATTTCATTGTAAATGTCTGGACAGTTTAGATGCTTCGAACCATGACAATTTAATTTAAAGCGTTATATGAATGAACGCTTATTTGATAAAACTGGCATATTAATATGAACACTGTAGACTATAGAGCTAAAGTGATGGACTAAATTGAGGTATTACGTAAGATATAGTTTATTGATTTTGTACATAATTTTTAACTGTATGCAAATCAACATAATATAATATTAATTCTCTCCTTATTTATATACTATAATCATTCTATGTATAAAGTTGATAGGTTCTAGTACAGAAATATACCCACGGAATATATATTTGAAAGATTACCTTTTTCAATAATTCCAACACACACACATAGAATAACAAAAACTAAGTTTTTGGAAGGTTGCACTTAACATGCTAAAAATATATTTTTCACAAAATATAACTTATGAAATACGTAAAAGATTGATTATGTGATGCTTTGTAATAACTATTAACACCATCGCCGATTTTTGATAACTTTTTATATAGGTGTATTTTGTATCACGAATCCGAAGTCAATTTTTTTCGGTCATGTTTCATTTTTGTGTTATTCATACTCAAAGTTCACAAATATCCTAAACTCAACTACTTACCCGATTGACTTCAAATTTTGGTCAAAAATTCAGAGTCACACAGGGACGACTTAGTAATACTTACCAAGCCTTATGTAGCCATACACATAAAAACCAGAGATTTGTCCAATTTGGGCAAATGATTCTTGGTTTGTTTTTTAGCCATGAAAGCTTGGTTTGCTTTTTAGCCTGAATATGGCATTTTTAATCAATAGAAATCGAGGTCAGAATATGATCAATAAGTAAGCATTTTTCCCAAACATATTTTAGCAAGTGTTTAAATTTAATTATAGCAATAGTAGCTATATAAGAATGACAAAGACAACAAAAATTAAGAGGAAAGAATATGGGTTTTATTATCACATTTTTGTTTCAAAATTAAACTAAAATTGGGTAGTTTTATTTCGCTTATTTTCGCTATAATATTGCCAAATAATAATAATTATAACCTATAAAACTATACTTAACCAAACTGAATATTTATGTAGAAAAACGAAATATAAATTATTTACCATACAAAATGGCTGGCTCCTGAGCCTTAAATTAGCCATTTTTTAGCGAGTACTAAACCAAGTAAGCATTTTTATTGGCAAAATTTGAGAACATTTTGCTACATTTTGACTACATTTGAAAATTATTGCCATTTGATAAATATTTGCTTACAAAATGGCCAAATTCAGGGAAAATTTGCTTAAAAAATAGCTCAAAGCTTTTTATGATCCGCCATGATTGAAATTAAAATTAAACTAATTTCCTAGCAGCTATTACTTGACCACTTTAAACATTTTTATTTATTTTATTTATTTATTTTTCACAAATAAGATGCCAACAGGCCAAGGGCCCAAAAGTGGCACCTACGATTTACAGGTTGGTGTACAGAAAAAAGCTCAACTTATACTACTTAAGGATCAGGATTATACATCAATATAAACTACTTAGTAGAATTTTTCTTTTGAATGATTCCAATGATACATTAAATATATCAATATTTTTAAAATCAGAATTATACAAAGTTATCATTCGATTTAGTGGGGAGTGTTTACCCAGACTTGTTCTATAGAAACAGTTTGCAAATAAATTAGTGTTTCGAAAGTTTCGAGGGGGTATGTTTAAGTATACTGAAGATAGCAAGTTAGGACAGTCAATGAAGTCATTAACAATTTTAAATAAAAAAATAGCATCAGAATAATTCCTTCTTGTTTTTAGGGAAAACATAGCGTAAGTATTTCTTAGTTCGATAATATTTGCATTAAAATTATACGTTCCATGTGTTTTGTAATCTAAAAATCTTAAAAATTTATTTTGTATTTTTTCCAATCTGTTTCTGTAAACCTCGTCCTGAGGCGACCAAATAATACATGCGAAATTTAATCTACTATATATGTAAGCAAAGTATAGAGTCTTTAAAGAATGTATAGAAGATAAGTGTCTACAAGTTCGTATAATATAACCCAGCATTTTGTTGCTTTTTGCAAATCGATATGTTGGTTAAATGCCATTTTTTTGTCATATATCACACCTAAGTCCTTAATCCTCTCCACTAGTTTTAATATCGTTCCATTGTAATTGTAGTCGTAGGAGAAAACATGAAAATTTCTTGTGAATGTTATAAAACAACATTTTTCAAGGTTTAGAAATAATTTATTATGTGTGCAATAGTTAAGGCATTTAGGTTATTTTGAACTAAGAGACAATCACTTATATTTTTAATATTACAAAAAATCTTCATATCGTCAGCATACAATAAAAAGTTACAAGTTTTAAAGCATTCTTTGACATCATTTAGATATACTAGGAACAGTAAAGGGCCCAGGTGTGATCCTTGTGGTACCCCGGAAGTAGACACGTAAGCGGGTGAGTTATATCCATTTACAGCTACAATTTAAGACCTATTGAATATGTAGGACGCCAGCCACTTTAGCAGATCTCCATGTGTACCAATCCCAGCTAATTTAAGTAATAATAAGTTATGATCTATCTTGTCGAAAGCTTTACTGAAATCTGTATAGACAGAATCTACCTGAATCTGACAATCGATTGAGGAAAGTATATATTCAGAGTAGCAGGTTAGATTGGATTCAATGGACCGCTTAGGAAAAAAACCATGTTGTTCAGGGATAATTTCTTTTTTTACATAGTTTAATAAAGTACGATGTACTGCATTTTCCAATAATTTGCTAAAAATATTTAGTTTACAAATAGGACGATAGTTAGATACATTGTTTTTTCTCCATTTTTATGAATTGGAATAACATGCTCTAGCTTCCACTTATTGGGAAATTGACATTCTACTAAAGATTTATTAAAGATAATGGAGAGAGGTACGTTTAAAGAATGAGCACATCTCTTCACAAAAAACGATGGAATCCCGTCGGGTCCACTGCCTTTGTTTTCGTCCAAATTTTTCAAAAGTTCCAGAACTTCATGTGATGACACCCGTATATTAGATATCAACGCTGGTCTTGTACTCGTCGTGTGTGAGAAAAAATTTTGATTGTAGGGTTGAAACACCCCTTGAAAAAATTGAGCAAATAAATTACAAATTTCAGGGCCTTCTGCCCTATTATCGTTATATCTTAAATTTGGAATATTATTACATCGTTTTTTGAGAGAGACGAGCTCCCAGAATTTTTTAGAATTATTAGGGATGTCAGCCTCGATCGATGTTACATATGTTAAATAATCATTCCGAATCATTTCTTTACTTTGTCGCCTCAAACTACAGAATAGATTATAATCAAGCTTAGTTTTTGACCTTTTCCACCTTTTGTGTGCCCTATTTTTATTTTGGATGACCTTAATCGTTCCTTGTTTAAAATATAGAGGAAAGTGAGTATTAATTCTCTTTTTTGGGATATGTCCATTGATAGCTTTGTAGAGTTCATTATAAAATAAATCAACGGAATGATCAGTACTGGTATTGATTAACATATTTTCCCAATTGATGCTATTAAAGTGTTCATTAAGAGTTTCATAATTTGCTTGTTTAAAATTAGTTACGTAAGTTTTACTATTACCTTTAAAAATAGGCGGTGAGGAACTGTTATATATAAATTCTATTGATTTATGATGTAGGTCTTCGTTCACAAGAGGAAGATCACATCTAATTAAGTTTTTAATAAAAAGGTCGTTACAAAATATAAGGTCTAGTACCCGATCATGGGCGTTTTTTATGCCATTAAATTGGAAAAGGCCAAAAAAGTCTAATAAATCCTTTAAAATAGTAAACTTGGGGTCGAGACTTTCGGGAAGGTAATAAATGCAATTATTTTTTTCCGTCCACTTTACGCGAGAAAAATTAAAGTCACCGCATATTAAAATGGTATCGTTGGAAATTTTATCAAAAAGATTGTAAATTTTGTCTGTGTAACAAACCAAGGCTAAGTCATTACCTGGTGGGATATAAACACAGCATAAATGGATTTTGCGCTCACTTTTAGTATATATGGTAACCCAGATATCCTCAGCATCACTTTCCCATTCTTGACGTCGTACAGCTTGCAAACCTTCCTTAACAGCGATCAAACAACCTCCACCATCACTCTTATCACTAAGGGAGCTCTCGCGGTCCCGCCGAAACACTAGGTATTCGTTATTAAATAGCTCTTTGTTAGAAACGCCACTTTTTAACCACGTTTCCGTTAGAAACACAACATCATAATTGGTGGATATTAAATTAAGCTTAAACTCATGGGTTTTTGTTCGAAAGCCTCTTACATTTTGATAAAATACATTTAATTAATTATAGGAATCGAAGATTACGTCCTTAGTCTAGTAAAATAGCTTTAAAAAATGGGGTGCTCGTTTAAAGAAAATCTATCTGGTTCTCATGCTGAATATGTTTTTCGGGTGCACCGTCTTCCTTACGAATAAGAATGTTGCAATTTTTAACCCAAACGTATTTATACCCTTTGACACGGGACGCTTCACGAACTTTTTTTAGAAGTATTTTATTGTCTGGAGAAAGATGTTCGTTAATGTAGATGCCTGTAGAAATTCCCTCGAGCAGTAGGGTATGGTTAGAACCCCTTTTAATTCTTGCTGCTGTTAAGACGTCATCTTTTGTTTTGCGGGATGAGTACTTCACAATTATATTTTTTGGGTTAGTTGATGTGTTAAAAGACTGAACTCGGTGCACAGATTCAATCGAATTATCCGCAGATTGCATGCCCAAACTGTTATGTATTTTCTCCACTGTTTTTACAAGATCTTCATTTTTATTCTCAGGATAACCCTGAATTTCAATCAATCAATTCAAATTCAGAAACCTTGTCGGAGCAGAAATTCACCGACGTTAGTAACATATCCTGTTGATCTTTAAGACTTTTTATTTCGATTTTAATTTCATTCATAAAAGTAATCATTTGCTTTTGCAGAGTGGTAACGTTAGAAGCCTGCTCGCCGCTTAAAGATAGGCTGTGGGTACTCGACGAAATCCCCGCTCTTTGGCAGGTGGAACACTTCCATCGTACGTTAGGATTCTCTTTAATAAAACTCAACTGGTCCGCTGTAATCTCAACGCACTTTCCGTGATAAAAACATTCACAGAAACCTTGACACTGCAAACCGGGCGATTTTTTTGTTATTTGCGATGGTACAGATTTTACATATGTTTGACATGTTTTTCATAATTTTGAAGAAAAAACAAATTTAAAAGAAAGATAACACTCCGCACCAGATCGGAATATTTATCGCCTTTTCGACTGTGAACAATAAAAATTTATTCAACTTAAACTTCTCACTAAAATTCAATAAAAGTCGGAGCAATATTAGCACGCTCCGCACACCTCGGCGACTACTATATAATTTCTACCTATAAAAACGTATTTTCATGCATGTTTTTTTACGTTATGGACTCTTTAATTAATTTTCTTAGTAAAATAATTTCCAAAACTAAAAAAAAAATATTTTTAAGAAACGAAATTTTTTGTTTCAAGAAGGTGAGCGTGTTTTACATGCTGTCTTAGATTCTTTTAACAGTAAGTTCCTGCGCAAGTGTTTTTATTTCCTACCAACCGTCAAACTTCTTAAAATATTTTACACAATAAGTCATAGTGTATCTCTTTCTACGAAACCATGATTTGTTCTCTTTGCATTTCCTCTTGACTCATACATTCTTAAACTGATTAGCTCTGTTAATACTATCTCTACATAATTTAAAGCAATTGATGATTTATCGTATAAATGAAGAAAAGGCAAAACATTGGAAATTATTTAGGTAAATTTCGGAAAAAATGTTACTCAAATTTCGGTTAAAAAAGAAGTCAGAAAAAAGTTTGTAATAAACTCAACCATAAAATCAAAAGACAGGGTCGTATAATTGCCAATTGGCCAATTTTGCCCCATTATGACCAAATTATTATTCCTCACTTTAGCCATATTTCCGTCTTTATACTGTAATAAAACTGTTATTTTGGCTAGCAATTTTAGCTAATTAGCCAGGGATATTAGCCAGTATCACAACATTTTAGCCTATATATGATTATATGTGCTACTTGGGTATTATACAGGTTGTGTAAAAAGTCTGGAAACGGCTTAAAATCTCCCTAGTTTGTTGGCCGATCTAAAGCAAATTTGGTACGGTGTATGGGGACTCCCAATGATGGTATCGGCGTTGTTGCCACGTGTCTAGTTTTTCAGAAAATCTAATGAATTTTATAGTGAATTTTTAATACTTTTGGTATAACATATCTTATCCGTAATATCAATAGTTTTTTTAATAAAGACGTTTTAGGAGTATTACTATTATTACCGTCATTGCTAATGAGACCTTGATTGAAAAATTAGATCGAAACATCATAGCTGATAAAGTCACAAAAAGTATCAATCCAAAAATGTCTTTAACCGAAAGGGAAAGAATTTCTATTATTCTTATGATGAGAGGGGTATGGCGATCGGGTCAGGTCTTACAAAAAAGTTAAAAATGTATTTAATGAGCATTTTCAGACCGAAATCCGATTTGAAAATACATCGCTTTAAAAACTGTCTGACGATTTGAAGAGACTTGAAATTGTAGAGATGGTCGACTTGGGGGTGTCCGGTTCTTGTGTCGTTAAAGAATTCACGCAGATTTTCCGTTTGTTTGTTTTGGTTGGGTTCTATATTGTTAGGCGAATCTGCCCTATTACCGTTAGGTTAACCCAGGATCGTCAATAAAACCATTATTAAAACCTGTGAAATTCAGGTAAGTTTGGCAACGCTGCACATAATTTTTTGATTTTGTCAAAATCATTATAAAAGAGAGTTTTTGCATGGAAAGGTAGTGAAACTTCCCAACTTTGTCGATTTTTTTTTCGGGAAAAAGTGGGAAATGTTACGTGTTTTTTCATTTGAATCTAGTCTATACATTATAGGCTGTTATTTAAAGTTTAAAAAAACGGGAAATGCGTGGGTTCGTTAACAACACAAGAACCGGATGACCTGATACAGCAACAAATGAAGAGAAAAGTTTGAATATTTTACAAAATTTTGTTGAAACCCCTTCTTTCTCCTTAAGAAAAACTTCTCAAGCAGTTGATGCTTGCTTCAAATCTGTGCAAAATGTTTTAAGAAAACATACATATCATCCGTTCAAAATTCATTTAGTACAAGAATTATTGGAAGGCGATTTTGAGTGGAGAATAGAATTTTGCGACATTATGATGTCAAAGCGGGAGCAAAATATCCAAATTTTTTAAATTTTATAGTATTTTCGGATGAAGCAACATTTGTGTAAAAGAGTAAAGTTGGATGAGAGAATGTCATATACAATATCCCGAAAAACTGAATGTATGAGCTGGGCACGTTAGTTCCAACAAGATCGGGCCATTTTTTGTTAAAGAAAATTAGACGTCACAACTCTACCCTCAGCTTTTGGATAATCAAGTGTCTGTTATTCAAAACGTAATGGGTCCTAATTGTGCAATTACATACTTCCATCAGAACGGAACTCCACCACATTTTGGAGTTGACATGCGCGATTTTTTAAATAATACATTTCCGGACAGGTAAATTGGAAGAAAATGATCTATCGAGTTGTCGCCTAGGTCCCCTGATTTGGCGCCAAACGACTACTTTTTATGGGGACGCTTAAAGAATAATGTTTATGTAACCAAACCTCAAGATCTCGCTGAATTACATATGAATATTGGATGAAGTTGAATTAATAATACCAGAGATGATTTATAATGCAATTCAACGGTTTTATTTTCAATTAATTCACTCTCAAGCAGTTCACGGGAAACAATTTGAACATTTGTTATAATTTGTTATTATTTAATGCCTTTGAAAAACGTAAAATGTAAAAATAAAAAAATATACAGGGTATTCCACCCAAAAAATAAAAATTCTGAAAAACTATACATGTGGCAACAATGCTGATACCATTAGTGGGTGCATAATATCCTTTTACACTACTGTACCAAATTTGGTTTAGATCGGTCAACAAATTAGGGATAATTTAGACCATTTTTTATACATCCTGTATAATACCCTGTATAATACTATAATAATACGTGTTACGTGTAATATATTTTATTTTCGTTAATCGTAAAGCAGTGGCCGGACAAAATCAACAGCCGAGTTATTGTAAATAACTTTAAAATAACATTTGCAAAAGTTAATAAGTGTTACGTAAAATGGAAAATATTTAGTTAAAAGGAAAATTAAATAATTTTCTGTATAGCTATCGTCCATGCTCTGTTTATTTGGTCACCTGTTTTCCACCTTCCGAAATTATTTATGGCAACTGGACTATATACTTTTACTAGCTCTTTTATTACAGACAAAAAAAGGTCTTTATGTTCGATATTTTTCTAACCGCTCTACCGATTTCGATGATCTTTTATATGGTAGGCTATTATGTCAGAAATCATATTAAGATATTAAAGTTTTTTTGCGACAGTGTTTCGCTGATATACAGGTTGTTGTAAGTATTTGTGATTTTTGTTCAAGGATTCAAAACCCCCTGTAGAGAGAACTGATACGTTCAATAGTTCCCTGCAAAACTCACGTTGTAGATCCATCCTCTATCGGTATTCTCTTTTTTATTCATCCATTTATCTTTATTTTTAGTTGAAATATAAGGTTTTTTATCCCTATATGTTTTTATTGTGTTTCCCTGTTCACACATTTAAAAAAGTATCATTCATCTAGTGTGCTTGGCATGCAAGAAAAACATCCATATGTCAAACGTGACAAGTTATCAATCAGAAGTCAGTTTGTGTTAAATTTTATTTCTTGTCAGTGTTTTATATTCTTGTAATAATGAACTTATTCCCAAGAAGAAATCGCAGTCTATGGGAACCTAAATGTGCTGTAGTGGGTGCCTTTTCCCAAGAAGGTTTTAATCAAACTGAGTTGGGCCAGAGGTTTGGAGTATCTCAGGCAAACATTTCTCGTGTGATATGAATATTAGAAGACAGGGGCAGGGTCCTCATAGAGTAGCAACCCCCAAACAGGTTATATTCGTCTCGAAGTTTTAAGAAGAAGATTTACAAACAGAGCGTTGATTCGTCTCGAGTTTTTAGATCGATACAATTTTCCAATTAGTCAAAGCACTATTACAAGAAGATTGGCTGAAAATCAATTGAGGCCTCATAAGGCTGGACCTCTACTTACAACGGAGTACAGAAGACAACGTTTGGAATTCGCGCGAGAGCACCTAAATTAGCAAGTTAGAGACTGGGCCAACATATTGTTCTCAGACGAATTTAGGTTTTGTCTTTTTACCAACGGCAGGCGAAATATGGTTTATAGAAGTAGATGAAAGGTACATCCAGTGCAACTTTGTACCCACTGTGAGTTGTCGTGGTGGGTCAGTTATGGTTTGCGGTGGGATATCTTTTGAGGACGTTGTGTATTGAATGGTGGAAGAGTAACAGATCAACTATACATTATAGATATTCTGGATCCACAAGTTGGCCATATGCGATATTTTTAGGGGGACAATTCATGCTTATGCATGATAATGCACGCCCTCACGTAGCTAGGGTTTTGTAAGATCATTTTTGCATTGACACCATGAATTGGCCGCCTCGGAGCCTTGACCTTAACCCCATTGAACTTTTATGGGATACATTTATTATAAGAGCACTGCAACCTCAACCTAGAAACCTAGACCAGCTGGCAGAAAGGCTTAGCGAAATTTGGCGACAGATTGACCAAGACGAGGTCCAACGGCTAATTTCAAGCATTCTACGACGCTGTCAAGCTGTGATCACCGCAAGAGGTGGGAATACTCGTTACTGAATGAAAATTGTTTATTTTGTTTATATTAATTGTAAATTTGTTAATTTAAAATTAAATTCAGTTAAAATGAAGACTTGGAATTTTTGTTAGATAAAAAACATACAGGAAAAAAAACCGTATATTTCCACTAAAAATAAACATAAAAAGATGAACAAAAAAAAGAAAATACCGATAAAGGATGGCGCTATAATGTGATTTTTGCTTCGTACTACTGAACGTACCAGTTCTCTCTACAGGGTGTTTTTAATCCTTGGACAAAAATTTCAAATACCTATAACACCCTGTATATTAGCGAAACACTGTTACAAAAAAAAACTTAAATATCATAGTATGAATTCTGAAATATTGGCCTACCATATAAAAAATTCAAATTCAAATTAAAAATCATTTTATTACGAATCAATTTATAGAAAATTATAATAGTAAGAAAACCTATTAATAATTACAATATGGTGGTAATGCGGGCTACACCTCGATTTTATAACCGGTAGCACAGCGTATGTAGCACGCATGTATGGTGTAGACCGTTAAAATGAACAAACTGTAATTAATAATTTAGATTCATCAGAGCTTACTATACGTAATTCCCGTTCCCAATTTACTAATTGCTAATTGAGAAAGATGTCCGAAGAAAAAACAAGGTTTAAATTTTTTGAAATCATGTCGGTTGGACCAGTTTATAAACGATAAGAGATAAATAGAATAGCCCAAAAAACATAACTATAATATATTTAGAAGATATTCCTTTATATATTTAGAAAAAAATTTGTAATTGATAATTCTTTTACACAGATTGGCAAAGCATTGCACAATTTAATTCCAACATAAAAAAATGATTTGGGAACCCGGCTGTTTTGTGTTATGGCACTATGAATCGGTTTACATATCTTGTATTGTGAAAGTGAGAACAAGTGGCGAAAAAACATTTAAATATAGGGGTTGTCCAGTTTTCAAGATCTTATAAATAAGATTGTACATGTGATATTTTTTACGATTTTTCATATTAAGGATAAAATTTTCGTTCAAGTATGGCGTGATATGATTTCTATATTGTACAGGGTGTCCGGATTTGGTTTCAAAAGCAGGGTATCTCGCTTATTTTTAAAGATAGAACCTTGCGGTTTTCACGAACCTGAGCTAATTTTTTGCGAAACTCGTGAAGCCGTAACAAAATTTTCATAACCTTCTTCGTTTATGAGATACAGGGCGAAAGAGAAAATTTTGCATTTTGGGACCCCCCTCGTATCTCGGTTATCCTTTAACTTAACGCAAAGGGAAAAGTTGCTGCTTATGCAGTTTTTTACGCTGGATCCAGTGGCGTAGTCATATTTTTCATTTGAGTTGTTATTTTTTAGATATGACCCAAAGTTGTGTTTTTTTAAATGGGACACCCTGTATATTTGTCCAGAAATTGATTTGTCCTTTTAAAAGCTTCTCAAAAATATATAATAGTAGTCTATTTTAATAAACAACAACAAAAATCCTAATTTTTATAATTATCATCCCAAATTTTGCAGTAGGCCATGCAGAACGATGCCGTTTTCTTTTGTTTTCTTGGAAGCAAATGACGTTTCCCAATTTTCTACGCGTATATAAAATATAGCGCTAGTTTTTTGTATTTATTTATTGTGTAAAAATATATTTGTATTATTATGGAAGAAAACCAAACTTTCGAACATTATGAAAAGTACGTTGTGTTAGTTTGTTTTATATTAAGTAATGAAAATGTTGAAGCGACTTCTGAGATGTATTTTAACAGGTAAATAGTTAATTTTTAGGTATGTTGAAATACTATTGCTTAATTTTTATTTAGGTATCCAGAAAGGAGGCAACCTAATATATCCACTTTTTATCGGATAAAAAAGAATTTACTTAATCACGGATCATTTAACTTCGTACGAAAACATATAATAAAGAAAATCGGGAGGCTGAGGAAATTACGGTTTTGGCTAATGCAGAAGCTTACCTTACAAACTTTTGTAAGGCCAGTGAAAAGAGCATCGGGATTCCAAAAACTAGAGTTCAAGAAATTTTAAAAAAGCACAAATACCACCCATACAAAGTTAGGCTCGTGCAGCACTTACAGCCAGGGGATGCAGAGCGTCGGGTAGTCTTCTGCAATTGGTTTCGAGAAAGATGCGATATGGTTAGAGATTTTGAAAGAAAGGTTATATGGTCAGACGAAGCACATTTCAGTAATTCTGGTATACTCAATAGGCACAATAGTAGATTCTGGTCCCAGGAAAATCAACACCAAATATTTCCCAGAAGACAGCAGGGCAAGTTTGGTCTAAATGTGTCCTGCTTCATATTAGGAACACATATAAAATTTTATATATTTGAGGGAAATCTAACAGCCAATCGCTATATAGAAATTTTAGAGGCAGCTATACCTGAATTACTTGACGATGTTCCTCTAGCGCAAATTAACGAAATTTATTTTCAACAGGACGGTGCTCCTGCACACAATTCTGGAATGACGAGATTATTTCTGGACAATAATTTTACCAATCAATTGATCGGAACAAATGGACCTATAAGATGGCCCCCTAGGTCCCCAAATTTGCCGATTTTAGATTTCTTTCTATGGGGATATCTGGAAAATAGAATTTACAAAGACCACTATGATAATGTCCAAGATTTAGGAAATGCAATAAGAGAAAATTTCCGCTATTTACAAAATCATCCCGTTATTTTGCTTGCTGCTAGAACAAAATGGAAATCAGTTTGAACAGTTCTTTGGATTTCCTTGGTTACTGTAGTTCTTATACGACAGTTGATTTTTGCTGAAATGCTTGTTACATAATAATTTATTACTGTTTTGTTCTTGTGTTACATAAATCTAGGTAGGTGGTACTTTTTTGGTGCGAAATTATCAATACATATTTTGATAAATAGATTTAATTACATATTTATTTTGATTTATTATTAGGATGTAGATATTGTTAACGACTTTAAATAAAAGGCAGCATTGTTTTGCATGGCCTACTGCATGCAAAATTTGGGATGATAATTATAGAAATTGGGATTTTTGTTGTTGTTTATTAAAATAGACCCATACTATTACATATTTTTGAGAAGCTTTTAAAAGGACAAATCAATTTCTGGGCAAATATACAGGGTGTCCCATTTAAAAAAACACAACTTTGGGTCATATCTAAAAAATAACAACTCAAATGAAAAATATGACTACGCCACTGGATCCAGCGTAAAAAACGACATAAGCAGCAATTTTTCCCTTAACGTTAAGGATAACCGAGATAAGTTAAAGAAAAAGTTAAGACTTTTAGGACATAAAAACACCCCCTTTAACATCAGCACGCAGTTAGGAAACGCCCTGTATAGTACTTCACAATGACGGCCCCTGTATAAAGTAATATGACAAACGGAGATAGACGGCCACTTTTGACATACCCGAGTAGCCCAAAGTCGAACTGCATAAATTAAAATTTTGATAAATCTCGTTCACTGGATCTGATGCTGGCTGCCCTTGTAAAATCTGGACTTGTAAATCGTGTATCACTATACTGGGTGGTCCAACCCAAAATGCAAAATTTTCTATTTCGCCCTGTATCTCATTAACGAAGAAGGCTATGAAAATTTTGTTTACGGCTTCATGAGTTTCACAAATAAATTAGCTCAGGTTCGTGAAAACCGCAAGGTTCTATCTTTAAAAATAAGCGAGATACCCTGCTTTTGCAACCAAATCCGGACACCCTGTATATTAGAAGATCATCGAAATCGGAAGAGCGGTTAGAAAAATATCGAACATCAAACTTTTCTTAAATATTACAATATTCGCTAATTTTGACGAGAAGTGTATTTAATATGTATGTCGTTTTCTAAATTCAATTAAAACGATCCTATTAAAAAAAACCGGGATATTTTTTTTCTTTCCAGGGTTAAAGCTTAATTTTGAGTTTAACTTTTTTTATTTTTATCTCCAAAACTAATCAAATATTATATGTTAATAATTTATATGAAACACGATCTACTGTACTCCTTAACAACAGACGAGTGAAGACAATAGAACATAGATTAGTAAACGTGCTACAGTAATTCTTGAATTGTTTCGCTAATTCCACCTGGAATGTAATATTATCCCCGCGGCTGAATAGAAGTGGGGGAGGGAAATAATCCCTTTCGAGCACCGGACTTAAAGCGTCGTGAAGCCACTTGACCCACGTTGCAGCTTCGGTTACTTGGCAACAATTAATCACCGGCCTATCGTTAGCATCGGCTTAGAAGGGAGAATTGTAATATTGGGCAAGTGGTTCAGCTTCCAGGTGAATTCTTCTCCATTCTATTAATGAGATTATATAATTTTCGCCTTTCAGAAAATTTACAACGGTTGAAATTTAATTATCCGTCTAGGGTTAAAAAAAATTAGTTTTACCATAAAAAGTAAAAATACTCTTAATTATTGCTTAAGTAATAACTAAGTTATGAAACACACTTCTTTTGTTACCGTACTTAAATATATATAATTTTATATATTTGCTAACAAAAACAGTTCTTCTTTGTCAGTGATTGATTGCTAATTCACTAGTTTACAGCCATTTGGCCTGCCAACTGGAAGTGAGTGGATTTTAGAAAGCAGACCTTAATATTTTTATGAAAATAATTGTCTTTCAAATCACAGATTTATATTCACTACTGTTTCCAATGATATAGCATCTAACATTATTTTAAAAGTTAAATCAAGGGCATTTGCGGTCGATAATCTAAATACTACATTAATCTTCCTCTGCTAGTTTTTAATCATATAATAAATTCCTGTATTAAAGAATCATACTTTCCAAAATGTTGGAAACTTGCAAACGTTATTCCATTATCTAAAATAAAAAGTCCCTCTGAATTTGGTCATCTCCGATCGATATCGATATATTTCAAAGATCCTTGAAAAAGTCATGGAACTCCAGATCCCAACTTATCTTTCAAATTACAACATTCTTCCAAGAAAGTTCTGGTTTTTGGGTGGGATACAGCACTGTGTGATATAGTGGATACTTAATTGTTTCTTCTTGATTACGTCAAAGCCTTTAATATGCTTAATCATAAGATTTTGATTTGCTATTCTAAAGTACATCGAATTTACTGGGACAGCATTATCACTTGATGCCGCGTTTTTAACAGATAGGGCTCAGAGGATTGTTGTTGAAGATTTGTGCTCCCGTGTTCTCAAAGTAACCGTCGCACAGTGGCAGTGGGGCCAAAAGTATCAAAACATACCAACAATTCTGGAAAACATTAAAGCTTATACTTTTGCATTCAGGAATGTGTTTAAAGTGTAAATGTAACAAACCAATATCACCAGAGATATTATTCACACTATACAGGGTGTCTCATTATAATTGACACCTTTTAAAAGTACATCAGGCTATTCCTGAAAAATGTGTGGGAAATTCAAATAGTAAAACAGCAAAGTAGGTATTAGGAGAGATATTAATTTCTATCTTTTATTACAAAATTATCCCTGCTTGAGGTTACATTTGTTGGAGATAAATTAAATTGAAGAGTGGCAACATAGAACAAATAAAACACAACGGAATATTTTGCTACAGAACACACTTCAAACCAAAGAAAATACTACTATTTTCTTTTGCTATAAACATTATCAAAATACTAATTTAATATTAAAAAAAATAATAAAACGCTTTCATAATAATGTGTCGGTGGTTTGATCTTAGGTTTGATAATGTATTAACTGAAAATAAAGGCAATAAACTAAGATCTATAACTTATTCGAACAAAAATTATTTAAAACTAATATTTAATCAAAATTACAATCCGAAGAGCTATCACTATCAGAAACATGACTAATTTGGTCATTAACATCGGGTGGTAGAAGCATGGATAAAGTTTCGCTAGAAAAATTCTTTCTTTTTAATTTTAAAGTTTTTCTGTTACCAGTAACGAAAGGATCTGAAGAGAGAAGAAGCCTCTTGAAAACATCTTCATTAGTTTTCTCTCGAGCAATTTTTCTAGCGAATCTTTCTCGATATTTTTTAAAATCCTTGTTTCTACTTTCTGCAGCCTCTTCTGAGAGCTGACCAACTGGAAGAAGAACGGAACGAATAATTTCTGCACCGTGAATTAAAATTAAATGAACTGTTGGCGTCATATAACACCAAGGATATTTATCTACGAGTAATTGTGCTGTTTCCAGACAATACAATTTGAATAAATCCGCATTAATGTTATGATAACTGGTAATTACTTCCAAAATAACACCTAACCTTCAAAAAACCTCTAAATCAAGATGTGGAAGAGGAAACTTCCGCGTTCTCAAAAAAACGTCTTGCCGTATTTCCGTCATTACTACTCCCGTATCCCGGTTTTGGTTGATCAATTATTAATCCTAATTCCTGTTTAAATTCTTGTTGAATTCTTTTTTTATTTTCAAAAACTTTTTCCTTATCAGTAGCGTTTCTAACTTGCCAACATTTTACTGGTAGTTTATACGAAAGGTGCAAAATATACTCAAAAAACCGGATACGAGAGTGCAAGACGGGAATGGCAAAACGGTATAAAGAGACATCGCAAGGTTTTGAAATCATTAATTGAATGCTATTAAAATCTTTTTGTCCTGAAGAACAAATGTAACATTTTTGCGTACTTTTGTTATTTGTTAGTGCATTTCTTATTTTACCATCAATCATGGCTAAAATAAAGATATATTTAACACATATAGTTATGTTACTAATTTCAATTGTTGTTTCCTGAAGACTTTCTATCTGGTTTTCAATAAAGTTTTGCTCCTGTTTTGATGTTTCTGTGGTTTTCCGAGTAAACTGAATCCGGATAGGGCGGCAATATCGCGGAGAAGACGGACAGGGATTTTGCCAAATAACGTGTTTCGGGTCTTCGGATTTGGGGTTTCCACATACTAGTTTTATAGGAAGCAGCCATGTTACAAATGCACTTGAATCCGTATCGTAGTTATTTTCAAATTTTTGTTTATAATTTTGTTGTCCAGAGGAGCCATCAAAACCCCATTTGCATATCAACACTAACTTCTTTAGTATTTGGCGATCAAATCTACCCAGAACTTCTTTTTGTAATAACAATATTCTCTTGGTGGTGTGCTGAACTAGGGATTGAAGTTCAACTTCTACACAAGTGGAACCAACTTTTATATTATTAGGGTAACATGCAAGCTTGGCTTGTTGCACAACTTTATATGAGGGAAATCTGGCTTTGTCCTTTTCTCTAATTATATTATATTGATTACGAGATAAGTTCCCTTCCACCAAAACTGAAAGTGCCTCTTCTGGTGGCAATTGTGTTTTACTATCTGCAGACATACTTTTATTTAAAGCACTTATATATTCAGTAGCTCTCGCAGGATTCTTGGAAATTTCTTGTAATAGTTTGGAGGCTTGCACGTTACCAGATTTTCTAAGTTCCATTTGCGCCGCCTAACAGATAACCTCGACCGTATTCTCCTTGCGCAGATCAGCAGTTTTCTGACGCTTACTACTTTCGCAACTAACTGAAAAATCTGTCAAAGGGCGGCCAATTTTAGATTGATCTAATGCGCGTGTAAAGTCGGTAAAGACCACTTTGGTATCTAGCCAGGTTTTATTGGTTTCAGCAAAAACTGACGTAACTCTGCAAGCTTTTTGCCATTTTGCTTTCAAGTCAAACATAAATTTTGAAATTTGGTTTGAAATAATCCGAAACTTACCAGTTGGGCAATTCGTTAAATTTCTTATGTATTCTTTAAGATATGTGCATTGTCGGTTTTGTTTTTTTGAAGGACATTCTTTAATCTTTTCCCACAGATCTCTTCGACTAATTTCTAAGTTCAAATAATCTAAAACAACAAAAAAATTTATAGCAATTTTATTAATACAAAAATATTACCTATTTCACTTTCGGCACACTTGCAAAAACAGTTTTTACAAGTGTGTCGAAAGTAAATCCTAATAAAAAAAGACGGGAAAAGACCAACATGTCCATAAATTCCGATTTAATTAAGGTTTTCATAGGCTGCATATTATAGACGAATATGTAATTAATTGTTTTGATAATTATATGATTTTTACATTTTAGGATCACACATAAGATAACAAAACAAGAAACAAAAAAAATAAAAATGTTTACGAAAAAAACTATGCCAAAATCCACACTGAATACGGCAGAATTTGCTACTTTTTGTCTAAGACAAATCCTATGTTTGAATAAATTTGTTAATTTTTGAAGAACTCATGGAAATGCCTCCTTGGAACAACAGTAAAATACAGCAATAAAAATGTTTTATACAATAATGATCCACTTACCTTGCCGATTATTTTGCATGACTATTATCAAAGTAAATTCAATTATTATAGCACAAAGAGTAGCAGGAAAAAATCAATAATTATTGCACTTGAAAAATTAAAACCATAAACGCGTCTTGAAGCTATTTTTGACAAGCTTTATCATTTGTTTTATCACACTGACAATCCAAGGCTAATGTGATTTGGAAAGAAGGATTTATAGGCATAAGTCTACGGTGGTTATTTTTCTCAGTTACCTAAATTTTGATTTTAGAGTTTTTGGTGAGTTTTACCTAGAGTGGCCCCTCTGTGCGTCGGAGTGCCTCAGGGAAGTACTTATACTACTTTATAGTATTTTTACGTAAAATTTTATTAAATACTTAAAATATGCTAAATATCGTTTATACCCAACTGTATGTATCGTTTAACCCTAATAATGTGAAACTTATCAATCAAGAATAAAATTCTGATTTGAAAAAAATGACCGTTTATTAAAGCTAAATCTGAGTAAAAGTGTAGCTTTGCTTACTAACCTAAAGCTAGAAAATGAAACATATTATTAAAAGATTCAACGGAAAATGTAGGTCTCATTATAGACGCTAAATTAAAATTTAAAAAACATGTAACTGTATGTCTTAACAGAGCCTTATTTTATTAAAAAAAAAACTAAAGCTACCCTGTGTGATACAGTAATATTATCCCATTTTAATTTTGCCGTTTGTCTAAATAGTCTATTTCTGGACTACGTGGAAATTCGCAGAATACAAAAAATCAAAAACTACTGAATTTGTTTAATCCATGGTATCAAACGCAGAAACAGGGTTTGTCATAAACTGGGGGAATTAGGATTAAATGTCCACTGTACCTTCATGAAAAGTTTAAATATAGCACGGATGTTCATAGTTTGAATATTGCAGGGGCGTGCGGTGAAATTTTAAGAAAGGGAAGCAATTTTTAGAAACTTCCCTGTTTGTAATGTAATTCGATTCTTCGATCATTTTTTGCAAATTCGTCAATGACGTCATCATAAAAACGTCGATGCTCCGACATATTTTGGAGAAGTTTATTTTCAATGGACAACAGCGATGTATGCGACAGTCTCTCCTGCACCGTTGAATTTCTCACGAAATTTTTTATACGTTTAAATGTTGAAAAATTACGTTCTACTGATGAACTTGTGGCAAGTATTGTCAATACTAATTCACACAATTTCGACACTTCGGTGTAGGCATCTTCCAGCTCCTTGTCTTTTAAAAATTACATTAGTTCCTTAGCGTTATTTTTTGCGCTTATGTCATCAGTTTCGTAAATCACTTTTAGTTCAGATCGCAGTAACACTCGGTCGAAGAACTGGCCATAATAAAGAAGAAGAGATTTAAACGCATCTTCTGAAAAAGTTTTTTCTTTAAATGCATCAAAATTGCATTGATTATTTCATAAAAGAGGCGTCTGTATGATGTTTGAACATCTCCCACCTTGTCTGTTCGAAGACGCTTGGCTTCACAAAATAGGTCAAAGTCATCTCTTTTTTGGCTTAACATGGACTTAAAATCATCCACTTTTTTTAGGCAAAAAGCAATATCATTTGTTTTAGTTTGTAATATATTAAAAACATTGTCCGAGAATGGAAATATTTCTGAAAATATGTTCAACAAATAATTAAAATTAAAATCTCGTTTCAAACAGTCCAAAAAACCCCTCGAATTATTTATTGCTTCTGAGTCCCACGTTTCATTATTTTCTATTATGTTCTCTAATAGTTCAATCAGTGATTCACGATTTTCAGATACTGTTAACACAAGTCTTTCATTATAGTTCCATCTAGTAGGAGCTATTTTGCGTAATCGTTTGTGGACAACGGAGTCCAAAGCTTGTGTGCGTTTTGTTGACTTGGAATGGAAAATGTGATTGATGGACTGGGATAAAACTAAATTTAATTTATGAGCAAAACAATGGACAAACACAGCACTTGGGAAAGTTTCTCTAACTTTAGCTTGCAGACCCCTTAATTGTCCTGCCATCACTGCAGCTGTATCATAGCTTTGATCAACTAATTTTTTCTTTCCATTAATTTCTTTAGTAACGTTATAAACTATGGTATATAATGCATCTGCTGTACGATTTTCAGACACATTCTTAAAACCTAAAAATCGCTCTTTTGTTTTAACGTAGCGTATTACTATAGATAATTGGCTAAAATTAGTTATATATATATATCAGTTGTTTCGTCCAGAAAAATAGCAATGAACCGCGCCTCGCCAATCTCCTGCTTAATTCTTTTTAGAATAATGGTTGCAACCGCGGAAATTAAATCATTCTGGATTCGATTCGACGTTCCGCGAAAAACGCTAGACTGCTCTAAACGATGTTTTAAGCAATCATCATATTTAGCCATTAAACTAAGTAAATCTTGAAAATTTCCTCTATTTGAAGAAACCCTTGTTTCGTCATGACCTCTAAATCCCAATTCGTGCTGTCCGAGAAAACAAACAACATCGATAAGTCCTCTTAATATTTGCCTATTTTTATCGACTAGTACATTGTGTTGGCAGTGACCAATTTCCAACTGTTTATTAAGAGCGTGTTCAATTCTGGTTTTGCCGAAGACTTTTTCTTTTATGATGGCCTGTAAATGCGCTTTGGACATAATGTGTCTTTTTACAGCTTTATGGAAATTGTTTAAATCGGAAAAACCAGTTTTATTTCAGAGACCTTTTTCATTTTCAAAAAGTAAACATGGCCAACAAAATAATTTACTTATCTTTTCACACCCTGTTAGCCATTTAAGTTGTTCGTATTGTTTTTCCGGATAAAAATGTCTAATACAGTTTTTCATTTTTGTGGTTAAATTTTTTATAGGCGGTTTTGCCCTTCGTTTGGAAATTATTTGAAGCTTATCAGCGAAGTTTAATGTTGAAAATCCCTTTATTATTAAGACACACACCACACATTCACACACACTCTTCTTACTAAATTCTCCAACATTTTCAACGTTATTACCGACAGCCGAAGTTGACGGTATTTGCATATCCACGTCCGTATTATTGTCTTCCATATCGCACCGTGCACGACGCGACGTACGTATCACACAACACTCGGATAGCCGTTCAAACAAAGAACCTACTCCAACGATAGCTTCCGCCACCACTTAAAGCACGCGACTGAAATGCAAAAATTGCAAATAACCGATGGAAAGTTCAATAACCTCTGGCTCGCTACACAGGAAATCAAGCATACAGGACTTGCCTGCAGAGAAGCTAGCGGCCCGCATAGGTTCTATTCGATATTCTATTGGGGCTGGGTCGGAGTCAAGGCCGCATTTATTATGGGCTTGATAATTAAGATAATATTTTAGCATTTTTAATATAAACTAAATTAATGGTTTCCTATTTCAAAAATTACATTTTTGAAGATGTTTTGTAATTTTTTTTGGGGAAGCACTGCTTCCCTTGCTTCCATGGACTTCACGCCCCTGGAATATTCGTAGACAGTTTTTGCTAATAATACCCCTTCACAATATAGACTGTTTTAAGAAAAGTTTTTCCTATCAAATTGCTTCTTTAATAATAAAAATAAGTATAAAATAACTGACTTTTTATTAACAGTAGTATCATTTAAAAGAAATTTTAAGTTTAAGCTACTTTCAAAAGATGGTCCCTAGATATTTCTAGTTTTTATTATAGCTTCGTTTTTAAGTACATTATATATTTGTTTTTATTGGCTCATTCTTTCCACGTAGAAATAGGTTTCTTCACATATTAGATTTTTTTCTTATCTTATGTTCATATTCTTTTTTTTTCTTTCTTCTTTTTTATATTTTTTATTATATTCATTTGCATGCTGACTCTGGCTGAGAACAAAAGCCACCTCGGAAACTCGATCTTCTAGTTGATTTTATCTTTGACACCTGTGATATCCGCGTCATTGTCAAATCTATCGTTTTTCAGTAATTTATAGCATCTTTATATTTTTTATGGAAAACCTTTCTTTGGTATTTAGATTCTACCACTAAAAACTACTTATCCAATTTATGGTATAGAGATGAACTAGTAAATCAACTGTAGTTCTAATTCAAGATAGCGGAACAAAATGGCGGCCAAATAAAATATTTGTAAAGGTGAAAAAAAAATCAACCTCTCAGATTTTACATATTTTCAGGTTTTAGCGTTCCTAGATGCCAAAAAATATCTTTTATCGATTCCATCAGTCCGTCTGGTTGGTTTTTCAGTCTGTCTAACAGTTCGCAGCATAGCTTAAAAACTATTCATCAGATTGACTGCAAATTTCAGTCAAAAGTTAAGGGTCATATGGGAATGACTTGGAAATATTTTGGTAAAATGCATTGTGGCAAAACAAAATGGCGGCCTAGTGAAATGTTAAAAAAATATTACTAAAAAACCATTTATCCAATGGTACGAATCCAATATTTAAAAATTCAGTGCGAAAAAACTACCTCATGGACTGATTTTAAATTTTCTGCCATAACTAATTGTGGTATAGAGAAGAACTAGCAAAACTGTGGTTCTAATTCAAGATGGCAAATAAAATATTTGTAATCGTGGAAATGTTAATGTCTCAGGTTTTACATCTTTCTTTAAGTATGTTTTATTAATTCCGTCAGTCCGTCTGTCGGTTTGTCTGTCTGTTCGCGGTATAGCTTAACAACTATCTACTATCAAGATGCTATAAATTACTGAAAAAGATTTGACAACATCGCGGATATCACAGGTTTCACAGAATAAATAAACTAGAAGATTGAGTTTCCGAGGTGCCTTTTGTTCAATGAATATAATAAAAAATACAAAAAAAGAAGAAAGGAAAACAAAAAAAGAATATGAACATAAGATAAGAAAAAAATCTAATATGTAAAGAAAACAATTTCTACGTAGAAAGAATGTGCCAATAATAAAAATAAAAACAAATATATAATGTACTTAAAAACGAAGCTATAATAAAAACTAGAAATATCTAGGAACCATCTTTTGAAAGTAAGCTAAGCTTAAAATTTATTTTATATGATGCTTGTTTGTTTATTAAAGTAAAGAAGCGATTTAATAGAAAAACTTAAAGGTTATATGAGGATGACCTGGAAATATTTTGGTAAAAATGCAATATGGCTAAACAAAATGGCGGCCTAATGAAATGTTAAAAAAATATCATAAAAAACCACTTGTTATGTTTTGCATAAAAATTAAGGATTATGTAGAAATCAACTAATTGTGGAATAATTCAAAATAGGGGCCAAATAAAATATAAAAATAAAATAAATGAAAAATGTATCTCCTAAATTTAATATCTTAGGATATGCATATTTTCAGGTTATAGCGTCCCTAGATGCCAAAAAAGAGGTTTTATGGATTCCCTCTGCAATTTGTTTGTTTGTCTGTCAGTTTGCGGCATATCAGATTAGCTTGAATTTTTTTAAAAAAGGGTCATATGGGAATGACGTTTTGGTAAAAATCCAGTATGTCGAAATAAGAGGGAGGTCTGGTGAAACGTTAAAAATTATTACTAAAAGAACTAATTATCCAATTTTCTCAAATATATTTATATATATATATATATATATATATATATATATATATATATATATATAATATATAGTGAATTCACTATATATACAGGGTGTCCCGAATTGCAGTGTCCAAACTTTAACAGCGCATTCTGCATTCAAAATAAGCCCTAATTTTCTATATAAACATATATCGGCAAATGGTTCGTTTTCGAAATACAGGGTGTTAAACTTTTAAGAAAAAAATTGTTTTTTAGTCATAACTTTTTTATTACTTGAGATATTGTTAATAAATTTGGTAAACAGCCTTGGAGTAACAAAAGGCATTTTTTGATTTGAAATATTTTTTAATTTTTCATCAGTGGCGTCCATACGGGATGATATTGAATATTCTTGAAGAAAAATTGTACTCTACTGCTTTTTCTGAAAACAAAAATCATTCCTAAAATCCCCACTCAGTTTGGAGCAAATTTGATCCCCTGTCTTTTTTTCGTGCGGTCTAAGGATTTCGAGTAAAAAACTAAAAACCATTTTTATGTATGGCATAGTTAAAATTTCCATTATTGTTAATTTCAGTAGCAAAACCTTTAAGGTGGGATTGTAACAGCAAGTTTTTAAAATTATTTGGTTTCCGATATTTATTTCATGCATTCCGGGTGAGTTCATAATTTCTGAACAACGTATGTAGGGTTTCTAAAATAAAAGCTTGTCTGACAACTAAGGAGAGATGACGTCATCGACCCGTTATAATAGAGATTTGCATTATGTTTGGGTTATCAGGGTGACATCGCAGAAGTTAGCAGGCAACCTATTAAAATCTAATGTCCTTGGTACTTACCATCATTCCTTCATTGTCTACTCTTGGTATGCCATGATTGCATTTTTGTGATAATTGAACAATTGCTAGGTTCGTCTTTAAAGTATGACAGAGGAGTTTATAATTCTAAAATCGTCGATTCATTTTGTAAAACGGTAATTAGAATTAATTCAATTTTGAAGATGATACTTCATTTTACAGAAACTACTCTTTATTAACTAAGTTCGTAATTAATTTTACAAAAACTAGAATTCATAACTTTTATTAACTTAGATCGTGAAAAAAAATTATAGAGCACTTTAAATATCATTAAGGATTAATTTGGGCCTTAAAATTCACAATACTTGCTCAAAATGAACTCCTCTAACTTCGACACATTTTCGGCATCTGCTCTTAACTGTGTCAGTGGCATGGCGTATAAAATTCGTATTGGCTCGCAAAGTTTCACAGGCGTGCTCTGCTCTATCCTTGGAATCAGTTCTTCTTTTGTATGAACTGGTCTGGAATAAACTAAATTTTTAAATAACCCCACACAAAGAAGTCGACAGGTGTGAGGTCAGGGGAACGTGGTGGCCAGGCTGTAGCTCCTAATCGTCCAGTCCACCGTTCTGGATAATTATTATTTAACCACTCGCTATTTACAAGTGCAAAATGCGCGGGAGCCCCGTCCATTTGAATCCAGAATTCGTTTCTAAGATTTAGAAGAATATTCTCTAGATATTGAAATAACTCATTTTGCAGAAAATCATTAAATAACTGTCCATCTAGGCGTGGTGGTAGAATATGGGGCCCGCAAAAAATTTCATTTATTACACCACACCAAACATTAACAGAAAATTCTTGCTGAAATGCTCTAGTTCGTACAACACGTGGATTGTCATGGCTCCAGATTCGTAAATTATGGAAATTTACTGAGCCGCTTCGGGTGAATGTGGCTTCATCAGTCCATAAATTATTTTTGAGAAGTTCTGGTCTTCCTCTATTTGGCGCAAAAACCAATTGCAAAAACTGACACGTTTTTCGGCATTACCAGGTTGTAAGTTTTGAACTGGCTGCATCTGAAATGGCTTCCTGTGATCTTTCCTCAAACCGCGTTGAACCTTATTTTTAGAAACAAAAACAGCGTTGCCTTGTAAATTATGAGCTGCTCTTCGTAGGCTTAATGTCCTATCGTTGTCAAACTTATTTAAAATTACGTTTCGATATTGTTCATTTCTCCTACCTTCGTTTCTCGGATTCTTTTTGAGTCCAAAATTCCTAAACGTTAAATGCGTTTTAATGAAAACTTGTTTGCAAGGTAATCTTCTATTTGGAAATCTTCGTTGGTATTCCCGTACTGCTGCATTTGCATTTCCATTACAGAAACCATAAACGAAATGAATATCAGCATACTCAAAGTTACTGAATAACACCATTTTGAAATCACTAGTTAGACTGATAATTACCTTTTTGTATAAACTGTAATGTACCTGATTTATTTACTCTAAAAACTCAAATATCACCCTTTAAAGACGAAACTAGCAATTGTTCAATTGTCATAAAAATGCAATCATGGCATACCAAGATGTTAAAAGTTTTGCCACTGAAATAATTAACAATAATGGAAATTTTAACTACGCCATACCTAAAAATAGTTTTTAGTTTTTAACTCGAAATCCTTGCATCGCACGAAAAAAAGGCAAGGGATCAAATTTGCTCCAAACTGAGTGGGGATTTTAGGAATGATTTTTGTTTTCAGAAAAAGCAGTAGCGTACCATTTTTTCTTCAAGAATATTCAATAAAAAATCCTGTACGGACGCCACTGATATAAAAATATTTCAAATCAAAAAATGCCTTTTGTTACTCAAATGCTGTTTACCAAATTTAATAACAATATCTCAAGTACTAAAAAAGTTATGACTAAAAAACAATTTTTTTCTTAAAACTTTGATACCCTGTATGTCGAGAACAAAGCATTTGCCGATATATGTTTATATAGAAAATTAGGCTTATTTTGAATGCAGAATGCGCTGTTAAAGTTTGGACACTGCAATTCGGGACACCCTATATATATATATATATATATATATATATATATATAAACAAATAGAAGGCTGTGCTATGGGAGCATCTATATCAAGCGTCGTTGCCCAAATAGTTATGGAAGATTTAGAGGAGACTGTTCTAAGTAATGTGGAATTTAATATACCATTTTTTTATCGTTATGTCGATGATTGTATTACTGCAATCCCATCTGGCCAAACAGAAATTATTTTAAAGCAATTTAATCAATACCATAAAAGACTACCATTTACAATTGAAAGCGAAGAGAACAACAAAATCAATTATTTAGACCTAATATTACATCATATAGGAAATAAAATTAAAACGGAATGGTACACAAAACAAACTTGGTCCTCTCGATACCTAAATTTCAGCTCCTGTCACCCAATGTCTCAAAAAAAATCTGTAATTATTGGTCTGGCAGATCGGGCAATTAAGCTGTCCGACTCTGAATTCAGAGAACGAGCAATTAAAAAGGCTAAAGCAGCATTAAATCTAAATCAGTACCCTAAAAAATTAGTAAATAAATTATTCAAAAGCAGAATACATAAATATTACAATTCTGAAAATGCCATTATTACATCAAATCTACCTAAAACAAAATACATTTCTCTGCCTTTCATAAATAGTTTATTTCAGCAATTTCAAAACCTTTTTAAAAAATATAACATCACGACAAGTCACAAAGCCTATAACTTATTATCAAAGAACTTCAGCAACTTAAAATCGAAAACGCCAATTAATAAAAAAAGCAGTATAGTCTATCAGATCCCTTGCAATAATTGTAACGGTGTTTATATTGGACAAACAAGCCAATACTTAGAAAATAGACTGAAAAGTCACAAATATGATAAAAAGAACAGCACCGCATTAACACACCATGAGATGTCCAAAAAACATACTTTCAACTACGAACAAGTGAAAGTATTAAAATCCGAACCTCAGTTGAAAAAAAGAGAATTTTTTGAGATGGCTGAAATTCAAAAAAACAAAAACGCCATAAATGACAAAAAAGACATAAACAACCTAAATAAATTGTATATATCTTTACTGTAACAGTGTTCGCTCAGTCGCTTGTAATTTGTCTGTAATAAACGTCCACAATATTTTTAAAATGTAAATTAAATATGTGTAGTATATGTCAGATATGTGGATTATGTATACTTTTTATTCAACTTTTTTACGTTCTATGGTAAGTCCTAAATTTTAATACTTTATAAACTTAAAAAAATAGTGCTAAACAAATTTTAGGTTTGAAAAAGACCAAAACTATGGTCGAAACGTCACCTTAGAAACGAAATATATGTTTAAAAATATGTACTAATTTTTGTTGTTAATGCATTGACCTTAAACCAAGAAAAATTATGATATATATATATATATATATATATATATATATATATATATAATATATATATAGTGAAACCTCCCTTAACGGACACCTCCGAACAATGGACACCTCTGCTGAACGGACAATTTTGAAGTCACCGACCGTCAGTATATGTATTCCTGTGTATTAAAAACCGTGAATAAACTTTCATCAATTTCTAAATATGAAGTTAAGTCGGAAGAGAATACATTGATGTTTCTACATAATTCCGATAATGGCACATCATTTTCACTATCGTAGTCAACGTTTTCCTCGAGAATTTCGTCGAATCCAGCTTTGCAGAAGAAGTTATTGATGGTCTCGGAATCGACTTTTTTTCCATCCAGCAACAATCTAAATTAATAAGGCACCTACAACATTTATGGATTTCTCCAATTGTTCAGTAGATTCAGAATACTCCCTGGATGACAAAAGTCGCTTGATTAAAAACTTTCTGTAGTGGTTTTTAAAATTTTGAATCACGCCCTGGTCCAATGGCTGGCAATGTGATGTCGTATTTGGCGGTAAAAAAATTATTTTAACATTTTTTAACTCCAGTTTTGGGTGAGATGCAGCATTATCTAAAAATGATACATTTCGGTTTTGCCTTTGCATTTGTCGGTTAAATTTCATCAACCAATCCGATATTATATCCCTTGTCATCCATGCTTTCTTGTTATAGTACCATTCAAGTGGCAATTTTTCCACGCTTGATTCTTTAAAACAACGAGGTTTTTTACTTTTTCCGATCACCATTGCATTATCTTTTTCTCCATTCATAGCGGAGCAAAGTCAAATAGCGAGTCTCTCCTTGGACGCTTTCCCGCTAGCACATGTTTCGCCTTTTAAAGAAAACGTTTTATTTGGCAAGGCGCGGAAAAAGAGTCCCGTTTTATCAGCGTTATAAATGTCTCTCGATGCGTAGTTTTGATAATAGCACATAATTTCGTCCGCCAAGCAATTACCTAAATCAAGTCTACAGCCGCTGCTTTGCCACAGATGGATTTGAAAGAGATATTATGACGTTGACAGAACTTCTCCAACCATCCATTTGATTCTTTAAAACCATCAACTTCTAGATTCTTCGCAATTTCTTGTGCTTTTTCCTTTATTATTGTACCGAATATTGGATTATTTTTGGAGCGTATTTGACAAAACCATTCGTAGACAATTTGGTCTATGGCAGCACCCTCAGTTTTTTTCTCTTTCATGTTTCCGGTTTCGGCGAATCGCTCTTGTTTCTGAAAATATCACTAATTTGAGATTTTCCTACACAGAATTTTTCGGCTAATACTCTAACACTAAGTTTGTTTTTTTCCGCATACTGAATTATTTTTTGAGGACTCAAAAACTGCGATAGTGAAGATGATGTGTCATTATTGGAATTATGTAGAAACATCAATGTATTCTCTTCCGACTTAACTTCACATTTGGAAATTGATGAAAGTTTATTTACGGAAAATCCTAACATAAATTTACGTCAGTGCATCAGTGAATTTCAAAATAGTGAGAACGGTTAGATTTCTTCTGACAGTGATGATGAAAAAATTATCTCTTCCAATATTAAGAACATTAAGGAAGCATATAAAATGTTAAGGGATACTGAAAACTTTTGTGTGTTATCTGGAGATTCAGTTTTAAGGGAAAAAAGCTCAGAAGTTGCGTCTAAAATGTGATCTCAAATTATTAAAAATAAATTAACTAGTTAAGACAAACAACACTTGATAATTTTTTTAAAAAGAAACTTTTTATAAAGTAGAACTGTATCAAACTGTATATGTAGGTAGTATAAGATTTTATAATAAGTAGTGCATTTTTATTGTATGCATATATGTATATGATATATAGATGTTGGTGTATGCGTAGTAACAACTGTAGTAATAAATAACGTATTATTTTTTTACTTAAAAATAAAATATTTTTTTTAATAAAATTTACTCTAGTTGTACTCGTCTTTCAACTAGTTGACTGTACTGATGAAGACCTTAAGTCAGAAACACGTGTCTATGGGTAAAAAAAAGAAGAATCCATTTTCTAAATATACTAGTTCTTGCAGCGTTATATATTTTCTACTTTTAATTATATATATAAAATAAAAAATAAATAAATAAGGCCTTTAATAAACATATAAAAAAAAAACAAGAACATTACATTAAAACTGCCAGGAATCATCCCTGCGCTGGCGAAGTCTAGCAAATAAATGCTACTCTACTTAACCAGCAGAGAGACTATCCTGTGCTATGGAATGCGTATGAAAATAAGATATATAATTAGTTGACACAAAATGGCGGTTTGTCTGTTAACATGGCAAAACAGATTGACACAAATTTTTTTTGTTAAATTCTTAGATCTCAAAAATATGTGTGAATAATAATATTCAAGGTTACAAAGTGTGCGAGGGCGACTAAATTAAAATTAAAGAAGTACGGAAGGAATATAAAACAGCTAAGTTTGTTTAGGAACATCCATGCCCACAGATGAAAATGAGCTTAAGCTATGACAGAAAAGTCCTGCAAGCCTTTTGCCTATCTAAAATAAAGTGTTTTAATTTAAATTTAAACTCATTAAAATTGAAAAGTCTGAATTCTCTAGGCAATAAATTCAAAGGAGAAATTGAAATGTATGAAAAAGATCTTTTAAACAACGTTGTTCGAAAATGAGACATTGTGTATTTATCCTTAAATCTTACATTAACTGAATGCTGTGATTCACGAGTTTGAAACATGTTATTCAAAGAACAACTGGATTTGGGATCATTAATAAGTTTAAAAACAAAATTTCCCAGATGATGTATCCATCGATTTTCCATACGTAACCAATTTAATTCATTTATTTAATGAGAAATATGTTCTCTTCTAGATATATCAAAAATTAAACGACAACATGAATTTTGTATGACCTGTATTTTATTTTTGTCCAAAGAATTCAGACATGGAAAATAAATAAAATTACCATAATTAAATTGTGAAAGAATTAGGGATTCTGTGAGCAATTTTCTTAGATGAAAATTAAGAATATGACGATTAGCAAATAATATTTTTAATTTAAAAAACGCCTTTCGTCTAAGTTCCTGCACGTGACTGCTGAAACGAAAATTAGAGTCGAAAATTATACCCAAATCCGAGCCTCTTCAACAAAGTTTAATACATTATTGTCGATGGAGATATTCAGGCTTGAAGCTAAAAAGTTGCATTTGTCCCTATTACCAAATATCATCACATTCGATTTTTTTGAATTTAAATTTAGATTATGTTCTTTAGACAAAGTATTAATTACATTTAAATCATAATTTATTATTAGCCACTTCAAACTCTTCGGGTCTAAAGGAAAAATAAATCTGGGTGTCATCTGCGTATGCTATTATCTTACAATTATTAAGAGACGTTAAAATGTCAGAAGTATAAATGCTGAAAAGAAGAGGTCCCAGGACAGACCCTTGCGGATACACCAGACAATATAGAAAGTTCTTGTGACTCACAGTTATTATAAGAGATTTTCTGCGATCTGCATGATAGATAGGATTTAATTAATTTTACTGAGACGTTATCAAAGCCGAAATATTTCAATTTGGCTAAGAGCAAGTTATGGTTGATAGTGTCAAAGGCTTTTGAATAGTCAAGTCACACGAGCACAGTGACAAGACCCTGATCAGTATTTACAAAAATGTTATTGGTAATAGTTGCAAGAGCAGTGGAGTACTAATTCCGGGTCTAAAGCCACACTGCACTTCAGGCACTATGTTATTAAAAATGGCAAAATCGAAAATTTGTTTATATAATATTTTTTCTAAGATTTCAAAAGTTTCAAGGTCCTTATTTTTGGGAATTGGGATACCTATTGCATTTTTCCATTTATCAGGAAAATAAGAATGTTCTATGCAACAGTTAATAATATGAAGCAATATAATATCAATATGTGGACTACAATATCTCAACATTCTAAGTGAAATAGTATCAGAACCAATGCTATCTTTTTTTAGAGAATGTAGAATTGTATTAACTTCTTTAACATTACTTAATTTGAACGAAAACTGAGTACTTTTTTATTATTTATTATAAAAATTTATTTTATTATCACAATTATTGGATACATGTTGAAAAAAAATTGAAAAATAAGAATTAATAGAATTGGGGTCTGAGAGATTAGCTGGCAACTCTGCCCGACCTTGTTTATTACAATGTATATTGAGATTACGCAAAGCAGACCAAGTTCTACGATGGTCACGCCTAGCAGCAACTGAATTAAGATAGTTTTGTTTTTCTCGTCTTATCATAGACACAGAAAGATTTCTAAGTTGTTTATAATTATTCCAATCGACTTGAGAATGAGATGTTTTATATTTTTGTAAAGCTTTATTTTTATCTTTAATTAACATTTTTAAATTAGGAGTTAACCACTCTGCCTTGGTTTTGTAACTTTGCGACTTACTATCGGAGCGTGTTTATCGAATAAGAATATAATAAAACTATTACAAATAGCAATTTTTTTCATTTATGTTATTATTGTTCAAAATAGAGTACCAGTCAAGAGCTGCAAAATCGGAGATAAAACCATCATGATTAAAACCATCAAAGTTACGATAAGAAATAACCTTTGGAATTACTTTATTCTTAATCACAGAGAGATCACAATACGTTACTCTGTGATCGGAGATCGTATCTGCATTAATTGTACCACATACGTTTATTGCAAGTGACGTGGAAATAAAAATTGGGTCAATCAGAGTGCTCGTGCTAACTGAAATTCTGGTTGGTTCACTGATAATTTGAGACAGATCATAAGTTTCAAGGCATGATAAGACAGAATTTGGCAGGTTAAAAAAATTAATGTTGAAGTCTCCTAGACATATGACGTTATTGTAAATATTACAAACAAAAGCAAAAATATTATCTATATCATTAATAAATGTCTCAAGAGAAGCCTTAGGTGGTCGGTAAATAATTCCCACACAATAGAAATTTGTTACAAAGTTTTATTTTCGAAAATAAAAATTCAAGGGATTCATTGATGTCAAAATTAAACGAAATTTGATTACATGCGAATGTTCCTCTTATATAAGCCATCACACCACCACCCCTACCCTGAGGTCTATCTTTACGAAAAATTTTGTAGCCAGGAATTGTAAACGTGTCTAGAAGCACGTCTCCATTCAGCCACGTCTCAGTAACCACTACTATATCAAAATTGTTACTCAGAACCAAAAAAGTCATTGAAACCAGTGAACACGGATCGTATTTTTAAGTGGGCAACTTTCATTCTAATAAAATAAAACATGCGCACAAATGAAATAACTGTAAAACAAAACTTAAAAAAATATATGTTTAGAAAATATATAGAAAGAAATAATCCACACACAAATATAATCAATCTGACCTAATAGTATTCAAGAGCGTAAAAAATTATTTTAAAAAATGTGTCAACAAGAGCTATATATGTAATAAATTATGGTATATTGAACTAACAAATCAAGTAAAAAATTAGAAATCAAAATCTGTTGGTATAATGGTTTTTTCAAATTAGTCTGAGCCTCAAAGCAATAAATAATATAAGGAATTAATATACATAAAAATCAGAAAAATACGCCTGGTTTATAACACGCTGTATATATATCTATGAAAGTATACAAGATACAAGGTTAGCCCTATAGTTATTAAAACAAAATTCATACAATTCTTAAAAAACTAGTACAAAAATAGTACAGGGTGGCCCACATAAGATGACCCACTACCTTATCTCATAATCTGTACGAGATAGGGAAAAAAGTTTTATACAAAAGTTTCTTGGGTTTATCTAAATTTTTTAAATATTCCATTTTTATATATACAGGGTGTGTCATTTTGCGTTGATAGATGTCAACTTTGTTATTTTAAATGGAACACCCTGTATATTATTATGGATTTGAATAGCTCTCTTAGAGACGATTTCAACGATGTATTATAAGATGGGTCTACGAGGCACCGTTTCGGAGATATTTACGATCATCTTCAATTTTTGACATACTTTCAACTTGTTGTATCTCTGGTATTTATCAACTTTTTTGTTTCATTTTTGTGCAGGAAAAAACATAATTTTATGCTTTATTGGACGTGTAGGTAAAAATATTGAAATTGAAAAAAAATGTTACAGTGTTGTCACGTTTTGCGTACCATCAGTTTTCTCAAGATTTTTAAATGCAACCCCCTATATTTTATAACGGATTTAAATAGAGTATCGAAAGACGATTTCAACGATATATTATAACATAGGTTTACAAGTCACGGTTCCCGAGTTTTGGGGATTTTCTTCAGGAATCAATTTTAATATTAAACAATTTTTACTAAACATAACATAAACTATTAAACATGACATAACAAGAACAAAGACAAAAAAATAAACATTACTTAAATTAAATTTTCTATATAACCACCTTCCTGTGCTATACATGTTGTATAAATAATGTCTAATTTTTTTATTGCCCTACGAACTGCTCCACTCTCATTGATCAAATGGATCTCTTCCATTATTCTCCCCCTTAAATCGTCTACGTTATTAACTTTATTCTTATACACTTTGTCTTTAATATTTCCCCATAAAAAAAATCTAGTGGAGTTAAATTGGGACTCCGAGCTGGCCAGGGTATTGACCCAAATCGGCCAATCCACATTGGAAATCTTTCATTTAACCATTCAATTACAGGTCTTACGGTATGGTACGGCGCACTGTCTTGTTGAACTACAAGACCATCTTTAATTTCATCCGGTAATTCATTAATAAGAGGTTGTATTTCATTTTGCAACAAACTGTGGTATCTCTGTCCGTTAAGAGTCCTATCATAAAAAACCGGCCCAATCACTCGGTCCTTTATTATTCCGCACCAAACATATACACTTTGATGTCCCTGCTTTCTGATGGCTTTGATTTGATGTTGATTTTGCCTTGACCAGTAGTGGCAGTTCTTTCGGTTAAATATTCCCGCGGTGTTGAAAATTGCTTCGTCAGTGAAAAGAATTTTGTCAAAAACCGGTTGATCAAAGTGGCGGTCCATCATATCCATGCAAAAAGTAGCTCTGTTGTCAAAATCAGCTATGGATAGCTCTTGTACCGGAGTGAATTTGAAAGGATGGTAATCGTTGATATTAAGTGTTCTCTGAATACTTGCTCGGCTAATATGCGGTATGTCCCGTGCGACATCCCTTTGGGAATTTTCATTGCTTTCCTCAAAATATAAAAGAACATCAAGTTCATTTTCTTCTGTAAGAACTGTCCTAGGCCGCGGCCGGTTTCTTTTATTGTTTATCACAACGCCATTTTCCAGATCTCGTGTAATTCTTACGAAGATTTTCTTACTTGGAATTCTGCTATTTGGATACAGTCTTCTATACTCCCTTAACGCTAGTGCGGGACTCTTATTGTTTCTAATGAAGCACTCATATAAATTTAAACGTTGTTGAATAGTGTAGTTCGACATAATTATTTCTTAAATTTACTAATTTAATCAAGAAATGCAACCAAGCTGTCAAATTTCATGCAAATAATATTTCGTTTGTTTCCATGGTTTTGAAGCACAGCCTACTTAAAATTGTTGATAGGGTTGTGGAAAGGTTGGTAAATAATTGTGAGAGAAAAAACACGAAGCCAATACTTAGCTTGATGACGTTTATTACTCGACTGACTTTCAGACGCTCTATATAAAAACGAAACAACAAAAATGATTAGTAAGTAAAGACATTTTGCGGCACCATTATCGACACAGTCGCCTTGGCCGTCTGTTTCGGTAATCGCTAATCATAACATTGATAAGGCTTATTTAGTATATGGGAAGGAAACATAAAGAACTATTTTTAAATAGATTCGCACTATTTTAACAAAAATACACATTATGTATTTAACTGATTTTTAGAGAGTTTTACGTTTGATCTGGAAAACGGCGTGGTAATAATTATTCAAAGCAATTAGAAAATCTAATTTAGATATTCTTTAGCATATAATATTAATTTTGTTATCTTCGTTCATGTCATGTCACGTTTAATAGTTTATATTATGTTTTAGTAAAAATTGTTTAATATTAAAATTGATTCCTGAAGAAAATCCCCAAAACTCGGGAACCGTGACTTGTAAACCTATGTTATAATATATCGTTGAAATCGTCTTTCGATGCTCTATTTAAATCCGTTATAAAATATAGGGGGTTGCATTTAAAAATCTTGAGAAAACTGATGATACGCAAAACGTGACAACACTGTAACATTTTTTTTCAATTTCAATATTTTTACCTACACGTCCAATAAAGCATAAAATTATGTTTTTTCCTGTACAAAAATGAAACAAAAAAGTTGATAAATACCAGAGATACAACAAGTTGAAAGTATGTCAAAAATTGAAGATGATCGTAAATATCTCCGAAATGGTGCCTCGTAGACCCATCTTATAACACATCGTTGAAATCGTCTCTAAGAGAGCTATTCAAATCCATAATAATATACAGGGTGTTCCATTTAAAATAACAAAGTTGACATCTGTCAACGCAAAATGACACACCCTATATATATAAAAATATAATATTTAAAAAATCTAGATAAACCTAAGAAACTTTTGTATAAAACTTTTTTCCCTATCTCGTACAGATTCTGAGATAAGGTAGTGGGTCATCTTATGTGGGCACCCCTGTACATATTTAGTACAAATCAAAGAAAGTAACAGTACAAAATGATGTTAATATTATGTAAGAGACGTTTATGAAATGAAGCGAAAAATTTAAATGTACATACCAGATACATCGCGACACTAATCTATAAAGTCACCACTTCACTATTATTTTCCGGCAAATCAGAAGCGTCTTTTACTAATTTTCGACTACCATCGCGGTCTTGAATATACTCAAAACCCCCGAAAGCCCAAACAGAATTACCATAGAGTGATTTAGCTAACTTGTAAATCTGTAAATTTGCTGGAGTTAACATTTCGGACACAAGATATTCCGAACCTTTAAATTTCTTCTTGTTGATAAACACTAAATCCCGTGACCACTGTCTACAAAAATTGACGACAAGTGGCCTCGGACGATCGTTGCTATTTGACGCACTTTTTTTGCCCAAACGATAACACATGCTAACATCGTTTTTGGAAAGGTTTAAAGAGAGTTTATTTTTAAATAAATTTATGATGACGTCGTACATGTCATTATTGGATTCTTTTACACCATGAATAATTAAGCCGGGTCCAGACTATGTAACAAAACACGTTAAATAACAAGTTATACAACAAATTTGTTGATTAGCTTTGTTTCATAACTTGTTATAAAATAGCAGAGACATCCAGACTATGTAACAGAACAAAACTAAACAAAATTAGTGCACATTTTACTACTGGAAGCAGTGGCAGTTGTAGTATTTAAAATGACCTCAAACGTAGAAGATGTAATTTTGGCAGCAGCAGCTTGCGTGATTTTATGTAGGCGACGAGTAAAGTCTAAACGAAGATTTTGGGTACGGTCATCGTTAAGAGCTCGAGGAACATATAGTGGAACAACTCTTTTAAAGGATCTAGCAATGGATGACATAAACCCATTGACAGGAGACATTAAATGTGATGGTAGTTTTAAAAACTTTTTAAGGATGGCAAGTTCTGATTTCGAATACCTTATAAATAAAATTGGCCATAAAATAGGCAAAAAAGACACAACATTTCGAGATGCAATACCAGTAAGAGAAAGATTGGCGGTTACGTTGAGATTCTTAGCAAGTGGAGATTCCTACCAAAGTTTAAGCTATTTATTCAAATTTTCTAAGCAGAGTATTTCGAATATTGTGCCAGAAGTGTGCGACGCTCTCATCGACTGTTTAAGCGACAAAATCAAAGTAAGTACATAGAGTTTTTCCAAACCTCTTTATTCATTCAGTTACAAATAAAAAAAAATTAGGACATTTATCAATTCAGAAGCATTTGTGTAAAGTTTAATTCATTCTGACTCATGTCTTCTGCGCCTGCGTATGATTGAGTCTCAGTGTCTGTTTGAATTGGTGAAGTATCGGATATATTCATAGCGGACGGCATGGTAGTGTCTGTTTGAATTGGTGAAGTATCGGATATATTCATAGCGGACCGCATGGTAGATAACCCAGGTCTATTATATGATTGATCCTCAGTGTCTGTTGTAGTTGGTGAAAGTAGAGTAGATGCAGGTGTTTCGGACGCCGGAGTAGTGGATGGCTCAGGTGTATTTGAAGGTATGTCTGCTATCTCCGCTCGGTAGAGAGCATTATTTATTTCGTATTTCGCGAAGGCTAGAACCGACTTGCTTTTGAGATTCCGCAAGATCCCTGCTACATATTCACCGTACACATCGAAGTCATCTCGTTTTTTTATGTTACTCGATAGTTGTTTCATTACCGCGTAAGCTTCTTCAGATTTTGTATCTAACACTCTTCTCTTGGTACCTTTTGTGGTAGGAACACGTGCAATGGTTTTTATTACAGTTTTTTCTTGACATTTTTCTGTATCACCTTGCACTTCTTGATGTGACTCTGGTTGCTCTTCTTCCTACAACAAAAAAAAACCGGTAAATCATTTTTTTAGGTGCCTGAATGTCAAGAAGCATGGCTACCGATTGCAGAAGATTTTAACCAGAATTGGAATTACCCTCACTGTTGTGGTAGAATGGATGGAAAACACATATGTTTACAAGCTCCAATGAACACTGGAAGCGATTATTTCAACTACAAGGCATTTTTTAGCATAGTGCTTTTAGCAATAGTTGACGCTAACTATTGTTTTACCTATGTAAATGTAGGTTGCCAAGGACGTCTGTCTGATGGCGGAGTATATGCTAACACTACATTTAAACAGTTACTTGAAACGTCTTCCTTGAATCTCCCACCAATGAAAGTATTACCAGGAAGAACATCACCTTCACCGTTCGTATTTCTGGGTGATGAGGTATTTGCTTTGCAACCGCATATTATGGCTCCCTTCCCAGGCACTCAACAGAAAGGTTCACAGGGACGAATTTACAATTACAGACATAGTAGAGTTAGGCGTGTAGTCGAAAATTCATTTGGAATTTTATCTGTCGTATTCAGGGTTTTACGAAAACCAATGCTTCTTGAGCCCGAAAGAGCAGAAAAGATAGTTTTAGTATGCTGTTATCTCCACAATTTTTTTAGGAAAGGTCAGTCAACTTCATCCTACTGTCCACCAGGTACTTTTGATTCAGAAGACACGTCTACCGGGGAACTAATACCCGGTACATGGAGAGTCGAAGGTCAACCAAATGGTACTTTGTTAAGACTCAAAAGGATTCCTAGAAAACCCAGTGTACTAGGCAAGGAAATACGAGAAGAATTTTCTTTATTCTTTACCAGTGAGGAGGGAAAAGTGCCGTGGCAGAATAATTACTGACTTCAAATTGGTTACTAATTTAAAATGTAAGGTACTATCACGATCAATATAAACTGATACAAGAAATACTCTATTAAATCTCCTAGACTATTATTTCAACATAACCTAACATTTTCAGATATTAAAAATTTGACAGTGACAATAAACAATAACATCGATTGATTATTTTCGCCAATAATTAATTTATTGTTTTGATTTATTGATTTGATCAGCTGTCAGCTTGACGTTGTTGATAAATAATAAAGAAGAACTGTCAACCTAACCTAAAGATCATCGTATGACGTAAAATTAACATAAAAAATTAACTAATAGACCAGACGTGTACCAGTTATATTTTATCGTGATGGTACTACTTACCTGTGCTGTTTTGTTTTCACTAGCATCTTGGGTATCTGGTTCGGGAGATAGACCACCTTCAGTAGAATGTCGTGGCTCATTTTTGTCTTTTAAAAATAAAAGCATTTTAAAAAAAATCCATTTTGTTTTATACGGAGCATCAGCTCCATCGCCACTCCTTCCTTTTTTCAACTCCCGTTGGAACTGCCCAATAAGCATACGCATTTTTTTTCAACTTCACTTGGATTTGTTTTCAATTCTGCACCTAGTTCAGTCCATGCGTCATGTTTTTTATTTCTGTTTTTGAAATTCATGAAGGTAGGATCCCATAATACTCGATGCTCACGAAATAACTCAATCAAATGAGTGGTAAGTTCTTTTGACCATTCCATCGCGTAAAAAAAATAAGAAAAACCAGAGTGTGCAAAGCGGCAGTTCTGGCAATACTAAATTCAAACGCCGCCGCCCGGCCGCTGGTGCTGCAGTAAATGTTTATTAACACAAGTATGGACAAGTCGCGGCGTGTTATAACACAAAGTTTTATAACTTTCTTTGATCTTTACCTACACCTAATGGATAACATAAAACATGTTATATAGCAAGAAAATTGTTGTATAACATTGTGTTTTATAACTTTTTTACTTGAATTTCTCTAACAAGTTACAAAACTTTGTTAATTAACGTGTTTTGTTACATAGTCTGGACCCGGCTTTAGAATTTTTTTGTTGTTTCTCAATTGAAGATCGTTTAAATGGTGGTTTAAGAAATCCTGTTCCTTTCTGAGTCGACGTAAGTCATCCTTAATGTTTTTAAGGGAAGACGTGATGCTTTTTTCAAATAAAATAAACTTGTTTAAGAGATCCGTGGTATGATTTTCTACTCCTTCAGCATTGATTTCCCCGTTGTATGGATTGGTTACATTCTTACCATGAGATTGCAGTAAAAATCTGAATTCATCCATGTTCTTCGCAAATTGATCCGCCATTTTTTTAACTCGCGCATTAACACTTTGTACAGTTAACGTTGATTTTCCCATGATTTTCCTTAACCGTTATGTTAACCGAACACAGGTACTCAACACACCACAGATCAATCACAATTTGAATTAATTCGGCAAAAACCAGTACTTTTAATGAAAAATAGCTAGAGGCAATCCGATACAAACTACTCACTACGCAGCGCCGTATCAAAAAAAAAAATATATATATATATATATATATATATATATATATATATATATATGATAGTATGTTTTCGTTCCACTTACACCAACGTCATAACAAGAAAATGATCCTTGTTTCGAACATGTTCTGTATCACAGCAGACACAATGATCCATTATATATAATTTTTCTCTAAGCCTTACCGTTTAGAAAATACAGGGCATTAAACATGTGTGATCAAACTTCAAAGGCGTAGAACAGGGGCATTTTTACCGACTCGGTATATTGCCTATTTGTATTAAAAATATTTATAGCTTGGCTGGTTTACAAAAAACTATTGCTCTTAGAGTTTTTTGATACGAGTTAGCATTTTGGAGTTTTATTCGAGTTAATGCGTCAAACCCTTATAGGCCAAGCAATAGAGCAGAAATGTATTGATTTTGTGGCAAAAATATCATCACTTAAAACACATTCTGCTGGTTCATGCTGATATTTTTCTACTCCTAGCTATTATTTACTAATTTGTTATAAAAAAATTAGTGTCTAAAAAATGGCCTTTTTTTCGTTTTTCGCTTATAAAATGAAAACGGTTGAAGCAATTGCAATGCTATTACACAGAGGCAAATTATAGAGAATTGAAATACGAACAAAATGAGCTATCAAAGAAGTCGAAAGGATGATCAGTGTCGAAAAAAAACTACGAAAAATCGGAAAATTCGCCAATTTATTCAAAAATTCATTAGTAGGTCATTTTTTAAGTTGCAGCGTACGCAAGCAACAAGGCTCTGTCGGATAATAATTTTTAAGTTATTGCAATTTGAATTTTTTACTGCGCTAACTTCCAGCGGGTCTGGATGCGACACGGATTGGCAGATTTGAATTTTATAAGAAAATGTTGAAAACTCAGTTATCGTGCTTCCAAATGTATATTCTCATTTTACGTTAAAATTATGCAAAACTAGTGAAAAATGCTTACAAACATGACATATCTCCACTCGTATCCAGTCACTTTGTCAAATCATAGATATCCTTGATTTGAGAAAAGAGTATATGATTTGACAAAGATATGTCATGTCTGTAAGCATTTTTTGCTGGTTTTGCAACATTTTAACGCAAAATAAGAATATACGCTTGAAAGAACGACAAGCGAGTTTTCGAAATTTTCTGGGAAAATTAAAATGGGCCAATCCCTGTCGCATCGAGATCCGCTGGAAGTTAACGCAGTAAAAAATTCAAATTGCAATAACTTAAAAACTAATTATCCGACGACCCCTGTCTTATGCTTGCGTAAAGTTCATGTCATTGACTACCATTTCCCGGAAGATCTACGCTACAACTTAAAAAATAGCCGACTTATGAATTTTTGAAAAAATGGTGAATTCTCCGTTTTCTCCGGATTTTTTTCGAAACTACTTATACTATCGACTGCCATTTTTTGCACTAAATTCCTTATAACAAATTAATAAATCATAGTTAAAAGTAGAAAAAACATCAGTCTGAACCAGCAGAATGTGTTTTATAAGTGATGGCACAGTTGGTTTACAGGTAGTATTTTTGTCACAAAATCAATAAAATTTTGCTCTATTGCTTGGCCTATAAATGGTTTTGACGCATTAACTCGAATAAAACTCCGTAATGATAGCCCGTATGAAAAAATTCTAAGAATAGTAATTTTTAGTAAAGGAGCCCAGCTATAAATATTTTTAATAAAATTAGAAATATACCGAGTGGTAAAAAAATATAACCATAAATGTAGGGCATAAATCCCTGTTCTACGCCTCCGAAATGACCCATATGGTTGTCATTCGTTGGGTTAATAGGTCTTTATGTAGTGATAACATGTTCCAAAATTGAAATTGTTATCTCGCTCCTAACAGATATTACACATCACACATGTTTAACGCCCTGTATATTCTCAAGGGTGAAGCTTAGAGAAAAATTATATAATCAGTTTTTCATATTTTGTCAAGGTTTACATGCCTGCAAATTTTCGGTACTTATTTCTGAATCACCCATGTACTGTTCTAAATGGGGTCGCACTTCCTATTCCTAATAAAACGAAAGATTCATAACAACTGAAGTTCCTCATAAAGGAAATTTGCCGGTTTTTTCGGAAAGTATGCAAAAACGAAGTAGTTTAATCAGTTTCAAGTACATATAAAATTTTGGTTGTTTAACTAATAAACAGTGTGTTCGTTTTTATATTTGTACTACAAAGATTTATTAGCTTCAGATTCATTTAGCACAATTTGCGTCTGGTTTTCATTAGTCAAAAAAATATACCTAAAGAATCTTGGCGCGTCAGTAAAGTCATTACTAAATTATATATTCAATATCACACCATCGTTAAGCCCATTTATCT